>OX438532.1:23465986-24715986 GCA_949316355.1 Bruchidius siliquastri | reverse complement strand
ATAGAATATGTTCATAATATTAACGATTATTTGGAATAATCTACCTCAATATGTTATCGAACAAAGACTGTAAGTATATTACTAGATATTTATGTAATGATATATAGTACTAGTGGCACATGAATAGTTATATCGGAATCGGATAATCATTTTTTAGAAAATTTGTAAATACTGAAAATGAAAACAAAATGAAATTAGAGCAAAGCAGCAGAGGTTTAATAAGCGGATAAGTTGGGGTGCTTCACAATTGTGCCAACGTTTCAATCTTGGTACCTCTTCAATGCAAAAAATTTGTAACAGTACTGCAACAACGAAGTTTATGTTATATTGTTGATACAATAGAAACGATCATTTCAATTCGACAGCAGATAATTATTCGTTTTGGGTTGAAAAAAGGCTTCAAACTCTGCAATCTATCATAATTATAGGAATAATATTATGGAGTGCCATGTAGTTTAGTATGTAGTACTTTATGAACTAATCTGCACATTTTTCGTGCATAAAATGTTTACCTAATTTGTTTATTATAGTATCAACCTATATGTGTGTATATTGTATTGTTTAGTTATAACTCGGACAAGGATCTACTTGAAAATGAAGCTGACATAAAATTAATATCTATTTCGCTATTACAACTCACTGAAATATTCATCGTGATCCGATCTGAAGTTAAAACAAAAAAAACTAAATAGGTTTTCGGGTATCGGTGAAAATAACGCACTATGAAGTTTTGTACATTTTTTAAATAATAGTTCTCTCCGTTTTCTGGTCACTCATTGAAAGCACATCATCACATACATTACTGATGTTTTGATTAGTGCTGCAAGTAAGCAAAGCAAATCACTTTGACAAAACATCTCGTGTTACCAAACGGTATGTTATATCTCTAACGCCAGCAACCCACGTGCTTCATACAGAAAAACATAAGATTTCAGATTTTGGTCTCACAAAAAAAGTGGAGTCAGAGTCCATTGAAAATTATTGAAATTTTTGACTCAATGCGTCTCTATGATAGAAGCAACAGTTATTTCTCAAATACTCATTCTAGTTCAAGAAAATATAAATTCTATGAAGAGGTGGAATCCCTGGATTCATAATTTATATTAGGTAGTCCCTGATAAATTCATTAGACGCAACCCATTGAAAGGAATCCATATCGTTACTAAAGTTATTTCGTCGATCACATATGGTTTCAATTAGCTATTATATAAGATGAATAAGAGAGACAATCACAAGATAAGTTTCAGAAGTTCTAAGTACCCATTGTCTTTTAATTTTGCACTTCAAGGAAAGTACAAACTAAGTATCATAAAAATATCAAATAACATCAATTTTGTACATTCATAGTTAGATACAAAACTCGAGGCGTTATTATCTACCAGGCCCATTAGTTAAGTGACACATGTATGTATTCACAAGTGTATATCTTTGAAAGCTTTTCGTTCCATTGATTGTGAGGACAAAGGTGATTGGTCGGCGCCGTGCAATGTTTCTGTATTAAAGTGTTGTAATTGGACAATAAAGTAATCTTAGAAACACTCACCATTGTCATTCTTCTAACCATTTCCTCGCTGATTGGATGACTCAGTTTCACTTTCCTGTACAATGGGTGGTTCTCGTAATAGTCTATGAGACCTACAAGACTTTCGAATTCAACGCTGCCAATGGTGTAGAGTCGGCCTTCTAGTTTTATGCGACAATGCTTTATTTTTCTGTCAGCTCTGAAATAATGGGATTC
This sequence comes from Bruchidius siliquastri, assembly GCA_949316355.1. NCBI lineage: Eukaryota > Metazoa > Arthropoda > Insecta > Coleoptera > Chrysomelidae > Bruchidius > Bruchidius siliquastri. The sequence goes on along the minus strand of OX438532.1, from coordinate 24,714,248 downwards.
GTCAATGTTGTGCATAAAAACATTGAATGGTAATTGAAATCAATTACTGAAGTGAGAGTAGAAAGTGATTAAATATATGATATATGATAATTATTATATTAATATTTTGTGAATATAGGAGTTTTCTTTAAAATTTTTATAAATCTATAATCATATTTTTGCTATTAAATATGGAGGGAGGTTAAATTCGGCATCAAGAATTATTTTATACAATTTTATCTTAAATGATGGAAGAGTTTCATTAGGTAAGCGCATCTACAATTTACATAATGATTATAATCTCCAATACTTAGTATATCAGGCTTCAATAAACAATTCATCGGCTTATACATTGATATCATGTATTGTTTTACACCCAATTCAGATAATAAACAAGGTCAGTTACAATAACCTATAGTAAGTGCAACAAGAATCGTATTCTAAAAGTATAGGAAATGTAAATGTGAAATGAAGCAGATTTTACTCAACAGGTTACAGGTTGCATCTGTAGATTGATATATAGTAGTGGTGAACATATTAATTCCAAGAGCTAGATCTCAACATTCAAACATAACATTTTGTTCTATATTGGAAATGTAGTTCTACTTCTAACTCTGCTTTGAACTAATATAAATCAAACATAATACTTGAAATCGCTCACTATTCTGAACGGTATAATTCTATTGTCCACATCCATCTTAAGTAATGTTATTTTGTGATTGTACCATATGCATTACATGCCTGGTGGATGTAACCAAATGAGTAATGATGGGGATCCAAGCATATTTTTGGTAGCAATATTTTTTTAAATGAAGCAGACTCAGAATATGTTTCCTTAGGAAATAAACACTTATTCACACTGGTAGATAGGAGCAGAAGCAGATTTGGTCAACAAAGCATTTCTAGGTACCTTTTACAGAGTACAAAAATGAAAGGATTTGATTCCGAAATTATAACGACATTAATATGTATGTGGTTTCAATTAGCGACCAGTAGAAATTACAAAGAACCAGAGAGACGATTAAAGGATAAGTTGAGGAGTTACATCAAAGTAATTCTGTAGATTGTAGATCCTCTTACTTGGTGAAATTCCTCCATCATGTAGATAAAAAGTTGTGTAGTTATCACAGTTTCACAAATAAAACTTTTTTTTAGTGACGCATTTCGATTTTTATTAAAATCATCGTCGGACTGTCAGATTTGACTTCTAACAAGGCTACCCAGATTACTTGCCAAATAACTAACTAGTCCTATCATGGATACAAAACTAGAGCTCTCAAAACTAGTATACTATCTATACTGTCTAGTTATTTTTCTATTAAATTATGTTTTCATTTGTTGTGTCTTTATATCTGAAAAATGTCTAATTTAATATCCATTATTCAACATACAGCAATGTAATTCATTTTTCCCTATCATATGCAATCAGGAATATAAAATCCTACAATGATATGTCTTGAAATGCTTATGCTGCACATACATTACATCAAATTTGCCTACTTGGACTGTTCTTACCTATATAGATCCAAAACTTGTCGTTTCCTTCACACAAATGATAAAAAATGCGTGGCTCAGTTAAGAATGATTGACATTCATCACTCCAAAATATGTTCATACTTCTACTGAACAAACTAAAAGTCATCGGTGCTATGAATACACTAAAAACCCGAATATGTAATCTTGTATAGATACATGGGTGTCAATATCTCGCAAGTAGGCATTCATATTACAAGATTATACTTCTCTTCCGAAAATTCAAATACGAATATGAATATAAGGTGAAGTTTTTTTAATGACTGTTATGTAGATTTGTAGCATTTTCATAGATAAAGAGATATATACCTAAGTAGAACTCACCTAAAGCTGATAGTATAACAGTTGGTGTCATTTTCGCTGGGCCTAACAAGAAAAGCTCCTTCAGTTTTCACCCTTCGCAGAATTTCTTCTGCCTGTACTTTGCTCGTGTTTTTATGGTACCATTCTTCGTTCTCATGAAGATTCGGTTGAGGTACAGGTTCCTGCCATATAAAGGCAAAAATAAATTGAACAACCTAAACTATGAGGGTATCTTTCTCCACACCAGATTCGCGTTTGTTGGATCAATCAATCATCCATTGGTGCATTCCTTTTATGGTCGGTTTCAATATTCAGGGTGTCCAGTCTAATTCCAAAAAAATCCCTCACATTTTCCTGATTAATTTTACTTATTTCTCTGACCAATAATTGTATTTTTTTAAGTTAATTACTTGAAATCAATAATCAGACTCTCCATGTGTTCGGAGTTAAAAACATAATGAAACATTAGTAAGAATTAAAAATAACTTGGTTATTAATTTCAATGTATAATTTTTAAAATGGCTTTGGGCCGTATGGCTGTAGGATGAAATTAATATAACTAATCCTTTTTGAGGCTTGTTAAACACGTTCATAATACATTGATTAAAATGGCGTCAAGTATGTTGACGCTGTACTTTTCACGCACTTATAACTGGGTCAGCAGCTCTGAAGTCCTATAAAAAAAGTCAACATACTGGATGATGTTTTTGAGATGATAATAACATTTAGTTAAAATAAGTAATCCGTATTAGAAGTGGTAAAAACCGGAACGGAATAAATTAACACCCTTTAGTAAAAGCTGGCTTCGTCTTGGAGTACCATACAAGATGGGGAAAAATCAACTGGCAATCTCAGATTTGGAATAAATCGGAAAACTATGTTCATTCGTATGTGCTGTAAAAAAGCAAATGTTTGAATAATCATCTATATCGAACAGGCATGAATATGTATAGATTTTATTTCACCCATCGGGACCCTAAATGTTTAACTTCGTCTAAAGAGAATTTAATAAATGATCAGACCTTCAGAAACGTTTAAAAACAAAGTTTGGGAGTAACAGCGTGGTAAACAAAAATCATATTGAACTAAAACAATCTAATCCGAAAATATAAGGAGAACACCTCCTAAATACCTCTTGTCGACTAATAACTCAGATTACTTTACCTGCAACGTGATGGAAAACTCTGCCGTTACCAATGGAGAGCTGCGATAATGGGTAATGAGGCTATATAAACTGTCAAAGTGCTTGGCATCGATCAAGTAATACTTTGTCTGTTGTTTGTCTTGTTTGGACCGGATGCGGCAGTGATTCACTTGTTTGTTACGCCAGAACGATAAGCAGTATTCGCCGACGAATGTCACAGAAGCTCGTACCAGGAAAGTACCATCACCTGAAAATTTAGTTGTTTTTTTCCAATCGATAAATACATCATAGTTCAAAGACAGATTCTCTAATTAGAATTTATCTCTGAGCGGCTCAATAAAACCACATACAAATATTATTCGATCTTCTACAAAGCAAGAAATTGGACCTTTTTCAATAAGTTGATATTATTTCTATTGTTTGTGATTGGGCAATACGAAAATAACAAAAAGCATTCATGACAGGGTTATGTGGTTTGATGTCATACAGAAACATAAAATCGACCAAATTTATGAAAAAAATCATAAATAATCGATTTACTATTACTAAAAACTTAGAATAGAAGTGTATTATTTTTTTATTGTTGTGTAATAAAATGTAGATATTCAAATTTGTATTTCTAAAATTAACTGATCATTTATTATGAAATTTCCGTTTTCCATCAAAAATCACAAAACTTGTTTAAGCCAGACGTATGTGCTTGAGCTTATACTGGACTTCTACATAGCACATTCAGCTAGATCAAGTGAAGTGGCATCATGAGATTCAAGAATGGCTTTTGATATTATGTATATTTTAGAACATAGCCAACTTGTTTATCAATAGAACAACATTGACAACAACTGTCAGTCTGAATATGCTATTAAATACAGTGAAACGTGTTTAACCTAAATTCGAGTTTTATTCATGTTTTTTTTGTTGCAACTGGATGCCATCCTCATGATTTCTGAGTCAATGCAGTATCAATAGAACAAACAATAAGTTGGCAAGATCCAGTGTTAATCAGTTGAAAACAGTATCAACCACAACATATGGATGAATGTATCTTGAAACTTATCTTACCCTCATTATCATCATACCTATACGACTGTAAAATACTAACGTTTCTGCTGCCTCAGCGGCCTTTCGCATACTTTGTACTTTGAAAAGGCACAGAAACGTCAGTAAGGATATTTCGCTTAATCGCATGTGATTTCAATTAACTGCCAGTAAAAGATGTAATGAATCAAGTAAATGCTTTTCTTCAACAAATTTAGTGAATTACAACCATTTCCAGTTGCCTAAAGAATCGTGCAAAAAACTTTGCACTAGTGGTACATCAGAGAGTATGCAAGAATTCTTCAAGTGCTCGTCTAAAATAACACGAGGTTATCACAATCTTAAATGGCGGAACAGGTTCTCCAGTGTACCTTGAAGACACACATCAGAGGGGAGAGAATCTTGGTTTTAGACAGGAATCTGCATGTCCAGCATTTCATACTGACATTGTAGCTGCTAAGCCCCCGCACCGCAATGATTAGACAATCTATGATTTCTTATACGACCAGCATTCCCACTGTATCCCATTGTAATATGTCGACACCAATACACAACGGAGGTACATGGTCGCTTCAATGACGTGACAACACAGTGCAGTGGCTTAGGTGTTACGATGTTAGCAGAAATTCTGGAATCACGGTTTCGACTCCAATTCGCATTACGATTCACCACGCATTCCAGATCCACATTGTTAAATCCAAGGTATTAAGGACCAGACGATACATAATACTTTACCTAAATGTGAATATGCTTTCAGCAACTGCTCAGCTTCTTCTCTGCCATTCGCCAATCTGCCATGAAACCATTTTTCACCAAAATGCAACTCTTCATTGGGGACGTTTGCTTTTGTTCTTTGAAAGTTACCACTTTCGTCTTCATCTTCGGATTTTTCCGACTCCTTATTAAAGAATACATTTACATAGTATTAAATCAAAATAACAATCACAGACTACAGACTTTCTACAAATATATAATGATAGATGATAAACATAGTCAATTGGTTATCAAAATTGTTATAACAGAAAAGCAGTTTATATGGAGTGATAGGTATTCGGAAAGGAATGCGTTTCGGATAATTTTATCCTTGAGGGTTCATGACCACTTGCAAGTACTTTGCTACAGATACTCTTGCCAGTTGCTTTCAGTAACCTTCACTCTGCGGTGCATCATCACTGTATTTTATTCTGGCAAGTAACTATAGTATTTCTGACAGTGACACTTTTGTATGCGGTTGCAGTAATATATAAAAAGATAATTTAAAAAAATTCATGAATATGATGGATATCAGATCTCGGATGTTAGACTACTTTAAAAAACACAGAAAAGAAATCGGATGTTGAAGTAAGTGTGCCTATAGCGTGTTCATGGATACGTTTCCACTCGATTATCTCGCAGGCATGTTCGAGAGCGCGACTCAAGCATGACGACCAAGTATCCATATATTGGCCGTGACTATCTAAAGTCACTTGATGCCATCATCATCTACACTTGGTTGCCATAGCCAATATAAAAATTAAAAAATATATAAAGTTATCAACGTTAAGGTACTGAAAACATTCAAAAAGTACTCACTTACCGCTTGTTCTGACCTATAGCTGTCAGTATAAAACAGTTTGTTTTGTGTGAGTACAAAAAAATGTGGATTCCACTCCTTATCTACCCTATCTTCCAGGTACATGATTCCGTTTTTCACAGAGTTTCTCAAGTCCATCTCATTTGCATCATTCCTGATGAGAAAAGAACCATCTTCCTGGCCTTCTGGAAGTTTTTTATGCTTCAAGATTATTTTACGACCCAAAGAGTAAGGGGAAGGAAGTTTGGATTCACCTTTCTCGACTGGGTGTGTTAGAAGCATATCTCCGAACACTTCCTGGAAAAGTTCGGCAATTTGACTCTCGACTTCAGTACTTCATTTACAAAATGAAAATCCTTATTTTGGATTTCAGTCAGTAGTGTCTTAGCGCGTTCTCACAAATATTTGTTCGGAATACAACGCTGTTGCTATATGTGACCCTTGTAAACACAGATTCGACTGACAGAAGTAGATTTGATCATGGTCATGGAAACAAGATATAAATTAAAAAGTATATTAGTACTGAAATGTGAGAATGCAAATGCAATGATGAGTTTCAATGAAACCACTGACATGACTGAAGAATTTTATACCATATGATGCATCTCATCAATATACCGGCAACCTGCTATTATATGAGTTGGTGTTATATCATAAATTCAATCAATAATAATCCTAATTTCGTTTAGTGGCTGGGTAACAAAAATGTTAAATTTGTCATTTGATTATTACTCAGCAACCGAGGTACTGGGGCAAATTAATTTATTGAAGTTGAAATTTTATTTTTGAATGTTTCTGAAATATAAAATCAACCAATTAGTAATTTTGAATTTTACGTAGCAAATCAGAAACTCAGTTGATGCTGAGTTAGTAAAAATAAAAACAAAACGATCAACGTTTTTACTTCACTATAGAACTTAGAACTTTATTTGCATTCAGTTCCGAGTTTTTGCCCACGGTTACACAGTATAGAAAACCAGCGTCAAACAGAAATCAAACGTTACATGTGAAATTTAAAAAATACCTAGTGATAATGATGTGGGAGGAGCTATAGCATCATGCTAGATTGTAGACCATAGGCAAACAGCATGAACTAACTGAAACTGGAACAGTATAAAACAGATAGCTTACTCACTTGCATCGCTTGTGCCATCTTCCTTTGTTGTATCACTGAGCAGTTATCTTCAAATGAGAGTATCACAGGGTATTCAGAAGCCACAAATGCATGTTCCTTAATGGTTTTGATTACATCCATAAATTTTATTTTGGTAGTAAGGGTATGTCCGTGGTATATAAATGGCATACCATCAGGGCCATCCCAACAGTCTAGCTCTATGCATCTGCAACCCATCCTGAGGCAACGGACATATGCTTCTATAGAGGATTCTGAGGAAAACTGATCACCTGTAGAATATCTGCAAAGAACAGAAATGCAATTGACTTGATACCTGCCATTAACTGATGTTCACTCATTCTAGTTTTTCTGGTATTTAGTCTTTTAATAATTTCTGCAAACATGCCAATTTAAAAAAATTGACCATTTTTGTGGGCAGACCAATATTTATTATTATTTCTTTTTTAGATAATTCCATACATCAATGAAGGTTTCAATAGAATATCTATTAATAACGTTCTCATATGACAGAGCACTGCACAGTTCCGATCATTTTTTGGCTAAATTTTAGAATTGCTACTCATATCCTGAAAATATTCGAAAATGTTTCAAAAACATCTTGAAACACTAATCAAAACTAGACTTACGTATTATGTGATGAAGACACCCAATAATGAGACAAAGGCCTGGTCATGTCATGATAAACCTCGTCTTTGTCAGGATCCCACAGGTCGTTTTGTTTGGAGAATAAATAGTCCATGAATTCAGACGTAGTCAGATACGGCTCTTGGATCTCCCTTTGGGGATCTTTCAAAAAATCACAGATATACTGGGAGAGAGCCTTTTCGTCGTTTGCAATGGAGTCATGTTGTTCGTGTCTCAAGAAGTTCTGGAAGTCTTTCAAACTCACAGTGTTCATGGTACGAGGAAGTTTTTCTAAAGCTTCGCTGGATTCCTAAAAAATTGTACCAATATCCTTAAAACTGCAGTGAAATGACAGCAAACGTTGATTGTAGCTTGAGGAATAATGCTAAACGCTTAGTGTGGAGTACTTTAGAATACTTGTGTGAAATTCTATTTGAACTTGAGACTATGAACATCGACGAAACTTGTTCGTACTTACACTATCGTCAAAAATAATTTGATGATATAAAACAGAAAAGTCATCAAATCCTATTTCGCCTCGTTTCCTAGTATCCACCTCATTGAATACCTCCCTGAGTTTATTTGTTGGCATTTTGTGATTTATTCTCAAAAAGAAAGATTTAAGGTCCTTCATATTAACACTGAAATAACAAAATAATTGATTAAACTTTATTTTAAAAGAAACCAAAATATGCGATATAATGTACATGGTTTTAACATACTTTTGCTTTAAGTGAAACGTCGTATTGTGATAACAAAATTAATCATTATAGTTAGTTACAGTGAGTTAGAATTTCTGAATATGAATAATACGTATGGGGTCATCATAAAGTAAAGGGTGTATATATTTTATGCATAATTTTAAGAAATCAGGCTTGAATCTACTTGCTTCTGTAACTGGAATTCACTATAATTTCCGTTTGATGTGATCTCACTGCTAATTTTATCATAGGACCATATCTTTGTCAGAAAGTGGAGATGCATTTCACGAGATTATGCCATTCCACGGATCCAACATAAGCATGAATGAATTGAAAACATTATTTGTATGAATGCCAGAGCTCTTCACTGATCGGTTAAAGAATTTCTAACTGCATTTTTTAAGATAGTGCTACAAACAGGCAATTAGTGAGTTATATCTCTTCCAAAATCGTATGATCCTAGCCTAGTGCAGATTTATTTAAAAAAATTGGTATTTAGAACACAATCATCGACTCTGGAAGAATTAAAATACTCTATTAGTATAAAAATTGCTGCAATTTAACCAGAAATGATGAATGCTGTGCACATTTTGGAGTAAAGGTTGATGATTGTGCAGCAGCAAAATAGACGACATATCGAACATCTACGTTAACCGCGGTTGGGCAAAAAATGTCATTATTTAAGTAACAGATTTTCTTTAAAATCCGGCTATTAACTTAATATTCAAAATATACATAATCTGAAATATATCCCTTACTTTATGATAACTTTGTATAAGCTGGTACGTTCTCATGCGAGAATAATGCAAAGCAAGCAAACTGATCCTTACGTCTCTCTAGGGCTCTCCATAGAATAAAACTCTCTTCTTAACCAAGCATGAACTTGTAATGGGTACGGAGCTGAGATAGTATCTTTGACAAGATATTTAAGACCTCTAACCCATAACTCACATTCTGCTTCCGAAAGAGCTACACAAGAAAATTTCAATGAAAAAACGATATAAGCTACTCTCACGTTGCACATACATTTCTTGTCATGAGATCACTAGCCAGAGAAAACTAAACATAATCCATGAAACATACCTTGATGTATATATATAATAAATCACTGTCTGTCAGAGCGTCCACGAGACCTTTATTCTTGATTAAAATGTTGGCCGACTGTCTGTGTCAGGTTTGGATGTCCATATAACGTTCAAAACAAAAAATAGAAACAAAAAAAATGGGACGGAGGGTGTATGTCAGTTGGAAAGAAAAATATAGTTTTGATCTATTCCAAAATTGCACCAAATATTGAATTCATATCATTTGCCAAATTGAGATCAATGAATAATAGGATTTTCGAAGAGTATGGTAAAAAAAAGTTAGGTCATACTAAGAATGAGATAAATATTTGAAAAAAAAACAAAAGGGTTAATCAAAGTCTGTCACTTATATCTTGACAAAACATTGACTTTTTGATAACCATTAATACAGAAAAAACATTTTGAACTCATCCAGTTTTTCAGTATTTTTTGCTTATTTTCTGTCGACAAAAAATACTACTTTTGGAAATATTGATTAAAGATAATGTCCAATATATAAAGTAATAGAAATTTTATGCTGTTGGGATGATATTTTGCAAGATGAAGGTATGTATACCAACATATGATTGAATTTCTTTTAAATGGGAAATAGTAACATCATATTTTGGTTTATTCTCTGTAATGCACTACAATAATAAAATTCAACATAGTCAATGTCTTTCAAAAGTAATGCATAGGGTAAACATTGTGTGTATGAAATACAAACATGGAAAAATTCCTACCTGCTACACTAAGTATCCTCAAATTGAATTCATTGCCATAAAACACCACAAAGCACTTGGAGCTCTCAATCTTCTTTGAGTCTTCAGGCCACTTCTCAAAGTCCTTAGAATTTTTTCCTAGCCTAACTTCCTTGACCTCCCCTAAATTTACAGCACCATCGAACGTCGACTTAGTCGTAGGCCCTGGTCTGGTCCACACGATTTGTCTGGTCTCTCGTCGAATAGCCAAAGTGGTTTTACGTTCGGCCTTTTTGCGCCATGAAAACTTTGTGACCAAAGTTCCTCTTTCTAACTGGCTGATTATTTGCTCCATTTCAGGAATATACCCTGATGAGGATGCATTTAAGACCCCATTGAATAGGCCAAACATTATTGCTGCTGTTAAAAAAATGATTTAAGTAAATTTAGGGTATTGGGTGTTATGTGTTTTGAAATAATTAAATATAAAACAAACAATTTAGAAAGAAATTATGAATTTGTGGAACTGTATAAGAAAGCGAGGTTATACATACAATGATTTGAAAATTCCAAATGAATTTTGTCACTACATCAATGAAATTCAATCATATACAAATTCATGCCTTACAAAAATGAATAAAAATCAAATATACTTGAGCTGGTAATTTTTTATATATGACCAACACAGATGAAAATCAACATATAAATCAATAAAGCACCTGGTCCTGAAGTGGTCACTGCTTGTATGCTTTTAAAGGTGATATCACAAGTTTTATTGATAATACATACTATTATTTTACTGATAGCTGCAGTCAAGGATTATTATTATTATAATTTTATGATTATATCAATAAAATGGCAGGTGAAACCTGCTGACAGTTGAAGATACTATATCATTAAAAATGTTGTTAAACACAAAAAACTCTCAAGACAATAGAAGTCCAAAGCAGTGTTATTGAAACAGCCACATGGTCTATAAATTTCAAACAATAAATGATGATAGAAATTTAAAAAAATCATTCTATAACCATAAAAGAAATAAAAACTGTATACTCATAAAAACTCCTAAATGAAATATCTAGGGATAATAATAAAATAGCACAAGCAATTTGAGTATCTAACAAACAATCTAAGGTCATTTATCACAAAATTTGAATTTTTTAAAGAATATTTTTCAAGAAAGAAATCTGATAGGAATATACTATGCACTTGTGCAAACACTACTGAGCTATGAAATTGTTGGTTGAAGAAGAGTATTGAATAGTTTTAAAAAAACTAGAAATTCCAAAATGGATAGTGAATTTCATTTTAGATACCAGCAGTTTTTACCCATCTCAAAAATACAATGTAATTGAGGTCAGAAAATATTATTGTATGAAAATACATCAAATTTCTCCATGAAAATGATACACACAATTAGTTCAGATCCCAAAAATGAACAAATTGGACTATCATCAGTTAAATCCATATGCACATGAATTTATAATTACATTCCATACATACATAAATAGAAAATTTAAAACTTATTTCTTACTTATCAATAAAGAAACTTCTAAAACCTATCCTCTACAGTATTTGGAGAAGTATAAAAAATTATATTATTGTATAAGAAAACGGATTGTCTATATGAGAGCGATATATATTTATAAGTTGATAATATTCTTATTTATAATTTTGTAATTGATGCACAGGAATACTGTGGGGTTTGCTTATGTTTATTTGATGATATGATTATTTTGCAAATAAACATTATCATTATTAAAAATTTCTTGTAAATTGTACTTATTTCTTTCTGGCATTTTTTGGAAGTGAAACAATATCAAACAAATTAGGCATTTTAGGCATAATTATGCCTTAGTCTTTCTCATAATTAATTTTATTTCTTATATTTAGTGAATATTTGCTCTAGATGTAAAAATGCTCAATATATTTGTGATCAAAATCAAATTGTAGGCATTGGACAAAATGTTTGTAATTCTGTTAGTTTGTCAAATTAATTTGATATCTAAAATATAGCTAATGAACATCCAAAATATGTTTGCAGGAATGTGGAGTCGTCTGGATAAACATACATTAAGCATTGTATAGATAAGTCTAACATGCTCCAAATGGTGATTTAAAAATAGATGAAAGATAAATGATGAATTCAACCTCAAATTGTGAAAAAATCTGCTTTCTATACAATATATTAAGTTTTTCTTTTACATTTTTATTTTGAAATAAAACCTTTTGAGAAACTAGCCATTAAACCCATAAAAACCTGTTTTTCGAAATTTACGTTACCATATTTTAAGCCTTATTTGTTGAAATTCTTTAGTTTATACTATTTTAAGATATTCTTTCAACTAATATCGTTGCGCTATAAATTGTAAAGTAGCTATTTCCGCATAAAATAATTTAATAAAGTCCTAAAACTTCCAGCTCTACTTACCAAAAAAAGTTGAATATAGTATTGTAATTACACTTTACACCTAAAATCGACAGAAAATTTCATGATACCGTTAGGGGATTTATCAAACGTAGAAATAAAATTCACATTACACAAAATAAAACATTCCTTAATTTTATTTATAATTAAAATTAAAAAATAGAAAATAATCTGTTTCTGACGCATGTCAGGCATGCCAGAATTTTTGACACAACAATTATGAATGAAATAATTAGTTATACTACATACCGAAAGAGGTCAGCGTCCATGTTACACTCATAGTTTTCTGTTTCTCAAATATTGTTTGAGAGCGCCATCTCTTGTACAATAGGTTTATAGCCTAAATTAATGCAAGAACATTAGCCTAGATTTCGGACTGCAACACGGCAGTTGTTCGTACAATAAATAATAGATTATTACCAACTCGCAACTAGAACAAAAGTGGGATCTGACAAGACGTATATAAGCTCAAAGCTCATTCTGCTTATCTTGACCAATTTTTGAATAATGCGGAATAATCTATAGCGCACCTTGCCCGGAAAAAAATAGTTTCATATGAAAACAATCTTCGGATGCAAATTCTGATTCTTAACTTAATTAATTAGCAAATGAATCAAATAGCCAATTTCTATAGAAACAGTTGGAACTGTTCGCTTCAGTTTGACGATATTTTGTATCGGTTGTTTTATATACACACAAAAGAAGAATCTTTATAAGAATATGAGAGATATGTAATTTTTTAGTACGTAAGAGAATTTGCAAGCCGCTACCCTTAGTCAGAGGACAGGCTGATAGCCTATCCTCATGTCAAAAAAATTACAAAACTAGAGATACAATTTGTTTCTATTTTTACTGGTAACTGAATTAAAAATAAAGCATTATATTTAGCGGTGATTGGGAGTTTATGATTTATAATTTACTGGAACAAAAGTCAGATTCAGTCGAGTAGATTTTCGTATTATGACTTTTTAACTTCCACATTTTACAGTCAGGGGCCTCACTCCAGGTAAGCAAGAAGAGCGGTGCTTCCCTTAAAATATACAATTCATTAGCTTCCAAAAATGAATTTTTTAAATGGGAGAGATTTGATTTAAATATATGTAAGTTGAGTTGCATGATATAGGTCCATTACGTGTCATGATTTTTCATAACGCGTAGGAATATTTTTTAAAATAATAGGTATATACGTTTCCATCATTTAATACTCGTTATTTTACATACAGGTTGGGGGACATGCGCCATAACACGTATATATATATATATATATATATATATATATATATATATATATATATATATATATATATATATATATATATATATATATATATATATATATATATATATATATATATATATTCTAAGGAATATTTCCATTCTCAGACAATTTATATATGCCATAGTAAAAACTATTTCAAATAATAGGTATTTCTTTCTACTTAAAAAACTAGATGTTTTTACATCCATGTTAATCACGTTGAACAGTAGCGTATTATCGCAGAAGCCTAAGAAGCCCGATTTTGGAGGTGCAACATTCTGAAGATTGAAGGTGAGGAATATAGAAAAAAAATAAATTGCAAGGAAGAAATTAAGCAAAAGTATTATACTTTTCCAGAAGATGCGTTTAACTATTTGATTATGGCAAGTTCAACCGATTATTACGGCGATATGAACTAAAAGTGAAGTAAGAAACTGATGACATGACGTTTAAGTAGGGTTGAAAAAAACAATAATCATCATCAAAATGTTCCTTATGAATAAAGTAAAATTTGAAAGTATAGTCATATATATATATATATATATATATATATATATATATATATATATATATAAATTAAGCAAAAGTATTATACTTTTCCAGAAGATGCGTTTAACTATTTGATTATGGCAAGTTCAACCGATTATTACGGCGATATGAACTAAAAGTGAAGTAAGAAACTGATGACATGACGTTTAAGTAGGGTTGAAAAAAACAATAATCATCATCAAAATGTTCCTTATGAATAAAGTAAAATTTGAAAGTATAGTCATATATATATATATATATATATATATATATATATATATATATATATATATATATATATATATATAGTGAAGCTATAATAGTGTAGTGATAAAAATAAGTTTAGTAATCTTGAGTGAAAAATAAATTGTTATTAAATTATTGCACCAGTGGGCATGCTACAAGCTCCTTAGAAAACGGAAAATATATATATATTCCAAGAATACCTATCAAAACTGCCTAAGTGTGTTTCCCTATTTTTACCATTTCTCATCTGCGTTCTCTCAATTTGTAGACTTTTTATATTTGCTCCTAGTCTGTCAGAACTTCGATTCTGAATTCCAAGTCAATAAAACTTTTACGAGAAATACATCTGCATGTAAAAGCTTTTGCATCGAGTATAATAAAGGTTGTGATGGTTCTGGTGAATTTTTCCTTATTTATATTCATGTCTACAGAAGCCTACAGTAAATAGGAATAAGATATATATTTACCCGTGTATTCTTCCCGTTTCCAAGTTAATCTAGCACTCCTACACTCCTAGGTATATCTGTATACAACTACTCTTCCTTATTTCTATGGAAATCAAAATAATACAGATTGTGTATTGAAAGCTATCAATGGAACATATGATTTTAAAAATATGTCTCAGAAGTGCGCAGTATTTTGAACATATATGGTGTTGCAAATCCATATCAATTTGTTCCATTAATTGTGCTTGTTTGTGAGAAGGAGATCCTAAAACTTATCCTGCGGTTGCCTTTCTGATTCATCAACGTTTAGGTCGGTGATGTCAGTTCAAATATGATAACAGAATTAAGTGTCCCAAATATTTTATATTTGGGCAAAGCTTGCAGAAAAAAATCGAACGAAGCTCTAGACTACAGGAGTATCTGTCCAGAAGAAACGAAAGGTTGTTCAAATAAAATATTACCGTTAAGCAATCATCGGGAAATAAAAATAAACTAAAAATCAAGTATCCTTATTGTAGTAATAATTATCAGAAGAACTAAGAAATTTAGTAAGATCAGTTTTTAAATATTGCAGTATCAATCCCATCTTTAGTGCGCCTAAATGTAATCTGATATAAAATCCCACAAACAAACCTAAAACCGTCTGCGTGGCGCACCAAAGAAGGGGTGCGGTTAATATCATTGTACGTATATACGATTTAATTAATTTATATACAGTACTGCTCCTCAAATATTGCAGGGGAGATCCAAAGAAAGATGCTACTTTGACCCAATTGCAGGGGGAGCAAACGAGTCTTATATACGTGTGTATATATTCCACTACCCACACACTACTTGACTGCTCTAACGAATATAAGTGATTGCCGGCTGATTAGCTAAGTAGTTTTATTTAAATGGCCGAAAATATCGTAAAATGAGGGTGCATAAAGTTGATGAGGGCGATTTATGATACATCCAATTCGTCTTATGACCATGGTAGTTTTCATCGAAATCAATATCAAGATACTGCCATTCTCTTCTAATATTCGAGACTTACATAGAATTTTTATTATTATGGATTTATATACCTGCAATAATCGCTGTGATAATGGAAGTATCAGGAACATAAATAAATGAATAATGAAAAAGCCACTAATTTTTTTTTGTATTTATCACTGTGGATTGAAGTTTTATATTCATCTAACCTATTATCATAGACCTATACACTTTTTAACTAAACTACTGCGTATGTTTAATTTTTCCGCTTTCCGTTTTTTCTTCTGAGAACCTGGGTAGTTTCAATAAAAAACGTGCTGCATTATTTTCGTCGCATGTCTTGATCAAGTTAAAAATATATAATAAAGAAGCTTGAAAGTTTATTACATATTTATAAGTACCTACTTTGAGGAATACATATGGAGTTTTATGCACTTACTCAGCAGCGGACACTGAAATAGTGCATTGACAAGAATTGGATAGATTATAAAAAAAATATATTTTCTATTTAAGAAACTTATGACGTTTGACACTTTTTATATGCATTAACCAAAAATTAAGTAGACAAACAGGCACAGCGTGAAAGTGAGCGTCTTGCTCACATCATCAAACTTCAGAAAAACTTAACTTTTCGTATGCGTGGGGCCGTGGGAGCTGAAATATTACACTTATTTTAAAATTGCACAGAATGGCTTGATTAATATCACTTGTTAGAAAGTTGGCGATATGGCTACGTTAACGGAAGCCAATATAATGAAACGTTCGAATACAGGGTGTTGGATATGCATATATCAACACCCAAGACATCTAAAATTGAATATCTCATGAGTGAACCATGCAACAGACGCACTGAAATCCCAGACAGGCAAGACAAAAAGTATAATACACTAAGATTACTCTTTTGTTACATTCACCCATTCAATAGACGAGGTGTCCAACAGAAGAATGTAGGGAAATGTTGAGAAATCGGTAATTATAATATATACAATAATGGTTCCAATTGACTATCATTAATTTTTAAACTCAAATAATGACCTCCAAAGATGTCGCCTTGAGATACGTAGTAAGATGTAAATAATTTCAATAGAATATTTTGGAGAGAAACTTCACATATTATTTTATTGCATAGAATTACTGTTGGATATATTGTATCAAGCTAATTTTTCTCATAATCTTTTCAATAATTATTTTTATAATTCAAAACGCATATGAACTCACGATTTGTATAGGTTACATAGGTACTAGAATATTGTATTCAACTGTAGTGATAACCATGAGAAAAAAGACTGAGTCGCGATGTATAGGGTGCAAAGCTCTGGATTAAAACAAAAAATATACCATACAATCCTTTTTTCGTTGGGCGAAAAGAAAATTATTGAGGTAAAGTATCTGTGATGGAAAAATAATTATGCAAATGAGATCTCCATATACATATTTATATGAAATATATACATACAAATATATGTATAATATGTATGTTTCATACACATGCTTATTCAGGAATTTATTTTATAGGTTAGGAACCTGATGTGTGTCATGCTATGTAATATTGATTTATTTTTGAAAATATGTGCAATAGCTCTAAACTGATTTAAAGAAGATCTCGAAATATTACTAAGACTTTTATGATGATTGAGTCGCTCATCCTTTATTATTATAGTCTAAAATATTATCTGATGGTTGATGATCTGTTCAACAAAGGCAGATCTTTTGCATATTCATCAATTCATCAATCCCTGTTACCTTTTGATGTCTGTCTTGCCCAATGGAGGAAAAAAACAATGATAGGAATCTTTGCATATTTTATAAATTTCACATGAAGGACTTTATCTATCGTAAAGACAATTTCTATGAGGATATTAATATACTCCTGAAAATCTAATGAACATCTTTCTGCAAATCTCAAATCCTTATGCATTGGAATAAGAACTAATGGACATTAGGAGTTTATCTAAAATCATAAACATTGAAGATTAATATTATGTTTGCCTTATTTATCTAAAGTTAGGATACTAAGATTATTCTACCAGACATCATGTGTTTATGTGGGCTAAATATTGGAGAATTTTTGTTATTGTTGTAAACTAACATATGAAGGTACTGAACTAAATGTCTATAAAAAAACTTTTTATAATTTTGACACGTAAACCGATATATTTGGAAATTGATATTTTGAGGCAAATAACTAAAATAAACAGAATTATATCTAATTTCATAATAGATACTTAGCATACATTTTGTACAGTGACACTGACTATATTTGGCAAAACATAAAATTGAACAAAATAAAAAAACATTGTATGAAACATATTATGAAGTGACACTGCTCGAATCCCAGTTTATTGTCAATACGATGAACAACAGTTTGCTTTGAAGCAGCTAATTGTTTTGTTGCTTTTCAGTTATTTGTTGAAGAAATGTAACCAGATTTTACTACACACGCATATTGCCTTATGAATTAATGTAATCGCGAAAAATGTCGTATTCGATATATATTTTCTTGACGTTTCATGACATGTACATGAAAAGAAACCATGTAATGAATTTTCGTCAGTCTATCTTTACTTGGCCCCCCTACAACTTGGAAATACTTATTGGATTTTGGTGAAATTTTGACATGAGTGACTACAGTAACAAGGACGTTATTATCCAAAAACGAAAAACAAGAAGCTTTCAGACATTTTGGACGTTTTTGAGCACTCTGAACATTTTATACATTTGGGAGTGTCAAAACTTGTGAGGGGGAGGTGGGTTAGGAAAATATTGGAATATTTATTTGGCATTCGGAAAAGATGTTATTTTATTCAAAAAGATTTAGGCATATTTAGGCAAAACATAGAAGTGACTATTGTGATGTACCACATTTATGAACATAGTAAGTTTTCGATACATCTCGAATTTTCAAACAAATTTAAAACATTTAATCTATTGCAATTCCGGAAACACAAAAATTATGAGTAAGTGTATATATATATATATATATATATATATATATATATATATATATATCAGGTATCAGTCAGGTAAAATGTGGGCATTTAGAAGTGAATCATGTTGTTTTCTGTCAAGCTTTCGGAAATGTTTATTTCTATTCTCAAGACAAACTACAAGAAGAAAACAATCGATTTTGTAAAACAAAAAACCAATGGAAAAATGCAACTTTCTAACGTTTGAACTCTTTAGAGAGATGAGACAAACATAAAAAACAGGAGAAGAAAACTCCACTTTAACTGCAACACTTGCAGTAACACATCGTAAAAATGTTTTCTGTATATATACAAGTATCGAGCAGTGACAGCAGTCAGTCAGTGATCAGACGTTTAAATGTGAAGAACTTGAAATCGTTGATATAAATTAGTGAATAAGTTGTTGTTGTTACAGTGGAAATAAATTAGTGTTCAAGAATGTTACAATATATTTGGCTTTTTTTACTAGCAAGTCAAATTAGATCTTTATAGCCGCAAATAAATCAGTAATATATCTTCCTCCACCGCATATCATTGTTGGAAGATACTGACTCCAAGAACTAAACGGCATGGCGTTGAAAATACCTTTTTTATCGACAGTCGTTATGATAATTATATGCAATATGCAATACACGCACACGCACACGCACACGCACACGCACACGCACACGCACACGCACACGCACACGCACACGCACACGCACACGCACACGCACACGCACACGCACACGCACACGCACACGCACACGCACACGCACACGCACACGCACACGCACACGCACACGCACACGCACACGCACACGCACACGCACACGCACACGCACACGCACACGCACACGCACACGCACACGCACACGTACACGCACACGCACACGCACACGCACACGCACACGCACACGCACACGCACACGCACACGCACATATATATATATATATATATATATATATATATATATATTTTCAATATATACGTTACCTTTTTAATGTAATATCAAGAGGTCCAAGATCCGAAACAAATCAACCTACTTAGTACCATTTTTGCTTTGACTGGAAGATGAGAAATTGTTATTTATTGAATATATAGATTATATGTATTGTATCAAGTTTTTTGGCAAAGCTATACCGCACTATGTACAATAATCTGATTCGATTTATACACCATGACACTGCAGTGTGTATCCGATACCACAGTCAAGAACCGTCACAGCAAAAGAGGTTCGGATAATAATGGAATTTACTTCTAACGCATGACATATCAGTGAATTCAGGCGATAAGATTTCATTTGTTTTCTCTGTAGATCCCTTACTTTATTAGATCACGTATCGATGTAAAAAATATGCTTTAAAGCGTGGAAAAGCAGTCATAGTTTGAGTGTTGAGGCGAATTCTGCGAGTTTATGACGTGGTTCGTTTATCTGAAAACCTGAAATTAACTGTATTAAAACTAGAAGTCACGTTTCATTGACTGATTGATACAGATTTGAACATAAATAAGTATGAAACAACATCTATCATGTATAGGATACTAACTTCAAGAATGATTACTTCTCATTTTTTATGGAAAAAGTTTCACAAATATATGTGCATTAATAGATACTATTTTACACAAAGTGTAAGGACAATATGTTGGAAAAAGTATTTTTTTATATCTTAAAAGAAAACAAATAGGTTTAGCCTCTGGAAAATCTTTATCTATATTTTTTATGATGTTCTACATAATTCAAATAATAGATAACAGGTTATCTGTAGAATAATATTCGACAAAATATTTAATCGTTGGGGATTAAAAAATATGCACTGGATAAAGTAATAGAATGATCATGAAATCATCATCACCTCTGTTGTTCTGGAATCTTTGTGTGGGAACGCACTAGTCCAAGTTTATGTATGAACAAATTCACCAAGTACCTCATTCAAATCAGATGCTTCTGAGACTAGGGCGGGAGAAGGAAGGTTGCTTTGAAATTATATCAATCTTGTTACAAAGGGTTAACTACAGCTGTAGGAGAACACAACGAACTCATATTCAAAAGAGAGAGTTCAGTCTAACATATTGATCCTCCTAATATTCTTAAAGCCGGGTTCCTATTAGTCAATTCTATTAATCAATAACATTGAATCTACACCATTGAACATAGAATTGAATGGGCAATTTGTTCACATGTTTCAATAATATTGAATAATCGGTCTAGACTGTGTTAGTCTTTAAAATAGCTTCAATGCAGAAAATTGTGCTATCCAGAACGAATCTTCCCGTAACTCTTTAGCCGCATATAGGTATTTTTGTATTCTCCAGTTTGTATGTTCCAAAGACACTGTTCTTTTTGATCAAGCTCTAAAAACTTACGCTTCACTTAAAACCAGACATTTTTTATGTACCTATTTTAATGTCAACGTCGACCACCACCACTACTAGAAAGTAATATAATCTCAAAATAGTGAGAATAAAAACACAGTTCCTACTCGGGACAGTCAGCATGGCCTTTCAATGCGACTGAAAAGTTGTTCTCATGGTCAATCGCTGTTCAATTCAATTGAATCAATCCCGTTGATCCTTGAAACATAGAAAGGCCATTCGTTTTGATTAAAACGGAAAATATTGATCAGCATCGTTGAATACACGTCGACATTAGACTATTCAACTTCAATGGAATAGATATAATAATATTGATCGATCAGATTGATTGAGATCCCGGCTTAGATTCTTTTAACGGGATTCATTGAAATCTTAGTTTCAGGTCTCAGCACCTAAGGCAATCTTTCAGTTCAGTCACATCAACTCTGCGGGAGAGTAGTATACAAATGTTCAACAGCAACTCACTAGAACGTAATTGTAAAAGCAATGTCATAGTATAACTTCCTCCTACGTTCTCAAAAAATTGTTTTGTAATGTTTAACTTTATTTGTGCGCGTAGGTAATCCCTAGATTCGAGCTATTTAAAAAAACAATAACACTCCACAGGGAAATTCTAGCAGCTCAGCCAGCTAGAGATATAACACAAGTGCACACCTGCGTTTTCACGAACGTGACTGACCAGTAACGTTGCATCGTATACCGTAAATTTCTAGACAATTGCTGAATTCCTTAACTAACATTTCAAAGAATGCAAGCCGAAAGAAACTCAATATGTCACCTTATTACTTAGTAAAAGGAAGAAACTACTTTACTCGTACTGTTACTGTATCTGAATAGAGGATTTTTATTCTTAGTGTAGCACTTATGAAACCACGTCAGATTCTTAATACTATCATGTAATTATTGTTACTTTTAGCTTTTCACCATAGGACTCCATCAAAGACTTGCGTGAATATATATTGCTATAATCAAAATAAATCAGATGAGTGTAGACTCGATGAGTTTACTAGTTCCCATGAAATAATCCCACTACCCACCTTCTCAGGCCAACAGAATATTTCGATCCAAATTATACATAATTTCAAAGTTTAGAATAAAAAAAATAGTAGTAGTAGATTAAAATTGGCTTCCCAGATTAATGCCATAGCTATTTAGTGACATATATAAGTTAAACAAATGGAGGCAAGTTCGAAACATCACGGTTTTCACAATGTAGTTGTGTATTCTAATTAGAAGTTATTCAAGAAAGCCATTTTCTTCATGCAGAGGCCATTAGGGATAAACACACTTCAAGGGTCCCTTTACTCATTTATGATTTACTTTGCATAGTTTTATAATAATTAATAATTTTTAATGTTCACTTCTAAAACTTATCCCGTCGTTATCTCTCTGAGTCATTATATTTTCGGCTACCGCTAATTGCAACGACATACGTATGAATGAATGATTAGTGACGTTTCGGCTGCCGCGACAGACTTTAACAAAGTACAAAACAGCTTTTGACCTCATCAGTATTGATGAGAATAACGTCATTATATCTTGTTAGATAATTTTTAGAAATACTTTTTCTAATTGTTGTGGGATATGAATTAGATAACAGATAATCTCATCAATTATATTTTTTCAATATTTTTGAGTAATGCATCATGAAGCGGCACAAAATGAAATATTTCACCACCAGGCCTGACTGGGCGAATTATGCTAATATGTGGGTAAATAGTAAATTAAAACAAGCCTGTAGTGATAAGCTCCAATGCGTTGAATAAATTTAATAATGAATATTTACATTATAAAACAAAAATCACAGCTCATACATCAACTGTAATTATTTTAGTACTGTATAAAACCGGATTTGGGGCGGATATGGACATATATACTAGTTATTAGATTAATTCTGATATTCAATATTTTTTGTAATCAAGTGTATCTCATAAGTTGCAGTCCTACTCTCTCAAATTGACTCTAGACAATGGACACCCAGGGCCACCAAGGTGAAACACGTCACCTGTTTACAAATTTTTATTCGTGATCAGTGTTATTATTGAACGAAAAATGTCTTACCTAAAATTAGGGGGGATCAAATTCATCTTCAGCGAATTGAATAGTGAAAACTCGGTACAGTTATCATATGAAGAACTACAAAAAGTTTGTCATGTCCAGCATATTAAATGTGAGAAAAGAAAACCACAATAGGGCAATCTATATGATTTTTATCCTAGACTAGATTAATGTTAATAGAATGGGATTCAGAGAGGGACTGATTCTCAAATTCTACTTATCTTCATAGCCATGCTTTTTTCATGTAGTTGCAAATGAAAGTATTTCATCTACCATCTCCATGAAAAGGAGACGTAATATATAATATCCAGAATCAAGTATATAATGGAGAAATTCCTAATATCTGCTTGAAAGAAGTCCAAAAAAATAAAAACTACATATCGAAATTCATTTGCAGTGTTCACTTTAGCAAGAATTAGGCTTAGCAGGGTCTTACTACTAGCTCACGTGTGCATAATTTCAATTTGAAAATACAAAAAATGGATTTTACTGGATTAACTCTGACGCAACAATATACCGTTCTGTATTCATCCTATTTTTGCATTGGCCGCTAATTGAAACCACATATGATTGAAGGAATATCTCTACTCACGATGGTATTGCCTCTGCAGTCTTGTTTAAAGTAAAAAAAAAAAACGTAAAAATCAATTTATGAAATTCTAATGACATTGACTCTTCCTAGAAATACAGCGTTGTTTTTAAATAAGGTCATTAAGACTGCCATGCAGATTGTTTAAAATGGCCACCCGGGTTACTTCAAACTCCTAGTATGAATATAAAACAACTATTCACAAATCCAGCATTTCATTTGCCATGTAAGGTAATTCTCTATTATATTGTCCCAACAACGTCCTCTAACGAATTAAAGCACCTCAAATTTTCTACACTTTATTTTCCAACTAATCACAAATCAGTGGAACAATAAACTAACGTCACTACTTCTATTTATACTCGAATATAGCTGAAAAACAATACTTAAAAACTTTATATAAGGAAATCTAGATTTAGATCTAACCATGCATCGAACTTTCGAAACGTCAGTCACTACTATCTCACATTTATAAATTTGACCATGAAGGGCTTCTAGTGGTGTTCCTTTAGTACTACTGCAAATGCAGTCGCCAAGAAATATTTCACCTAAGGACGACAAAACAAACAAAAAATAATAGAACAAAACGGAATAAATAGTACGCTAGTGATTTAAATATGAATCTGAATACGTCACTAAAAGAGTTAAGCTAAACACAAAATTATCCGTACAATCATATTATAATATCATTCCATCAATTTTTCGTATAAGGGGAACATACTTTGTAGGTACAGCAGCTGGAAAAACGACTAATAGTCTTTATTGTTTGTAGCGTATTTTTATGTGATGCAAACTTTTTTAATATCGGTGTGTAGATGAATTTCAATCAACACGCGTGAACCTCATTTTCCTTTTTCAGTAGTATGCTTTTTATTTTCTTTACTCTCTCACATCGTGAAATACATAAAGGTGAAAGGTTCTTTCCTATTACCCTCTTTACAATGCTTGATTAAATTCATCTCAACAATTTATTCAAATGTATCTGTAAAAACTACCAATTTAAGCGAGAACACATTTTTCTACTTTGCTTATTGAATTCATCCTAGTTAATTTTAGAATCATTATACACATAAAACTTATGCATATTGTGAGTATTTTTACTTTGCTAAACTGTTTGCATGGATTTTTTTACTGTAGCTCTTGTTGCATTAACTACTTTCGTCTCAAGATTATGTATTTTTAAAGGAATATTCTTGAGGACAAAAAGTTGGCCAATGACAAGTCGGCAAAAAACTTGTAGGTCTATTATCAAATGCAGGTTAAAATAATGATAGCTGGAACCGTTTATCCATGGATTTGATCACTGTAACTTCTATTGTTTATGACGCACTACTTCTGATTTTTAATTTTTACTTTTATATTTTTAAAGGAATTCTCCTTAGGATAAAAAATAGGTAAATTCATGAACAGTTGGACTCAAAGGAGGAGGATGGAGGAAGTAATGGTGTCAAGTGGATAGCCTCAGTACCCCTACGATTTTATGTTTTTTATAGCGGTAAGTGATAACGTTTTTTGCTTACTAAAGCATCATAATTATTCGTGATGCAATTAGTTTGATTTTCATGAGGTCCTCTGGTATATCATTTGTACTGTTTACGTAAAAGCGGGGATAGGAATTCAAAATGCTATTGTTCTTTGTCGTTGATGTTTTGTATTGATTCCTGCAGTGTGTTTTTAATATTCAATATGATTGTTTGGAAACTAATCAGCCCATTGAGAATGTCATGCAATATCAAATTAAAGCCCCTTCTGCAAAAGAAGCTAACTACGCCCTAAAGAATTTGTTTGAAACATTTTAAATTATCGAAAGTATATTTTTTCATAGGTCGGTCGTGTAGTAAAATTCTACAGCGTTTGAATACAATTTTGGCGATTTAACTGTAAATGTGTGAATAATAATATGTTTACAACAAGGATAGAATATTACCGGGGTCGTAAGTCTATAGATCTTAGAAAGTATTTTACGAACAAATATTTTTTTGAGATCGCCCACTACCCACGATCCCAATCCCTATTTTGCCCCCTTCAAACAATATTAGAAAACTATCTGGGACTTTCCATGAACGAAATTTGGGCGTTTCTTATTTTCCTCGTTTTTTAACGATAATTCTGTCGCCACTGAACCGATTTTCGAGAAAATCAAATATTTTCATCAAAGTTCGAAAGTACTTCCGGAATTGCAGAGTAGCCGATGATCAGTCAGACAGAGAGACCTACAAACAGAAAATCAGACGGTAATTAATGAGATAATTTTCCGTGATGTATGTCATCAAATATCAAAAAAATACAATATCTAGAATTTGGAATTTATTGTGATAACGATAGCATTTCTAGGAAAACGATGCATTAAGTCCCTCGTTTTGGATTTATCAACAATGTATATGCATCATCACTATGTATTCAAGCATATCATAATAGTTGTTACTGTTATAATTTGAAAATTAACACTATATTCGAGGGAGCAGTCGAATAATGTCAATGCATGTAACTTTCATTTATTTTTTGTTATTTTGTATCTTGAAGCCGAAACGTTAGTATAGTTCATTCAATAGTCATATTTATAATCAGCGGCTAGACATATTAAACTCAAACTTAACAATATGAGTTGTAAGATTGTATAAAGGCTGATTTCGGAAACTGTTTTCAAATAATGCAATTTAACTTCAGGCTCGTTATTTTTCAATTTCAGCAGTTGTGAAGATTCCACCTTCAAACTTAGCTTGAAAATATACGAGAAACACGTGGGCAGTAGCTTGATGGCGATGTGTTTCAGTGATGGGCGCATGTCTTCGGAAGCAGCGGCTGCAACCACGGTTTGGCGCGCTCCTCGACTACCCTCAAACTTTCGCTCCTTCCCACCGAACACATTTCACAGTCGCGCCTGACGCGCACACACGCTTCCTCTCTACTATTCAACCAACATCGCCTCAAAAGGTGAGTACCCTTTTTTGTAGATTCTTTCATAAGATAGGGAGAGAGCTTGAGGGAGCTAATCCGTCCAAAAAATCGTACTAAAGATAATTTTGAGTAATATAACACATTTGTTAATTAAATGAGAAACAAATATGCCGATAACATAATTGTGTATTTAACAAACAGTTTCACAACTTAAACTCTCTTGATAACAGTGACGCGTTTCGATTTATATTTAAATCTTCGTCGAACTATATTGAGCGAGCTACTCTGTCCAAGAAATCAAACTAGTTGCCACAAAGATAATTCGAATATTATAACACATTTGCAAATTGAATGTGTAATGTTAGTATCAGAATTTGTGTAATTCATTTATTTCAGTGACAGTGAGTGTTGTGATGTAAGAAAGAGAGTTTTATTAGTGTAACTGCATGTAAAATACACTATTATTTTATCTGCATGGTAGGAGATATGAAGTAAGATCATCTACAATTTACATGATTAAATATGAATATTTTTAATATTATATTTTCATTTTAATTGTATGCACATAAATTATATCAGACAATTTTTAATACCTGAAATCAGAAACTGAAGTGTTAGTATCAGAATCTGTGTAATTTTGTATTATTCAGTTATTTCAGGGACAGTGTGAGTATTGAGATGGTAAAATCGATCGAATCGGAGATTTGGGCGACTTCTGATATGTGACTGATTAGTAATCGGCAGACGGTACTCTATTGCTGTTTCTTGAGCCTTTCTGTCTCAGAAACCACTGAATTCAAATAAGTGCATTTTGGCGATATCACTAACAAACATAAAACTATCAGAGCCTCGTTAAACTTTATTCTTTGTCATCAGTTTTGAGCATAACTAAAATATTTTTTCATGAAGTCAATAGTTTTTGAAAGTGAAAATCTCATATTTTGCAAGCTCTTTATGTTTGTTATTGTTTCAAGTTGTAATAAAACGTTATGTTATAGTCCTCGAACATAATCCCAGCAATTGAAAACCGTAATACTATATATCGCATTTCACTCGATATTCGAATTTTATGCATTTTTGTATTTCACTTTTCCGAAAGAAGTAGTTCAATGTGCCCAATTGGTTACTATTCAATTCAAATGGCTTTATTAATAATGTTCATTTTTTGATTGGTGAATGTCATAACCAGTACTTTAGAAATCGCTTTAATTATTTGTTATTATTATTCCAATGATGTGAGATTGTAGTCAAGAACTCCTATATCTATGCATATTATGTTACAGAGATTTTCATTTTTCCGCCTCATATAAGAGCATGAATATTTCAATAAAGCACTCCATTGTATCATTATACATTTCTGTTGTAAACTGGAATGAGAATGGTTGATTGAGAAAATTATGAATTCGGATTTATTGATGTCTCCTACGATGCATTTCAATAAATTGGAAGTTATATATAGACTTAACTTGAGGGCTATGATATATCAAATAACAAATTGAGTAGAATGCACGAGGAATACTAAAAACCAAGAAATATTTATCGATCTACGCTTTGCAGAAATCTCTGATCCATAGTTTAAACATAAATAATTTTCCAAGTCAATCGGCCACGGTTGCCTAATTTTTGAGAGGGTAGTGTATTGCAAATAGGTACCAGCAGCCCTATGGAGAAAAATTACAATATTTCTACTTGAAGTCAATTGTTGCAATTGGAGATTAGGAATTTCTAACGGTTTCAAATCTTCAACAGTGACCTTGCTGTGTAGTTAAGTTAATTTGGATTATCCAGGATAGAGAACTTCAGGAAGAGTTAGTTGTCCTAAATTCAATCATATTTGATATACTGGAGCTCTAACCTCAAGCACGATTCTAGTTATTCCTAGTGATGATGTATTGCTTTAACACCTCTTAACACCTGAGTTAGGCATTTGGAATAGTAATACTACATTTCTTTAGCCGTTGTGATTTCATAAAAGTAGATATATCACAGAGATGAAAATTAAAAAACTCATATCGAGTATATTACAGACCCAGAAAATAGCTCAGAATGATATTTTCTCAAATACTATTAATTCACATAAGGCAGTTAATCATGTGCTCCCACATTTTAGACCTACGAATTGTAAATACACAAACGTGGGAAAATTAAAAACCAAAAACTATTCATGTCTGCATTCTGCAGGGTCCTTTGATCTGAAGTTTATATCGATAAAAGTTTTTCAAATCAACAGGCTAGAGTTGCCTGCCCTTTGTAACGGTAGTATATTGTTCCAGCACCTCTTTGGATATAAATTACGATATTTTTACTCTAATTTAATTCTTTGAATTGGAGATTCGGAATTAGTGAAAGTGTTAAAGCTTCAATTGGAATCTTGCTGTGTAGGAAATTTAATTTGCAGCATAGAAAAGTTCAGGAATGAATAGAGTGGTATCATGCCCTAGATGGCCTAAATTCACTCATGTGTTATATATTAAAAATCTGAGCCTAAGCACTATTCTAGTTCATTTAACAGGCGGAGTATTGGTTTGACACCTCTTAACACCTCAATTGGGCATTTAGAATAGTTGTTAAAATTGATGACAGTGACATTTCAACATTATAGATCCAGAAAGTAACTCAAAATAAGGTCAAATGTATTTGATCCAACATACTTGAATGCAGATATTTGTGCATTTTTTATTTATTATGACATCTTTAAGATCTGTTTTTCCTTCGTTCAAATATGCACATGCTAATTCCTCATTTTTATAATATGATCATTTGTTAGTTACCCTTTTTTAGAAAGCGGAACAATATCACTAGTACTTTTTCACTTTTCATGCATCAAAAAATCCATAGCAGTATATTCTATCCATCTATTTTTCTGTCTGTCATCTCTCCTGTACTCTATCATTTAGCAATGATTCTCATCTCCCTGAGGGACAAATTATTCACGCTGAATAAATTCCTCTTGGTTTCCAAATTGTTTAGGAACTTTTGCTCCTCTTCTCCCAAATTCATAGTCTCCTTAAGACTACTATATATATATATATATATATATATATATATATATATATATATATATATATAACTTTTGCTCCTCTTCTCCCAAATTCATAGTCTCCTTAAGACTACTATATATATATATATATATATATATATATATATATATATATGAGAAATCTATAAATAAGAATATGAGCACCTCGCTAGGTAGCGCCAATGCTTTTAAAGAGCGAAAAATCAACAATCGGGTGTCCAAATGTACGGCATCTTGTTTCACATCACTACAAACATATACCACAATATCAGTTTTCTGCTTGAAGGTAATCCCATAATTATTATTATAACTGGTTTACAATCAGTCGACCCATTTGCAGAGTACCTAAAAGGATAACATACGAACAACTTTACTATATTTTGGTTCTAGTTATTGCTTTTCTAAGAAATGCGGTGTCAAAATGTGATTCAAGATTTGCCAAGTATATATAAGCAGAAACATTCCAGTCTTCACGAAATAATTGTTGGAACAGTAATTGAAGTTTGGTATACACACACAGTAATGCTGTAAGTTCTGTAAGTTTTCTAACGAGCAAGGTGCTCATTTGTCAACATGAGATATGCAGACTTTGTGAGAATACCGCAAATACTATAAAATGCATTAAAAATGATCTGCAGGGTACTCAAATGAATCTTGAACGTGTTTACATCAAGACATTTTTAACCATACTAAATATCTTTTTGTACCTTCCAAATGTGTAACTCCCGAATATGTAAATGTGAAACAATCCGAATTTACTAATACTATTTAACTATTTATTGTTTGAGGGAATCGGAAAGATTTAAGGGAACTTACCAAGTAACTATGTGTTGTTGTGTTATAAGAGCAACAAATGATAATAAGTTACTTCCAACAAAGGTACTTTGAATCAAAAGTTTGATTTCAGACTTCCATTGTCTATAAAATTTTGCTAGTGGAAGTAACAATATAGTAGATACCATCAGTAAAAGAATTAAACATGAAGAATCTCAGCACTTACTCATTCTGCCTTACGTCAAAGGAATATCAGATAGAATCAGAAGAATAGGTCAGCGATACAAAGTTCAAACAAGATTCTCTAGGAATGCTACCCTCAGAAGTATTCTAACAAAAACTAAGCCCAGGAATGAATCTCAAGAGACAAAGGACTGCATCTACCAGATACCATGTCAATGTGGTAAAATCTATGTTGGAGAAACAAAAAGACCACTGGAAGTAAGAATCAAAGGACATCGGCTTAACACCCACCGAGCAGAGACAGGAAAATCTGGAATAGCTGACCACGCATGGACGGAGCACCATAAAATAGCTTGAGGCGACGCTAGGGTTATTGCCAAAGCACCGCACTGGTATCGACGAAAATTCAAGGAGGCATCATTCATCACCAACAACAGCAACGTGTACAGCGAACCCAGCTTAGGCATTAAACCAATATTGCAGCCGCTCATAAAGAAGATCAATAGATTACGACTAGACCAGACAACAAACAATGACCGAAGAACAGCCACGTCAGCAGATCGGAACACCACTCATCGGGAACCAATCAGAACAGACCACACACAACGACACGTCACCGGGCGGGGTATAAATAGGCATGAAAGGAACGTGTTCACCAGTTCACCTGAAGACGATTGAAGATAGCATATAAATCGAAACGTCGTGATACTGAAAAATTTTATAGACAATGGAAGTCCGTAATCAAACTTTTGTAAAATCCACCTTGTCAACAAGTTTCAAACAACAGTACTTCGAATCAACTTCATTCTGATGCTAGATCTTTTAAAGAAGTTGTCTAATCTATACATTTGTTTGTAATGAAAATCATACGAAGATCCACATATACTTATGGTTGATTATGACACCATTTTCCAATTTTGTTAAGGATTTGAAGCAGAACGGATAATAAACGTCATTATCGAAATAGAACAGGAAAATTCACGTTATGAAAATTTGATAAGCCAAAGTATAGTGAAAGATCGTTTTCAATTTATTACTTATCACCTTCCCCTATGATCTTATAGGGTAGATTGACCAATCGAAATCCTCAATCTATATCGGCCATGTCATTCCAGTACTGGCTATTTAGTTAGTGACATCTAGAAATCCACGCATGGATTCTATTATTCTTTGATTTCTATTATAGTTCAATTGGACCTCGTGTAAACAAATCTACGCAAGCAACTCAAATTCTGCCATTATCTCCCCCGTTTTTGATGAGATCACAACAGTCACGAATTACGGTCGGAGGGAACTTTACGTTATAGTATCGGCTTCAGGAATATGGACATCGTTATGGGCAGCAATGTTTTTGTGTGTCGGATATACGGTCACTTAAAAAAAGTACGTTAATATTTCATGCGCCTTTTACGTCATTGATGGATCCAACCAATGTACGGAGTTATGGGTCATAACGATGTCGGCATAATATAGCCATTCAAGAGTGTAGAGCATATATTAAGACAAAAAGTAAGATTAAAATGTACGGCTATTGTTTACTCTTCTGAAACATAGTTACTCTCAAAAATAACAAAGCTCTCAAAGAAAAGTATTGAATGTTGTACATTTAACAATTCGTAACGGTTAATGTAGTATTTTGTTGATAATAAGTTGTGTAATTAACCACACAATTTCACAAATAAAACTTTCTTTCAGTGACGCGTTTCGATTTTTATTAAAATCATCGTCGGACTGTGACTGAAATTATTTTATTTGTGAAACTGTGTGATTAATTACACAACTTTTTATCTACATGACGAAAGAGTTTCACCAAGTAAGAGCATATACAATCTACATTATGTAGTATTCTTTGAACGCAGTACAATGATGAAGAACGATGTTTTTTTGGTTTCTTTCCTCTAATTTTGTTACTACAGCTTGCAACGCAACTAGTCTGACTTAATGATCGCTTTTAACTAACTGAAGCTCCTACCGGAAACTGGATTTGTCATAAAACACTCTATAGGTATTTAAAATCAATGTATTTCTATATTTTGAAGCTAAATGTGTAAACAAGAGTGAATTACTACTGGACTCAAATGAATATATTTTTACGCTAAACATATTTTGGAAGCCGTAGTACATGTACTCGTACGGTATTCGAAAATTTTACTGCGTCTCTCATAAATTAAAGCAGCTAAACTGGCTCAAAATGTAGGAACAATTTTATGTATAGTCTCTTTACTTATTCAGTGTCTTGATTATCTTTACAACGAAATTTCGTTGAGCAATGAGAGACATATAATGCAAGGCATACAAATCTTATAAATAATGCAGCTCATAAAACAGCCTCATTTGAGGGATATTCAAATGTAACATTACAAAAATATAAGTCCCCTAATGATTTTTGAATAATTTATAATGATTGATATTAATTTACCTTTAAGAATAATAGGGGGATCCATTCCATCCTTATCATTTTACTTGCTCATAATTATTTATGTTATCATTATTATTAAATAGAATAAAGTATCAGATGTGCGGCCCAGACTACGATACACCGGGCCGCTGGCGCTGTTCCGTTTTTCAGAAAGAGCTCCCCACACCGTCAAGTCAGGAATTACTGGGTCCTAAAATTGTATGCTCTAAGTAGACAGAGAAAACCAAGGATGATTGTTTTATGCATCCTTCCGATTGAGATTTTTATCGACGCAAGACATACTGGTATGGATTTCAGAGCAGAGAGCGGCGTATGCCTCATCCCACCGTTTCCCCTCCTACTCAAGGCGATGTTATTCGTAGGTTCTGAGGATTCAATAACGAAGATCTTCTTTCGATGGTGTTCGATGAGGAATATGTCGAGCTTATTAGCTTGCGCAAGCTCGAGTGTAGGGAACGACTAGATCGGTATACCTTGTTCTCCACAGAAGGAGGAGGAGGACTCCGTAAGAGTGCCTCGAATGATAGATAGTATAGTACTCGTAAAGCTACACTGCATACACCTTGACAAGACATGCATACGCAACTCTGGCTTCTGCCGGCATGCTTTTTAACTGGCACATCAATATACATAACCCTACGACGATATAACGAGAGGTTGAGGACGGATAAACCTCTTCTAGTCTATGACTTACCAAATAGATTTCAGGAGAGACAATGTCAAATACAGCAATCCACGCCTTTCTAGACGTTTATAATATCTTATGAATGGGCTTGTCTTTGCGAAGCCTTGGAAAGAAATTGGCTTTATCAACTTTGGTGAGGACTTTTAGTTAGCAGATAGACTTCTGATTCCGCGTTTCAAGTCCAGTATGAGGTCTTGTTTTACGGCTACTCTGCTTGCTGCTCTGAAAAGGTAGTCTCCTTTGCCCCGTACCCCTGCGGCCATAAGCTAGCGGCCATTAAGAATCCTACTGCGGTAGCTCTTGCCTGTAGTACAAGGCGTATAAAGGGAGAATTGGAATTCTGGCGGCACCTCACGGTTTATGTTCCATCGCTGCTATATCGATGAAGGTACCAGTTTTTTTTCCGTACTGTGAAATTAAATGCTCAGTAGCGCTTCAACAATCAATAGGTTCCGGAGGTAAAATACCTGGCCATTCGGATCTCCGTGAGCCAGGTGGTCCCGAAAGCACTTTGAGCGAAGCTCATTTATTTAAATGCGCTACTACTCCACAATGGGCTACAAACATCAGCCGCTTTCTGCAGCAACTACGCTCTGACAGGCCAAGGCCAATTGAAGATGTTTAGGGTTGACCTCACGAATGCACGTGGTCTCGCTTCAAACATAAACTCTGTCCATCAGCATTTGCAGGCAAAAAAGTCGCATACTCTGGCTTTATCAAAGACTCAAGACGAGCCCGTCAGCAATGAACTATAACCCGGATATGACTTATACACCCGATTCATACGAAGATTTGGCGTATGTCTATGTGTTAAATTAGGACTCTTCTGTCTTGACTTCGAGCATGAAGAATTTGACATTATCTTGCTCAAATTATCTTTGAACATTGTGTCACAATTCATGTGCTGAATTTATAGACCAACGTTCACAATGCTTACTGGCTAAAGCAATCCAACAAAAAGGACGAGAACAGACGCGAGGCTGAGACCTTTGCTATCAGTAGTGGCTTGTAACAAATAGCCAGTAAACCAACAAGGAACTCCGACCATCATGAGGACTTTGCAAGCTATCAGGACCTGTATCTCACCATCTATTCACTGAATGTATCTGCTCCATTGGGAATATGCGATAACAACATAATTTCAACCCTCTGTAGAATGCCGTCACTATACCAACCACATACTAAAGCACGCAGAATCTGGCACTACAAATCAGCAAGGTGGGACGAGCTCAGGAATTATTACTAATACTTTCCATGGATATATTTGTTTCAAGTCCGGACACCAATTATCCTGTGGACAAAAAGTAACAGCGGTGCTAACATCAGGTATGGGAGTCTACATCCCTCACGTCAACAATACAGGGAATAACATTGAAAACACCAGAGAGGAGCAGAACCAGAAAATTAAGAACAAACTTCTCTCATGTCGTAAATCATCCAGATTATTCTGGTCTGTCGTCAAAATAGTTAGCCAGAAATTCTGTTATTCATCAATACCACCACTGATGAGAGAAGATGGTACTGGATACAAGGGGGTTCCACAGTTTGGAACATCGATGAAAGGTGGCCTATCTGTCTCTATTCTACAAATACTATAATGGTAAATGTTTGATCGAGCTGTCCCGTATAATAACAACACTAGTTGCCAATACAGCAAAAAATTAGATAGGCGCAATGTAAATAGACATTTGACCTCTTGCAGTGCTTCTGAAGCGCGATGAGCCTTCTGCCTTTACGAGAGGTCTATAAACAAAAACCATCCTCGTACTCACGCACAAAGTGGTTGAGGGGATTGGTGCTCCTTACAACGTCGCAGGCTGTGCCCCGTATCACTCTGCTATGCATACGCACAAACTTGATAGTTCACGCCCTCCCAGGTGTATTTGCGGGAACGATATACAGATTTTGAAGAAATAATCTTAGATGCGTTACTCTCCCTTTGAATTATACCTTCTCATATATTTTTGTTGGGTATAAAACAATCATTATGAAAATTGGAATATTGATGTGCTTTTCGTAGTCATAACCTGTTCTGCAATTAACAAGAATAAAGATTGTAAACTGTTATCAGGCGGCACTGTCCTTTAAACGTCGAATCAGCTCTCTCTCTCAATTATTTTGCTCCCATAACCATTTTTCCGTCGGTCTGTCTGTCTTTCTGTCATTGACTCATCTATATCTAGAAAACTGCTTTTCGAATGTTGATAAAACTTCTACACTAGATTACTAAAGAGGTAAAGGCGAAAATATTTTGTAGTTTTCGATAATCGACTCAGTGGTGAAGAAATTATCGTCCAGAAGTGAAAAATAGATAAAACACAAAAACGTTTAGGACACGAGATCATTAATTATTTTACAAATGTCTTTTGTCTAGTTAAGATGGGGAAAGGGTCTTCCCTTTCAAGTCTAAAATTGTTTTTAGTGTTGATAAGATACGTTCTATTATCTATAATTTGTAACCCCAGTTATTACTGGGGTATTTCCTATACCTGATAGACACATATAATTGTTTATATATTTGTATTCAGATCACAAAAATGAGGATTCCTCTCAATAGCTGTGAACACAATATATTTTCGATACATTTCCTATGTTTGAAAGAAGTGTGAAACCTATATATTTTTTCTTTTATGTTACACGGAAATTTAGGATGTAGTTAACATTTTTTTCTCGTTTCTTGTAGTGTCAACACAGTTTACTACATTTTTACTGAATATGCTAGTAGTACTTTCATGTGTCTATACACAGCTTATATCGAACACTATTATTATTTAATATTTAATTTAATTATTATTTTTATTTTTTAATCATTTTCCTTAGTCAAGTTATTAACTAAATTATTATGCTGTAATGTATGATATGGCGTTCTTTCCTGTGATACAATGAAAAATATAGGTTGTCACTAAAATATTTGAATAATAAAACCAGTTCTGAGGTCGATAACCTTTGAGATTATTGAAAGTCAAAAGTTACAATTCACAAAAATTCCTTAAACAAGATATGAAATTTCGGATAAATATGATGGTATTAGGATTAGGTATATGAATTCAATTTCTGATTCAAAATAAATAGATTGAATTATGAAATGATATTTATTCATATGAGAACATACAAATGTTCCGCACAAAACACTATTTTAGCTAACTCTGTTACAAAAATAAAATTACTAATAAAAAAAGAGAACACTTGCTCGCACGAATATGTTGACCGGAAGATGATCAGCACCCCAAATGCTAACTTCTTCAACTCACTGCAGTATTCTGGAAGACCATTTCGTGCGTCAGATATGAGTGCCTCAACTCACAGCATTTCGTTTAGACCTGTCCACATGTGCAGCGCACAGTGCCTGCTTTTCTGGACCTCCAATTCTCTAACTTGGCTTTTGAGTTCTGTGAAACAGGTTTTTAGTGGGATAATTTGTTTGCAGTATAATATATTTTTATGGGATTTGAAAATAAAATGATATAATTATTAATTTTGGCGCATGGAATTAGAGAGCTGCAACTTGACATAGAAAGAGCTTCTTCAGTACAAAAGTTACTAAAACGCCAATGTGAAAATATTGTTTTTCCAGTGTTTGCCGTGCTAAAACTTTATTGATTATACATTTCACCCCCGTATATAGCCTACTCACTATGAATTGTAATCTTAGTATATAAGACCCATTGTTATCAAAAAGATCTAATCTTCTAAACTAATTTAGAAATATCCTTAATATGTTACATGTATGTATAGTTTGTAAAAACTTACTTAATTGAATTATGTCATCACTCATAAGTTACTGCAGCTAATAAGGTACTTAATATAATTTTATATTTGACTTTGTGTACCAGAACATCTCTAGTACTCTTTTTGTAGGAAAATATCCTTTCAATTCATAATTATGTGACATAATGAGCTACTCTGCTGGTTTAAAAAATGAAGTAGAGGGTGATACATACAATTAGCAACATCTTAAATTTGCAAATGAGAATAAGCAAAATGAATATTGTTTTAGTTCATTGGCTTTGTCTGAATATGTTCACAGACACCAAAGGAAATGTATAATTTAGTCAACCTCAAAGAATGAAGTACATTGGAGTGACTCAAAACTTATACAATTCAAAGCTTTTGTGGCCTATAGTATTTTTCGACTACTTCCTAAGTGATTATAACAGCCAATTATTTTTTCTGAATTAGAATGGAATTATAAATGAAATTCGTTAGAATTCTGATAGTTCAGGTCTATTTCTTATTATTTAACCAACGCCAATGCATCACCTCGAAAAATAAAGCAGTTATAACTACTGACCGTACATCAAAAATATCTTTCTTGTTTAATTAAAATCGATGCAGCACTTGCTTGGACACTATAAATAAAAAATGTCCGTGCAAATTTTTAAGCATCAGATTTCAGTGCTCTATCGTCTGGAATACGTAGCGGTGCTTATTGTTCCTAATTTCTTCCTCAGACGATATACTTCATATTCAAACAACAAATTGTAAACAAAACGCTCAACTGTTTAACTTTATGTTCATTTTTGTTTGTTCATAGCATTTTTCCAGGATATCATGTAGCATATAAAACAGCATGAAGAATTCATATGATATTGATTTCAACAACCATAGGTATTGAGAAATATAAAGGTATGAAATGATTCAAAATATATTTGCATGTATGTATAACGCCAAGATGAACATCAAGCTTGAAGATAAAAAAATATAAATAAACTTTTAATAGAGTAATCGTTGAATCATAGCTATTCATATACATATTCTCATTATCCAATGATCATAGCTTAGGACTGCAATAAAACAGATAAATGTGGACGAATTAACTAAATTTCTCAAATTTGCAAAATTCATTTTTCCTTTTAAGTCCGGTGGAGTGAGTCCATAACCTTGAACATTCGTACATTTCTGTAATGTCTTTCAGATGTATATATTTCGAAAATCAATGTACTTGAGGACGTAGTGAGTCAACCTGACTTCTTTTTCACACATAGACGAGAAATTTAGGATTACAGGTTATAATTTTTTTAGTTTTTATAAGCATATCATGAAATACTCTACTGATTTCTCTCAATCTACAGATCCATGTAGTTGTCGTACATTTTTATTTCACTTCAGTATGTATTTTTCGTGATTGAACAAATTTATAATCATTTCCAGTTTTTCTGGTACCTAAAATTACTTTCCTTATAACCGTGCTTATCTCAGATCTAGTTAAATTACGGAATACGGTCTAAAAGATAGTGGAGATCTTTTTAGTCGTGCATCTGCCGAGAGTTTTATTTACTCAGTATTGTACATGCTACAAATTGGCGGTAGGAAGGTAACGACCAAATTAAGTCTAAGGATGTTAGTGCTGCACTGGGTAAAAACAAACCGGGTTAAGAAATAAAGTTATCAGGCTAAATTAGATGAAATCCTTGATAAAATCCTGAAAAGGAGGTAGAAGACTTATGTCCTAGAAATGATAAAAATACATCAAACCTGCAAGAAAGACACCAGAGACACAAGTAGATGAAGGTGATGTCAGTAGTCACCATTGCGCAAATATTTCATTAACGATATTTAGTAGTGGGTTATATATTTAATTCAATTTCAGTTTTAAGAGGCCACATTTGATTTGAATATCCCACGTTTCAGGAAAACTCGTACAATTATAATATATCATACGACACATATTCAAGAATAATCTCTCAAAGAATAAATGGGTAACTAATTCTATTGCTTTTTGGTAAATTATTTCAATCTAGTTGTGAATTTTAGAATCATCCTTGAAGTTATCTATATATTTGAATGGTGCATACAATATTCCGCAAGCCGCAAGCCATATTTATTTGGAATAGCTATTAATGGTTATCACAATGTACAAAACAGAAATTAATAAAATTTCGAAATCATAGTGAAATAATTATTAAAGTGTCTCCAATTTTAATGATTTAGTTCTAACTTGAAACTGATTAATATAAATGTCAGTGTAATGACAGATTTTGATTTATTTCAGTTTGTACTTGGGTAAATGCTGCCGATGTTATTAAAGTTTTTTATTAGTCCAACAAGTGATGCTTAACGTTTTTCTAAAAATAACTACAAAAATGAAACTGAGAAGCTTTTTCATTTTTGTATGTATGTTTACCTAGTCATACAGAAGACCAGCTTCTTAAAGATGACATGTTTACCTACCGTGTGTTTCTGACAGGTAACGAACGTCAATCTCTCCCTGAAGAGGCTCACATAATTAGTGAAAAACGTTTCGGGTTTGAACAAGTGGTTTGGCGTGTGTTAAAACTGTGTATTGTTTGTGGTTGGTGCGCCAAAGGATTCAGTATCACATATTCGAATGTATCAAAGATTGGAATAGACAGAACTACAGGTTGACGGATAAAAAGTTCAGAAAAAAAAAGATGTGCTGCCGCGAGGATATTAGACTATATTATATGATATGTTATTGTCAACATTCTGATAATGACAAAATGTCTACCAACTTATCACAATAATTGCGAGCACTAAATACGGAGAGTTAAGTCCACCTCTTTGATGATGCTATTAAATTAGAGTAAAATCATTTCTCTCCGCTTTGTCCAGGTAACATAAACAGAATGTCCTATGGGAAATAGCGAGTAAAATAGTATAGAACTGAATGGGCAAATTCCGACAATGATAAAGAATCAACGTTAATGTGACTAAGAGCAGCAAAAAGTTTCATACGGTGAAATATCAATCAAAACGGGAGCTAAAAAAAAAAGAGTGATAGGCACATCGATGTGATCGTAAAGACAATTTCCAAAGAAAATGCTTCCGGTTACTGTATTGCTGATTGATGGCCAAAATTGGGCGGAGAGGAATATATATTTGGCTTTTTTTACTAGCAAGTCAAATTAGATCTTTATAGCCGGAAATAAATCAGTAATATATCTTCCTTCGCTGCATATCATTGTTGGAAAGATACTGACTAATTCAATATTCGTAGTACTTTTTTTTGTTGAACACCGAGAAAACAAGCATCGTAAAATTTTCATTGAAGCAGGAACTATAAAATTTTAGAATTTTAACACTGCGCTGGCTTCCAGAGCAACTGGGTCAATTAAGGTGTTAGGAATGGCACTAGATCATCGATTAACGTGGGAACCTCACATCGAATCTTTGTGTAATAGATTGCGAAAGGGTTGCTATGGTTTGAAGTTCTTATCAAAACACTGTAGTAAAGGCATACTAATAACCTTGTATTATTCTACCATCAATTGCCATATCCGTTATGGTATTCTAAATTGGGGGTGCAGTTCACTAATTGGAAGGGTTCTTCTATTTCAAAAATATGCAATTAGAATAATTGATAATCTTAGTTTGCGTCAGTCATGTAGAGAATCTTTCAAAAAGTTGAAAATTATGTCAGTGATGAATATTTATATTTACGAACTAGCCGTATATGTTTACAAAAACAGGCGTGATTATGAGATCATTGAACAGCCCCACATATATCCCACCAGATCTGAAGGTCTGTTGATTCCACCTAGACACCGAACTACAGCTTACCAAAAAACATACAGATACATGGGATGCAGGATCTATAACCAACTAGATGAGAACATAAAAAATGCTCCTAACGTTGGAATATTCAAAAGTCATCTTAAATTATTTTTAACAGAAAGATGTTTTTATAGTTTGGATGAGTTTTTTTGTATAAGTATTTGTTATTTAAGGTGTATACATGTATATTTGTTCTTTTTTATGTATATATATATATATATATATATATATATGTGTATGTGTGTATGTGTATGTGTGTATATATATGTATGTATATATAACCCATACTATAATCACTACCATTTCTGCTTTGTGACATTTTTATTTGTTATAGACTTGTCTATTTAACAAAGAAATAAAAATATAATAATTATTATTATTACTCTTTTGTGGACCAAAAAAACTTATTCTATGTGTGATCCACTCCATCGAATCACTCCTTATTATCATATCACAGAATAGAAATAGCCATAGTAAGCAGTTATAAGTATTTGAGCACCCACTAATTTTCTTAGTTCCGTAATGAATAACATACCGAACTAACTTAAAGAAGAACTAGAAACTTAAAGTAGATGATGCTTCCAATTCATATCTTCATGAATAAAGACTACTTAAATCTTTAGGCTATCTAAAAAAAGATACTTGAGTGCCATTTAGATTCCATTGAGATAATCTTTTTTGTTTCTACTGTATTTGAATAAAATACATTGTATCTTTCCAATATTTAGTACTAATGAATTTTTGAGAAACCATTGACTCAGTTTATTGTATATACATTGAGCTTTGGGTTTGATGTAATCGTTAACAAAAAATTTATGGACGTAGGACGTGGTCCTGGAATACCTCACAAGAAATTTGTTTATAGATAAAATAATAATTTAGTAGTTGTTGATTTATTTATCAGATATCCTTGTTATTATTTATTTCTAAGAATGGTACCAATCTTTATAACATTGCTATTTCAAAAACATTACAAAAGAGCTGATAGGCCTGTGGTTTCCTACAAATTATCTCCTGACTTGGATAAAGGTTTAACAACAGACAGCTACAACCTAGTTGGGTAGGTTCCTCTTCTCTATAAATCATTAATTATATAAGTGAGAGGCACATTTTTTCAACATGAAATTGCGGATATCATCCTCACGACTAGAAAACTT
The DNA here is from genome assembly GCA_949316355.1 of Bruchidius siliquastri. NCBI lineage: Eukaryota > Metazoa > Arthropoda > Insecta > Coleoptera > Chrysomelidae > Bruchidius > Bruchidius siliquastri. The sequence continues at coordinate 24,671,953 of OX438532.1, read as the reverse complement.
ATTTATACTTATTATTAGTTGTACATCTGTATCTTTAACTTCAGATATATAAATAGTTTTTGAATTTGATCTAATATGCCCCAAGGTATTATTTGACGGAACTAATTTTAGACATATCGAATTGCAAGTGATTAGTGTAGCAGTCCCGTCTCGCACTTGCTATGCATGTATGAAAAATTTGATGGGCTGTTGACTTTTTTCTCAGTGTATACTCAAACATATTGATCTAGAAACAAAAATGTTGTAGGCAAAACTTCACCTTAAATTTTTGGAAAAACGAAACAACGAAATGTTTTTATTTATTCATTATATACACATACGAAAATTACTGGTGTGCGGCACAATACAGCAGAGTTAAAACATTGAGGTAGATGCTACATAATATAATAAGAAACTTCGCCAAAAATAAATTAAAAATAGCTGATACAAGTATTTAGGGATAAATGTCGACATTGCGTAAATTGCATGATAATATCTAGTATCTGTTATATCAGAGAAAATTCGAATGGTATGTTAAAACTTGTCTAATTATGACGAACCAACTTAGCTAGATTTAAATAAAATTTACTGGATAGCGGAAATTGTTATAATCAATATATCTAAATTGCCCTGAACCTCATATAGCATGATCACATAGAATATGCCGGTGAACAACTACAACTTCGTTCCAATAAATCGCATGGGTTCCAGATGATCCTTGCGAATTCGAGCTTAGAAGGAACAAATTGTATAAAATGATCGTTTAAGGTTTGTTCGTGAAAATTAGGTATGGCTACTAAGCACCCTCGAGTAAAATCCTCAATGAAACTATGTGCTGCATTCACAGCGTTGTTTCCTCATGGCTCGGTCAACATTGTCAGAATGCAGCTTTGCCCAGTAAAACTCGCTGAATAAAGGTAGCCATACCCTATAAGTCATCAGATATACATCAGGATGCTATCAGTGGGATAAGTGAGAACGTGGTACACATATCATACATTGGGAATGTGATAATATTGCCAAAAACCAACATACTATAAAGTCAGTTTTGCTTTGACAGTGTCAGGCCATTTTATGCTTATAACAGACGTGATTGACAAGTGTTTGACTGGTATGTAACATAGACGTAAAACAACTCGGATTAACATTTCTCTGATTATCTTAATGACTAGGTGCCAAATTGTGAATATTTGTTCTCCAAGAGGTTCTTCCGAGATAGGATGCTCACATGGTTCTAGGCAGTTGTAGCAGCATTGCGCTTCTGTTCAAAGGTCCAAGCAAATATAGGATGGATCTACTGTGAACCATCGATGTGCAAACTTTCGTACGAAATATCCTATACCAAACATTATATTTTCATCTGCTCTGCCATCAAATACGTAGTACGCTAAGTGTACTTGTTCATAATCCTTTTTGTTCAAGAGCCAGCTTACTTCCTGTACCAGACAGATATAAAGCAACTTAGCTCATTGGCATACATATAGTCGCTACAATCTACAGCATTATCACTGCAGTGATTCAACTGAAAGATGATGATATATCCAAATTTATTCATTCAAAAATTGTGTCAAGTGTAGTGACTCAGTACTTTCCATGTATTCATATTTCTTAATAGTGCATAGCTACTGAACATTTTATGACAACCCTTCGGATATAAGTAAATCTCTTTACGTGAAAGGGCCAACAAAAAAACGGGACCTGTTTCTTTGTTTGTCGTATCGATTTGTGCGGTACCGTTTTAATATACGCTATTAGATTGTTTCGAGACTATTCAGCCCATTAGGAATGTAATGCGACGTCAAAATACTGTAGCAGCAGCTTACAGCGTATCCACATTCGAATTTGATAAAAATATGTGAAGCAGTAAGAATTTGCGGTCTGTAAACAATGTTTTAAGCACGAACAACACCAAACCTGTGAATCATGTAAAGTTCAGTAACTACACAATTTTCACACCTTCTTAAAAATGTTTGAATATGACCGAAAATGATTGGACGCCCGAGAAACATAAAAAATTAAGTTATAATTTTTGAGATCTTTTTTATTTTTGCTTGTTATTCCGCTACCAATGTACTGACTTCAAAAATGAAAACAATATTACACACTAGTACATAGGTACCCACATAACGTAAGAGTTAGTCATAAGGTTACCGTCTTTCTTTTGCACTCTGAGTACTTTCGGTGATTTGGACTGGTTTATTTTGTGTCCTATATAGTTGGTTGTGAAGATCATGGAATGACCTATATGGTACAGTAATTAGTTCTTCAATTGGTTGGTAATCTTAGAAGAAGATTTCAACTCATTCATAGAATATTGAATTAATGTAGAGCTGACAAACAAAAACGCGTCGGCAGATGTTTTGCTCTCCCAAACTAAATTCCTACCAAACCAATCTCCAGTTGTTTTTTATTGCTGTGTTTTTGGATTTAAAAAAGGCTTTTGAAACTATTGATCGGACCATATTGTTAGCTAAAATGAAAAAAATGTTTACGGTATTGCTGGTAAGGCGTATGATAGCGACTATTTATATGCTAGGAAACCATACAGCGTCATTTATGATAAGATAGGGAGACGTCAGGGTAGTAAATCTGTTCTGTTTATATTACATATATCTGAATGATTATCCACATCCTTTTGTTGACTATGAGTTCATTAATGTATTTGCAGATGATACTGTATTGGCATATACCCAGATAGCGATTTTGGAACTGCTGTAGATGAAATGAATAATATTTTGAAGAAAGAAACTAAATCTAGCTAAAACCAAAGCAATGATTTTCACTTCTAAACATAAATATACTCTTGTCCATGTAAATATAAACAATGTAAAGATAAAAATGAAGTAACTGAGATAGTTGATACGATCAAATATTTTGGAGCTTAGTTCGATATCTTTTTGAAATTTGATAATCACTTTGATTATTGTTTAAAAAAAAATCTAAAAAAAAGTACTCCTTCTCAAGAGTTTGTAACTGTCTCTCACTCCAAACAAGGTTAACAGCCTTATAAATCTATAATTCAGCCACACTTTGACTACTGTCCAACAGTAATTCATTCATTTGATGTGATGAAATTGCTCAACTTCAGAAGCTACAGAATCGCGGCGTAAGAATTACGAGTATATTGTATTGTGATCGTTTCACACCTATAAATTTTATATTAGATTCTTTAATGTGTGTGTTTTATCCAAGATTTTTAAATTCAAAATAGTAAAAGGAATGACACCAAGTTATTTAATCGAGCATATTAGGTATGCATACAATGTTCATTTTTACGAAACAAGTAAAAATGGTTCTATTTACACGAACAAGTAAAGAGAAACACAATAGATTATTTGTTCTTCAAAGGTTATGCGACATTCACCAACTTGCCTAGATTGGTTAAAGAAAATTCAACTCTGAATAATTTCAAAAGAGAGCTACTTCAGGATGTCAATTTGAGATTGTCTGTATTATTTATCGTAATTATTAGTAATTCCAATATTTAATTAGAATTCTACATATTTGCATATTTTATGTTAACCTTTTCTATCAATTTGTTGTAATTTATATAAGGATTCCTATTTTCAATGAACAATTATTATTATAATACTCCTTTCCAGATTTCATCAAAATCGGGTATGGGATTACAAAAACAGCGTAGACAGACTGACATACCCTTACATCCAAATAAAAAGACCGACAAATAGACCGACGGAAATTAGTGAAAATGAATTCAAAAATTTTCTATGGATATAAACATATCCTTACATCCATCACTAACAAATTTATTTACGTGTGTGGCTACTCTATTACTAGTCGATTAAGGATGTGTGGAAATCTAAGTCAATATTAATTACACTCTCGTAGAAACTCTCACCTTTTTGAATTTAGAGTGAGTGAAAATCAAATTACCATAGCATCGAACATTTCATTGCACCTATGGAAGTATGTACTAGATGCGAATGCACCGTCCGGTGTAATTTGTACGCTGAACTTTGAGGTTTCAGTCTACGTTTTCATTAGCTTGACCTATATGCCTGTATGTATGTATCTCTATCGTCAGTGGTATGTATCAATGAAAAGGAATCTTTCTACGTATTTTTTTCGATTTCATGACGTCTGATTCATTTGAAAGTCAAAATGGTGAAAAGTTCGAACTGGGGTGGATGCGCCCATTGTGTTCCTCTAGTGGTAACCACACTACTGTGGCTGCTGCGCTAAAAGTTCCAGTCTCACATATCCCCTAGTATTTGTTATACTGATGAATCTGAGTGCTATTATGCGAGACAGATTCTACAAAAAATATTTATCATGGTAAAATATATAGAATAGGGAGAGATCAGCTACTTTTTTCGATTTTCTAAACTTGAAAGGTTCAAGTGCGCCCACAAGAGGTACTGTTTTTTTCTGGATTGCATCTAGAAACTTCAAGGAGTGCTTCCATCCATTCACATGCGAGCAATATTTCAGAGACGGTCTATTTTGAGTCATATGCTGACGTATCTTCTGTTAGAGTGAATACAATTTTCTGGAAGTCTCCAACTTTCTTGACGCCAAACCCAGCATAACTGGCAACATGATCATACCAGCACATGCTTGTTGACGTTAGTCCCCCAAAAGCTTGATGGAAGAGACTTATTTATTATCTTTATCAAAAAATCATACACGATTTTCATGTTTTCTGATATTTTCGTCAGAAAATTCCATGTGGCTAATTTCTATTGGTTGCCCTAATGGTCTCTCTATCTGTTGTTATTTTTGTCATCGCCTGATATAAGTAATTACTTTATTCATTTGAAACTTGACTGCAGCCTCAAATGTAAAATGCAGTTGTAGCAGACTAATTATTAAAAAAGGCTTTACTTCTCAAAGTACTGATATTTTTTTAAATTGTTCATATGCGTATCTAGAGTTTCTGATCATTTCAGGACGTATTCTGAAGTATATCCAGAGAGCTGAAAGTTGACAAAGCAATTTTAAATTGAGATAAATGTGAGCTTTGACTTAGAAGATAAAAAATCGATATTGAAAGTTACATTCAAGTTCAAAAAAACTAAAACGAAATATTTGAGTATCTATACGAAGTATATTACAGCTGTATGCGGTCAGAATATTTCATAAGTAACTGCATATATAAATGTTCACTGTCACGCAAATGCCCTGTTTATTCCAGATGTAATTACTTTCGGTCACATTACCTATAAAAATAAATGTCCACCACAAAGGGACAACCTTGGATATGACATTCAACTTAATTTTAGTATCAATAAGATAATTTCAGATGCAAGGGGAATATTTTTACAATGAGCAGCGATATATTCTCCTTTTTTCTGGCCAATTTTCCTAGTATTTTTCATTTACAACTTTATCTTTGGTACGAAAATCATAATAATGATGAAAGCATTTTAAGCCTATATTTGTTACATTAACCAAAGATATGATAAATAACCAAAAATCAGTGGGCAATAGGATATCTAATGAAGTAGGGAGATAACTACAGATGAAGTTTCAAAAGTTACATTTTTGACAGTATTGAATCTCATTTTCTGTTACTGTGCGCTAAAACGAATTTTAAAAACATGCCTACAAAAGTCAGCTTATTCTATAATTTTGCAATCACTCAAGCAGTAGTCTAGTCGAGAAGATGCATATTCAATGTTTGGTGATATGTATCAATATCCAAAAGTAAAGCAGTATTATATTTATAGGAAGAGTTTCACCTAGTAAGAGCATCTACAATCTATAGCAGTATATTTGATCTAAGAAGCTCGAAAACAAAGTACTACTCGAATTTTGATTTTTTCTGTGATAACAATGATTTTCGATATAAACGTACCTACTTCAATCTTCCAAAATAAGCAGTTACTGATCATTTTGGAATTATGATCAGATTAATATTTTTGTGTCACATGAAGATGTAAGTTCCTTTCTCAAACGTGAATTGGTAATTTGAAAAACGTAAAACAATGAATAAACCACTTAATTTGGGAATAAGCTGAATACTCAAAGAGCAATTAAAATTATCATATCATTCTATACCCCGAAATTTCATATTTGTTTACTGAATCTGATCGTTTAGCTTGTAGGTGAACCTAATTGTATTGACGGTTTTACCTACTGAAGACATCAACAATCTATAGGATAAAATTTGGTTGTTTTACCATCATTATTCTATTTGTTTTTTGTATTTTGAGCCACGTCTGCGATGATTCCAATCTTGGTATTTCGAAGATAAATATATATTTTTCACAGCTTAGATATCCTTATTCCTCAGATAAATCAGGTTCCTGTTACCATTTTCTTTTCCTTCAGTTTACGATTTTGGACATCGTCACGGCCCTCTGTTCAAAACAACTGCCGTTAACCCTTTTACTAAGTGACAATAAATTACAAACTACACAGTTCGTGACTAGGATACATCTGTAGAGTTCTCTTTTGTTTGTGTTCAGAACTAAGAGCACAAGAGTAGTTAAAATGGTTGCAGTAAACTTATTTGACATCTTATACGCTCCGTTCAAGAAAAGACACACCAGAACACCAAAAATATCATCAAATATTAGATAGCATAAGCGTTGATGAACCTGAAAAAAAGATAGGTACCAGCTTGGTGAAACTCACTTTGGAAAGTTTTTTTGGTTACATTTTTTCAATTAAATATTTTATCTCAACTGGAAGAGTGATGAGCAATAATATCCATTTTTACTCATTTTATATTAAAAGCAACATGATCGTAAAATCATTCAAATGCGTATAGTATTTTCCGAGAAAATGACAGACATATATTTATACATACGAGTACATATATCTAACAACTAAAATGATATATTTCAAAATCGCTGAATAGACAATTTTCGTAATTTGAAATTAATTTTTCATAAAAAGTCAATCTATTTCGAACTTGACTCCATTTTACTTTCTACGCATAAGCTTATTGTGGTCTCAACACTGCTCAAATTTTAAATATAAACTTTTGGGAGTTCTACGATTACTCTGTCTACATCATGAAAAATTTCACTCATTTTCGTTGGTCTGTTAGCTTCACTGCATTATTTATATCTATATTTTGATGGCAATGGAGACAGAATATACTTTTAGTGGAGGTAAACCTAGTTTTTTATTATTTTCGGGGCTTAATGAAATGTTTGAGTCACTACGTTGTGCTCAGATAATTTCAGGATTGAATGTGGACCATTACTCAAACATCTTCGATTTTGTCCGCTGGTTTTTGTGTATGGGATCGCTATGCTATCAAAAACAAAAACCTTATCCATAATTGGTATATGCACTTTATCTGAAGTTTTGCTCGTATTTATTGAATGCAAAATGATAATTTAATCGACTGTCCTCCATTTTGACAATGCATTAGAAAGTTACCTTTTTAAAGACCGTTTCCTGCTGTTTTTGATAATAAACCAGTTTACAAAACACTATTCATATTGTCATTCCATTGTGAAATGTAACGATCTGTATCGGCAAGATGGACAAAAGTCGCTCATAAAATCCACCAGACTTTTATATATCCAAACGTTTCACACTCACCAGTTTATGTACAATTCGACCCATTTTCCAACATCTCGTTAAATTGTATTTTTCACTTATGTATGTGTAGGTATAATATAAAGATGTCTTTGAGTATCGGTTTGCCAAAGAAATATTATTCCGGATACTCATATATCCCGCACAGTTCAACTGGTTTTATTGCTCGAACTACGGAACCAGCCTCATTCTCGCGCTCTAGTGAGAGAGCGTTTGATCGTTAAAATTTTGGAATTTGATTGTTCTTATGAGCGTTTCCTTTAATGAACATAGCGACAGAACTTTTCCACGTGCCGGATGTGCTTTCTACCTTCCAAAATTAGTGACTTTCAACATCCAATTTCCGGGACAACAGGCCGCAAAGTTGATCAAATATATATACAGCAGAAAACTTAGGTTGAGTATATTGACTCAGTACTCCCCACACATAGAACCTCTGAAATACATACATATTTCGATATAATTTGACGGTATTATTAGTATTTCTATGATCGCGACCAGGACATCGGAAATATAAATGCTGAAGAATTAGAAAGGCAATCATCAACTTCATAAAGCAGATGTAATATAATGTAGTATAAAACTCGCTCTTATTTTACTCGGTGTCCCATTTACCTATACATGTTCATTGAGTGATGGTTTTAATTTTTCTACCTTAAATATATAACGTTTATGTTATTTGATGCGTCGCCTTGATAAGGCTAGCGGACTGAGTAATATACAATATGCACACGCATAATCTAGATATAGCATTGAGCTTTTTGTATCAGCATTATCATTTGTGTGGCACATGAGGGATTTTAAGGCAGGTACGAGGGTCGCGCTGAAAGTTTTTAGGTACAAAAAACTACAAGGTATTTTTCAAAAACTTTATTCTGTTTTTCCAACATATTCCCCCCCTACCTCAATACAATGTATTATGTTTACGCATTCGGTAAAACCACTTGCCAATTCTTGTGACCAACGTTCTTTTGAAAGGTTGTAAATTTTCTCCTCAAATGCAGCGATTGCCTCTTCATCGGTGGAAAAATGGTGACCTCGTTACCTTTTTTTTTGATCTTAGGATAGGAAAGGAATTAGAAGAAGTCGCACGGAACTAGGTCCGGAGAATAAGGTGGGTGAGGCAACAGTTTGACACCCCGTTCAACAAAAAAATCGAGTGCTCTAGTGGTTGTCATGGTGCCATTGAATACCCCGCAGATCAGTCTTTGGACGGCTCTTGCATAGTTCTTGTGAGACTACAGAAACACATTTGGTTATATACCATTCAAAAGAAACTGTCCTTTGATTTTCCAAGGCTACCGTTGTGATGTATCCATTTTTAGAAAAAAAAGATGCGACCATTTTCTTTCCAACACCCTTGGAACGACGAATTTTCGTTGGAGGCTGCTCACTTTCAAAGCACCAAACTAATGACTGCTGTTTAGTTTCGGGATCATAATTATATAACCATGTTTTGTCTCCGGTTACTACATTAAAAGTGTTTTTACTGTGCCTATTATTAAATTTTGCAAGCATAAACTTAGCCCAATCAACTCTTGTTGCTTTTTGCTCACTGGTCAACAAATGTGGCACCTATCTGGAACACCGCTTCCTTAGGCGAAGGTGATCATGAATGATTGTACCGATCCAATCCCCAGAGAAGCCTCAATCTCGGTATAGGTTATAAGTCGATCCTTTTCTACCATATTTTGCACAGATTCTAGAGTTTTCGGAGTAACAGCAGTGGGCGGTCGACCTGTGCGAGGTTCATCATCGAATGAGACCCGGCTTCTTTTAAACTCAGCAAACCAATAGAAAACTGTAGCCCTAGAAGAGGCAGAGCCCCAAAGCAACTCACCTTTCGTGACATTCCGCTTGTTTTAGTCCCTCTTTATCGTCATACAAAATCATGGCTCGGAAGGCAAGGCAACTACTGAACGATTCAAACGCTGCCTTTGAGTGTAAGCACTTACAACTTTAGACATAATAGCTGCGTGCTCAAACTTGTTTAAACTTGTATAGATTTAGGAATCTAAAGACTTCATGATTATTACGCTATTCCGATTACGAGTGGTGCTTTCTTGATAATGGAAAGTTTGCGTAAAAAGAAAAATAAACGACGATGTTGGTGTCACACTAGCTTGTTTAAAAAACGGAATGATTACGAACGGTTCCTTATAATGGTCTTTATGTTGGAGATCCCACAAAAAGTATTTTTCACGGTAGGCATCGATAAGTCATGCCCGGATCACGGGGGGGGGGGGGGGGGCGAGAAAGGGTCACCCCCCTCGGGTGGCGAAAAGTAAAGGACGGTCAGCCTCTCACCAATTAGTACAGTACAGTAAAAACCTGTGCAACTTTCAAACTCCATATTAACCTAAATAACATATGCGCGGAGCGACGCACAGATGTTTTCGCACCTTTAATGTGAATATTGCCTTAAAAACAGTTCGGATATTGAACATTTTACAACATCTTATATTCGTCAATATAAGCCTCTTATAATATACTTCTTATATGTAGGGGATTGTCAATTAGACGATTGTTGATGATTTCTAAAGTCTTATAATATAATAATACTTAAGGTCTATTTTTAAAAATTCTATAGGAATATCCTCTTTATGGAACTTTTCTTCATATCATGGCATATTGCTTGATATAAAATTCAAATCTATTGATTTTAGTTAGTTTTTTATAAGCCGATTTCATAAAAATAGCATTGATTCATTCTATAAATATATCTAGAAGAGTTTTGTATTTTTATAGACTATTTGGTGTAGTCATATAGTTATGTATATATTAAAATCCCCAATAAGAGTAGAAAAAGACCACATTCTTCACAATACTTCGTCAAAATTTTATGTTTATTATTTTGTACTTTAAAAAGGCTATCGAGACTGTCAAAAAGTTAGTACATTCAACATATCGCAGCACTCCCGCAAATTACAGCACAATGCACCTGTTCAAGATATAATTTTTCAGGGCAGTTTTGAACATCTTGACCACTCTCTGTATAATTTGGCGAACAGCCTACTGTGGTGATTATATGAAGAGATGTAGTTTTTAGTGACAGTCCAGCAAATAATTTTTTAATGTCATGAAATAGAAATAAGTCAATAAGTGCTGTGTTTTTCATGTACAGCACGTAAAAATCCCCAAATTTCAGGGACATTCACCTTTCCAACTGAAATAATCTTGTCATGTCTAAAAATGTGATTCCGCTGCCGTACATACTTTACTTAAGCTACTTGGTGGTATAAACGAGTCTGCGGAACTTCAGTGAACTGAAGTTGTATGTGCTAAACGTACATATCGCTACCCTGTTAATGATAGCAGTAGACGGGAAGCAACAAGTGACGAGCATGCCTGCATGTGCGGAGATGATAGGGGTTCTACACAAAAGAATGGTGTCAAGTAGCTTGAGGCTGTCCGCTTTATGTCATTCTATCAAATTAAACATTTTGATCGGATATTGGAACCGTTGATATTTTGTTATTAAATTTGAAAAAGATTAAATATAACAATTTGAAAAACGCCTGAACATTTTTGCTATCCATAATAATCCCAAGACGATTCATGTTGAGCATGTTAAAAATGTAATTAAACTACCTGATTCAGTTTTAAACGTAATAAATAACTTTTTCCCTAATTACTCACAAACCATATTCATTAAGCTTGTAGTAATAGTAGGAGTAGCTAAAACATGAGTGGGACACAGCACACGAGCACAAGGAGAAGCACACCGTGAGAAGTAGCAATTAGTCAACGTAACAAACCTTGCACGATTGAACTCGTTGTGCTATAACTTTGGACTACGTTATATATATATATATATATATATATATATATATATATGAAATGTTGGAAAACCACACTGTGACTATAACTTAATCTTGTGAAGCAGTCGTCTATTCTGACAATTGAGTTCACACAACTATATGCTACAAAAAAAGTTTGAACTACTATAAGGAAGCCCATAAAACGTCTTTCATGCACTTGAGAGTTGAGAGTCAGACATTCCTATTCCCGAAAGCTTTGCATATGGAATCCATATTTAATTGGTATTTATTTCAAACATGAAATGTCTGGTTTTACATGTTTGTGCTTCATTTTATATGAAAGATTGAATGTGCGCGACTTCTTCCGAAAACGAAAAAAAAGCAACTACTCTGCTTAACCCGAAAGCTAAGGAGATATAAATATATCCATTTTTTCCAATATTGAGGCCACATATTCATATGAAAATGTATTTAGGTCTATCTGATATTCCTTTTTCACTTTAAATTTAGAACTTAATTGGACTAGTTAGATTGCCTGTTATGTTACCACTTTTGTAAGCTCCTCAAATGTTACATGCAGGTGATTCCACTAAAGCATTGAAGCCTATTCCAGGCATGTACTTCACTGTGTCTCAATTCAAGAGAAAGATATCCGCCTGTTTTTATGAGGTGAAGGCGATACGACGTGGGCACCTCTTTTGAGCTAACTCGGAGCCAGCTAGAATGTTGGACTGGCATTCCGCGCGCTAATCTGGCTTTCGTCCCATTTGATTGCGCCTCGCTTAATTTATATTAATTAACGATGGATCAAGATGGAAGATAGCAAGTATACAACTAGATAAAGTATGAGCAACAGGGGAGGAAGTTTAAAGTTCCATTAGTGGGTGTGAGCAAGGAAATAGAGAGTTGGATACATTGAAGCATATTTCATGTTAATCCTTTCTGCATTCATTCATAACTTTTCGCCGTTAAAATGTGTTTTACAATAGATACTTTAATTTGGAATATGAACTGTATTTTAAGTTTTTATTTTATCTTTCAGACATTTTCTTATTTAAATTATGAAGATTACTCATGTTGACAAGAATTCCTGGAAGACTAAGGATTACTATTTTAGAAGATACAATTCGACTTTCGACGATTTGACATGAGCGGGTGATTATTCATCGACACGTTTCAGTAAAAATCTTGCTCAAAATGACGAAGGAAATCTATGAACAAAAAAGCGTTGTTAGAAAATACAAGTCAAAAAATTAGCAAAAATAAAATTATTTGTTAGTAGTGAAGATATATAAATATAGGACATTTTTATCTATCTTTATGCATCAACGTCATGTGAAAACGTAAAGAAGTATATGCAAAAGTAGTATATGTGAGATATACCTAATAATAATTTTAATTTTTTGAATAAAATTATCAGTTGCATGTATATGCTTTTGTCATATGAATTAATAAATTCAGTTTTAGATGATAAGATGACTAATTTATTATCTATTTTGGAATATTCTATGATATTTAAATCGTATTAGCTATAATTAATACAAATCGGTCAGAAAGTATTTCATTAACTACAGTATGTGGAATATCAGAATCAAATTGAAGTATTTTGATAGCAAGCTCAGAATGTATGACAAAAATTTGTAATAACTCATATTCGATTGAACATGCTATTTTGTTAAACTCTTGCCTAACCTGCAGATATTATATAATAAAATAATTAGGTTCTTCAGAAAATGAATTAATAAAAAATGGTATAAATGTATTGTAAGTGTATAGGAGTGTGGACCTTCAAAGTCTGTTGGCATGGACATACATCAAAACTGATAATCTCCGATCATTCTGAGTAGAGATTTTTAGTTCCGCTAGTACGAAACGTATTAACAACGTAACAGTAATGTGCAGAAGCTAAGAGTCAACATCTCACACTCTGTACATAGCAATGTAAACTAAGAATTAACATATATCTTTTTAAATCCTCAGACACCGACATAACAGCTCCATACTGTATCCAAAGTTATAATCTTAATTGGTTAAATAGAGCCTCTCCATCAGTTTTATCCACGGTTATTACAGTCAAGCAACCCTTTTAAATTGCTGTTTGTCTTCCCGATTAATTTTGAAAGTTGAGCTTTTAACATTTGAAGTCAATTATTGCATGATTATATTTCTATTATAAACTCTTAACTCTTTTCTTAAATTGTGTATTAGAAATATCACGGAACCTAAGTACAGGATTACCCACTTGAATGGTTAAAAAGGGAAACGACCTTTATTGCGATGCTCATTTCATCCCCACACATTTGAGCCGTACTAAACTGAATTCGATGTGTAATCCCCATTCTAAAATTCATTACTGTCCTCATTGATCTGGACAGCAGACTGCACCGCCGAAGTGGGGTCTCTCGGGCAGGGACATACCCCTGTGGGAAATCCATGTAGATGATAAACGTAAACATATCCATCCACCACCATAACCAAGGAGGAAGTTATACAAACATTGGCAAGAACCTGGTGGCACATCATATGCAGCAAGCTTGATCAGAGTCTCTCATGCCAATTCCTATCGAAAGCCGATGTATCGAGCGCGACGACTCTGCTTAAAGCCTAATTGCTCTATTCCACATATAGCTGATGTAGATCTCCCATGGATCTATGCTTGCAGAAGCCGTAATGGCAATAATTGAAGATTTTATTTGAGTCACAGGTCTATAACTGTTGGGAATATTTTTCTGTCTTTCTTAGGTATGGGTTGCACACGATGGTTCTTTCATCCGGTATATAACACGTCTTCTTGGTAGGAGGGTTCAAATAGTTTGCAAAAGACTGGTCTAAGGCTTGTGGCGCAGCGCTTTAGGACGATTACTGGTATTTGGTCTGGACTACCAGCTTTTCTGGAGTTCAGTTTTTCAGGAACACGATTTAAATCTCGGTGTTGAACTCCAATTTCTGGCATTTTTGAGAATACTCCTATGGTAGTGGATAGAGTACCTCATTGGAAGTGACTCGCATTTCAGAACCCTCATCAGTAGTGGTATTAACAAAAGTTTTGGGTAGTGTCCAGAATGATCTGGGTGAGCTAGAGCATGAGAGGCGTTTGTTCTTAATTTTCTGGTGGCGCTCCTATTTGCTGTTATCGATGACTCGTTTACAGTGGCTTCTGGGGTCGATGAAACAGTGATTTTCGGTTCTTGGATTTGTCCTCTATTTCCCTGTACCCTCGGTTTTTTGATGTAACTGCACCTCTGCAGTTGGGTTAAACCTGGGTTTTCTTCTAAATAGGCGCTTCTCAATATGAATCTTCCACACCTCGTTCCAATACGTCTGTTATTTTTGCATAGCATCTGTATAACAGATATCATTTCATGAAAATGGCTGATAATAATGGCCTGAGAACACACCACTTCACTGACTTGTAGTGCAAGACTCTACGTGATGTAAGTATTTTTTTGTTTTAGTGACAGCATTCTACAAAGGGTTAAATGGTATTATGGTCGAATGTTGCTAGTGGAGCGGATAAAATTCACAGAATAAACAGGCAGGAATTGTTGTAAGATGCAGGTCCAATAAGCTGTTGTTAGACTGTTAAAAAGTTGCAGCACAGTTTTATGAACGAGCTTTCCTCAAAGGGTTACCAAGACAACCTTGATCACAGAGAATCCGAACGGCGAGGTATCTTACTGAGTGAAAAAATTGCCAGCCAGTCAATGCTATCCGTTTTAGTTGTTTCCAAGCAGGTCACATGCAAATTGGTATGGGACTGCGTCTAAACCCTAAATGAACTAAATAGCAGAAATACAGTTTCTCTGAAAACCCCTACTCGATGGGCACAATGGAATCGAAAACTCTATGTGTTACGTGCAACTTAATAAGTCCAGAGCTTTTCAATGGAGTAATCAAGTCAATCAATGGCGAAGCCCATAGATGAGTGGCTTCACATGAAATCATATGGTGGAAGAACATGATGACACAGGCGAAACGGTTCATATCGGAACAAAACACAACACACAATTTCAGTAGCGACCGTGTGAGTATGATAAGTAATCAGATTGGACAAGTCTCCAAGTCGTCGTATATTAGTTTCCAAGTAGCCAAGCTTCGAGTATCTCCGTCTGAATATTGTCTAAATCCAAAGATGTCAAGGGCTTTGTTAAAACACTGTGATATACTTTGAACAACTGGTGTACTCCGCGACTAAAACTGTGTAGTGAAGTGAGGACGCTCAGACGAGGATATTCCTTTCGCAAAGACAGGAGGCGCCACCCAGAGACCTGACATGCTGGTCCTATAGCAGCTAGTCGCTTTGTTTCCTTCGCCATGATGGATGCACTAAATTTGATGTTTACTTCGATATAAGGGTGTAGCTAGAATATTTGCATTTTCCGTTTTCTGCGGGAATTATAATAATACTGGATAATGACATCATAATCTCTATTAGTCACTACTGAATCAACGCAAGTACGGATCTGGATGTTAATTGAATTTTTATATACAAATACGTAACTTCAGTAGCGACGGTATGAATAAAACAAGCAACCATAGTCGTCGAGTTTCCGAGTATTTAATCTTCCAAGTAACCTAGATTTGAGTACCCCCGTGTGAGTAGTGCCCAAGAATCTAAAAATTCAACAGCAGAACTCGACTTTTACCCCTCCTGTCAGCTACGTAACGCTCACCTGTCCTACGCCTAGCATCCAATGGTTACGCGGCATAATAATTCCAAAGGTATTTCCTATACTGTAACTTCCGAAACTTATCCTATGTTTGTTCGGTGGAATATTGCAACTCAATTTTGAAGCAGATATCTTCAACCGATTGAGTTGAAGTTTTGTATACACGTTTAGTTTGGATGACAATGCATGGTTAGCTGTGTGACGTCATTCTAAATCCAATATGGCGGAACGCCCATTTAATGCACTCTTACAACATTGGTATCAAACGAAAGGGCTTGCTGAGAATAACTCGAAAGATAAAGTGACGTTACTCTAAATTCAATCTGGTGGAACGCCCAAGATGGCGAACTAGTAATTTTTAATGCGCTCCTACGATATGGGTATCAAATGCTGAGAATACGAATGACAGAAAAAATGGTGATCATAACCTCCGCTGCTCCAATCGGTGTAAAATATTGGTTTACTGGGGTTTTTACAGACCTGTTCATCGATAACTAAAAAGTAAAAAATAAATCAAAAGTAAAAAACTTTTTCAAGAACAAGCTTGTCGCGAGATATACTTGTGTATATGAACAAGTAAATTAAATAACTTGATTTGTTTTAATCTTTTTAATTTTCTAATAAGTTGATACGAGCACTCTTACTTTTAATTTATTGTATTTTTCATTCAGGGAGACTTGATTTGAATATCTCTGTTTAAATTCCTGATTATCATAATTATTGATGTGGTCATTTTCGAGATTGTTATATACACGATTTCCATATCATTTTTTGCTGCAGAGCAGTGTGAAATTCATTTTGGAAATACCCGGTCAAATGGAAGACGGTAATTTCAGAAGCTACAAATATATGATCAATAAAGGTTTGAAGTAAACCGTATACGGTCCATATGACATTTTTCATCACCATTTGAATCATGGGAACTGAATGAGCGAGCTTAATTAACTACAGTAGTTATATGCTGCACGAATATCTAATTAAATTTGAAGTGCCTCGGTGCTTTTGCGAAGAAATTTATTACCGGAAAATGTTGTTAGAATATAATTGCAAATGTGCTGCAACTGTGTCAAACCAATTTTTTTAACTGATCTAAGTGTCGCCCTCTATGGGGACGCCCACTGACATCTTACAAGAGCGACAGTTAGATGAGTTGATGTTGCTATCACACCATTGACTGGGTTACGTATATACCACCCGCGCAGATTGCGCTCTAAATACGAAAGATGCATATCTATAGGAGGTGTGATGCATAGTGGATAGCATAGTGGATAGCATACACTTCATATTTTTTTACCCGAGAATGCTTTATGATGAGACAATATAGAAGTATACTGATATTAGTTTAGAATGGAAACAATGTTACTTTTACAAATTGATTAATTAGTTCCTGAATATATAAATTACAATAGCTAAATACTGGATAACTTTCAAATTTTGAATTATTTCTGAAAGTCGCTCTACACCTACAGTCTCGCGAGATATTCACGCGAAAATCTCAGGAATTCTCAGCGAGAACTGTAGTGAGAGCTTTTTGAGGGTACACACTCAAAGTTCTCACGCGCGCCTTTGTCTCGCGCCAAAATCCGACAAAATCTGGAGAACAACGGAGAACTGAGAAGAATACGCGAATCGCTTCCACATTCACGTTTCTCACATGTTTCTTGCGTTCTCGCGAGACTGTGGAGCGGCCTTTAGATTTTTTTAAAAATTTTCCAGTGGGGATCCCGCATTCTAGGCAAATGCAGCTCATTGAGCTATGATGATACCACCAAGAATTTGCTATGAGAAGTATTTTTTCCATGCAATCATTCCTTTCAGCTTTACAAACTTGACTGAACATCTAGTGGTCAGTGTCTGATACATCTTCTGTCGAACATGCCTCCAGTACGTTGATTCTCCCTACTTACTAATATCCTGTCCATTACTTCAATTATTGATTACATGTTGAAAAAAATATTGATATCCTTCTGCCACCTTTACATAATCTTACTCAAGAGAACCTCCAACAATTAGTGTTATATGAAACGTTTCTAGGTTCATATTTACTGGTGGAATATAATTCCAAAACGATAATCTTCTAAACTATGTTCAACTAATCTTATGTTCGTTCTATTACATATATCATGTAGATTGTAGATGCTACTATTACATATATTTTTCAGCATCTCAACGTTGTTGAATGAGCTATTTAATTTACCGATACTCATCATTTACAGCGTTTTGAGATCAAATTGAAGACATCTATGCCCTCACAACGCTTCTGTAGAGCAATGTGGAATGTGTGTACTGAACTAATAGAATATTCCTAAAGGGAATAACTTAAATAATTCATTAAAACAACATTATATCATATTCGTAGTCGTAATAATTTAGCTAACTACATGTAACCTACGTAAGCTTTCTAAGAAATTTGAAACTTTGTAGATGCTGGTTGAAATATCGAAGTTATGTACATGAATCTCATTGCACCTTAGAACAACAACAATATACATGCACACACAAAATTGATAGATAGATATGTGTTAAATGCTTGGACATTTTTGTAGATGAATTCATTATTTGAAAAGAGCACATGAACTATGTCACAAAAAAATAAGAAAACTCGTTTATAAATTCTATGAATTGCTTAACTTCTTGTCCTATAAAATCATAAAAGCAATATATTTTTCAATTGTAGAATCTATCATGAATTATGGCATCATCTCAATTAGTATATGCAGGAAGTATATTACTAACTCCAAACCAACTTTACCTTAAAGCAGTCACAAGATTCATGCTGAAAATGAAGGATTACCCGCGAAACGCTGCTCAGCAGAAAGTTCTTTTGAGAAACCCCAAATACGTCCCGTGCCAAAAACATACATATTGTACAGGTCCCAAAGTTTACAATGCTCTTCCACAACATCTTAGATCAAAGCCATATAATAAAATTAAAAAAGATATTACAAAACGGATTGTACAAATTAACTCCTCCCTGTTGTACCTAGAATGAAAAGACAGAAAATATATATAACATTCACGCAATTTAAATTAAAATCAAACTATTTTCCCCTACTCCTTTTTAACAAAATGCTTACTATACAATATCCTGTGCCTATGTAGACATTGACATGAACCTCACCGGAAAATCTCCAAAGAAGAGAGTCGCACACAGTACCTTAGAATACCATAGTGCGAAAAACCTCAGTATTCTTTAGGTCATATACGTTGCTTAAATAGCTAAAAGATATAGTATGTTAGTTTTCATTAATTATTATTAATAATCAATTATTTCTAAAGAGTCGTATTTTTGTAAACATTGTATTTCTTTTTATAGACTGAATAAATTACTTATATATATTCAGTTAGTCTATGTTACTCCAAAATACTTAACCCACTTCTATTATCACTCTATCATACATCCAGTTTATACAATTTAACATTGTTACTCTGATATTTTGCCACACGGCTTGTATTTCTTAGACAAGCTTATTAATAGCCATACTGTCCAATTATTCGCATGCAGAATGGCAGTGCAGTGAGAGAAAATAATGTATCAAACAGTCGGTAATCACTTCCTGAGACTATTAATTAATGCTCCCCATCGCCTTCTACATCCCATCCCGGAATCGGCTGCAAAGAGGAATGACCAAGGCAACACCTTTTCATTAAAGCCGCTCCTCAGATTAGGGGCAGCCGTGCGTTAAAGTTCGGCTTCCATCAGGCTCAATATATTCCTTGTATAGTCCTTGCATAGCTTCCTATCATGTATATAGGATGTCACATGAATGAGTAAGGCTATCGTTTCTCTATAGTTTATTTATAATAGTTTCTCTATTTATCTTATACTGTTTAAAACATTATTCTAGCAATCCATTATAAATGCCTCAGTATCTGACTTTAAGTAAGTGGAATATGTTAATTCATGTTTGTGTGTGTATGTGTGTGTATGTGTGTGCGTGCGTGCGTGCGTGCGTGCGTGCGTGCGTGCGTGCGTGCGTGCGTGCGTGCGTGCGTGCGTGCGTGCGTGTGTGTATAGCAAATATTGGATGTATTTTAAAATCAGGAAAATAACTCATTGTATTAATCGATAACCAAACTAGATTAAGAGGAATTTCAACTGGAGCACACAATTACCGCAACCTTACAATTTTTGAGTTTCATATATATTTCCGGAACTATATTCAAAAAACTTAATGACGTTAATGACACGGGGGTGGTAATTTTTGCTTTTGTCTGAACGAATAGCATTATACTTCGAAAGCTAATATTAGGAGTAAAGCACAATCGTAATTCACAAAAGATATCCATAGTACAAAATAATATAATATGAATACGCAAAAAACAAATATAACAGGTGAATATATAGCATCGAGTTAATTGAAAAACGTCAAATATTGTATGATTTAGAATAGATCAAGCATCCTATAATCTGCCCAAAATCTTCAATTTACCGATATCATTACACGGAAAATATAGTCAACCTATTTAGCTCCTATAGCACTTTCACGTTCATTTATTTATTATAACAACCGTTTAAAACTTAAACTTTAAACTGGCTTAAAGTAAATTATTTCCTTATATACATGCCTCTGATAAGAGCTTTATTATCGTTGATAATGATTGGTGTATATACAGATACAAATACAGAGCGATCAAGTTCACCTTGTCATTACACTCTACCCTTTCACGCGAATCAACCCTTTACAACAAAGAGGGACTGACAAATGTGTTGCAGCAGCTTCAAATATAAAGTCGCTCTATTAAAAAGCTGACTTCATCAAGCAACGCTCCCTACAGAGTTTTTCACGACCTGATCTAACAACTGCATGATGCGGTCATAAATTGTAGTTAGGTAAGTATGAAGATAATAAACCAGAAAATACATTTCGACCAGAAATATTTTCTGTGTAGTGCGGATAGATGGAATTAATGTAATGTAGTTAATCAAACTATCAAAAAAAATGTGTAATAAGTTTTAAAAATAATCGATTATAACCGTAATGATATTCGATCTATTGATTTTTTGACCTCTCTTCCCTCAAATGTCCGTTGCTACTATTTTCACCATTTTGTCAAGCCTGCGAAAACGTTTTGTAAATTTCACTTCACAATTTGATAGACAAGTGGAGTACCTATAGTAAATATATCTGAAAAATTCATAATTCAAGATATATTTTCTTGATATTTCATGACACCGACATACATCACATCTGTCCGGAACCTTTTGTCGCTCTACAACCTGAGAAAGTACCATTCTGATTTTGATGCAAATTGGACACTACATCACAACTACCAGCATCCCAAATTTTCAGATCCTAATATTACCATACCAATCAAATCTATTTTTTTATATTTCATAAATTGTGTACTTATAAAGCTTTTCCAAAAGTTCCTTTGAAAATCGTATTTTAACTATGTCTTTTTTATCCGCACTCATATTTTGGCATAATCTTTATAAAATCACTGTGAACGTATTTTGGATTTGGGAGATTTCTTTGCTCTTCAGGTTTTTTACGGAGGTGAATGTCTAAAAGGGCGCAAATTAGGGAAATCGGCGCCGTAGTTCCTAGCAATGACACTTTATTGTCAGTTTTGTAAGAGATGTTTTGCATGATTTACTAAATCGGCACCTCTCC
The DNA here is from genome assembly GCA_949316355.1 of Bruchidius siliquastri. NCBI lineage: Eukaryota > Metazoa > Arthropoda > Insecta > Coleoptera > Chrysomelidae > Bruchidius > Bruchidius siliquastri. The sequence continues at coordinate 24,650,407 of OX438532.1, read as the reverse complement.
CTATTAGTTTCAATAAGCAATTATTTTTTAAGGGCTTTATTTTATTATACACTTTTTGCAATATACAAAAACCTCAAATTCATTTAAACAAAGTACTAAATGATAGACATGTATTAAATTTCCTTTTATAAGTTTAATGAATGTTTGCATGATAGTTATAGTTTTGCAAACTAGGGGAATATTTGATCTCTGGGCTATAATTAATTTAAACAGTTGATTGATTAATATATAGATTTTATATATATATATGGAAGCATGGTGGTTAATACCTTATAGCAAGAACATATAAACAGAAAACCCAAATTTTCTAGAATTGTGGATGTATTCCAACTATGGTTGATAATGTGAAGTCACCGATTTATAATGTGTTACATTGTAACAAATTTAGAATGGAGGACTTAGAGAAGTACCATGATTAATTTTTATTATATAATTCAAGATTTATGCTCATACAGAGGAATTTCGTGTCGCCTTTGAGAACCTGTGGTTAACCGCTTTGAGATTAAATGGCAAGGCGATAGCAAATGAGTTTCAACGTAGCGCCAATGCATTGAAATCCCGTGAGTGTGCCTACCATGATCGGTTTTGTGCATCAGCAGCTGATGAATCTTTTAATAAACCACTGGTAAATGTACCGAAAACGGTCATCCTAATTTGCTCGGACGATACATCGCATTGGAATCCTGGAAATCAATTCGCACTCGTTCTGATACATGTACGGCTCGCAAAATGGACAGCATAATTAGAATCGAAGCCACTGACGCAACACGTCTGGAAAAAACACTCATGACTATAAAATGAGAGTAAACATATTCTAACAGCGAAATTCAACCCGCTATCCGGGCCGTTACATTAACCATTAGATCACACTCCCCTAGTAGTTATGTGCTGAAGGGCGATATATAACATTAACTTCACCACACAATAATTTTTCCGAATCTAATCATATGCGGTTCTTATCTAGGTTTATCTAGTGATAGTTTTTGACTCATACAACCTACAGTCTGCTAGTGATTAACGAAAAGTTATCAGTACTACTTTAAGCAAAGACTATTCGAATTATACTCTCATTCGTGAGAGTGAGACATCCTTTGAATATAAAAATCATAATTAATCTGTCTGCCTTATTATTTCCCCTGACACATTTTTTTTTCGGAAAGAATACATAAGTTAGATGAAGGGAGTATGTTTTATTGATATTCCTCACACGATGCTCATAGAAACATGTTGTATAGTTGACCTCGATACAATTATAAATTTTCTGTTTTGTAAAAGGACCTGGACAGATATAGCCAGCAGAGCCAACAAAAATTAAGGAACGTAGAGGAAAGAGAAGAATGGAAAGTAAAAATACATGTCCTGCACTTCCACAATATTTACCTCCCTAAATATGCATTCTAATGCACCTTTGCTGTTTCAGACACTATACTTTACAACTAACAAATTAATGAAAAGCTGTCTGCACCTTCGGACCCCATTTTTTTTTTCGCGACGAATCATTGTCGATATGTCGAGTAATATATTTGATGATGATACTAGTAAAGTATCAATGAAAGTTGAACCTGTATTTTATGTTATATGTAAATCCAATGAATTCGAGATAAATCTGAAAGTCGTCAAGTATATTTATGTATATGTATATTTCTATATGGTATCATTTTTTATTACATTCGTGAGGTCAGGTAATAAAGAACAATATAAATATATTTGAAAGCAGTAAACCAAAAATCAAAAGCTTATTCACATTCAGTAGTGAGATATTGTAAAAAACTTGAATTAGCGTCTAATCAGTCGCTCAATTTTACATTCATTTGATGTTCATTCAATGATATTTCTGTTACTGTCGTTTGCTTAAGCGCCGATCTCACGTGATATACTGAATGTGCTGAAAACCGGGGTCAGTAATGTCTTTCTCTGTTCTATTCTGGAATGTAAATCCAAGTTGTAACAGTAGCAAAAAAGGAAACGTGTACCTTTTTGATTGTTACACTGTCTTTATACAACAGTAATCAAAATATCCCTTTTGACCATTATATAACAAGTTATTTGGTAATGGTGAATGTGTCTCCAATGAATGTATAGCTTCAAACCTATCTCAACAAGCTTTAAGTATATCACTCGAATAAATTCATGGATACTACTTAATTAATTGTAGGATAAAATGTATGTTCCTATCAATTGAAGTTATGTATATGATCATAAAGGAGATGATTCGTATAGCATCAATACCAACCAGTTTTTTTTTACCAAAAAAATATTCCTTTGTAACATATTAGAGTCACAAATCGCTTTCAGCAGCAATAAATGGATCAGAGAAAATAATGAAGTCTAATCACATGCTGTAATTTGGCTTGTTAAAGTAGCTCAGGTATTCAACTGTTGTTTGAAATTGGTAGAAAATATGAATGTTTCAGTTATACGGTTTCGGATGTGATCACATCAACTGGAACGTTATGAAATGCAAAAATCTCAAGACAATGGAAGTCCGAATCAGGTATTCCAGTTGAGTGTTTTCATTGTTATACACTTTTTTCAACTCTGCGTTCAAATTAAATCTATCTGGTAATCAGTAGTATCTCTGATCTTGTGAAAACTTCGTTTTCTTTCACTGAGATTTCTCCAGTTGCTAGTATTACTTTCTCCTCAACCTTAGATTGGTCCCATTGTTAACAATAACCCAGCTATTAAAAAGGGCAGTGGCAGGATGTAATGATTTGACCTTCAAGATCTTTTACCCCCCAATTAAACAACATTTTGTTAGCTTAAGACATCTCTTTATTATCTCCTTTGGCCCTAAGTGATACCAACGTTTGTACGAAGTAGGTCAGACGATGAACCTACCATCGTCAGCAATATCATATCGCAATAATATAATAATTGCAGCTCACGTTAATGTATAGGGTGTATTTTTCCTACCACACTCCACCATCATTGTATATTATGGTACTATCTTGTATTTTCACGCATCATTTCTCAAATATTCACAAAAATCAAAATATTTTTGGTCATTTATAAGAAAATATTAGCTCTGATAATGCCCAAGAAATTGTTAATCCCTTTGGTACTTTTTTGGAAATTGTTTCCGTAAATTCAAGTTCAGAATCAAATACAGGTACAATAACTTCACCAGCAATATCAACGATATTGAAAATTCCATGCTCAAATCCATTTTATCGAATTCTTCGAAAGTGTTTGAGATACTCTTATATCACCTAACACATCTACCTACATGTGTATACTCAATTTTCTATGTTCCAAAATGGTTTCATCAAAAATAGGTCAATACTTACAATTTAAATACTTTCACACAATTTGTTACTGATATTTTGGACAGTCAAGGACAGGTAGATGTGATTTACTTAGATTTTCGATAAAATAAATCATGCTATTCTACTAAAAAGGACGTCTAGTTTTGATTTTAATGATTTGCTGATTAATTTCTTACGATCTTACGTAGAAAACAGAACTTAACATGTTTGGTATAACGATTTTATATCTTATGAATATAACCTCTGGAGTGCCGCAGGGCTCCAACTTAGGCCTCCTACTATTCCTTTGTTTATCTATGACTTGTCCTGCAACTTGTCATGGCTCAACTTATTATATGCAGATGAGAAAAATATTATCATCTATAAGTGATAGCACAAACTGTGATGTTCTAAAAAAGAATCTTACTGTCAATAATCGGTGTTTCGCCAATAAATTGCAATTAAACGTGTCCAAATGCAAATATGTTAGCTTGTCAAATAATTTTGAGACAATGATTATCAGAACGTTGCAGTTTGAGTGTTCATTAATATGTACGAAAACTGACCACTTATTACTTGAATTAACAATTAACATTACTTGAAAGTGGTCAACATTTACACATCTTTTCCAACCAATGAAGCCATGACCTTGTATCATTACGTTTTTCCGCATCTCAGGAGAAACCTGTAGGATAATGTCGCAGCTGTTTCACATTTTCAATTACGTAATCACCTTCAAATCGTTCAAAGTAGCGAAGTTTTCCAGCCTATTCAATGAAATAAGGCTGGCTATAATAATTGCATCACTACTCAGATCCTCAGTTAATTCAACGCTTCTCACACGAATTCGTGGTTACGTCTCCTATGTGAGAACTTAAGACATCTTTGAATTTGTCCAAGTTGTAGTTTTTGTTGCAAATAACTACAACTCCGTTATTTATTCTTCTTGTACTATTTATGCATTCGCCGAAGTCAGCAGGATTCACCACTTGGTACATTTATTTCAAATATCCTCAGGATTGTTGTTGGTGGATTTTATCAACAACACTGAGGACTCGCTGTTTGTATACACAGGTTTTTAAACATTTGGCTGTAAGATGCTGTCGGAACACTTTTTCGCGTCTAATTTTGAATGTCTGTAACTGCGGTGCGTTTTCTAATTCTGCAACTAGTTTTTGTAGGATACATTTTTCACGTTGTAGACATTCTATTTCTTCTAGGTCCAGACAGTCATTTTTTAGCTTGCTTCTTCCAGCATCTTCTAAGCCAGCATAATAATCCATTATCCGTGTTTTTTACACAAGTCACAAAACTCGGCAAAATTCTTAGATTTTGCCTAAATTTTAAGGGCATCATCCTTCACTGATACGCACCTATTATGGTAACTTATTATGCATTGTTTACAGCACACTAATTTACTGTTTACGATGAAATTTTAGGAGCAATGCTCACATACGTTGCCCGCCATCATGGATAATCATATGATTATATGTTTAGTGAAGTTTTCCATTTTCTTCCATAAATTGTAGGATATAACGATTACTTGGTTTGAAGACCTTTTTTAGTTCTATAAGACTGATACCATGGAAAGCTATTTCTAACGGTCCGTCGGTTTGTTATTTCCATCTATCGGCATTGCGTGATATTAACGGCTGTTCCGTTTTCGGAAAAGTTTAAAGAGGTAAGTTATATGGATAAAGACACGATAATAAAAATAAGATTTGAATGGTAATCCAAGGGTTACCGTTAAGATTTCAGTACCTACTTATATCGATGGAGCTTTCGATCTTTCCTGAGCGCAGGCAGGAACAATTCTTTAGAGTTATTGCCTTTTATCTGAGTGGTAATTGAAATCACATATAGTTTACAAAACAAACCTTATCGAAATTACAGCTACCTCAACAGTACAAAATTGATAGCTAAAATGACTTTGACATCGATTGATTAAGCAAGTCTGCAGAATACCAGTGTTTTATTCTAAGATTATGAAGACTATTATGGATAATTGAATATGAAGTATATGTTATATCTTAATATTGGATTTATAGTTATAATTTCAAATGAAAGTGTCATCTCTAAACAAAACACTGTTATGTTAGAAATATCTCAGTTAATTAATGCGGATTTAACCAAAGTTAGTAATACTTCGAAGGGCTACCGACACATCCGAAACGCCAGTGAGGTTTGATTTAAAATTCAATAAAGCCTTACTAAATATCAAGATGTCATCGGACAGATGATGGTGATTCAAATGTTGATTTCAAATTTCAGGTTTGTATTTCTGATCGTTTTAGAATTCTGAAAGTTTACATATTTGAAAAAGGATTGCCATTATTCGAAGGAGGCATCAAATCAATGTCCGTTAATCAATTTTATTATCTGTTTAAAAGGCCAAGTATTGAATATTTTTTATGATTACCTTACCCATAGTTCTAAATAACGAATTTTCCTGATAAATCGGTTATCAGCTTTGACAAAAAACACAAAAACAAAATAATCTCCATAGCGTTGATTCGTCGATAATATTTGCACTAAGGCTCTAAAGGTATCGAAATAAAATCCATGTTTCTGTATATGTATATCCATAAAAAAATAGATTTTACGCTTTTTTCTAATCCTTCCCTTTTAATGCAATTGTTATTGATGATGATACATCAACTTAAACGGCATTACACAATTTATATAATATAAAAGCTTGTTGGGAGATTTAAGTACTCGTATTTACTTAGTTTGAAAATTTTAACAATTAAAATCATTCAGATCAAGCTATTTAATTTACGTGTTTATCTACACATGTAGATCTCGCAACAAGCTTTTATATCATAAAATATAAATTGTGTAATTACTTATAAGTTCATAGTAAATGTTTTAAAGGACGGGTGTTCCGCCATGTTGGATTTAGAATGACGTCACACAGAAAACCATGCATTTTCATCGAAATTAAACGTGTATACAAAATGTCAGCTCAATCGGTTGAAGATATCTGCTTCAAAATTGAGTTGCAAGATTCCACCGAACAAAAATAATCTCGTCGAGATCTTGGTAAAATGTCAGCAATCTTCCAAGGACAAGTATCTGCTGTACTACTGAGGCAAGAAACTACCAATAAATTGCTATGTGTCCTAACAGCTGGACTGCATTGAAAGCAATTGTTCCATTCGTATCCCAAAAAATTAGTATGGGACTGCACCAAAATACTGAAGGGCAATAGAGTAAGCAAAAAGGCGGACGATCTTACTCGTGAGGCACATCTAAATACCTTATAGATCCAGAACCCTGCTGTGATGTGACCAATTAAATTATAATACGGTTATGAGAGCCGTGGAAGGTTTGTCAACAGTATATTATCACTTGAACTGGTATATGAAGCTTATGGGAGTTGTAGAATCCACATGCAATGAAAATGAGGAAGCTTCTGTGTACCTCCGGAGCGCCTGATGGCCTGGCATGAGAAAGGTTTTAAATATTTGGTAATAGAAATGATGAGACAGAATGCTATATAAAAATCCCAGTGTCGAAGCTGTGGGGACTTTTTAGAGAACCAAGGCAAGGCACTGCCATGGCTGCAAGTGTAAGGGAAAACTACAATAGACTCAGTTCCAAGGAATATTTAAGCAGGTCTTATACTTTGCTACAAAATGTATACAGTACGTAGTAGTCTTTTGAGACGTTTCTTTGAATCCTCGGAAAAGTTGTTTTAAAGTTTTGAAGACAATACAGCTAGGCGCTCAGGAGACCTATAGGAAGAATTTGTGATGGAATGTCCATCTTCCGGAACCTTTCGGACCTTTTTTATCCTGACCGTGGAATATAGATGAAACATAGAAATATAACAAATAAGCAAGTGTTAGTGATGCAATCAAAAAGTTAATTGTGAACCAAGTGAAAAAAGTAAGAAATATAGACGATGAGCTTGCTGTAAACTGCCCATTAATTGACGAATGGATTTGATTAATATTTTCTGTTGCCATTGAATTGGCGACATATGTAAATGCCCATTATTTGATATATAAAATGAGAATTTTTCATTTGTTTTCTCCCACTGCGTTGCGCCCTTTATCACATATATTCAGATTCCGCATGATTGTCTATTAGTTCTGTACTGACAGCTAAAATCATCGATTTTAGATAACGTCTTGAGTGTTATTCATACTTTAATGAGTAATCTGAAATATCCAAGGACAGTATTCGTGAAGCAACTTCTTGAAAAAAGGTCTATACACAAATAAGTAAAAATATCTCCTTACCAAAATACAGGATGTTCAAAATAATATTTGAATAATGTATTCCAGAATACCCGGCTAATTGGAAATATATTTAGATTATCAACACTTAATTAGGATGCCCCGTTTTCAGTGCTATAGATTAATATTTGATTTATCTATATATTTCAGTGTTTACTACAATTACGTCACTAGTCTTCCGTGAATTTGAAATTAGTTTTTGATCAATAATTTCACAAGATTTTTTTATGACCCTTGTAATATTTGCCTATCACCTCTAATTTTTGTAAAAAATGTGCCTCTAGGGAAATAAATCCAGTATATCTATATCTGAGTATTTAAGCAAGGAAACTCAAAATAAACAGAATAATTCATATAAGCATATGTATTGTAAGTCTTTATTACCCTTATGTTTTGCATATGTATTTCAGTAAAGATATATTTTTCGACAAATCTAAACTTAACTTCAGAAAATCACTGAAGTGATGACCATCTTGAGTACTTCAAGTCATTCAGGAAGCATAGCATTGAATTTTTGCTAGTACACATTTGTTACTTCAAATAGAGAAGGTTATTATTTCAATCACCCTCCGGATAATGTCAACTTGTTTTCCATTCAAAAATGCTCTATTTTTCAGAGAATGGCGTTTCACAATGCCATCCTGTTCTTCACGGTAGTGTTTCTGTGGCTGATATATGCAAGCGCTCAACGATCTGTGGAAATATCGGACTTCAGAGGTGGTGAATTTTACCCCGGTAACAAAGGCAGTCTTGCTTTTGTACATCATCCTCTCAGAGTGGAAAGGAAAATTGCACAGCGAGCATTTCAAGTGAGTAGATTGGATAAAATGATTAAAAATTGATTTCAGCTAGAGGTTTGCCGAGTGCTTATGACCTATATAAATGAATCATACAAATAAATTGTAATTGTTCAACAAATACAGTCATAGTATGTTCAAATCTGATTCTATAATCACTTCTAATACGTATCGCATTCTAGCTCGGAATGTTTCGCTAAATATTTCAAATACCTTTCGCGTCAGGCTTTTGCAGTGACATAGAAATATACAATACAGTCTTATGGCACAAGGTCGATGGCCTTAGTAAGACATCTGTTGCACCATTATAGATCGCTCCTGGAAATACTTGTCACCACTGACAACCCATAAGAACGCCTTAAAATATGTCATCAGTAGTAGCAGTAGTAGTAAGGGAGGTAAAGCTTGGCAAGTAGGCCACCTTTGGTCCTTATTGCCGACGCCGAAGGCCATATCTAGAACTATGGCAGACATGTTAGTTCCTCAGTGTCGAACCTTGAACACCTTTCAATGAAGGTCATGATGTCCGACCACTCCGTTGAGTAGCACTCTTCCCTAATAAACTCTGCTGTGCCGAACACCTCAGCCCTAAGGCCGCTGTATACGGCACACTCACCCAGGAAGTGGAACAACGAGGTCTTGTCCTTCTCCCAGCACTTCTGACATATTGGGACTTTGACCACTCCTATGAGGCGTCTATTCAATCTGCAGTGACCTATGAGGAACTCTACTAACAAGTTTGTTATACGCCCAAGCATCTAGGGCATTACTAACCTCGCCTCTGCTAATATTCTGCAAGGGTTCGGGGCCAATGCAAGTGCCCCTTACTCCCATCCTCGCCAGGCAGTCTGCTTTCTCGTTACCTGGTGCCCCGCTGTGACCAGGCATCCACATGAGGGTCAAGTTCCTGGATTGGGCGCGCTGCATTTCTGGACCAGTGGTGATCCGATCCTAGGATATGCTACCGCTCTCGACTATCAACTATAGATGTCATGCTCCGTGCACTGTTGTACTTTTGCTGAATATGCCACCATTAGGTTGGCACATATCTCCGCCTGACGTGTGAGTTCCCAACGCTACTCTTGCCTCCACACATCTACCTTCCTGGCACATTCCCACACCGCTGGATCCTATCTCTTTTGAGCGAGATCCGTCGGTATAGCATACCAAATTGTGGGGCGGAAATCTTATCTTTCCTCCCATCCATTCTTCCTAGAGGAAAGAGCGAGTGAGAACCTGCTATCGAACCTTATCTTATCGTTGGCCCTTGCTACCCTGAGTGAGGAAATAGGGGGTTGCTTTCCGCCACCTCCTCAATCTGTTATTACCTACCATGCTTTTCTGCTTCCAGCCTTATTGGTATGCTTTCTTTTGAGAGGCATAAATACCAACCAACCAAACTCCCGGAACTTATCTTGTGGTGTAACTCTGGTTCATCTCATATATGTACTGGCCTAAAATTTCAAACCGCGTATAATCGACGAAAAAACTTTACTATCGTCTTCGGTGTCTCGGCAATTGTATTTAGTTTCAATCTGTCTAGTACAAATATAGGATAAATGACAATATTTCAATATATCTGTGTCTAAGCCAAGTACGGTTATTATTCCCAACATTTAAATGATCAATGTTACAAGAGTGCTCAACTGAGAAAGTATTAACCAATCCTAAGTAAAAAATATGATACTATTACCTATTCAACTACCCTATCAGTAGCATGGAGAATTTTCCTTGTAATCAAACCATTTGAGTGATAAGTTTTTCATCCTTAATGTTCGAAGGGTGATATAGATAACCTAGACTAGAATCAGCAACCAATATTTGCCTACTAAGCTCGTAAAACTCTTTAATACTACTATAAGGAGATTTTCTGTGAACTCTGGCATTCCTCCAAAATTCATCCAGAAAATGAAAGATAAGTTTTTCCATTGCTAGGCTTATTCCCAAGACTGTGTTCAATAGAAAAAATTCTCAATATATTATCAATATCAATAATAACAATTAATTGGTTAATCTAATAAACTGTTGCGAGTAATTTTCTCTAATTCCTATTATGAATTAGAGTTCTCTCTGAAAGCGTGATTGTGTAGCAATAAGACTGGCACTTGTGCTTTGCTCCACAGTAATGTCACGAAGAACAAGATCGGCAGTTTCATGAACCAGCCCTCTTTTTTAACTATGTTTATCTCCAAGTGAGTAGTATTTGTCCGAACCTCTCTACGAGTAGTAATTCTATAGTGATTCACAACTGTTCTTCACAGAATATGGACCTATCGGTAGCAAGAAGTTTTGGAAAAAGAGACTGCTATGGAAAAGAATGCGTGAAAAGGGAACCACAATTTTCCGGAGCCAGACTTTACGGAAAACGTAACACCAATAACAGACAATTTAAATGGTATGTATTCGCAGTACAGTACAGGGGTGGTGGTAGTAGTCGTAATGAAGGTTTAAGCTTCCGAGGATTAAATCACTTTTCTGTAATGCAATGATTGAATATTACCTAATATAATAATGATTGGTAATAACAATAACACATTAGCAATACAATTTCTCACATAATCGTTTGGCATCACAAATTGTAACACACTGACGTAAACAACATATCTTCATCCGAACAGAACTCGCGAAATACAAAATGTTGCACCTGAACTCTTGCAAAAAAGACATACCATAGGCAGAAAGCAAGAAAGTAGAGGATTTATAAACATTCAATCACTTCACATAAAACCAATACAAATACTCAGATATTCCTTCCACAGCAAACAAACAAATTTACACAAAACGATAGTGAAACCAGACAAGAACCATACATATATTTCCCTCTTTCGACCTAACAACTTACCAGACATACTCAACCATGCACAAGCACAACAAGCATAGTTGAACATCTGGTCACAGCACACACTCCATGGCAAACCAAGATACTATTCAACAAACGACAACATTGATAAAACATAGTCATATACCTGGTTGCAGGATGGTCAACTTTTCCTAAAAACTCAGAGGGTTTCAGGCTTGCCATCCAAAGGATTGCGACCCAAAACTATAAGTAGTATGTAATTAAAGACATATCAATAACAGATGGCACCTGCAAAAGATGTCACCAACAAAAAAAACAATAGAACATATTATATTCAGGAACTGGATATACAACCTGACATAACTCTGCAGCAAAATTCATACGCCAAACACTAGCCACAACATACAAACTTATAGGAAACACAGATCCTTATTACAAATACACACCAATGTAATTACTAGAAAACAATCAACATAAACTGTACGGTGGCATCCAAATGTAGACTGATAAGAAAAACCCAGCCAATAGGTCTGATATCGTTCTTCAATCGAAGGCAGACGGAGTTGCCTATTTAATCGATATCTTCAATGACAACAATGTTCAAAACACCTATTCTGGGAAGATATCTAAATATACAGATCTCGCAATAGAAATTAAACGACTCTGAAAACAAGAAAAAAATATCATCCTCCTCCGTATATCAGTCTCGCGTCTCAGGCCAACCCCATTCACATCATACACTTACAACAATTACGATTGGATGAAAATTTACACAAAACATTCCAAAACTCTGTGACTCTTAAAACCTGTAGTATTTCAAGATTCTTCCTCAACATACAACAATAGCGCGGGTATAGACTTGGTACAGCCCATCAGAACCTGATCGTACCGCAATCTTGAGAAAAATGTTTGAATAATAATAAGTCATGTTGTCTGACACTGTTTGCTGACATCTACTTCAAATCATCAATAATTCAATAATTGCGCTATAAATGTTGACAGAATTATAGATGAAAGAATGCCAAAACTGTGAAGTGTTATAAAACGGAATTCCTAAGCTATATTTAAATATAACATTAAACTCTCTTAAGCTTGTCTGCAAAACAAATTTTTTATGTTAAGTAGGCAGGAGAATATTTATGATAAATCTTAAGCGTTATTATCACCACATGATATTTATAATGACAATCGATCTCAGATAGACAGATATCTCAATTCCTTGATTATTTTTTTTTGCAGAGTTAAAAGTGTAAAATGTGTTTATGGCAATACGGTTGCTTAAAACTTAGATTGTATTGTTGTATTATCTAGGATGTGTACAGGAAATATGAAATTGCATAGCTATATCGAATCAATGACATGTACACTTAATCTTGCAAAACAACTAACTCAAGACAAAAAAATTAAAACTAATTAATATATGAGAATGCTTTGTATTTAAAAAAGATACAATCAAATTACTTATCAATTTTATCATTCCACGTCAGTCTGCTCAACCTATGGACGCGCCCGTACATCCATCAAAGAAAACATGTATATTTTCAGGTCCTACATTCGTTGAACATTTTATTAGAACAGTCAAGAAATTTAAATGATTACCTACATATATACCTATATATTTAGACATTTTGAAAAAGTATTGTGCTGCATCTCTGCATACTGGGTTGAGGAATACTGCCGGAAAGACCTGTAGTTATCAATGTTATCATATAATGCATGAATGCCAACAATTTACATTGTGACTTGATTTCCAAATCTGACTCAGGTGCAATATTTATATCCTTTTTTCTGAGCCGCCGTGAATCAATTGAATTTTTAGTTTTTATTATCGGCTTCGTTTATATGTCTTATAATGAGACTAAACTATTTTTTTAATAAAAAATGATCATGCAGCATATTATGCTATTAATAAGCAATTCTGCATTCAACCCCCTATACGTGGCAACTTGTTATCATACTAATTACGATTTATGATGTGGGATAAATTAGACATTTTACTCTTAATTAACATTCAAATAGGTTTTGCTATTTCTCGAGAAGTCGCGTAACGTGTAAACATGCGTGCACCGTAGATAATAGTCTTCTATAAGTGTAGCAGGTGATTATGCAAACTACTATTTGGATTTGATAGTTTTCTTGATCCTGTACAATGAATTTCACACTAATTGGAATAGCACAAGCTATTTTGAAACTGTAGAAGTTGATATTTACCGCTCTAGCAACAAAATACTTTAAAAATGCAGGTCCAATACACATAGACAAAATCGTAGGTTATAAAAAGTCTTAAAACTGTGGTATAACACATTTTCTCAGCTAATCGAGTTTCTCAAGTTTTCATCTAATTGTGTGTTTATTTGACTTTTACTACCTGAACTTAGGGATACTAAAGTTCCTATTCATACATGAAATTTAAAGTACTTTCTACTGCTGTTGTGAAAAATATGAGGTGTTGTTCAAAAAATAGTTCGAACATGAAAATAAACTTGAGGACATCGTCAAGGTTCAACTCAAAACTTATATATGTAAAAAGGAAACTACCTGGAAGTCGTAGCAGGAAACCAATGACACAATTATTGCATATTCTGGGCGCCCACTCAGTTTCAAGTATAAAAACACTTCAGCAACGCTACGGAGATCACTATAATTCACCTGTACGAAATTCCAATGCTAACATGATATTCAATCAAATTTAAAAATAATGCGTGAAATTAGATACAAAGGGAGAAATAAGATCATGGCATAAGCACGCAAAAGGAAAAAACGATGATAGCTGTCCACACGTGTTTCGGACTTATTGGACCTCATCAGGACCGAGTAATCCAAGTCAAGGATAGAAGGACTTGAAGAAAATGTGAACAGGAAACTACCTGAAAGCCGTAGCAGGGAACCAATGACACAATTGTATGATCTACTGAGCACCCAGTCGGTTTCAGGGGTAAAAACACTTCAGCTACACTATAATTCATCTGTACGGAATTTCAATTGAATATAATGTTTGGCATTGAAATTCCGTACAGGTGAATTATAATTATGATGACATTCCTTCTCCGTCCTTTCGTCCCTGACTTAGATTACGCTGTCCTGACGAGGTCCAGTAAGTCCGAAACACGTGTCGACAGCTATCTTCGTTTTAACCTCCTGCGTGCTGCTGCCATGATCTTGTTTCTCCTTTTGAAATCGGCTAATATCTATACAACTGTGACCCAGACGAGATCTATTGTGGCACCCCCAACAACACCTTCACAGCTTCGGCAAATGGTTTCAGATATAGCCTTTTGTTTTAGGATTTGTATTATCAAATATTTCATTGCTCTGTCACGCCAGGCCTTTACAGTGGCATAGGAGGTACACAGAAGTTTTCTCAAGTTCGTTGCAGAACCTAAATTTAGTTACTTCCTCAACTCGCATGAGCTTCATATATCGGTTCAACCGACATCAACAATGTCCTGTTAACAAACCTACTAATAGCCTTTTGGTTAGACTTTAGTATAGATTTGCCGTCAATATTGGCTTTAATTTAACGGTGAACTGTTTCCCCTACCCTATCCTTGCTTGGCTCCACCATTTCACCACAACCTTGCCTTTTGCTTATATTGGGACATATCATCCTTTTCATTATTTCACATTTTTGAATTTAATCCGAATTTGAGAGCAAGAGATCAATAAAAGCAAATTATTATTAATATTTTATAAGGAAAAGAAATAGGTGTACGGCTGTTTCCTACACCGTTAGGTAAGCTATCACTGGGTCTGCAAATCCTGCACCCTAAGTATACAGAGCGAACCGAGGTTTACGCATCTAGTGGCCATAACTAGCAAACCAAAAGTATGGTTTGGTCAAATGCTTTGAAGCTGCCTGATATTAGTCTTGTTTCTCCTCATCCTTCAAGAAGCAGTTCATCTTGGCAGGAGCAGAGAATTCAACAACTAACATCTTCTTTTGTTGGTGAGCATTATCTTGAACAATTGGGAAGTGATGAATCCTGTAAATCAGACATCTCTCGTTCTCCACCATGGACTCAATATCTCATCGAGCGTAGGGCAGCACAGATTTCTCATCTATACCGTAGGAGTGCCTCAAATGATAATATAGCTTTCTTATAGCTGCGTTGTGCCGATAGACATAAGCAGTATCCGCGTACACCTTACGCGCTGATAGGGGATGCATAAGCGTCTCTTGCGCCTGTCTGCTGCTTTACAGCTGGTACTGGGTACTTCCCATACACATAACTCTACTACGATATACCAAGGTCTTAAAGAGTCCACTCTGGCGAAGCATTAGGAAACCATCAATCTCTTACTTCAACCGGCTATACCTTAGGAAAGAAAAGGTCGACTACTTGGACAAGCTATACTCTTTCAGATGTTTCTAGAAGATTTCATTCATGGGCTTGTCATTGTGAAGCCTTAGAAGGAAATTGGCTTGAGCATTTTTGGTGTTGGTTTTAAGTTGGGGAGGAGCCAGCTCTGTCATGTACTGCTCATTCTCTCGCTTGAAGTCTAGTTTGAGCTTGAGTTCTTCGGCTAGTCAGTTGCTCTAAAAAGAAAGGCTCCTCTACCCGCATTCTGGCGCTTACGCACAAAGCGGATGAGGGGATTGCTGCTCCTCATAACTTCGCAGGCTGTGCCCAGTACCACTCTGCTATGCAGACTCTCCATACTCAATAGTCCACGCCCTCCCAAGTGTCTTGGAAGGTATATATGCGGGACTAAGGACTAAGATGCAAACTTCTCTCCATGTTTATGCTTTTTCGGCTCAACGAAATATTGCTTTTATAGCCCGTAAATCCTGGCTTCAGTTCCAGCTTTCGAACGTCTGTATACAAACCTGATTGGCGTATAACTTGGTATTTGCCTGAATAATTCTGTCTATCTGGTATTTTAATTTGAAAATGTCGATTGAGATTGTACATTGGGACTATTACGTCCGTGGGCGTATCTAGAATTGGATCCACCCTAAGCTCAGTGTACATCTGGTGTTCTTTTCTGTGATGTTTGCTAATCGGCAACCGATCTTATTTACGCCTGTGTACTACAGAGTGATGATGTGAAGATGTGAAGTGTGCGTGGAGAAAAGTCCTGCAGGACTTCTTACTCCGCCGCACTGTGAGCTGTTCTCTTGGCCCCCGAGCTGTTCAAGTACGCTAGCTTCAATACACCACTCATCAACCTTGCAGTTTTCACTTGCGACGTTCTAGTTCACCATTTCGTTGAGCCATAGATTAGCCTATACCTGATTACCACTGCATGTAACCACATGGTGACCTTTAGACTCAAGCCCAAGTTCCTTACGCACAGCTGCCTACACCCTCCGAAAGCTATTTTTGGCTTTCTCTACTGCTTTTTAATGTATGAGTTTCATGTTGGCTTTTTTTCAAACTTGATTCCAAAGTTTTTTGCTTCACTCTTATAGGATCTCACCACCAGTCCTTCTAATGTCTCTGACGAGAAAGGATACTTATTTCAATCAAAATTATAGTTCCATAAGAAAGTGCTTATAGTAAAGCATTGAAATGAGAATAGAGCAATGTGCATAGCTGTGCAGAGAGAAACAAATATGTTGCTTTTGAAGTTTATGAATGCTCGGAATATATACGATCACTAAATCAAAATTTCCATGAAGCCCCCGCAACATATGTAACCGGTCATATCGTTTACGGGAGACCTTAACATGCAGGATACGAGTACAATTAGTCTTTAGCATTAATATTCACAGAACTAGCTATGCTGGTAATTAAATTACGATATGTCGTCCATGAGGACATTGGTAATAAAACATTTCCACCGTAAATGAGGGCATGTCATTAAAGTCAGGTCCAAATTCAAATTTGTAAAGCTCTAGAATCACCACATTGAACTGCCTATACTTGTAAACTATACCATAATGATGAACCCATACCTCTTAGATCTCTACAATATATGTATAAGTTAGTTACCGGCACAATTCTTAGGTTGGATTCTGAATTTTTGTTTTGTTTTAGGGTGATGATTACTCAAAGCTGTAAGCATTCCTTAGATCTCTGAATATTAGTTCTGTTTGGCGATGACTACAGGAGAAACCTCCTGCTATTTCATTCAAAATATTTCTAATTCAACTTAGCACAAATAGATGCCTTTCGCCCTTTTGATATATTCAAAATATGTTATAAATAATAATAATAATAAAATAATAAAATTTCTTTATTAGGAACATTGTATAACACAAAAGTATATACAGGGTGTCCCAGAAGTCGACGTCAAGCCGAGATCAGGCGATCGTCCATGTCTTAGTCGTTATCAGAAAAATATTAAAAAAATCTGAGTCATGCGTTTCTGGAACTATAGGCATTTAAAAGAAATTTAAAAATCTAGACCCTAGGATGGTATTTTACCTGCTGCTCATTCAAATCGTTAGTTTTGGTCAATTTTATTATCATTGTGTAATCCTGAATATTGCGTTTGTTAGCTGTTGCATAAAACTGAAAGTCAACTGCTCCAGTTTGGAAGAAAATTGCACTTTTTGCCGAATCGAGAACCAAAAATTTTTTCGTAAGATATCCAATTTTGATCGATTTTTGTTTACTAACTTTAAATGATTTTAATACACCCAAGGAGAGAATATCTTGATGAGAATATCCAGGTAGATGGATAGGGCGGTCTGGAACGATCTCGTGGCCAGCTCGTTCACCTGATCTAAATCCATTGGATTTTTATTACTGGGGAGCAGTTAAAGAAAAAGTTTATTTCAAGCCAATTGAAAATTTAAATGAGCTACGGCACAGAATAACAGAGGCAGTTGAAGTGGTCAATAATGGTAGATTTGCTTGTCTGATAAACCGATCTTTTTTAAGACGATGTCGAGCTTGTATTGCGGCTGAAGAAAGACAATTTGAACATCTTTTGTAAATTTTTTAAATTTGTTAAAATCTTAGATCTAAGTACCTAAACCTTTTAGAACATTTGTCGTACATTTAATAAATCTTAGCATCCTAATAATTGCTGTTTGAATTCAAACTTTCAAGAAGAAAATCTTCAAACCAAAAAAAGATGAGATGTCATTACTATTACCCATGGTACACTTGGATTTTCCGAAAATATGATGTTTGTCTCTCTCACACTTCGAGAATCCTAGAGTCGGCCTTAAGAAAAGCCTTGGGTACACTAAAATCACTTTAAGTAAGCAAACCAAAAATTGGATAAAACTGGGTATCTTACGAAAACATTTTTTTTTGCATAATTGAAGAGATAATCGAGCAAGTGCCATACCATTTTGGAATCCTTACTAAATGCTCCAACTTTTAAGATTACTTGCCAAGTTAGAGTAGTACAATTTTTTCTCAATATAGTCAGTTGAAACTGGGCGGAGTATTAATTTTTAGTACTTGATTCGGCTAAAACTGCAATTTCCTTTCAAACTAGAGTAGCTAGCTTTCAATTTTATACAACAGCTAATAAAAGCATTATTCAGGATTACACAATAATAATAAAATTGCCAAA
The DNA here is from genome assembly GCA_949316355.1 of Bruchidius siliquastri. Lineage (NCBI taxonomy): Eukaryota > Metazoa > Arthropoda > Insecta > Coleoptera > Chrysomelidae > Bruchidius > Bruchidius siliquastri. Next base: position 24,631,842 of record OX438532.1, on the reverse strand, counting down.
AAATAACTATTTGTATGAGCAGCAGTTAAAAGACCATCACAAGGTCGAGATTTTTCAAAAAAATTTTAAATGCCTATAATTTCAGAAACGCATGACTTGGATTTTTTCAAATATTTTTCTGATAACAACTAAGACATAGCCGATCGTCTGATCTCGGCTTGACGTCGACTTCTGGGACACCCTGTATATAATGTATCCTTTACGAGGGCGAAGTCTAGCTACAAAGCTATTCCACCCAACCTACCCAAAATAAAATTCTTACATGATATTTAATACAATTACCTAAATAATGTTTTGTGTTTGCGAAATCTGTTTACAAAATCAATCTATGTAAAAAGATGAAATATAACATACATTATTAATTAATAGACGAAGGAATGAGTTAGGAAGGTAAGCATTGAATAAATGTACTAAGAATCCAATCGTTGAAAAGAAATTACCACTGTGAAATTAATACTGCGAATAAACGAAAAATGGTAGCTACTGATGGTAGTAGATACATTATTCATATATGCAACGTCTATCTGGGAAGCTGTTGATATCCGGTTTATATTTTCTACTCCTTCAAGTAGAACTCAACAATCACTGACATTATTTTCCGTTGGAAGTCGAGCTCATCAATTTGCACAAGCTGGAGCATAGAGAAGAAGTTTCAGAAAATCCTTATATAGTATCTCTCATTTTTCAAACGCTCCTAATATACTGTGGGACATAGATGTGATTTATACCGTACAAATGTCCCAAATGATAATATTTATATATCATCTATTTTATCTAACGTAGAGCTTTCATTGTGACGATAGACAAGAGATGTGCCAGTCTACAACGTACGTGGTTATAAGAGATAGATGATGCTACATTCTACTTAGCTATTAGACATTCTCTCGGCAAGTCATTTTGAAGTTGTCTATCTTTGACTCCAACCTGACTCACTACTTGAACAATCCATGAATTTAATTACATGCTTATGCCTTTATGTTATGTTGTGTTATGTCGCCATACAAGATAATAGACTTCAGCGGTGAGGCAAGCAATTACTGGGCCCGCAAAACGTATACCTCAAGTAGATAGATGAAAGCTGGATGACTCCAGTGTGCATCCTATACTTCGCTTTGAAAAGTTGAAGTTAAAATTCCAACTTTCTCACCTGATACAAAAATAATTCCATAAATTTCATTGTAATCACATTTAGAAGTTTTGATCGATATCATGGGATATTCTTGGGAATTTTGTATTTTTTTGCTCAGAAAAGAAGTTACAGAATAATTTCAAAAAGCCCGCGTTATTGTGAATAAACGATAAACGAATAACATTTAAAAATATACCAATTTCTAAGAGCTCTTTGATTCAATGTGGGATTCCTATGGACACTATTATCTAGCTTTTCTGTGCACAGGACTGCCATGATTTTAGCTCTTTTCAATTACTCAGCAAAATATGAATCTTAATGTAGCTATGACATCATCAAATCTAATACCCCTGGTTGGTTCCGGCAAAACGCAGATTAACAATGACTTTGGAAACAAGGCAAAAAAATAATGACATTAAGTATCATCTGAATAATCTTTCAATCTTTTCCACTACGAAATAGTGCCTTTAATTAAAAAAGGAGCCACGGATTATGCGAGTATACTTCTATAATGCAATTTAAAAGGCACTGAAGAGGTATTTCAAAGAGATTGTGCACACGAGAAATGAGTTTATCACTGGATTGTTGGGGACATCAAGATTCACTAATCAAAGGACAATATAAAGGAGCCAGTATCATTGTATTCCTATCCTATATATAGAAAAGTCCGGCAATGCGATCGCAAAATGTTTACCTAAGATCCTATGCTGAACCCATCTGTAGATGGATACGAACTCTAAATGCAACACAAATGAAAGTAAAATACAAGATACAACAGAAACGATAGTCTCGATTACTGCCAATGGAGATCGTTTGTATCAGGAAGGTTTAAAGGCCAAAAGACTTTTCGAAAATACTCTCAAACTTTCTTTCTAAACAAAAATATTGCCAAATACAAAAATAGATATCGACCAAAACTTCAAAAAGTAATTACAATGAAACTTCTGGAATTACTATCGCAATAGGTGCAGGCAGTTAAAATATTCCATGTTAACATTGCATTCATTCACAACCTGTATAACACTGAAAAATAAAGTTTATTGAAGATCACATCAACCCATTACTAAAGGGAATAATGGACTTTCAGTGATTATTAACAAGACTAAAATGAGCGAGCGTGAATAAAAAAGGGCTGACGTGGAGTGGAATTGGCTGTTTCCAAAGCCTTCTATTCTACGAAAGCCAACGCGGTAGTCTATAAATTAAAAACCAATTTGTATCGGCACCCACGGAAAACTACAAAAGAAATATAATTACCATTTAAATTGGTCAATTTCTTGTAAGCCCTGCATTAATCATGAATGCACTTCTCCACGTTTTTATTGGAAGGTTCTAAAGGAAAGATATTTAATTATATTAATTTTCTATCACACTAAAGCATACATCTTATTCTGTAGAATTCAATGTCTTAGAATTCAAATGTTGGGCAAAAATGAGAAAACGTGCCATTGCCATTTTCCAATAGACAATTACAAATTACATTCTAAAATCATATTTCACTGTCTGAGCAAAGCCATTTTAACGATCTTTTAGTGGGATGTCCAAACCACACTACTATATTCCAAAATCATTCTGAAATGAGGGAAATGTTTTTACAGTTACAGAATATGTTCAGAGATTTCTTTATTTTGAATCAGCTTAATGAGTTACAAACCTATTTTTAACCAATATCTGAAAATCCACAATAGATGAAAGAGTATGACACTTATTTTTGTTTTGTAAAGGCTTTCAAGTAGAAGAATGAGCGATACTCTTCAAACAAAACAGATAAAAATACACTTATGATCAACTATAGCATTTTCAGTATGCACATGAATTGTAAACAATTCTGAATAAAATTCAGAACTCCAGAGAACTTCTTTTAGAAAAGGCTTCGGTTACCACAAATATGTTTTAAACTGTTTGTTGACGATGTCATCTATTCTCTGGCTTAACTTACAGTATGGTTCCTAACGCGCTAATTTCAAAATAAATAAAGTGAAATACTAACTAATTCAATCAAATTTGTTATAACAATAAATTGATAGTGGATATGTCTGAAAAATCTCAAATTTCTCTACAGCACATTTATTGGAAAATTAAGGTCCAAGCCGGGAAAAAGATTTTAGAAATTTTCCAGGATTCTACTGATAGCTAGTGTACTAAACTTAAGATTTACACCAAATACGAATTTTATATCATTCAACATTGCAAATAATGTATGTACAAATCAGTTATAAAAAATGTAAAATTTGACAAGATATATATTATTTGTGGTATCATTTTTCAAACGCTCCTAATATACTGTGGGACATAGATGTGATTTATACCGTACAAATGTCCCAAATGATAATATTTATATATCATCTATTTTATCTAACGTAGAGCTTTCATTGTGACGATAGACAAGAGATGTGCCAGTCTACAACGTACGTGGTTATAAGAGATAGATGATGCTACATTCTACTTAGCTATTAGACATTCTCTCGGCAAGTCATTTTGAAGTTGTCTATCTTTGACTCCAACCTGACTCACTACTTGAACAATCCATGAATTTAATTACATGCTTATGCCTTTATGTTATGTTGTGTTATGTCGCCATACAAGATAATAGACTTCAGCGGTGAGGCAAGCAATTACTGGGCCCGCAAAACGTATACCTCAAGTAGATAGATGAAAGCTGGATGACTCCAGTGTGCATCCTATACTTCGCTTTGAAAAGTTGAAGTTAAAATTCCAACTTTCTCACCTGATACAAAAATAATTCCATAAATTTCATTGTAATCACATTTAGAAGTTTTGATCGATATCATGGGATATTCTTGGGAATTTTGTATTTTTTTGCTCAGAAAAGAAGTTACAGAATAATTTCAAAAAGCCCGCGTTATTGTGAATAAACGATAAACGAATAACATTTAAAAATATACCAATTTCTAAGAGCTCTTTGATTCAATGTGGGATTCCTATGGACACTATTATCTAGCTTTTCTGTGCACAGGACTGCCATGATTTTAGCTCTTTTCAATTACTCAGCAAAATATGAATCTTAATGTAGCTATGACATCATCAAATCTAATACCCCTGGTTGGTTCCGGCAAAACGCAGATTAACAATGACTTTGGAAACAAGGCAAAAAAATAATGACATTAAGTATCATCTGAATAATCTTTCAATCTTTTCCACTACGAAATAGTGCCTTTAATTAAAAAAGGAGCCACGGATTATGCGAGTATACTTCTATAATGCAATTTAAAAGGCACTGAAGAGGTATTTCAAAGAGATTGTGCACACGAGAAATGAGTTTATCACTGGATTGTTGGGGACATCAAGATTCACTAATCAAAGGACAATATAAAGGAGCCAGTATCATTGTATTCCTATCCTATATATAGAAAAGTCCGGCAATGCGATCGCAAAATGTTTACCTAAGATCCTATGCTGAACCCATCTGTAGATGGATACGAACTCTAAATGCAACACAAATGAAAGTAAAATACAAGATACAACAGAAACGATAGTCTCGATTACTGCCAATGGAGATCGTTTGTATCAGGAAGGTTTAAAGGCCAAAAGACTTTTCGAAAATACTCTCAAACTTTCTTTCTAAACAAAAATATTGCCAAATACAAAAATAGATATCGACCAAAACTTCAAAAAGTAATTACAATGAAACTTCTGGAATTACTATCGCAATAGGTGCAGGCAGTTAAAATATTCCATGTTAACATTGCATTCATTCACAACCTGTATAACACTGAAAAATAAAGTTTATTGAAGATCACATCAACCCATTACTAAAGGGAATAATGGACTTTCAGTGATTATTAACAAGACTAAAATGAGCGAGCGTGAATAAAAAAGGGCTGACGTGGAGTGGAATTGGCTGTTTCCAAAGCCTTCTATTCTACGAAAGCCAACGCGGTAGTCTATAAATTAAAAACCAATTTGTATCGGCACCCACGGAAAACTACAAAAGAAATATAATTACCATTTAAATTGGTCAATTTCTTGTAAGCCCTGCATTAATCATGAATGCACTTCTCCACGTTTTTATTGGAAGGTTCTAAAGGAAAGATATTTAATTATATTAATTTTCTATCACACTAAAGCATACATCTTATTCTGTAGAATTCAATGTCTTAGAATTCAAATGTTGGGCAAAAATGAGAAAACGTGCCATTGCCATTTTCCAATAGACAATTACAAATTACATTCTAAAATCATATTTCACTGTCTGAGCAAAGCCATTTTAACGATCTTTTAGTGGGATGTCCAAACCACACTACTATATTCCAAAATCATTCTGAAATGAGGGAAATGTTTTTACAGTTACAGAATATGTTCAGAGATTTCTTTATTTTGAATCAGCTTAATGAGTTACAAACCTATTTTTAACCAATATCTGAAAATCCACAATAGATGAAAGAGTATGACACTTATTTTTGTTTTGTAAAGGCTTTCAAGTAGAAGAATGAGCGATACTCTTCAAACAAAACAGATAAAAATACACTTATGATCAACTATAGCATTTTCAGTATGCACATGAATTGTAAACAATTCTGAATAAAATTCAGAACTCCAGAGAACTTCTTTTAGAAAAGGCTTCGGTTACCACAAATATGTTTTAAACTGTTTGTTGACGATGTCATCTATTCTCTGGCTTAACTTACAGTATGGTTCCTAACGCGCTAATTTCAAAATAAATAAAGTGAAATACTAACTAATTCAATCAAATTTGTTATAACAATAAATTGATAGTGGATATGTCTGAAAAATCTCAAATTTCTCTACAGCACATTTATTGGAAAATTAAGGTCCAAGCCGGGAAAAAGATTTTAGAAATTTTCCAGGATTCTACTGATAGCTAGTGTACTAAACTTAAGATTTACACCAAATACGAATTTTATATCATTCAACATTGCAAATAATGTATGTACAAATCAGTTATAAAAAATGTAAAATTTGACAAGATATATATTATTTGTGGTATCATGAGTGAATCTGCACATAAATGGTGCATAAAAAGTTCAGGATTTAAAGATTTATTTCATTTAGATTTATTGTTTCCATCATTCTATGTATGAACTTCATCACATCGTTTACTTAGATTGTATATTTTTTAATTATGATACTCTCTCCTGTATCCACAAGCGATATTAACGATAGTTTAACAAAGGTTATGTTTTTTAAGTTCCGTTCTTTGCTCTTTCATAGGTTATCTGATATAATAAACATTATTTTTCATTTATTTATCAACAGACCATCAATTTCCAGGGAACAATGAATACTAATTGAAAGTTACTAAATTTCAAAAACCTGTAAGCTAATGAAAAATGTGCAGTCATTGATACAATTTCCTCAATGCCTCAAATCAAATTTAAAGATTATACAAAAAATGCAAAAAAGTTTATCCTATAATTTTCCAGTGTTTTATATTCTTTGATTTTCATCCAACTTTTCATACTCCTTCGGATATTGCAGGTGATTTTACTTCACATCTTTTAAAAGCCCAATTGCCTAAATTTTTCAATTTCTATTCTCTTATTTTTTGCTGAACGTTCTGTATCGTCTTCATATGAGCTTTCAGAGTAACAAATTCATTGCCTTCAGTATCACATATACGAAAATAATTAATCGAAATTAAACCCCAGAAGTTTATCAGCAATGTAAGTAATTGACGGTGAAGGGAAGGTTTCGTAGGCTCTCTCGCTCACTCATTATGTCCGCATTTTGTCGACATCTACATTTAACTTCTTCAGAACAGGAGGAAGCAACTTTCCTAATTAAAAATATCGATATAAAAGAGGCTTCAAGACTGTATACATTGTCATTAATAATCAACTACCTTTTACCGCTTTAAGTGTAGGTTGGTAGTTACGGAAAAAGTTTTCTGATGTACTTATTCTTCTCCGCTTAATTTTCGAGTGCTTTACCTCACTGATTGCTCTTGGTAAACAGAGAAGCTCTCTAGTGACTCTGATTCAGATTTTTTTACGCAATAAAGCTCGCCCATGTTTTTAAAATATAATTCTCTTCCTTATCAAGCTAGTAATAATGAGGTATGCTACTGTTTAAGATAAGATCAAATTAAAAACTTATTTTCCATTACTGCAGCGTTCTGACTAATATATTGGCACTATCAATCAATGAATTTGGTAGAAGTACATTAATTCGAAGGATTATGCTCAATACATAAAATACAAGAAATATGCATATAATTGGTATAATCGCAGGCTGAATAATAGAGAGATGATTTTAGACCAAACAAAAAAGTCCACAGCCAAATTAAAAAGCTTACCAGAAAATCGATGTTTGCATTGGTATGACATCTATCACATGCAAAGTGTAGGTATTGGGATATGGCGTAAAATAGTGGGGTAAAAGGGCGGAAAATGACTTCAGTATGGAGTTTTTGTTTTATTCTTCAGATTTTTATCGGCATACATGTCGTTTGGTTAATCTTACGTGTGCTAGACATTAATTAGTACACAAGACATCAATAAAACGTTTTATAACTAATATTACAATACTCGTCTGTATATTAATGTAGTTTGAATTTTTGTAGTTTGTCTATTTTCCAGTGAAGCTATTTAAAAAGCAAATCGTTTCAAGTCAAACTAAAGATTCAGAAGGAATTATTGCTTAGCATTGTGTTGAAGATGATAATCTATTCCGTTAATAAGACAAAAAAAACAATTTAGAACAAAATTCAACGAACATTTAATAATTACATTCTAAAACGCTTGCTGGATATCAATCCTGAAGAAGGCAAGGAGAATAGACTGAGTGTACTGTATTATTGTACGAAAATACCTGATTCATATTTCACGGAAATTTAGAGATCCAAAAATATCTTCGAAATCCCATATTTGTAGTAAATTGGCAAGCTGATCTTTTGAACTCAATTTTTATCGATACACTACCACAAGTTTCCATATATTTCGCAGTATCTTCCTCTTGAAATATATTGTCATGAATATATCAACATAGCTTAAAAATGTCGTGAGGAATAAAATAAGTGTATTTTATGGCACGAAATACCTTAAGCTTGAGGTGTTTTGTTGTGTACTATACAATTTTTGGGTCAAACGAAATAACGGCGAAACGCTTTTAAGCCATGATAAAATAGATAATCACAGATATGTTGTACTATTGATTTTGTGGTTATCTTTCTGGTCAATCTGACTTGTACTGGCCGTTAAAACCACATATGAGTCAGGTTTAGTGAAGCTTCAGCAAACTTGGCGACATTTATCAGAGTACAAAGTGAAAGAAATTAAATTATGAATAGTATCTACATTTTACCAGGTACCCAAATACAAAGTTTCACATATTTTCTCATTATTGCAGCTTCTTCATGGACTGCACGGAACTCCAGAGACTGGGCGCAGGTCCGCGAAGAACCGATTTACTGAGTAAGACATTGAGGAGAGGAAGTGACGGCACCCTCCTTTCTGACGAATGATCGACGATACTAGAAAAACCCACAAAACACCTCCTCCTCTAAAATCATGTGATGTCACATTCAATGTTGTGTATCTGAATAAATACTCTGTGTATGTACAATTCTTAATCTTAACTTATTTCATTGTTGACGTGTGTTATGGTTAAAGCTATATTTAAGGACATATAGGAGAGTATATAATAAATGAATATTTAAGTAAATGTAGGTATATTATTATTATTTGTGCTGTCTCAACGTAAAAAGTATTGAAATAAATATGAAGCTGCAGGAGAAATTACTTATTTTATATTTTCAACAATTAGGTATTAATGATTAAATATTTTGTAACGGTAAGAGTACGAAGGAATAATCTGCAATGGTTTTTAATTGATTTTAACAAAATAAATTGAGACACAGCATGTTCTGGAGAAAAATCATGGAAAAATCCTATTAAAAACGTATTTCGGGAAAATAAAAGCCAATATGCTTTTTTAAAGGAAATCTGATTTAGTATAAAAACATTGTATAATAAATTGTGCAATGCAAATGATATGAAAACTCTCGAATCGACATCGTATGAAAATATAATTTTTCATATGAACCTACCCTACCTATACGTAAGTATCTAATTGAAAGTAAATTATTCAAAGGAAGGGCGAAGGCAGGAGATGAGTCAAAGAACCTTGAATGGAAATATGGATCAAGAGTAGGATCATTTGGAAGGGCTTCCTGAGACGAGAACAATGAGAAGTCGCTATTTATGACAGTTTGATAATTTCCATTCCAATTATCATTAAAAGTGCCAAACTATTCGTGGATCTGCACAAAATCACCATAGAAACCTAAGCAATCCCGCATTGTTTCCATCTCGAGAAATCCTTTCGATGAGCCCACACTCGACCCCGAGCTCGACCCTATATTCTACTTAAAATATTTTTGTCCTCTCATCTCGCACCTCCTTGAGTTATGTCAAGGGTGGTTCTGTACAATGATACTTACCGTTTTTTTTATTAAGTAATTGATGAAACCTGCTAAAAAATGTCATACTTTGCAGCTCGCTGACCTCCCGTTGTCTTTGCCTTTGGAAGTTGGAAGTGATGTAGAAGGAACTCTCACTCATTTCAAATTCTATTTGCTGAAGGTATAATTGCCACAATATGGAAACTTCCTAATTGATACCAAAATCAATATGTTCTTGATCATAACAGTCAAAGTAATAAAAAAAATATGTATAATGAATGATTACTCTGTAGCGGAATAACAATTAGCAACGAATACTCGAAAAGTAATGAGAAAATGAAAATCATCATTTCTAAGCCTCTAAGGTCTAAGCAGTCTAAGGTCAGAGTCTAAGGTGAGAGTGGCTGCCATCTAGTAGAAAGAATATTAACCAAATGCATTAATTCATTATTTTAGATTTTCTGGTTATTTGAGAATTGACAGTTCTCTGACACTGCCTATGATTTTGTTGAAAAAGTGGGGAATATATTTTTATAATTAACCTCAAATAATCTCAAGATTTTTATATTTTCAATTATGTGATGTTAAATGTTGAAACATGGAGATAAATTGTTGATCAGAAAAATTTGTCCATTCTCCCAAAATGGTTACGAAAACAGATGTTAGCCTGAGAAACTTTTTCATCTTTAATTCCACAATTTTGACTAAGGAAGGAGAGGTAATTTACTATATATTCTCTTTTACCAAATGGCTCATTCTATTTGTTACAGGAACTGAAAAAAATCCTCTATTATTATCCCATAACTGATCATGCCGATGTACAAATAAGAAATGTTGGACTTGTTGAAGGAATTATCAACTTCACAGAGTATGTTTCTGAATATGAGTTTGGACCATGTAACTATCATGACTCTCTTTCAGAACATTTAAACCCAGCTCTCCCATTAATTCTTTACATACTAGCAATGCGAGGCAACTATACTTTGAGCCAGAAAAGAATTTTTGGATAGTTATGGTAAGACCACTATAAAATTGAATGTATATGGTATATGTATTAACCCACGTAGCTGGAACTAAAATTAGTTGATACAGTGCAGATGAAATAGTTATTTATTCAACACACAGTTTCACAAATCTCTCTTCCAATGATTATATTCTGACTTATATGTGAATCAATGTGGGACTGTCAGATTTTTTCGATGCTTCAAATATAAATCGAAACATGTCACTGGAAGAGCATTTTATTTGTGAAACATTGTATTAAATACAAAATTCTTTTATCTGCATGACAGAAAAGTTTCACCAAGTGAAAGTATCTACAATCTATATAGTTGATACAGTGTATCTAGACATAGATTCATAAATAAAATTATATTATTATTCTAAAATCCCCAGTTTCTATATCTAATTAAAAGACAATTGTAACAGGTTTCGAGCTATCCAAATACATATAATGGGATGAAAATTTTGCACATGATGATAGTTCCAGTTTGAGTAATAACATGTACTCCCTTGCGAAAAAAGTATTTCAAGCATTTAATGTTTGAAAGAAAGTGTATTATAAGTAGGTATTTAACATTAAATTTAACAAAAAGAAACTTATATTGCTCGTCATTACTACAATTGTTTGACTGATAGTGAATTTGACAGAACATGTCTTGGAAATATGTTTATTTTATTACTTTATTACACACTTCCACCAACCAAATAATTGCTATGTCCAATTATTTTCCAGACATTGCAGCTAACCAACCAACCTAAAAGTAAGGATGATTTGAACAATATAGAACAGACATTGGAAGATGATATCCAAGATAATGTTTATGAAGCACTCTTGAAACAGTCTTACTGTGTTTTTAGATTATTCTGGAATACATTCAAGAGTTACAAAGATGAAGATATTTTAAAAGTGAAGTTGGAAAAATTTTTCAACCCAGTATGTATAAATTCACATTGGTATTCTGATACTCAAGACTGAAGTTTAAACATCATCCTTCAATAACAAATTATGGCATCAGCACCAAAACTGAGTGATGCTTGTTCTTGTTGTGTATTGTATAGTGTATATGCCATCATACCTTTATGTGGTGTAGTTGGAATAGCTGATAAATTACAAAAATCAAACAAACATTTAATATACTATCTTATAGGGAAAAAAATCAGATATTGTCTATGCTAGTTTTTGGGAAAATCTGTTCAGTACATTGTATTATGGTGTAAATTGACAAAATCAACCAGAATATTTGAAGGAAAAATGATAATATGCTGATACCTTAAAAATTAAAACTCTACTACTAAAAAGTCATGATGGATGTCACAAATCAAAAAAATATTTTTTTTTATATTTTCAGATAAATGAATTACTCAATCACATTACTGTTTCAATCTGAATTTCTCACAAGCTATGGTCCTCCCTAATATAACTTATTATAAAAAAGCTAAACTTTCTGCATAATTTATGTATCTTTGGGAAATAAAATAAATATGCAACTCAGTGTGGTAATTTTTTGTGATTTGAGATACCCACATAGAACATCCACCTGAATGCTAAAGTACTTAGAATAAACAACAGTAGTGCATGCAAGCAAGAGATGATACTGCCTGTAGCCTACACTACTGTTGGTACACCACAACAGTCACTATAACCACAAAAAAATAAGAATATTAGAACATATTTATTCTGTTAACTGTTAATAAAAAAAATAGCAAGTTATTTGCTGACACAATGACAGCTGAAGCTATAGCTTGCTAAAGTTTTAGATCTAAATAGTGATTTGCTCAAAAGTTATGTTTTTGAGTGTTGCAATAAGATATTTTTTCAATTTCTGACAATACTATTAGACCTGTTTTGATATGTGTGATTGCTCATTTCATTGATAGATTTTCAGGATTTATATTATAGTGCTCTAAACAGATTTTCTCAATAACTAGTTGAGGTGATTTCTGAATGTTTCCTATAAGATATGATTTTAAATCTCTTTTAAATTGTTCATCTAATTCTACTAACATGTGATGTTTGTAGAGAAATTAATATGTTCATTACCATTGGTGTATACATCTTAGAACACATGACTTCTTTAGTTGATCATGAGTCTATCTCAAAATTCCAATTATTTATATTTGAATCATGATATTTTTTATAATCAGTAAGTTACACTTTCCAATATTTGAAGATATATTAGGCTATCTGTCGACGTTTGCCAATCAGACTCTGATTAGCAGGTTCATATCCAGGATTTAGTTTTGGGGGGTCCAGATACTGAGTATATATGTATAGATATACATATATAGGACTTTAAAGCGCAGTCCACTTCTTTTCATAGTCGAAAACGACCTCTCAACTCTATCAATGGTCACTGGTACCGTGGATAAAATGGTCCGGGGAAAAAGTTTTTTTTAGATATTTAAAGCACCCAGAGTGTTTCAAGGTTTGTTTCTTTCGAAATTTAATTGCACCACATATAGTATTTACCTTGGTGAGCAGAAGCTGAATATTCTTCATAGATCATAGATCGTAGCTCAGTAGCTTTATCAGGTGATGCAAACCCAGTAGTAGGGCATGAAATGCTGACAATGCTGTTGTAGTAGTCCCCAAGTGGTGTTGCAAATTCTCTATCAGCTGGTCAACTCATGGCAAAAAAAATAGCGACTCTGAAGTAAGTGGCATTATATGATTATGCATTGATTCAGGGAGGTCCGGAGCCCCTGGACCCTCCTTCTAAATTCGTGCCTCCTGCTGATTAGGCAAGTTTGCTTTCGATTTGGTTTCAGAAGCATAAAGACAATGAAAAAATTATCCTTATCCACAAAGCTTCTGAATAATATCATCTGAGTGTTTAAAATATACATACTATTACTGTTATGAATTTCAAATAGTAAATACCTTGTATCATTCCATTTTAGTATTTGAAGTGTCTCAAGCTAGTCCATGCTGACATTTTGGATATATTCAATGGTATCCAGTACCTACCTCTAGATAAAAACACATTCCTTAAAGTGCAATGTTTCGTCAACCATCTTGAGTCCAGTTATCCTGAAATTGCTCATACAGCATTTCTATTTAATGATCATCTTATATGGTAAGTGATCAATGCAAACGTTATTTTTCTTTAACATTCATGAATGTATCGTTTATACCGATTGTGTTCAATATTGCATTTTTTGAACTATCTGTACAAAAAAGCATATTTATATAATTATTTTTTGCTATTTTTCGTCTATATGTGCTAGTTAGTTGTATAACAAGTTTATTACATACACGGATCCGATGAGATGGAGATACCTCCCGAGTCGAGGATTTTGAAAGATCGTCCGTGCGTTTGGATGATTTCGAAAAATTAAATTAAATTTTTCAGATACGATACAGTGGGTCAGTGTATGGGTAGTTAGTTGTACATTGCACCATGAAGATAAATTTGTACTACAATTACATTGCAGTTGATTTGGTGAACATCTATATATCTAGGTTGTCTCAAATACTGTAGTATTTCAGTTGGCATACACTCACTGAACTTTGTAACACTTCTAACAAACTTCTAATCTTCAGCAAAAATAAATCATTTCAAATAAATTTGCTATGGGGCAAACGAATATTGGGTATATTTTTCGAATTTATAGAGGTTGATATGTTCATTACCAACCAATAAGCAATCGTAAGGCGTACTTTATTCAGTGTGTTCACCAGATAGTGACGCAACAACGTCACATTAGTTGCCGACACATAGAATAGTTATATCTACACTGTCTTAGTCTTGAATGACTCATGTTTTTTTGCACATAAATACTAGATGAATTGTAAATTTAATTGTGTGCTGATGACAGACACCAAAATACAGAGTATAGTATTTTAAGTACTACTGCGAATTTTTTGTTTCTGAAGCACAAACCATGTTTTTTAACACTCAAGTGCTTTTCAGGAGTGGGGTAGAGCCAGAAGATATGCAGACCATTTACCAGTACCTCATAGGCACTTTATTGCCTGCAAATGTGGAGACTGAGTTACAAGGTGGTTCAATGCCCAGGAATGCATCTCCATTTATGGCACTCAGACATGGCAGGTTTATCACTGGTCCGACTAATTTGAAGGTTGCCAAAACCATTGGGGAAGTACCTGTGTTTTACTTGTTTGGAGGTGAAAAACCTGTTGAGTACTACTTTGTTGTGTACAGGGCGCTCAGTGCAACTGTTTGTTTCTTCATCAAAGGTGAGAGCTATAACATGGCTGGTAGTTGTACTGTTAGGATTTATGATAAAATCAACCCATTATCTGATAATCTCTGACGGAATTGTACCAAAACTCATACTTTTTATTGACTTGAATTATTACCATGATGCATTTAGTATTTTGAGATAATTATGGTTACATACATTTCTGGAAAACATTATTTTTCATTACGTACGATTTGTCCCAAAAACGTGGCGGGAACAGCTAGGTGATTGGTTGAACAGGAGTGAAGAAAATTTTCTTATCACTATTGCACCCAAGCCTGATGGGGCACGGGGCAATCTGTACGGTCGGGCTCTACTGAAAATCTTGATTGCATGTAACACGGTGGAAAGTTTGATGACTTCCATTTCCAAGCTCCCTTTAAGTAAACTCAAACTTTTGAAAATAGCTACACGCATAACCTATATATATATATATATATATATATTAATAAAAATATATTTTAAACTTTATAGCTAAATTAGATTAAATTCTCTTTGATTATCTCCTATAAGAGCGGGAACAGTTGCGCCCTATGCAGTAATTGTTAGGTCAGTTATGGAGGACAGAAGTAAGGAGAACCGTCTCTGTATATCCAAAAGTGTCCGGTGGAAGTAGTTAAATTATGGTGGCGCTAATGTAGCACGTCGGTTTTTTAGGTTATATTTCATGAATGATTTTGGACTATGTAAATAGTGGAGGTTCTATATACTGTTGTTTTATTATATAGTCTAGTCTCCAAAAGTATTAATTTTTTTTACTCAGGGTTACTTCATTCCGTCTACAACTACTCATTTCATACTCCTTTGCTCTAGTGCTATTCTGGGGGGATTCAGAACTACTATTTACTGCTTACCGCTGTACAATTTTTCAATAGATCCTCCATATGTCAGTTTTGAACTGACAAATACGATAAAATATAAATAAAAATCCAAAAGTGTATTTCATTTAAAATATGATGCAATAACAGGAAAATGAAGTTTCAGTACTACTTTAATTCTATTGGTGTACTTACATTACGTTCCTCCAGTCTTTGTTTATTTGTTGGACAAGTAAAAACATCTTGAGAAGTTTACATATTGTTGCATTTCCAAAATTCAAGTCAAATTCACTCGGTAATCATGGCTTAATTAAGTGAGGAAAATAATTTACCTACATTAAAGCAACATTTCTTTTTACTTGTAGACGTCTGCCTTTTCATTATGTCACATTAATTTAAATCTGTCTGATCGCAATTGTAATTGTAAAATATCACCTTCAATTTAAATGACTGATACATCCTGTCCATTTGGTTTCAGCTGATACTGTCCTAACATTGGATTTATTCAAGCAAATCGATGAACTGGTGAGTACAAAACTCATCTCCCTAGTGACTGAAATAGCAGAGTACTGCTCAAAACAAATCGTCAGTCCATCTGCTCTTCCCGAGTCTGCTCCCAAGTTCATCTATTTCAATAAACTTAATCTAGCCTACAAAAGTACAGTGCATTTAGATAACAAACATACAGGAAATCTAGCTTGCACTAAGGAATCCATGAGAATCATGGCTGATATAGAAGAAAAGAATGAATTGCTGGGAAAGTCTAATGAGACCATTTTGAAGACGATGAACGATTACTGGGTAGTAGGAAAGTGTTCAAATTCTAGGCAGTTTTTCATAGCATTGCAGCAGAAGAATGCCAGTTTGATTGAGATTAGTGGTAAGGCTATAGTGTAACACTGAACTTTTAAGTATTACAACATACTTTCTAAACCTATGCATACCTTTATTTTTCACATTGGTTACATGCTGTTAATGATACTAGTTGTAGGTCATAGTTCTCGAGAAAACTTGATGGTTGTACTATTTTGTCTACACAAATTAAGCTGTGCTATAAGACATTGTGTCTGTTTACCATATTTTCAAATGGAATATTTATTTGTTCATGTCATATTTCGGCTATTAAAAAAAACAGTCCAAATTAAAATAAATCAGTTTCTCACTACTCACTACTGAATTTGATAATCTGAAATGGGATATGGGATAAATTTTATTAATTAGATTTAATGGTGACATGTTAAAAAAATATATAAATCAGTGAGGGCTTGAAAAACAAATCTAGAACAAGAATTTCTCAAGTGTAAAAAAATCGCCTCCTAATCATGTGTTGATTTTATATCTTATATTTTTGTTGCAGATGAAGTAAAAAAACTATGCGATTCGGAGCTTAAGGGTATATTTTTTCATCCTGTGTGATACATAGTATGTATATTTTGTAATTACTTTATACAAAGCAATTTGGTGTTATATAATTTATGTATATTTATTAAGAATAAAAAGTAGAAACGTCATCAGTTTTATGGTGTCATGAGACTACCATTATCTTTCTTCATTTTAATTCCGTTTTACATAGGACATTGCTGATATGATAGCAAACATATTCAAAAGTAGGCAATAGGTAAAACCAATCGATGGTCCGTATCTCACGCAAAAAGATTTCTCCTTGAAACACGAATTTAGCAGCAGGCTTGCACCCATAGAACTGAACCTCCATAGTGATACAGACAGAGCGACCTGATCTTATAAAAAAAATGACTACTGTGAAGCGGGGACTGCTAGCTTTTGTGCACACAACCTTGAAGCCAAAAGGAAAGCAGTGCTTAAGTTTCGGAACTATGTTAGATAGGAGATGCTCTACCGAATTGAAGGATGATAAATAATTGTGGCACATCAAGAAACCATCCAAGGATACCTATAGGAAATTTGTATGTCTGTAAACAGTAATCCTGCAACAGCGAGGATGTTTAAGATCATAGGCAGGGATATCAAATTTGATATTACTGATTGAGTAATCGGGCTATAATACCACCAATGAGGTAGACACTGAATCATTTGAAAGATACGCTCTATCCCGGTTATACAGTAGCGCATCCTATCAAAGAGTGACAAAAGAGATCCTGACATGATATCATGACATGTACGATTATCGATTATACATTTACTCCTCATAAAAGTCTAGGGTTAGACTGCATGATCTCTGTCATGGACAGGAATGAGTAATTTCAGCAACTGGATTCACACTCAAAAGCTGACTGCCTGCCAAAGTCTTTTCCACTCCGAAACCGGGCAGGGGCAGATAGACTCGTCTGACCAATCACTTTATAATTTTTTCCATTAAAAACACTGCAGAGGTGGATAGACTGATACCTGATGACTGGACGTCTACTAAGCTGTGGAACGCCTCAAATCAGTTATAGCGAGGAATCATCAATTGATCTACAGGCATGAGGAATCGCTGGATCACAGGGAAGTAGCCCTCCTAGATATTGAGGGAGCTTCAAGGGGTACATTTAACTGCGCAATTTTGCTTTAAAATTAGGCTTGCGGTTGATTCGCTCCTAGTTGAATGGGTTCTAACCATCATGGTAAGTCGAGTCGTTACAGTATCGCGGTAGTGGAGTGATGCCCAGGCTGGAGTTTTGTCACGTTTATTTTAGCTCTTGTTGATTAATGAACTACTCAGTAGCTTAGTTCTCAATGTAGCAGTCAGAGGCCGTTCCACCACCACGTTCTCCGAGGTAATCTAAGACGCTTTGCGTGTTATAGAATCGAGGTCGATCTATCGGTATCAATCCCGTTATATTCACTAGGAGAAGGAAGCTCGGTTGGGACGTTACTGTGAAATATCTACAACAAGCTGAATTAATAATACTAATTAAACATCTTTATTAACTTCAGTCTACAATAGGCGAAGTTTAGCTTATAGCTATTCTGCCACTTAACCTACAGTAGTAGAGCTAGATAACATGGATTGAAAAAGGCAGTCGATTACAGCGGCATGGTCAAAATTTAGTTGCCTAATCTTTGCAGAAACGTGCTCATATTTTCTAATATTGAGAATATAACGACAGCGGTTGTTTTGAATCCTGTGAGCGGTAGCTTGATCCAGATAGGGAAAGTAAACAGTATAGCTTCACTGAAATATTGATAGTACTAAACACTCGCAGTGTTTTCTTAAATGACTTATTTAGAATATGTTTACTGTTACACAATTCTGCTGCTTCATCTCTGGATATTGTTTCTTCATGACCGATGTTTCCTTCTCTAGCTGTTTAGTTCTTCCTGTTCTTTTTTCATATTCTTATTTTCCTTCTTCATAGACTGCAAAGTTTTCTGTAATGTGTCCATTATTTCTCCATTAAACGTGATCGCTCTTTCCAACTTGTGGAACTTGGAGTTGATCACCTTTAAGAGCTCCTTGTTGATATTCTACTTGTAAACCCTGAACACGTTTAGTGGAACCAATTACCACATTTTCTGCAAGGCTACACTGTATGTTGCATTTTCCGTACATGTAGCTCTTCGTTTTCTTTTTGGTCATATTATCCTATTCATCCAAACTATAACACCTGTTACGTTGATATTCTTGGTTTTGGTGAAGTTTGACTATAAGACGATTCGGATTTGTTTACATCCAGTGAATTCAGGCAATTTATAATGAAAAATGATTCTTAGGACAACACTTTGAGTTTGAGTTTTTTGCCTATACAGAACTAATGACAGGTCAGGATAAAAATTTTGAATACCACTTTTACTACTAAAACTAATAAATGAGGAGTACTCGAAATACACGTGTGTACGCTACTGTTGCTAATAGTCCCACTTGGAAGCAGCATGTAGAATATAAGGCCAGTAAAACCAGAGCCAGATCAGTAAGTAATTATTTGAAGGCTTTCAGAAGAACTGGCAGGAGAGGTAAACAGAGTCTGAAAGTGGTATATTAGCTCTACAGGACAATCTTAAGACCGTCTTTACTATATGACTCCTTAGTATGTGGTGGCCCTATTTAATCGCAGAGGTAGCTTAGAATACACTGATTCAGGGTTTGGCCTCTCTTAGTATGACAAGTGCAGTACGTACGACTCATTTAATCGTACTTGCAACACTGGTAAAGGTCTCTCTCCTGGACCTGGTTATCCTGGGAGAGGTTAAGGTAACTGCTTTCCAGTTTACAAGGGGTCAACAGCTGATCGCGAGGCTGGACAAGCCTAATTCACAGACGGCTCGTTAACCGATGAAGGCTCCGACTCTGAGGTCTTCAAACCAGGTACAAGGCTTTCCTTCCCCCTTGGGGGAGTGTTTTCTTGACTGCAATATAACATCTGGACTTGTTTTGCAACGTAGGAAACTTCTTGATAATATTGCAGCGAATCATAAGGTCTCACTGGTCTGGGTAATTGGACACGCACGGCATAAAATATCCTAGCAACTACCCTACCTGTTAGTTAGTCACAAAACTTATTTGGCGACACAATTTAGTGACTTTTTTTCATTCTGACTGAATCAGATGTTGCTAATACACTAAAGTAAAATTAAAACACGCCGCTATAGAAAAATCAAGTTTATTTCTTGCGTAAAAACAGTGAAAGATAATAACAGATAAAAAATATAAAAAATGTACACTCATTTGATGCATTCTTATAAAACAATTCTATACGGTTTACTTCTAAAGGATCTTCCTACAGAACACATTTCTGAAAACTTCTTCAGTCTCTTTCATCAAAAGCATATTCATAATTTCGTTTGTAACTTGATCCATCACTAGCTTGTCGTCTTTCTCAAAATTTGTCCACTGGGGCTCCTCTTGCAACGATTCGGTGATCAAGATCTCATCAATGTTGTTTCGTTTCTTCTTGCACCATTTTATGATTGCGTTCTCTCTGATTATAGGCTTTTCGTATCCATACAGCTCGCGCAATTTCTTGGTCATATGTTTTTCTAAGCCTGCTGCGTCCAAGGGCTTTTCTATAGCTAGTTTTGGCTTCCTAGTTATTCTTAACCAGCTTGGACTAGTGCTGTCTTCAAATTGCCCGTAATGCCATCTACAGATTTCTTTGCATAAATCAAAGACAAACCTGCGGTAAAAAAGGAGTGCAACATTCAAAATAACGAATAACACTTAGTAAGTTTTAAATATTGAAAGGATGAAATTAGGTTAAACTCAGCCTGGTGTTAACAAATAGTCATATTGTGCATAGTTTCTAATAATTCTAATGAAATTGTACATATTTTAGGGTAGAAATAAATTTACGTAATATTTTCCACAATCATTGCCCTCTGGATACTACCAATTGTGTCCACCCTGCTATCTTCTTTTATATTTAGATTTCAAAATTTATATTGTAATATAAATGTCTGGTCAGTCACAGCCGTTTTTTTAAATTTCGAGTTATACATTTTTAATTTACGTAACCTATAGTTGTATTCAGTTATAGACATTATTTTGAGCCATACGCCATGATTCGTAAAACCAGGTTAAATTACTGTACTCCAGATACAGACCTATGTTAGGCATCCAGAATGAGGTATACTGGATACTAGATACAAAAATGGTTTCCTCAAATGAAATCACGAAAAAAAACGTAACACATAAACAAGATAGAATGAATTAATATTTCAAACACTTACAATTAATAGACTATTTGCTAAATAATAAAACGATATCTCGAGATACAAGGACTTATAAACATTTCAATGTTCAAGCTAGGACGTAGCTAGTTCATGTGTAAACTGGATGGGCAATGTAAATAACCATTTCTATCTGTACAGCTTTGTGGCGCGTTAGCTATCATCACTATTTACTTCCTACGATACTTAAAAATTTGGATGTAGTATAAAAGATTGCCTGAACAATATTTAGTATTCAAAATATAGTTCTTAGTCCTTGAAATTTGAATAATCATGCAATAAAACCTAGAATCCTCCCAACCTTAGACCGACAAGGCTTTTGATGGTAAAAAAATTGCCAACCAGAATCAAGAATTAAATAGCCTCAGAAATATGAAAAAAAAATCTTCATTGACCTCATAAATTCTTTTCGGTATTTCCTAATTCTGCACCAGTAGATCAACAAAGATGTAATTGTTGTGTTTAATTCTAGTCTCCGCATAATTTCAAGATATTTAATGGAATAAGTGGGACAAAAATAGAAAATAGTTTCGGTTTACTCAAAATATTTAAAAGTAACTGTTTACTGGTAATATGAAAGCATTTAATCGTCAAGTTACATTAAACAGCAGAAACATCTGGGAAATCATAGGATAACATATTTACCTGTAACGATCTTTACTGATGGTGGTACCTATAAGGTTCAGTGTGCTGTCAGAGATAGTGACTTTGTCAAGCTTGCCACCTATGTGCGCCTTGTAGAGAATCTTCGAGGCATATTTGGTTATTTCGTCTATCTCCTCTTTTGTGGGCACTATCGGCTGCACGGGGGGGACTGGAGGCTGGGAAGATGGAGGTGTATATGGTGGAGGAGGTTTGTTTGGTATCTCTCTCACAAACACGAATGGCAGCTGCTGCTCTTTCTGCTGCTGCTCTGTGATAGCTTTGATCTGGAAGGTTTAATACATCATTAATATTCATGTTATGCCAGGTTAAATTTCTCGTTATTTATACTATTATTCAATATTCCATATAATACAATATAAATTCTTTTATTTCAACTCTCTAACCCAAAATAACAAATATTTAATTTTATCAAACTGAAACTTTCTATAATGTTTGCTAAATTTATTGTCAACTTCCAGAGGCCTTTTTTTCGAAATGACTTCATTCAACGTTTTCCAATAATTCAAAACAAAAATCATAAGATATGAACGTCAATAAATGTCCACCAAATGATATACATCATACCGTAAAAACCTACAATTTTTGGTCTATAAGAATAATGTTTTACTACTTTTATCCTAAGCTATTTTTGTTGAAGTTGACGATAAAAATATAATACACTCACTTCCTGTTCGATTGCAAGTTGCTTCTTGAAAATTTCCTCAGCCTCTTCACCAAATATGCTGACCGGAGCAGTAGTTTTACATACGTCCACCGGAGATCCTATATAGAACAAATCCAAGTGAGACAGATATGAGTACGGATCGAAATGTATTAATGTCAATACAATCTCGCCGAGATTAAACATATAGTGTAACTTGTAATCAATCATTAAAAATAACACAAAATGTTCCATCAATGCCTTGACCCTAGCCTACGCGTTTAACATTTACGCCCGCCCCCAGGGTATGCTCTCTTGTAGCATTTGTACCTACCATGTGAAGATAATTAAAGCGGAAATAAGTGCATACGTTCCACTATACACATGGCCTACTCGCCTACTACACGACATGCATGTGTCACTCTGAGTCTAAGATTCTTGAGAACATCTTGGTGACCAACATGTCAGAGTGAATACACATGCCTCTCAGGTATGAATGTAGAAGCAACGTGTATAATGGAGAGTATGCACATCGGTTGTTAAGAAAATTAAAGGATTTCGTTATATATACATATTGTTGTTTGAAACTTGTAGACAAGGCAGATTCTCTAGGACTGCCACCCTCAGAAGTGTCCTAACAAAAACTAAGCCCAGGAATGAATCTCAAGAGACAAAAGACTGCATCTACCAGATACCATGTCAATGTGGTAAAATCTATGTTAGAGAAACAAAAAGGCCACTGGAAGTAAGAATCAAAGAACATCGTCTAAACACCCAGCGAGCAGAGACAGGAAAATCTGGAATAGCTGACCACGCATGGACGGAGAACCATGAAATAGCTTGGGACGACGCTAAGGTTATTGCCAAGGAGCCGCATTGGTATCGAAGGAAATTCAAGGAGGCGGCATTCAGCACCAACAACAGCAAAGTGTACAGCAAACCCAGCGTAGACATTAAACCAATCTGGCAGCCACTCATAAAGAAGATGAACAGACTACGACTGGACCAGACAACAAACAATGACCGACAAACAGCCACGTCAGCAGACCGGAATACCGCGCATCGGGAACCAATCAGAACAGTCCGCGCACAACGACACGTCACCGGACGGGGTATAAATAGGCATGGAAGGAACGTGTTCGCCAGTTCACCTGAAGACGATTGGAGATAGCACATCAATCGAAACGTCGTGATACTCAAAATTTTATAGACAATGGAAGTCCGAAATCAAACTTTTGATATATACATATATTTTTGAGTTTAATTTGTCTATATGACATATTAACATGTTCAGATAAAGTTGTGGTTACACCAAGTTTAAAATCTGTAGCGAGTAACGTTTTAATATTTTGAAACATTGAAAGGCATCACACATTTGTAACTTTTATTCCTGAAACATAATAATCACATAATTATTCATTCTAATATGACAATAAATATGAGAAATCGTACGTTTACGTGCATATGATGTAACAAAACTACAAGTATTACATATCGAAGCTCTATTTTATTTAGATTATTTGAAATATCGTGACGAGTGACGACATCGCAAAACTTCTAGGCTTTTAACATGAAAAAGATGCTTCTGTGAATCAGTATATATACTTTTCGTTCGCCAGTTATAATAAGTTTGAAATCAGTTATATTTTAACGCATCGGATAATTAGACATTCCTATTATTGACCGTTTACTGTTTCTACATTATTTTTAATCAGTTAGAGCTTGTATATAGAATCTAACAGTGACATTCATTATAGATTTTACTTGTCCTGATCTCATATGACTACTGAACGAACATTAATAACGTTTCCCAGTGAATGTTAAATGAATCAAAGTTTAAACCATACGATAAGTCAGAGAAATATTTTATTTTTTGACAAATGACATATTCCTGGCATTTCCTCGCATTTTTTATAAGGTTGAGTGATATTCCCTTAGAAAATATTTACATTTATAATTATTATTTAAGCTGAAACGTTAGTAACGCTCTCCCCATGGAGGATGGACCTCAAATGAATATCGCCGTTGACGGTATATTGGCATTTAGGTTTTTGTCTTTGTTGCTGCCTGGGCTTTAGATTTATTTATCAGCGCTTACAGAGTTTCAAGCAGTACCAATTCAGTTTGCAAGTAACTTGTATGGAATCAATTTGATGTAAAGCAGCTGTCGAAATAAATAACAATTGATTGCCTGACATATTTTTCTGAATAGCACTTTTGTACATATCTGTATAGCAGTAGGTAAACCCATAAGGTGTAGTTCCGGTTTGGAAAGTTTTAAAGTTTTTGAGTATCCGAGTCTGATCGCTTAACAATTCCTTTTTATCCGGTATTCATATTATACATAACTCAGTCTAAAGCAGAACAATAATAAAACTTACCATACTCTGGAGAAATGGCCGGCGAAGCCAGATCATACGTAGTGGTGTAGATATCCTGTAATCTCGGACTCTTGTCTCCTCTGGTTAAATTTGCATCAGCCATAATCTCAGAAACGCGTTTCTTCACGTCAACATTCTTCACCGACTCACGTGTGACAGAACAAGGCTCTTCAACGCTGACTGGATCATCGTCATTTTGTGGCGAAAGTGAATCCTGTTCTTTTTCTTCATACGAATTAATCTCCTCTTTTGTGAAAGATGTCTCCAATGTTCCATAACTCAAATCTAATATTTCTCTGTTAGAACTGGACTTTGATATTGAAGTATCGGTGTTTTTATTAGGTACTGTGTGCGGAGTTATATTATGCGCTTCACTAGCGTCCAGTGATAGTTCTTCATCTATATCGGTCTCCTTGAGACTCTCTAAATGATCTCCGAGAGATCTTTGTTCTGCTTCATCAGTAGTGCAAGACACATTGATTTCTTCGTCGGTTCTAAGGCGTAATCCAATAACGTCTAGTTCTCCAGCTACAATCAATTGAACCCAGTTAGACAAAATAGTAATTTTGTACAGAGTATAAGCATTTTCATATAGTTTATGGACATAGAAGTGGAGACAAAATTTTAAAATTTGATCAATTACAGTGACCATAATTTTCTTTTAACGAAAAATTGCAGCGTATCTAGCAACGTTGTGCGTCTACATTTGCATCTAATTCAAATAATGATGTAATTAATCCACATTAACGAAAGATCAGTAATTCATCCTGAGTTTTCTCTAAAAATCCAGTAGTATTTAAAAAACTAAAATGATATTTAAATGTTTAGTGTATGCTTTCGGGTTAAAGAAGCAAGTACAGCTTCTCTGAAAATACATTTCAGGAGCAACACTTGTGTATTAAAAGCTAGGAGATACACCAATTGCAGTTTAGTTATAAAACTCAGTACAAAATATATTAAGATTGCTTTCAGTATTACCTGTTTCAGCAAAATGTTCTAATACGGATCCGTCTAGTGTCCTATTAAGTTTAGCCGCATTTTCTAATACTGAAAACAATCCTTTCTTTACCGCATCATGTATTATATTTTTCAACTCATTCTCACCCAATTCTGCTCTGGAATATCCTTTATCTTCATTTCCCACCACAGCAATATTTATTTCATTACTTTCAATCACTGCTTGATTTGTAAGGCATTTCTCATTCACCGGAATAGTTTCGATTGATTTCCCAATATCAACAGAATCAACTGTCTTTCTCGAATCAACCTCCTCATCATTTTGCAATTTTTGCAAAATATTTTCAGATCCACAAGGCATGTGGTTATCTTCATCAACGTTTGAAGTAATTTTCACTGATTCATTCTGATTGATTAACTCAGTTTTATCGGTACTGACAGACGAATTACGCTTGAAATATTTGTACAAAGTTTCATCCATTGAATAAACTTCTTGCAACGCTTCTTCTATTATTCCAGATATTTTACTTTTACAAGCGGGATTTTCATCTACGTTTTTAGATACAACTACAACAGAAATAGGAGCATCTGAAGATAATACTTTGGAGGATTCATTTCCTTCAGTTACTTCTGTAACTCGAATTAAACCTTCTTTGACTTCAGCTGATCCTAAAAGACTTTCACTGACTCCATTTGATAGTGATTTTAGAGTATCATTCATTTCATTTTCATGAAGGACTTCATTATTTGATGTCTCTGGAAGCTGTATTATTTCATCTGCTGCTGTAGCCAACACATTCCCATTAAACTCCGCAGAATTTATATTTGATAGAGTTTCAGAGGTTTCAGTTTTGTTTTCTTTTTGGTCGTCTATTGCAACCTCTGCGAGCCTTTCACTTATCGGATCTGACGAAAGGTCAGCAAATGCTTTCGGTGTTACTTCAGACAACGATGCTATTGAACCATTATTTTTGATAACTATCGAGATTTCAAGAGACCTACCAGGTACTGAAGATGTTTTTTTAATACTATCTTTAGACGGACTTGCTTTAGAATCATTTGAAGTCTTTTTAGTATCATTCAAATCAGTAGTTTCAGGAAATGAATCTGATAGATTATTGAGAATTTCAGGTACATCAGATACTTCCTTACTCGCATTTTCTGGCAAAGATTTATCAGATATATGTGTAGAAGTGACAGACTTTAATGCTATTGAGGCATTATCTGATCTTTCTTGTGATGAATTCAGCACCTCTTCCAACACTACCGCTGACTGAGATACATCTCCACTAATTTTCTCGGACACTATTCTATCTGAACTATGTGAAGTTTTTGAAGTATCACTCAAATCTTTTATTCCACTTAATGAATCAGACTGTTGTTTTAACACGTCGGGTACTACAGAAACTTCATTACTACTGTATTTAGACAATGTTCTGTTAGATCTGTGTAACGGAGCAGTAGAGATTGAACTTTTTGTGATATCATTTTTTCCTTTTTGTGCTGAATTTAATACCTCTACCGACATTTCGTTAGATTCAGATCTTTTTTTATAACTTTCCTCAGATATAATTTCATCCGCGTTATGTGAATTTGCCTTAGTCTTCAAAGTACCACTCAGATTGGCACGTTCTGGTAATCCTTTGTTAGATACATAAAGAGATGCAGCAGAGCTTAACCTATCTGAAGTATTATTCTGTCGTTGTAATGCGTTTAATACCTCTTCCGATATTTCAACACTAGACTTTAATTCAGAAACTATATCCGATTTTATAGTTTCTTCAGATTTCAACGGTTTTTCTGGAATTTCAGTATTCACGCTGCTCTTATATGACAACACTACATCTGATATTTCTCTCTCTAGATTGGGCGATTCCGATATTTCATTCGAGACTTCAGTTTTTTCTTTACCTTGTGATGAATATTTGGCAGTCAATATGCCTAACCCATCATCCATTGATTTTGTTAGTTTTTCTGAATACACCGGTATAATATCAGATTCACTGGTTTTTGATGAAACTGTTTTAGATATATTTGCAGACACTTTAGATGCTGATATTTTAGATACATCGTTGGATGAACTTGATAGTTTTTCAGAAACTTCAGATACAGCAGAATGTTTCTTGTCATTATTGGGTGATGATGCTTGAGGAGCCAATATTTTTGGAGAACCATTTGACAAATTGGATATTTTTTCAGAAACTTCAAGCGCCACGGAATGTTGTTCTTGAATTGTATGTATCGAACGCTCGGGATCGATGTGTGAAGCTGCCATAGAAGTTCTTACGCAAAACGTTTTCGATAATCTCCCAGACAGCTCAGGTACTACAGATCCACTAAGACTGGTAGATATCGAAGATATTGTCCCTGTGGAGTTTTTGTTTGTTTTTTTCGTTTCTATCACGGAATTTTCTTCTTCCTTGCACTCATCTTCATCAGATTTGCTTGATTTAGATATGCCGAGCATCGAGATATTATCTTGGACTTTGTTGAAATCGCTCATAAGGTCCTTAATATTCTGGTCCACAGCGTCCACTATGGACTCAACTTCAAAGTCCGAAGCATATTCTATGGATGTTTTCTCTGATTGCTTTGGCAAACTAATTGGAGCGGGTAAGCTCCAGGTCTTTCTCTTTTTCGTTGCATCGCTCTTTGGACAGATGATAGATTTGGCCATGGATTCCAGTTCGACAACGCGTTTTTCCTCCTCCAAAAGCTTCTGGTGGCATTGCAATAGCTCCTCCGCTGCTTTCCTGCGTTTACTTAATGCAGCTTCTTTCATTAACAGGTTTCTGTAAATATAAAATTACAATGTTGTAAGACATATCCAGTTGAATTAACAAGCTAATCTCCCATAGTAATAAAATTTGGCACAAATATTTGAGAAGTAGTTTTTTGACTTTTATCCACGCCTTGTATGGAGAAACAGGACTTTTTTTTATGTATATGATGGACAGATGAATTGACCATTTTGTCCTTCCTTGTCATAAGTAGCGAGTAAATCTTCGATTTTAAGATATATCTCAGGCACAATTCAAAACAAGATAATATAATTATTTATATATATTATATAAGCCAATTACACTACATAATCAAATTTGCAAACATCAGCTCTTTTCCAAATAGTATGCAAAGTTAAGGATTTATATGTATTTATTAAGTCTAACATCGGAATATTTTGTAGATTTTAAGTTGATCCAGTCAGAACTAAGAGAATTTTCATTTTTATAGTTTTAATAAGTAATGCTGAATTACGATAAATATTAGACATTTTCGGACTTTTTTATATCAAGTTACCAAAGGTTTTTCGATCTATCAAGAGGTCACGATTTTGACAACTTAATTGTTAAAAAAATGGTCGACATTGGGTAATTTCGTAAAGACTCATTTTCTATTACACAAACTACCATTCATAGTTCTTAGAGCTAAATTTTCATTCTAGTTGGACTCGAAGCAATGTCTAGGATATATGTTTCAAGCTTTACCTGCTTTTTTGGTCCGTTCCAATTTACACACCAAATATTTATTCACCTCCATTCACGCAATGCTCACACTCACCGGCATATATACAAAAATACAGAAACTGAACTACGAATCAGAACAACGACACGCTTTCAAGAATGGCACAGGCTTGATTTATGTACGTGTAAGCGAATTGGGACTACTGTAACCGTTCTGTGTGTATACAAACTACAACATCTCGGCCTCAATGAAGTGCCGACTTATTTTAAAACTTGTATTTCCTGCGTCGAGGAAGCTTCCTAGCACAAAATGTACAGTGGCGGATCTTGCATTTGGAATGGTTTTGATGGAAGTATCTAATATAACAGATAAATGACACATAGATATGTCGATTGTAGACATTTTGAGGGTAATACTAACACATAACAACAAGTAAATTGCTTGGATCCATGTTTATTTCCAATGTTTAGCTGGTTAATAACTCAAGGGCTCATCCTGTATGCAATAGTTTGGATCACGAGTTAACGTTTGTCGATATAGAAACACCTTTTTTAAGCAAACGCCTAAAATTTTAGCAACCTTCTAGCTATTTAGACCATGTCCTAAGACAGAATAATTTTAAAATCACTTGGAAGAGTCTGAAAGTTTTCAGTTTTACTCCAAATCGCATTTTTCAACTGCCACATTCACTTCAAATAATTATTTTGAACGCTATTCACAGAATGTTATCAATAACCGAATAAAACTCACTTCAGCCTTATGCACTTAGGACTGATTATAACCTTTCAGTATTGTAGACCTTTTACTTAGAAATTCATACCACATAATAAATGTGTGCATCGAGATTTCATACTTTCATGGTGCATGGA
Organism: Bruchidius siliquastri; assembly: GCA_949316355.1. Taxonomy (NCBI): domain Eukaryota; kingdom Metazoa; phylum Arthropoda; class Insecta; order Coleoptera; family Chrysomelidae; genus Bruchidius; species Bruchidius siliquastri. The sequence goes on along the minus strand of OX438532.1, from coordinate 24,601,701 downwards.
AGGTTGCAATTGGTATTCCTATCCCTGAGGGTAACAACGCTAAAGAGTTTTCAGATCTAAGTATGATCAGTATCCTACCTACTGTATCAAAGTATATGAATATTTTAGCATTGACAAATGTATGAATATTTTGTGAAAAATGTTTCAATCAGATTGTCAGTGTGGCTTCAGATCACGAAGTAGCACAGAAATATCTAATTTTTGAACCGTATTCAGCACTTTAAGCTTCATCATAAGCAGTAGCTTATGATGGATATGTTGCATTTTTTTCTGACGTTCTTATACCTGCAGCGTTGCGTGACAACGAATTTTGACCCTCATTTTGATTTTATCAACAAATGCATTACTCTGTTTTCAAGGCTACTACAGTAGTATGTAAAAAGTTCTAAACTGAAAATAAAACAGTTATTCTGCAAACAATTAATCATTAATTTAAATAATATTTAATTAATAAAACTTCATGTCATTTTGTACATTGAAAAGGGCTGACGGTACAGTCAAAACGAAGTTCATTTAGTACACAACAGAAGTGAGATGAATTAAAGAGGAAAAAGCCACAGGATAAGTTTATAGTAATCTTTGAATTATTTATAACCGAAATAATCAACGATATTCAATAAATGAATTGTAAATTGGAAAAACATCTCATCTGTACCCCACCTGTAAATCATTCAAGTTTACACCACTGTAATTTCACTTTTGGAAGCTTTCCAACAGGATATCTAATATTAGGTAGTTTGTTTTAAATCATTTCTAATTTTCGTAATAACATCCTCAACTACCACACAGTAATTAAATATGTTATTTTCAGTACAGGATTTGTTGACAAACTGTGAATAGACTAAATTTAGGCGCCTGCTCAGTTACGGTTCTCTCATCTCAGCCTCTCTGAGGTGATGCACCCAAACGTGCCAGACAGAAAAATAGACTACTGCGACTACTTTAGTCTGGAGAGTTACTTTTAACACGTAAACTTGATACTAATAGTGACAGCTTTGTCGCGACACTTTAAATGGTTTTCTTTAGGAGATGCTATTTTTTGTTATTATCATCGTGACAACTTTCACATTTGGTTTTCGTATTTAACTGAAACAAGTCAATTCTTCAACTAGTATATACACTGTTTTTCCATTTTATTCTTTCTAAAATTCTCGCTTTATACCAGAATATAGATAATAAACATTGTATGCAGATGCATTTGATTAAGGTTTTCAATGCTACAAAATGTTGTATGCGAGTCCTCTAATATTTTTCATATAGTTTGATCAACAAGACATGTTTTTCCTCAACTGTCCGTATATTTAATTTTTTTTATTGTCGTTGGTTTCTCATTTGAATTAATATTTTATTTTCAACTAAATTAAAAATGAAAGCTATGAAATTGATCAATTTATTATTGGAACTTATCCCTGTATGTTAGGGCTTCTAACTAGATGTACAAAATCACATATGTATGTATGTATATTTGGTTGCTATATTTGTCCAACAATTATCCAAAAACTATATTATTGTATTTAATGTAAATATTTTTGTATCAGCTTAAGTATATTTTTAACCTAGATAGTTATTAATTTTCCATTGAAATCGGTTCAGAAGTATATGAGATTTGTAATAATAAGTGTCATTAATACTCATTTCCAAGATTTAAAGCACTATATTTCATTTAATTTCCACTAACAGTGATTTGAAAAAATCCAGTGAATTTTTGGCATTTTTACATTATTTCTAGTTAATTATTCAAGTCCTCTGGCACATATTTTCTAATTATAATATAGACACTCAAATGCTCCTACTACAATACCATAAACACAACATGCCAAGATGTATATTCAGTGTCAGATGAATGATCATTAATAAATCTTATGTTGAAAACTAAAAAGTATTTCCCTGTTATTGCTCAAGTTCACATAGCGCTTTGCTTCCTATTTTGATGGATAATGAGCATGTATCTATCAGTGTTCACAAAATCGCCCATAAATATTATATCTTTTTGTTGTTTTGATTGTGTAATTAATTCATATTTCTAGTAATCTCTTCCATCCTGTCCCCTTAAGTAATTGACAGGTGCCACCTCTCCTTTTGATTTCCCTGACAATGCTGATACGGTTATAAAATGTCCTAATAAAACCAAAACTAACATTTATTTAAATCCTTTTTGATATCAACAGGATATAAAAACATTAACATTTTTCGAATATAACATTCCAACGCCAAAAAATAATATACAATTTTAATCGGCTCAGTATTTACTTCTGCAAATAATCCATCGAAAGGGTATCTGGCAGCTATATCTCTACTCCTACTGGCAACTTAACAGCCCTATAGAGTATCATGATGACTAATCAAATTCAAGACTGTCCAACTATAAAGTTCAACTGAGAGGTATTGGGAGTATTTAGTATTCTTGATCATCCGACAAACTGATTAACTTGATACATAATAAAATCGTTGTGGACTTACTTTCTAATGGAGGCCTGCTTATTTTCCACTTCTGATTCTATTGCTTTCGAAGAAACGTCAATCTCTGAAAACTCTGAAACCCTGCTCACTATCGACTGATGTGATGCTATGCTGTACACTTCTTTCTCTCTGTCAGTTGAACTTATTCTAGACATGGAGGTTTCTGAACGTATTGATTCTGTTTTACTTTGTAACACCTGAAAATATTGATATTATATTTTTATTCTAGATAATGCGAACATTAGCAAAGTTATACCGACATTCTTGATCTTTTCGCCAACATTCCATTAATATTGTATTATAAAATCTTTCCAGCTATACTTATTATCAAAAGCATATTTCTTCATGCCAATGTATATGCATGTTTGTACGATATGTGTTCAAAGCAAAATCAATGTTCAATCAATAGCAGTTTTATTTTTTGATTAGTCACTGTATTATGTATTTGTACCAATAAATATAATATATTCTACTTTAATCCACTCTATCCAATAATAAAATCATCAATGTGAACATGATATAATATGCGAATTATTTTGGATGTTTCATGGGATGCACAAGTGAAAAATATATTTCTCTAATTTTGATAATTCAAAGCTGAAATTTATAGCAAGTATTACGTTTCATAACTTGTGAGAGGTAAAATATTATGCAACTAATTAGGAAAAGTTCACTTCAAAACAAGTTATGAATAAACTGAGCAGTATAACCGATAATTGCTACACTATGAATAACTATAAGTGTAGTATACTTTTTTTGGAATATTTCTGAACAAATAGTGAAAAATGATAGTAACAAGCTTTCAGATTACTAAACCCAACTCCAGCCCTTTAATTACCATTCCACAAAATTTCTCTGATCCATGATGTCTTTTTTTAGGCGATCAGTAGGAAAAAATTTAAACAGATTTCATGCTTTTATGCTTTTGAGTTAAAAATCATTCCAGTACATGAATCAGAAGATAACTCATAAAACATAAGCGAATTAAAATTTTGACGTTTTCATGTCGAAGTGAAGTGTACATTTTTACATAATTTAGGTAGCACCGTAAACATATTTTTAGGAACAGGTTATTGTATGGTTTATTGCTTGTGTGGACAGCGACCTTTAAAACACTATATGTTCATGATTACTACTTTGAAAGATTATGTGCTAAAGCCTAGATAACGAAAAATTAAGCTACTAAGATTTTGACATTGAAGAAAGATGCGTTGACAACTTCAGCAGGCAACCTATTCCAGATATCTAACATTATTAGGCGAGAAGAACTGACGGGATATAGTCCTGAACTTTTGCTTCTTCAATTTTGAGTTCCACATAGGTGGTTGGTATTGAGGTAGAAAAATGATGATAGATCGGTAACAGAAAAACCATGTAATGCTTGATACGTGAAAATCAGATCCTTTCGGAGACGTCTATCAGAAAATTTAGTCAAACCAAATATTTTCAACCACTCTTCATAGATAGGACATTGAAGACCGTAGAGAATGCGCGTAGCTCGCCTTTGTTTTCTAACAAATTTCAGTCGCGCTGTAGAGTTAGGTTCCAACCAGGTGCAACAAATTCAATAATTAGTCTCACGTTGATCTGCTACAGAAGCGCAGCAGTAGAAATGTAACAGCCGTTGGATGATTTTTCTAAAGGTATAGGCATTTCTTGCCTCAAAGCTGAATAGTGGATAAGTTTTGACCCAAATAAATTTTCAGTAACAATAATAAATCGCAGTGACTGGAAACCGAAGTAATCACCTGATCACCGATACTATAGTTGATCATGGGATTATTTTCCAATGTGTAGTACGTAGCATTTCTCTGTATTAAGAGGCAGTATCCACGTCGTTGACCATTCGTAAATGTTGTTAATGGTCACTCAGTAGCATATTGTCGCAGACTCAGGGTATATTCTATATCTAAGTATCATCAGCGTAGGAGGAGCAGGTTGAGTTTACGGTGCAAGCTAGGTCAGATGTATATAGAAGGAGCAATAGCGGCCTTAAAACGAAGCCCTGTGGAACACTGCTAGTTACTGCCCTTTTTGCAGACAAATGGCTCACCACCTCTCAGTAAAAAATCTCTTCAGAAAAGCCTTATTCCAATTCAATAAATTTCCAGTTATGCCTAAATGTTGTAACTTGTAAATTAGGTACGCATGAGGTCACTCGATCAAACGCCCTCGAGAAATCCAAATAGATTACAGCAACAGGCGTGATGACCTGTCAGATTGGTCTAGTCGTTGACACATTTAAGTAGATTAGTTATGATGGAGCGAACAAGTGAAAATCCATGTTGATTGTAAGGTAGAATATTATCTCTGACGGCGAGCATTCCTGATACAAATATTTTGTCGGCCATTTTAGTGATTATGGAACTGACGAGACGGTAGTTTTTGCAGAGTATTTGTACCCCGATTTAAAAATAGGTGATTGCATTTAGCCAGCATCGAGGAAGTCAATGTGAGTTAAATGATGAGAATATGATGCTTAGAAGCAAGATAATTGAAAGAGCACTTTTTTACAGTCAATGGTGAGATATTTTCCCCATCTGAAGCAACAGAAGTATTCATATTAATGAGACGAGCCTTAACCAAATCAGAAGGAAATTCACACGTGGTCAGGGTATCGTAATGAGAGATAGAGTTCCATTACTTACCAATAAAAAACCTTTAGCAAATGCTTTGGTTAATACCACAGCTGATGAAGCCGCATCAAAGCAAATGTGACTATCTTGATCCCTAATATTAGGTGTAGAAACTTTCGCATTCAATGGAGACTTTAGATATCTATTAAGATTCTTCTTGCTTTTCACGATACGAGCTTCCTTTTTAGTGTCGATGATTATCGTAGTCGGATTGTGTTTTGTGTCGCAGGTATTTTTGGCATAGCTCTTTGTTATGTCGAATCATGCGAAATATGCCCTGATTAATCCAGGATTCAAGGGGATTATGTCTAGTTGTACGATAGGATGTAAAGTCTGCCAGCAGCATTTGGAGTCTATCATGAAATACATTCCACATAGCTGGTTAAAAAAGACCACAGAATAAGGTATTCCATTCTATTATCCAGAGTACTGCATTCGGTAATGCATAATTGATACTTCTGATTGTTCGGCACGTACATAATAGTTTAACAGAAGTTTCGACATTATGGTGATATGATCTGATTTGCCAAATACCAAATATTCTATATTCGAAACAAAATCAGTATTATTGATGATTACGAGATCGAGAGTTCTTTATATTTGCTCATTCCTGTAACGTGTAGGGCAATGTACGAGATGAAAAATACTGGAATTGCGTAACTGGTCTAAAAACGGAGCAGATGTGTGTGGTGAGTATACTCGACAAAGGCCATCTAATGTCACGCAGATAGAAATCGCCGGTAATATACAGATTATTTGTTTTTTCATGACGAGATATGGTATCTGAGTGTGCTGCAATAGAGTTGTGCAGTTTGCAACTTCCACAGATAAGCGTGACCGTGAATCTTTAATGTCCTTTATATCTTCAGTTATAGTGTCTTAAAATCAGATATAACTAGTCAGTAGTTACGGCAGGGTTGGAGGCAGCAGTACCATACCGAGAAAAGGTTTGTAAATATCTTTGCAGCAGGTTGAACAAATCCACTTCTCGTTATCCTCTTGGAAAATTAATTTCATTTTGAGTCAGATTGATACAGGGTGTGATCTCTGTTCTAACATTTCAAATATAACCTTTATTGATCCATAATGTGGTAACGGTAAATGAGATGTCGCATGAAGAAGCTACTTGCCTAAATAGCACAAGAGTAAATACCACATAGCCATATAAGACAACCTATATATCTAATAGGTAAACAACCAAAAATTAAAACTTTATCATATTTATCAATATCCTTCTTTTGAATACGACTAATCAAATATGTAATAAAATAGTGTATCCTATTCAGAAAGCATATGTATGCAAGCCATGAAGTTTTATTATACATCAAGTAATTTTATATTATTTTTTGCGATATAAAACAATTTTTGCCATATAATGACACTTCCGTTCCATTTCGGACATCCTACATTTTACTGTTACTGTTGAGAATTTTAAAAGTAGCAGATGGTCGCCTTCAATAAACCATATATAACATCAAAAACTGTGAAACCACGAATCATGATGTTTTATATTTGTAGACGTAACGTATATATTCTGCTTCATAGTTTTTGTTTTGAACTTCCACTGTCTATATAATTTTGATACTCAAAACCCATAGACACAAAGGAACATAACCTATGAAACAACTAATCATATCCCAGAATAGTTTTTAAGTACCTTTATAGGACCAGATAATCTTCTTTCTCTTGGAGTATTTATCCTCATTTTAGACATCATATTGGTTGTCACCAGGTTTTTTCTGAGCTGCCTGGATTGTTCTTTCAATGCCGTTTTCCTTTCCACTGAAGCCGCTTTTTGCATTTGTTTCAACCTTAAAATAAAATTATCAAAATCCAATTCAGAGGCAATACATATTCAATGAGAAGTATAACAGCTGTGAGTTTATTCCTAGACTATAATTAACAGAGACTAGGACTCACCTTTGCATCTCATTTTTTTCCTTCTGAAGATTTAGCAATATTCCTCTCTGCTTCTTCTTAATTGTAGAAGCTTCTTGAAGATTTCCAGTTTCTTTCAAGTGCCTAAAATGTTTCACACTTAACTATCTTCAATCTTAAATTTATTTCATCATAATTCAGTTTGAATTGAATGCACAACTAATTAAATTCGATCAAAATAAGGTTGCAGCTAGTGAATACCTATATATTCGTGTTTTTGACATCATAAAATAGCCAGAAATACATGATCTCAAATTTCAGGTCAAGGAAATGGAAAATTGTATTATGTAGAATAAATTTGCGTCTCCATTGACTGAAGTAGACCAATTTTGTAAACATGTACAGTGAATATTATGTATTTTCTGAAATAATAAAAAAATAGATCACAAACTAAATGTAGTAGCAATGTGTTGTATTTTTATATGAACAAATGAAAAATCCTGGTAACCAATGATTTTTTTAAATTAACTGGCTTACGAAACAATATGACCTGAGAGAAAAAGCCTTGTATCTATTTGAAAACAGCAATCAACAGAACCTTGGTTTTGGTCAATTCATATTTGTTTTGGAATTTTCGCAATATGAGGGCTTTTAAATCCTTTCCGAAAAATGTTTCATATTCTTGTACTTTTATGTTTTTTTTATATAAAGAGTTGAATAATTAATGAATCTTTTGAATTTCCCAAGTACGATTAAATTTTAAAATATCTACTCAGATTTCAGCATGTCGAATGCTATCTGTACTAGAATATAGTATTTAATAAATGACATAAATTATACATACACACAAGCGTTGAGGGAAAACAATTTAATGTTCACTATTAAAAAAAATATACATAATACTAACTTTCTCTGGATCTCTAACCAGGCCAACTCTCCCTTAGTCCTGTCCAGCAGTGCCTGTTCCCGGATTTTCAATATTGTCTTCAAATTTTCAAGGCGTGCATCTTCATCTTTTATCAGCTGTTCAAACTAAATAAAAATAACATTGTAATCAGGAACTATAAACTTTATCAGAATCATGAATAATTGCCGGTTATCTACAAGGTTAATATTACTTTTTGAATTCCTTTCAAGAAACGTATCGACCGAGCAAATAACAATAGCATTCAATTGGATAAATATCCTATAGAGAATAGATCTGGTATAAATTGATGATTCACACTACGTAGTATTCAGAACACAATTTTTTACCCGAAGAGGTTGAGGTACTGATTTGCTGCAAACCAATTATTTATATGAATTTACATAATATATATGTCAAAGATGGTAAGCAAACTACTCATCTTTTTTTAAAAAAAACTTTTTTAATTTCAATGGTCAAATGCAAGTAACAACAATATACTCAAATTCGGAGTACGAAAAATTATCATTGAATTAAGATAGAGACTTAGTTACAAAATAATTGTCAGGAATCTAGTCAGTTTCAACGATCCGTCTCAAATATGTATATTGATATGAGGTCAATATTACACATCATATTTCTATGTCATAGACCTATAATCATATCTATGACCAAACTATATCATTTGTAAATAGTATATATTTTTTCATTCTATCAAACTGTAATTTTTGTGATCTACTACTACTACCATAAAATAAACACTTGATGTCCCCACCTGCAAACACAATGGATTTGTAACAAGTTGATGCTGTTGGTTTTTGTATCAGTGAAATGATTACATTATCTCTAGCGCTTATAAACTGAACAGAAAAAAGAAGAAGCGATTCTAGGTCAAGACATGGATTGCGAGACTAAAATTTTGGCATTCATAATCATTTATTCGAAGAGCTTTAGTGGGAAGATCCTAAACATTATGAAAATTATTTGAGAATGGATGAAATTAGTTTTTGTTTTGTATTATCAAAAGTGGCGAACTTTATAATAAACGAAGATACACACATAAGAAATTGTATAAGTGCGGAAAACCGTCTAATGGTAACACTTTTTTGCAACAGGTGAATCGTAATATTCCAGTTTACAAGACAATAGTCAGATACCTCAGCACACTCTTTCTACAATTATTGCTGAATAAAAATTCTGGTTGCGGTTACTGTCCTATGGTACTTCTCACTTCTCACCCACCATCTGTATCTCAAACTACAATCATAAGTTCCCACGGTCAGAGCATACGTCACAGATATATTTCGGATGTTATGAAACCTTTCATATTACACAGTCATATATCATCATAACAGTTTTATCATAGATATCTGACATATAAATGTGATTGTGTAATAATGGCTTAATGAAGAAATAAAGAATAAGTTTTAAAGTGAGTGTACACAAGAACGGCTTTATCACTGGGATCTATTTTGGATCCTATCATGTTCTTAATTTACATAATTGATTTAATAAGAGTAGATATAATAATTAGATATAAGGTAAAATTTTAGATGACACAACAGTTTGGCAGGAAAATCATACAAATTGACTGACAGATAAAATATTGACCGTGATATAAATTTAGTCAAAGAATGGTGCAACAGCAATCCAACAGGCGTGTGAAAGCTGCAATATATATTACAAATATTAATCGTCAATAAAACTTCATATATGATAAACCAAAATCTTAATTCAAAACTCATAGGAGTTTTATCTATAATAGTTTGAAATTGTACAATAATCATATATCATATAGGTACTATCAAATGAGTGAACAACTTAATGATATTTTGGCGAGAACTATGAAATCTTCTGATGGAGACCATTTCAACATTATTTGTAAGTTCTATAATACATTTTCGTAAAGCTAAATTCATATATTTTGATCTATTCATGTTTATATATAACTATGTCGATAACAATCTTATTATCAGAAATAAAGTATGTTTATCTATATCTATATAATTTTATATAGATATAGATAGAAATAATTTAAATTATTAGCAACGACACAACATGTATACATAAGAGGCAGATCTATTCAAACTGCCATTTTAGATTTCATTCATGTCACATTAAAATATCCTCGTGTTTTAGAATTGTTTTTAGATCTGTCTAAGGCATATGATTGTTGACAGAAAATGCCTTATTTCCAAAACTGTAAATGTATGCTAGTTTTCATCCTATATAACCAAAATAATACAGAAGGTGTCAATACATGCAAAATATATTTATCCAGTATAAGAAGTAGTCATTATTGTATTACTCAAAGGAGTATTCTTGGACCTATTCTGTTTTTCATATCTGTCAATGATCTTCACTTCACACATTCCCCTTTAGATAATATAATAAGTTATACTGACGACATCAATATAACAGTAGCTAGTAGAAATCTGATATCATCCAGTTGTTTGAAACTTGTAGACAAGGTGGATTTATCAAAAGTTTGATTTCGGACTTCCATTGTCTATAAAATTTTGAGTATCACGACGTTTCGATTGATGTACTATCTTCAATCGTGTTCAGGTGAACCGGCGAACACGTTCCTTTCATGCCTATTTATACCCCGTCCGGTGACGTGTCGTTGTGCGCGGTCTGTTCTGATTGGTTCCCGATGCGCGGATTCCGGTCTGCTGACGTGGCTGTTTGTCGGTCATTGTTTGTTGTCTGGTCCAGTCGTTGTATATTAATCTTCTTTATTAGTGGCTGCACATCAATCGAAACGTTGTGATACTCAAAATTTTATAGACAATGGAAGTCCGAAATCAAACTTTTGATGATATCATCCATTCATACTCCAAAACATTATTATGTGGTTTGCAATTAATGGACCGATACTTAATGAACACAATACAGATGTTGTCATTTTCAATTCAACCTCGAGAAAGGTCATAACAATAATGTTAAGGTGAAGGATATATTATCGCGGTACAAGAAGTAATGCGAAAACCTCAGTAGGTTTTGCAGTGATTGTTTACCTGTGTTAAAAACAATACTAAAACAATGTGCCAGTGCTAATGAAAAAAAAACTATTGTTGTTAGAAAAACCATCCAAACTAGTTGATTTGCTTGAAAATAAAAATGTAGGATCCAGTGAAACAAAGCAGGCAGATTTGAATAAAACAAAACCTTTAATTGTCAAGCCAAAAAAAGGGAACCAAAAGAGCAGCATGATAAAAACAGATTTATCTAGAAAAGTTAATCCAGCCGAAATAGATGTTTCGGTAACCAATATCAAACAGACAACTAAAGGTTGCTTAGGAATTCATTGCGAAGACAAAAAATCTCGGGAAAATTTGAAAAAGAAAGCAGAGGCGGAGTTATGTCAGGATTACGATGTTAAAATCGGACATCAACTTGTCAGTGAAAATCGAAGGTACAGTTCTTGGCTTTGCAAAAAGTATAAAATATTTAGGAGTAGTGATTGATCAACAATTAACCTTCAACAAACCTGTGGATCATATGTGTCGGAAGCTAGGCAAAAAAATTGGACACTTCAATAGAATTGCTAACAAATTGAGTCCATGGTGTAAAAGAATAGTATAAAAAACAGTTGTTTTTGCTCATTTTACATACTGTGCATTACTGTTGTTCAAATGTACAAATGAGGACATACAAAGATTACAGATAAAAAGATTGTGTAATTGAACATACGGTTTTACGAATAATAATTTTTCAATAACATGAATACCCAGATTACTTGCCAACTATCTAACTATCATGAATATAAAACTAGAGCTCTCAAATCTAGCATACTATTTATCCTGTTTAGCTATTTTTCTATTAATTTTTTTTCCTCTCTTGTGTCAGTCTAAGGAAAAATATTCTTTTTGCGACTGCATTTACACTAGTGTTAAGGGAAACCTCTACAAAACCTCAATCATCGCTGTCAAAATGTCCTTAAGATATTTCATGTGATAAACTATTCTATTTCTCAAGATATTTCATTTCTAAGATATTTTATTCCTTGAGCTATTTCATTCTTTTTAATACATCCTATAAGATATTTCAAGAGTAACTTAACCTAGAATACAAATAGATGGAAACTTATAGTATTGTATTTACTACAATAAAATCAGTGTTTCGCATAAATGATTTAAACTCAATGGAAACATTAAAGATTCAAAAATATCTACGAGAACCTGATTTCATTGTAGTAAATGAACAGACTGATCTTTCAAACTCTATTTTTATCGATACAATACTTTAAGTTTTTATATCCAAAAGCCTGGAAAAATCACTGTTTGTTGAAGGACTCTGAATTGACAACGAAATACCCATGCTTGTGAAACAATCTACCAGTGTTAGCGTATTATTTGCTTTGGCTTGAAGGAAAGTCACAATATTGTGATTAATAGCTGAGAGCCGAATAAATGCCTATCTAAAAAAATTCCACAAATAATTTTAGAATAGTTTTTGTTTTATTTTTTTTATTTAGATTGTGATGATATATACTTTTGTTTTTGTATTCACGAGTATATGGCGCATTTCCATCTCATCATATCTATATCTATATCCAACTATACTAATAATTGAATATCTTATTGGTGGCTTTAAATTTATATAGTATAGTAATAGTAAGACATCTACTAAATTGTATTCACAGGAAGTATAATACTCACCAGATTGAGCGACATCTTTGTAAAATGATCATCGCCGTTATTTATTAAATTAACCGCCTCCACAGAACTTTTGATGGAAGACGATTTCTGGCTAACCTCCATATTTGACAATTCAAGACCTGTAAATACTACACTGCTATCGCTACTTTCCAATGCAGAATTAATAGGAGCTCCACCAGTTGATCCCCTTGAATAATTCACACTAGAAATGATGCTATTCTCTTTGTTGCGATGATCAGAATTGTCGAAAGACTTAACAAAAGTTTGGGTGTCCTTAGTTTCTGCATATCTCTTATTAACACTGTTGTTTTTCAGTGTTTCGAAGGCCTGGAACAAGACATTACAAATTATGATAGAACAATGCATAGTTAAAACATAGTATCAATATGCATTGAATACTGTGAAAACCACAAAAAAATATACTATGGACTAACAAGAATGTAACCCATTATGAAATAACTCATTTTCTTCAACGAATAAATATTCATTTATCAAATTTCATTCAAATGAGTGAAGTTTTTACCTAACACACCATGCTATTCAGAACATATAGAGCTAATAGATAATAATTATTATATGATGATTATTATTTTATAAATAATAATAATAATAATGTCTTTATTGAACCAATTGGTTACAATAGGCGGAGTCTAGCTATAAGAGCTACTCTACTCAACCAATCCTAAAAAAACTAGCTTAACTTAACTAAACCTATGTTCTACCTTCCACAAACATAATCGGCAAATCGGAAAATGCTCTACAGGGGAAACGCAAATACCACAAATTAGTTACTGTTTTTTAATAAGATGAGACTTGAGAATCTTTTTACAGTCATAAGCTGTTGAGATCAGTGTATGATATTCACCATGAAGTTTTGCAGACTGATAGGAAAACGATCTCTGTAACATGGTTGTACGATATCTGGGAATAGTTAAATCGTATTTATGTCGCCAATCTCTACTGTGTAAATTAGATCTAAAAATGAGTTTGTTACGTAAATAAAGAGGACATGATGTTTTTAATAAACCACACAAATAGTTCAGCAAATAAAAAACAAAAAGGTTGTTCACCTTCAGCCAGTCAAGTCTATGACATGATCGTAACGCCTTAAAGAACAGGTTCGCATAGAGTAACCGTAGCCTGTAATTACATGATTTAACGATATTCTTTACGTGCGTACGAAATCTGAGGTCTTCGTCGATATACAGTCCGAGAATTTTAATCATATCACTAAAATTCAAGCTATTGTTGCCTATCTTGATACTAATGACTGATTTTAATGGTTCTCGATTTTTCTTCGATGAAAAAAGTACTATATTTGATTTTCCAGGATTCAACTTCAAATTGTGACTAGATGGTAATACAATTTTCATTACTTAAGAAGAATCATAGTTTGTATGTGGATGATACTACAATCATGAAAAGTTTGATAATTGGTAAGATATGACTCATAAAAATTAACTTCACAAGTGTATTGGACTGTTACACACTCCATATACTAACTCTTAAGTTAAATGGTATCTTAGAGCTTGTGATTTGTCAACATTCGGATTGGGAATGCATGCCACTCAGTCTTTAGATTTTATACTAGTAAATTTTGTTCATCAATCACATGTGGTTTTGTAGTCGCCAGTAAAATATAAGAGTTTCACAATTTGCCATTAAATGTAATTGATTTTTCTCTCTAATGAATATGCCTTCAAGTCATATTTGACATAAATGTATAGTTTACAAATGAATCATACCTTTTCTACTTCTACAAATTGTCTCAGAGATTCGTTGAAGTCATTCAGAAGATGAATTTCAGCCTCAAATTTGAGATGGATCTCATTGGGATTCTGGAATATAAACATATTGTTAGATTTGAAGTGAAAAAAAACAATAATTTATTAGGTTGATCAGAATGTCAGTAAATTGGAAGCATTTTCTTATTTCACCAAAGAAATCAAACTAATAAATCCGATATAATGTGTCGTAATGATCAAAAATGGCTCTGAAGAACTACACAAATAGATAAACAACAGTAATTTACATTTCAGGCGATTCAACAAACTTTGTCAAATAAAACCGTAAAAATTAGATATTCTCCAAGTGACATGTCACAATTTCGTCATTGCTGCTGATGTGTAGTAATGACAGAGATTTTTTAAATGAGTAATTTTCACTAATAGCCATTGGTACATCAAACACTAGAAACACCTCAAATGAGCCTCTTCCAAAATTAATTCTAATTTAAAAATCAACAATCAACAAATTAATTCTCCCTACTGATTGTTCTGTGAATTACTTCTGATTAATTGCTTGGAAAATAATTGATGTTTCAAGGTCATGTTTTGTATTGTTACTGTATTCTTTGCTTTAAGACAACCCTAGTATTTAAATAATATTTAAACCTATGCTTACCTCATCTTGTCTGTTTGTTCTAACACATATATTTTTCAGCACCCTAGATTTGTCATCATCATGGATCATTTTATTTTTGCCAATGATACTGAGAGAAACAGTAGGTTCTTTGAGGGGCATTATTTCAGCAGCTGCATGGATATCAGTTTTTTCCGTCCTAACACTACTTGTTCCACCTGTACTGCGATTTGTGAGAGAAATTGCGGTGCTGACATCTGAATCTGATATTAGAGTTTCAGATTTCCCATTTTCCTCAAAGAAATCATTAACCACGCTGTCAACGCCACTGCCTCTCTTAGTATTAACAAAAATATCAGGTCTTTGCAAGTTATGTGCACACGACTTACTAATATGAGATGGGGACTTCTGACAATGATTCTTACTATTAGTGATATCACTACTTTGAGGTGTAGATTTATTAAATTTATATTTTTCTAAATTTGTCTTAGAACTGCTCTTACTTAACTGAGATGGTGACTTTAGATTATTACTCTTATTACTACTATTAACACTATGAGGTTTTGTTTTATTACAATTAGATTTGCAGTTTGGAATGTTCTTGGAATGTTTTGGAGTATGCTGGATATCAGTCTTTGTACTACTTGATGTCATATTTTTAGAACATTTGTATCCTTGGCCTTCTGGACTTCCTGTGAAAGAACACATGTGTTAAAAAAGCAAAGATAGCAGAACAAACACCAAAAAAGTATAACAAACATAAAATAACGTCTTGATAAAAAATGTATCAAAATCAAGAATGAATAATTACAAATAAATGTTAACTTCAAATAAATGTGAATAAAAATGACAATCTTCCAAAAAAAATTGCCCATTATCTGAAAAATTTGGAATAATAAACACTAGACTAATAACAGTAGTAACATGAACAAATTGATAACGACATAAATGATGGCTATCAAGTAGTTTAATAATAATGTGAATGCTTCTTGTGTTTAAGGGAAATGGTATTTCATAGTTGGATTTGCTAACATCTGGAAATACATGTAATAAGGAAACATTTGATATCATTTTGTGGCCTCAGTTGCTGAACAGAAAATACACAAAAAAATAATTCATTCATTTTATACTATCACAGGGACGCTAATAACTTAGTAAGGTATTTCATCTACCACATCAGGTTTTAATTAGTGTAGTACAAGTATTAGATGACTCAGAGACATCCTCTTTATTTTTACAATTACATGATTTGAAAAGTCTTAAATACAAAAATCACAATTATTGAAATATACAGCATTTAAATTCGTTAAAGAACACCTAAATATCCTTCAGATAGTCTTTAACTAGTGCTCTACAGTTCCATGTGTCAGATACCAGGTTTTTGATGATAAAACACTCAAATTCGAAAATATGAAGAGTGCTGCTTACAAAAATTGATCGACTCCCTCAGGAAGGCGACGCGATTGGATGGAATGTGAATAAGCCAATAAGCAAACGTCAAAATACATCAGACATTCGCAGTGAAGGATTGAGGAATGACCCAAAAAACCTATATTAAACCTAGCCTTTAACTGTGATGTTTTAATCACTTTTCCATGATAATTTTTTACATCTGGTCGGCTGATTTTCTGTAAAAGGGACCTCAATTGAACAGTTATTATATGAGGTTATGATAAATTAGTTCAATGTTTACAAATAAGAGTCGATTTGTCAGCTTGCTGTCCTTGTAAAAGATTTGATAGACTGTCGAATTGGGAAGAAATTATCAGGCTCAACAAGGGAAGTGGGCCTGGGGTCTAGGACAGGCACGTGACTGAGCTCAAAAATGATAGGTTCTATAAAAAGTGTTTATACTGTTACATACAATTTCTTTCAGACCTTCAGTGAAGTATGCCTTTTTTGTTCTTCAGGTTTTCAAGAGGATCGTGAATTTAAAATTTCTCAATGACCCTGGCCATTGTGAACAGTCAATTTGATGGTCTATGTATGCTTGATAAGCCTTAAATTATAGCATTGTCATCTTAATGTCCTTTTCACGATTTGCTCTCCTAGCATTTTTTTAACATAATAGATAGTTAACATTTTTAAAATCAAATTTAACATACTCAATAAATAGCTTTATAAGAATTTTTCAAATAAGATGCTTTAGAACAGCACATTTTACACATATTTAGAACTACGATTAACATTAAAATGTACAATATATTTTTTAGAAGATAACCTCGGAAAAATGCAGAAAGAAAGCATTTCCTGTAATTGGGTGCATACCTGTAGGAAATAAAGTATCTATCTATCTATCTATCTATTGTGCTCCTGAAGTGCTGTGAGTATAAATATCTGTTTACATAAACCTTACATTGAATAATGTAACTATTGGGAAATAAACCCCTTGGCACCTCATTCCACAATACTAAGGTTCTAGAACAGAACGACTATTGAAAGAGGTTCATTCAAGGTTCCCACACCAGACACTATACAGTGGTGGAGATATTTTAATGGGTGGATTAGTGGCTATTAAAAATACACCATTTGAAAAAAGTTATCTATTGTGCTAGACTCCATCATGGTGCCCCATCTGAGGTTTGCAGCCCCGTAAAGTGAAACCCCCAAATGTGAATTTAGAGGGGGAGGGGATATCTGGTTCAATTGTCCATCGTTATTCCATGTTAGTCCAACAAAAATAATCGTTAGTCCACAGCTAGTAAACAAGTTATTAAACAATTAAAAAAACCAGTGATATCAACACAAAATCTCCAATTAAGAAATTTGATTTATGAATTTGATGCTACAGTTAGTTAGTCCGGGATAGTCAATGGTAAAATTTCTTCAGTTCACCCTCGATTTTTTGTTCTACTTTTACTTTTTAAATGGTACAGTTGGTTAGTCCAGCGTATAATTTGGTTAGTCAACCGTCCATTTTTTCTTTTGTTTTTTTTATATTTTTTTTACATTTTAGTTGGTTAGACCAAGGTTAGTCCAGGATAGCCGATGGTGGAATGTCATTAGTCCAACCTCCATTTTTTTCAAATATTTGTTTTTTTTATACATATTTTACGCTTTAGTTTGGTTATGAAGAAATAAATAAATGAGGACTAACGAAAATGATTGGTGGACATCAATTTTGGGCGTTGGACAAACGAACTTGACTGAAAAACCCAGCAAAACTCGTAATTTATTGAAACGATAAATGTCGCGAAACTATGATTATATTATATAAAAAGTAGTTTTGCCTGAAAGATAGAATTATTACGTTGCTCTGTCCGGTTCTCTTCCAACGCCCAAATGATAGTCCAGCTGTTATTTTCGTTAATCCACCTTTATTCATTTCTAAGCCAGAACTACTTTTTTACGATAACCAGATTTTCCCAACATGATTGTTTAGACAGATAGAATTATTAGGGTTCTTCAAACAGTTTCGTTTGTCCATCTTTATTTATAAGTATATATATATATACTAATACCAGAGTTTCGTGTCATTTATTGTTTATACAAATAGAATTATTACGAGTTTTTTAGTTAGGTTCGTTTGTCCAACGCCCAAAGTTGATAGTTCAGCAATTATTTTCGTTAATCCACGTTTATTTATTTATTTATTTATAAGCCAAAACGACTTTTTATATACTAATACCAGAGTTTTGCATAATTAGAATAGAATTAGAATAATAGAAATATTACGGGTTTTCTGTCAGGTTTGTTTGTCCAACGACGAAAATTGATAGTCCAGCAATTGCTTTCAATAGTCCAACTTTATCATTTATCTATAAGCCAAAACGGCTTTTTTATACATTAAACTACGCGTTAAACTGAATTCTGTTTGTATATCCTCATTCCACAATCCTCTCAATGTCCTCATTGATTTGAACAGTATACTGAACTCGCCAAAAGAAGGTATCTCGGCATGAATATGGTTTGCTGTCTTCAGCAAAGCTGTAGATATGATTAGATGTTAATCAAATTGTTGATGTACAACAATAAGAGCGTTACAGAAAGGATAGATCCTTGAGGAATACCCACATTGATGGTAGGTACATTAGAAGCATATCCCTCCACCACCACAAAGAAGGAGAAATCCCTGAGAAAACTATCCAATCAGTGGCACAGACACAGACAGCCCATAGGCAGCAAGTTGATCAAAAGTATCTCATCTGTCCAACACCTATAATCGATAGTCTAGCAATTATTTTTGTTAATCTACCTTCAATTATTTCTTTATAACACCTACAATTATTTATTTATAACCAAACTGAAGTGTCAAATATGTAAAAAGACATATATTTGAAAAAAATTGAGGTTGGACTAACAAAATTCTCCCCTGAACCATCCTGTAGTAACCTTCGACTAATCAACTGTACCATCTAAATTGTAAAAAAAATATTGAAAAAATGGAGGATGGACTAATGAAATTTCACCTTAGACTAACCTTGGACAAACCAACTGTGCTGTCCAAAACGCAAAAAAAAAATTCAAATAAATGGCTGGCGGAAGAACAAAATTTTATCCTGGACTAACCTTGGAGTAGCTAACTGTAGTGTCAAATATATTTATTTTATAATTGGGGATACTGTTTTGAAATCAGTCATTTTTTTTGTTTAATAACTTTTTCACTAGGGGTGGACTAATAATTCTTTTTGTTGGACACATTGTATTTTCCCCCTCTAAATTCAAATCTAGAAGTTCCCACTTCATGGGACTGAGGTTTGCATACTATTGGAAAATTAGGCCAGACACCTTAGTATCATTCATGATAAGAGGATAACTACAGAAATAAACTGTACCATAAATATTTAAATGCCTTGTCTCTTGTGCAATAATATATAAATGAATAAATTACCTGAGCTTATGATGGAATGTTTCCTATCTTCCAGCCTTTGGTGGTCAAAACAATAACCATCTTCATCTGTAATAATGACAACAGGAGTACTTGATTGTATTGTGATGGTTTTTCCTTTTTTAAGCTGCATATTATCAATCTTATATGTGTTGATGGATAAACTGACATCAGAAAATAGATTATCTTTAACATCTGTTGTTTTCTTCAAAGTTGCACCACTCTCACTGGAAATATCAGGAATATTTTTTGATGTACCTGAGTCACTTCCAGAAAGGTTATTAGGAGATGTAGAGGGTTTGAGTTCAAAGTGTTCTACAGTTTTAGGATCCAAGTTCAAGCATTGTGGTTTTGTAGATAGCTTAAGTTTAGGTAAATCTTTTAGTTTTCTGGAACCTATGCTATTTTGAACACCAACATCCATATTGAGTTTTGGACAGTTAGCAGCACATTCTAGCTTTTTTCTAAAAGTATTGATTACATTATGTGGACTTGATTCTATTGGTATTTCCTGCAGCCACTTGGGAAAATGATTTTCACATTTTGCAGTTTGGGTTTCTTTTGAAATCCTCACACTATCACATTGCACACCTAGTTTTACATCTCTTGGAGATAAGCCTTCTGTTTTCTGAACATTTGATTCCTGAATACAATCACTACCTCCAATTAAAGTTATATTTTGCAAAACTTTTATAGAGCTACTTGGAAGCACTGGCTGATTTTTTGATATAGTATCTTGAGGACTATGTTCTTTAGCTCTATGTGTATAGATTTCATTCATAGGTTGTAGTCTTGCTTCTGAATTCATGGCAGATATTTTAGAAGCAGATCTACTTCTTGGTAATCGATCAATATCTAATCTAATACAGTCAGTTCTTTCTCTGGATTTAGATCTGGATCTTCTCTTAGCCTCTACATTGCGCTGTAGCAATCCTATAGCTTTTTCATGTAACTGTTGTAGTTTCTTTTGCTTTATTTCTAACTGTACTTTATTATCCTTAGTGCTTGACTTGAGTTGTTCCAAACGTTTCAGTCTTTGCTTCTTTATGTATTCTCTAGCTTCCTCTACATTGTATGATTTCACTTTTTTTGGACATTCTTTTTTTGACTGTATTTGTGATACTTTTTCTTTTTTAGGTAATTGATTTGAACACTGCCCATCATATGTTCTGCTTATTTGAACTTTTGTAGGTAGAGAATCTTTAAGTTGTCTAGGTTCCTCGTTTTGTTGCTGTACTTTTGATGTTTTACCTAAACCTTCGTTGATTAAATCTTGCAGCTCAGCTTTAATTTGCTCAGTTTTATTTCTGTAGTTTACAATACGTTTGTTCATATCATCAATGTCTTCCATAATTTTTTCGAATGCAATTGTTGATGGTATGATATAAAATAGATAAAACACAAAAACACGTTTATTTGAACAACTTTTATAACTGACGACTTGGACACTATAAAAAATATCATAACATTAACATAACCACAACAAACTTTTTTGAAAACTGAGAGATAACAGAAAACAGATGGCACTTGATGCACAGAACACTGGGCAGTCGAATGTACAGTTAGTACAGTTAGTATCTGTTTTGTGCACAAAGCGCCCCTTTACTAAGATCATTTTTTCAATCTATGCAGAAATAAGTTTGAAGGATGGTCACGCTCCGTTTTCCTAGATGTCAGTACGTTACATTTTGTAATGTTATTTATGTTTATGTAAATTGATGTAAATTAACATAGACATCACAACATTCATTGTCATTGGTATAATATAAAACAGTTCATTTTCGAAAATGGAACTTCTGTAGACATTTGTTTTTGAGTTACATTACAACCTTTTTGTTTTGTACTGCCGCAATACGTTATTTCAATGCAATTTATGATTCAAGTGGGAAGTTTGGTTTACCTGAAATTGAGGGAAGAATCGTAAATAGTTATGATTATCATAGACCAATGATTAATGATTATGAAGATAGATTATTTTTTCATGGAATATGATCAGCTGACGAACACAAAACATATACACTGACTAACGAAGTTTTGTGTTCAGAAACACCTGACGAAATAGCCCCCCTAGATGACGTTGACGTTGTGACGTACGACATTCGAGAAATTGCTGAAATGCACTCAAATGTCTGAGGACGATTTCACAACAAAAGTTGTGGAAGAATAAAGTGCTTCATAATGTGATTGTTTTCTGTGAACATACCAAGGTAAATAAAAAGATGTAATCAAGACGTTACGCCTAATATGCTGTATATAATATACATATCTATATTGGAAAGTATTTCTAGAAAAGTCGTAGAATAAATACACTGGAAAATCCCTTGCCACATTGGCATGCCAGTGTCATCACCTGATTTTGACAATTCCGTTTAATCATGTTTGCATAATGGTCGTATCGTATTTTAGAATGCCCATCCAGGCGCCTCAATGGACAGAATTCCTCTCCTGTCCAGTATGTTGCAACTCATTCGACGAAAAACTGCGCAGTCCCATCAGTTTGGGATGTGGTCACACCATATGCAAAGGATGCCTATCCAATCTGCACCGCAAACAATGCCCCTTTGACCAGACCAATATCAGCATTGACATCGATAACCTGCCCATCAACACAGCCCTCCTGCAACTAGTTGGACCAAATGTCAAAAGTGAACTTGAAGATGTTGATAGTAAAATTGTGCCAAAGGAGTACCTAGAGTACTACCTTGACTGCAGAAAATGTGTGGAAGAACTAGCGTTGTACCTGAAACCTCACCCCAATGGCAACATTTGTGGCAGTGGGAGTATATTATCAAGACCCATGCAAAGGAAACTGGTAACTCTTATCAACTGTCAACTGGTTGAGGATGAGGGTAGGACAAGAGCTATGCGGGCTGCAAGGTCATTGGGGGAGAGAACAGTTACAGAGCTCATTTTACAACACCAAAATCCCCAACAGCTATCTGCAAATCTGTGGGCTGCTGTTAGAGCTAGAGGATGCCAGTTTTTAGGACCAGGTAGGCTTTAGTTAGGCCAGTGGGTTTATATATAGCAACAAAAAAGTATATAGCAATAACACAAACAAAAATAACAACAGCAAATTACAGAGGTGATTAGTTTGGAAACCTGAGGTGCGAAATAGTGTTTGCACTATGAAATTCTGAATTTTTAATAAAAAAGTTATCTACATTACCATACACATCATGTATAATGATATTAACTATCTAATTTTTTTAACTTTTGAAACATTATGTATTTTATCACTTAATGTAAACAAAACTCTCTGTTTCAATTTGAGCAATCTTAATTAATATTTAAAGTACTCAATAAACAACATAAATGAAATACAATCTTAATATTAACTACTCAAGTTCACAAGTATGAGACCAGCAAAATAAATAACATCTATCGAATAAATACAAGAACTAACTTAGGTCTTTACAATCCTATAGTTAATGCATAATAAACTATTAATAATTTATCAAGAGACATTAAGACTACAACAGATTTCAGGTACTTTGTAAAAAAATTGAATAACTGGCTAATGAGTGTACAAATACAAGCTAATTGTTACCCTCACTGTTAGTTTTGTTCATGTTTTGTTTTCTCGAAGCCAGTGCTTTAAGCACTGTTTAGAGTTATGTGTAAAAAATTGTTAACTATTGTAAAATTGTTTATTTTTCTTAATAAAGATGTTTCAAAAAAAAATGTAGATTGTAGATGCTCATACTCTTGGAAAATAGTTTACATAGAAAATTCATATGCTCTGAGTTACTGATCCAAAATACTAGATAGATACCTCACAACCCTCTTAGAGCCATTTTGAGAATAAAGGAATAGTTGTGGGGAAATGTCTGAAACACATACAAGGGTCATGCTGAAAGTTTTTAGATACACAAAAACTACAAGGTTTATCTAAAATACTTTATTCTGTTTTTTCAACATATTCTCCTGGTACCTCAATACATTTACGCATTCAGTAAAACCACTTGTCAAATTCTTTTGTCCAACGTTCTTTTGAAAGGTTGCTAATTTCCTCCTCAAATGCAGAGATTGCCTCTTCATCGGTGGAAAAATGGCAACCTCATAACTTTTCTTTAATCTTAGGAAATAAGAAAAGGTCCGGAGAATAGGGTGGGTGAGGCAACAGTTTGACACCCTTTTCAGCAAAAAAATCGAGTGTTCTAGCAGCACTGTGGGCGGGTGCATTGCCATGGTGCCATTGAATACCCCTCAGACCAGTCTTTGGACGGCTCTTGTATAGTTCTTGGATGACTACAGGAACACATTTGGTTATATATCACTTTTCCACTTTTAGAAAAAAAAATGCGACCATTTTCTTTCCAACACACTTGGAACGACGAATTTTCGTTGGAGGCTGCTCACTTTCAAAGCACCAAACTAATGACTGCTGTTTAGTTCCAGGATCATAATGATATAACCATATTTTATTTCCGCTTACGGTATTAAAAGTATTTTTACTGTGCCCATTATCAAATTTTTCAAGTATAAACTTAGCCCAATCAACTCTTGTTGCTCTTTGCTCACTGGTCAACAAATGTGGCACCTATCTGGAACACCACTTCCTTAGGCGAAGGTGATTATGAATGATTGTTCGGACCTCTGCCGATCCAATACCCAGAGAAGCCTCAATCTCTATGCAGGTTATATGTCGATCTTTTTTTTAACCATATTCTGCACAGCTTCTACAGTTTCCGGAGTAACAGCAGTGGGCGGTCGACCTGAGCGAGGTTCATCAACGAGTGAGACCGGGACGCTTTTATCTTAGCAAACCAATCAAAAACTGTAGCCCTAGAAGAGGCAGAGTCCCCAAAGCAACTCACTAAACTTTCGTGACATTCTACTTGTTTTAGTACCTTTTAATAGTCATACAAAATCGTGGCTCGAAAATCGCGACTTCCATTCCATTTTCACGTTAAAATTCGGCCAACACTTAGATGCATTCAGTACAGTTCAGACATACGAACCTGGTATGCCTGATAGAACATATAGACTGCCGAGACTGCCGAAATGCCAATAAAGTTCTTTATATAATCAATTGTGATTTAAATTTTTCCTCAGCTGAAGTGTTATCAATCTGGGTGAAGACAACAGGCCGAGGTTCAGAAGTTCACTGTCAGACTTTTAGTACAATAAACATGCATTGAGTTACATTACTCCCAGTCTTATGATACTTTATAATCACTTGTGTAAAATCAATATTATAATGTAAATGGGACCTGCAAAACGAGGTAAACAACAAGCTTTGAAATTTTTTTTTGCGTAGGTAAGCATAACAGTTGAATCATCACTCGAAAATGACACTGTATACTACATCTGTATCTTTTGAATGAGATAACTACTCCTTTTTAAAAAAATGCAATTTGTTCTGTTAGATGGGTATTATATTAGTCATACATTATTGGTGTGATGTCTATTTGAAGGTTAATTTCATCAATTATATTTATTTATTTATTTAACGGGATCACCCCTTTTTATACAAAAGTTATTAACAAAATATATAAAAAGGCAAATACTATGTATTTATATCATATCACATTTCAAAAATAACATTCTATAAAGCCATGATCATTAACATTAATTAATTTTAAATAATATTAACAAAAGTTACAAAAAATATTCATATTTGAACACGATAATTGAACTTAACCTAATTTGAACTAATCTAATCTTATTTCAAGACTTTCAGTACTTGATTGCTGAGAAATTTGCCTATTGAATATTTTATGGGTTTTATTGTGACATTAGCAAACATTCCCAATAAAAGACCTAACAAATCCAATATGTGATTTTTTCAATCCTAAGCACTTTTTGTGCAGTGATCCATTAAAACTTTCTTTGAAGAAATTAACATGAGATTAGGAGTTTTAACTCCAAACAAAAAATGTTCAAGAAACTGTGTAATTCTTAGGACACATCTTGAATGTTTACAGTTATACACATTCTAAGCTTGATTTTTATTGAATGCGTAGCTGATTATATGCACATATTTGTTTGTTTGTTTGATGTTGATACAATAAGTGGTACATATGAGGAATCGAAGGAAATATTACATAAGTAGCCCAGAATATAGAAAAAATAGTATGCATGTACACATTATATCTATATTTTCTGAACATGCTGCTGGTAAAAAAAATTAAAGAATCTTATGAATTTAGTGTTTTAATTTTTTTGGGTAATTTATCATAAAATGCCACAAACTTATATGATGGTGAATATCTAAGAGAGCTTCAACTTGTAGTAGAGTATAGAATTTATCCTATAACTTTCAGTTAAGCTATGAAACAAATTCCGAGGTAGCATGTTGTTTCAGGATAAAGCTAATGAGCTGAATCCCTACATTTTCGGATAAAACCATGAGTGTAACTAACGGAAACGTTTGATTACCCGTTAGGTGCTGTTTTCATTACACAGGTCGGTTTATTGGAAGTAGTAAAATCACCTCAAATGGGAGAGTACTAGCAGGAGAACTTGTGCGACTTGCCCGGTACAATTTTCGGACACACGTTGACGCGAAAAACGTGTTTAGGCAATCAGCACGGCGCGGAAAATCATGGTACTCGAAAGAAGATATGACCAATACTTGAATCATACTTAATATATTCATTGATAAAATCCTAGCTTCCAACGGTCTATATCCTGCCAGTCTTCATCTTGTAGGTTTCTGGTCGTCATAGCGGTTTTTATACCATCTGCTCAAACTCTCCTGGGTCAACCTCTTTTTATTTTTTTTCGCGGACTTCCTCGTTTCTTACTTTGTCAGGCTACAACAACACCTGCACTAACCCATTTCACCTGGTAGCTGTTTTTTGTTTAGCTGTTCAGTTAATTCCCAAGCTTCTGCCCCGTCAGGTCATGATCTCGGGGTCGGCAGAAAGGGCCAAAAGTGGTATACTTGTCAGGGTCTGCCTCCCCATTACTACTACTACTACTAGGTCATGATGCTCTCTAATAGTGTCTTATAGATCTGGATTTTTATTTCTGATCTAATCGGTTTACTCCATAGTACTCTATTCAACTGTTATCACTTACTTGTTATCAGACAGATGCGTTTCTTTGGTTATATTTACATCCAAAAATGTATATGAATTGGTCGATTCAATAGTTTAGCTCTGAGTCGCTAATAATTGTTCCTATAACTAAATATTTATTTTGTTCCATATTGATTGTAATCCATAATCGTGGTAAGTGTTGTTCAATATTCTCATAATACGGCATATAATATTATGCTGCATTAATCCTCAGCAAAAATAACGTGGTCATCCGCAAAATGTGAAGTACTGAGTTTGTTGTCTCCAGTTGATACGCCCTTTTGAATTGTCTTAAGGCAGAATTCAAATATATTTTAAACAGCGTTGGAGCAATAGCCTTGACGTTAGCCCTTTGTAATTGGGACATCTTTCGATAATTTTTCACCTTCTTTATTCTACTTGTCAGGTAACTACAAAAAAAAATAATAACTTATTCTACAACACTGTAGTCCACAATTTATTTAGATGGACGCTGTCGTAAGCTTTTTTCAAGTCTATGATGATCATGTGGGTATCCAGATTTCTAGCGAGTCGTTTTTATACTACTTGTTTTGCACAGTATAAATTATATGAGAATATACCTCAAACTGATGCTCTATTCGGTTTTTAATTACTTTACCATACAGTCTTAAAAGTTTTTTACACTCAACCTTCTGTAATTTGAACACTTCTTTCTATCTCTTTTTGTATGCAGGTTTGGAATATACGCTGTTTTCTATTCGTGGGGTGATTCCTGACTTCTTAAGAAACAGGTGAAGACATATGCTAGGAGCTGGATGAGAATATCAAATCCATTTTATGAGTTCAACTGGTACTCGGTTTGGTCCGGAAGCTTGCCCATTTTTCATCGTCATAGTTGCTTTTCTCATGTTTGATGGTGCTATCAGATCGTCTTCACTTTAAGTTCTATGCAAGATATTACTGTCATCGTTATCATCAGCCTAAAACTCTGGAGGTTTTGATAATAATATAATTTATATATTTTATATGTCAGTTTTCCTCCCGATCCGTTATTAGTGATTTTAGTGTTTGATCTTTATATACTATTCAGAAAATAACATTTGTTGAAACTCCTCTCCACCCAAGAACGTATAGCTTTGTATAGTTAGGAATTATTTAATTTTTCATTTTATAGCTATGCAAGAAGAGGTACTAAAACTAGTTCTACTAGCTCTAGAAGATGGTTCAGCTCTATCCAGAAAAGTTCTTGTAATGTTCGTTGTCCAACGATTGGAACCTCATTTTCCCCAAGCATCAAAAACGAGTATTGGTCATGTGGTGCAATTGCTGTACAGAGCCTCTTGTTTTAAGGTAAGTAGTACTTTTATCTTCGTGAAATTTGGATATTTTTGTTTAGAAAATAAGTCAACCCTGACAAAGAAGTCGCATGCTGGTCCGCCAGAAGTGGGGATGTATGGACACCCAATACTTAAATCATCTTTCATCAAGATTCTGGTAAATAACATCAACAAAACATGTCATGGCACGATCATGTTGTTGGCCTCGCTAGATCGGTGTCCCAGAAGCTGGGGGTTCTCTTCCGCTCCAGGAATTTTATACTCTCTAACGCAGATGAAAGAATTTTTAAGAACACTGGCTAGACAGCTAGATAAATATGCTAGATTTGGGAACTAGTTTTAACCTGGGTAACCTTTGTAAAGTTTTTACAGTCTGACGCGAACACACAAAAAGTACTTTTATTTTTAAAACATCATGTGTAATTTGCAAAATTTCATCTTAATGATGGAAGAGTTTTATCAAGTCAGAATATCTACGATCTACATGATGATAGGCTTTCTTACAGGTTTAACAAGTACCAAAATAGTTTTATAATTTAGAAAAACGATCCATTGGAAGAGGATTTAAAAAATAAATAGTTCTGCGAGGATTTGATCGCATCACTGGATTTCTTTATATAATAATGAATATATTTCACATCTAACTTTAATTAACTGATTGTAGTGACATTAGACGTCAAGTTCTTGGTAAAATTTCCGGTGAATTAAGGTTAGATATGAAAAATATTTATTGATATATATATATATATATATATATATATATATATATATATATATATATATAATAATAATAAAAATGTTGGATGGATAGGATAGTAAAAATTTCACAAGTGCGAAATAAAACTTAATCAATTGGTAGAATTGAGCATCAATTTGTTAAAAAAAAGAAAACACCAGCTGAGAAATTAAGCATTGAAATAGATACTACATTTTCGCAAAATTAACGATATTTCAAAAATCATAAGGCTTAGGTGCATTAAGCCTTAATTGAACTTACCTTAATTTTGATCGTACAAACCAAAAATGAAATAATATACAGGGTGTTTCATTTAAAAAATACAACTTTGATACGTTTCGTGTTTTGGGGACACCCTGTATAACATGAAAATATTTTTAAAATGTAGCTTTAATGAGTCCCTATCCATCCAACATTTTTATTTTTTTTTAAATCAGATACTTTAGCCATAATGCTCCGTGTCGAATAACGTGAATAACCCGGTATATATATGTTCAATTGTAACTATTAGATTTTCCTACTACAGAGCTGTTAAATGAAATTATTTAGTCATTAGTATTCATCCAAATATTTATGGTGAACGCAAATGAATCGTAGGTTTTGTGTTCATAGGAAAACAAAACAGCTCACGTGATCTCATGATGATATATGTGTACATTAAAAAAAATATAAGCAATACTGTTTATTTACTTATTAAACACAAATTATATTTGTGTTTTACCGCGCATTTACAAATCAGTTGATGTTTATGTTTAAAATAATTATAAATAATAAAAAAATAATTAATATTTTTTTTACTGATAATCACACTTTTATATCTCTATGCATGTAATCTACTAATATTATTAGATATTGGCAGAGTTAATTCTCATTTTATTTCAATACAGTGTTTAATTGCACTATTCGAGTTAACATTCATGTAACAATGATTACACAATAGAATAGTAGTAAAATTTTAATAACTAAATAATATTCCGAATTCAATAATTTTTCCCCCGCCTATTCTCGTGGGAGGTGTAAACAGCAACTTTTTTCATTGAGTGTCAATCATATGTAAAATGGTTCGCGGGCTACATTTACCGAACCAATACTTAACTCCCGTTGCTCATAAATTAATATAATCTATAACCGACCTATAATAACATTCTGTTCCAGTATAATGTTCTTTTCATCCTTGTGTGATGAATATTTTTTCTGAAAGCATATCATAGTTCATAAATATCATTTGCCGATATTTAAATGTGTGTTAATATCTTATCATTCCACGCGGATGGAACGGTAATAGCATATTTCATTTGAAAATAAATTATTCAAATCCATTCGATTGAATGACTTCACTTTATAAACATTTGGTATTGTGAAACTCGATGATAACCTTGTTTATCTGAAGTTTTTTCTCTTGTTTACTATGAATTATTTACTAGTCATGGATAATTTAGGCTTGTTACATATATTAGCTGGTCGATGGAAGTAAAATACCAAAACTGTTGTAATAGAACTATTCTTCAAGGTAATTGTGAATTTGTTACACCATATCTTCATGTGGTGAAACTTTGGCATTCATAAAGTGGGGGTTGTTTAGTTTTTTGCGAAGTATCACAATAAAATACTGTCGCGGTGACAAAAACAAACAGGCAGAGAAACTACTAAACAGAGCTCATAAAATGCTTAGGTCCCTAATTTTTTGAAGACTTATGAGGTAACGCGCTATATGAAAAACACTCAAAAATGAAATTTCAGAATTTTTAGGCCTTCTAAAAGGATGTTTTCGAACACGCCCTAAATGTAAACGAAACATGTGAAATTATTAGTCCGCAGCCTATGAACGGTTTCCTTAAAAATGAAAGCAAAGCCCTGTCCAAATTTTATCAAAATCAGTGTAGTGCTTACTGAGATTTCTCGGTGACAAAAAAGACAGCAAACAGACCGACGGAATGAATGAAACTGATTTCAGTGATGTAAAGATGATGAAACATACAGATAACGTATTATCTGCGTGTAATGTAAAAGAACAAGATCGTCCAATTTTTTTTTGATTCTCGTTATTTTTTAATAGCAAGTAACCTTCCGTTTGTAGTAATATGCTGTTTCTTCGAACTAACTATTAATTGAACGAAATTGTTCTTCAGATAAAATTTTATTGTATGTATTGTGTTTATTTATCTCCCAGATACTGAGCTGTTTCATTATCTTGTCCCCAGATAAATATCAGAATAATTATTTCTATTTATTTTATTACTTATTTGCTGATCTAACAACTAGTAATTACATACATGTAAGGGTTTGGTGAGTAAACCCAAGTGAGTCAATATGTACACAAAATATGAATAGCTAAAAAGCCATTGCAATATAATTTGCAATTAACAACTTGAGCTTGCCATTGAAAAAGTATAATTCACAATTGTTTTGTGTTGAAATACTGCATGTCTTAAGCATGAATGATAGGGGTGAACAGTTATGGTCTATATGGAATATTCCTGCATTTGTTCACCTTAAATTAATCTTTGGTACTTTCAAATTTATACAATTTATTAATGAGCAGGTCTCATACTTAGTATTATTTATAATATAATATATACATATCACATATGTTTTCTCTCTTCTAAAATCTAGTGATTGAAAATTGAAGCTCTTTAACATAGATCACCATATATGGACAATTGGACATATATGCCATTATTTCTAATGTATAGGAATCTGATAAATCTTTTTTTAACCTTCTTAATCAAGTCTATATGTTTATTTGCTTGAGGAGAGCAGGTGATCAATGCATTATCTAATTAGAGCGAATCAATGCATTGTATAGCAAAATAGGAGTATCCAGCTTTACAAAATGCTTGCTGTTTCTAATGATAAAGCCTAGACCCCGGTAAGCCTTATTCACAATATACTCATACTGAGTGTTGAATTTAAGAGAGGCTGAAAATGCACACACAATGGTATAATTATTTTCGACTGGATTTAATTTATGGGAATATGACATTAGACAACATTTAACTATATTCTCGTATCGCATAACTTGGAACTCGGAATTCGTAACTCGTTACCGATAACTCGCAACTCGTATCTTATATCTCGTAACCCGTAACTCGTAACTCGTTACCGATAACTGGTAACTCGTATCTTGTATCTCGTAACTCGTTACCGATAACTCGTAACTCATATCTCGAAACTCGTATCTTGTATCTCGTAACGCGTAACTCGGAACTCGGAATTCGTAACTCGTTACCGATAACTCGGAACTCGTATCTTGAATCTCGTAACTCGTAACCCATAACTCGTAACCGATAAATTGTAACTCGTAACTTGTATCTCTTAAATCGTAACTCATAACTCACAACCCGTAACTCGTAACTTGTCACCGATAACTCGTAATTCCTATCTTGTATCTCTTCACTCGTAACCCGTAATTTGGAACTAGTCTGTTATTTTGCGAAAACCAACCTACAATACAATTTAAATCAGCTTGCAATAAATCTTAGTCCTCTTCACAAGAAGTGGTTTCAAAAATCTAAAAATCATCGGCATAGAGCAAACTATTGGATGACACTAGGTAAACTATTCACAAACATGAATGCATTTGTATGCACCTCTTATAAAACCTAATTCAGTAAGCTTCCTCAACAAAATATGATGGTCCACTTTGTCAAATGCAAACAATCTGTGCACACAACATCTAACTTTTTTCATAATTAATTACAAAGGATACATTAATTGCGAAGTCGAGGAGATCTGTAACAGTAGATTTATCACTGACAAACCCATATTGTTCTTTACAGATTTTGTTTCCAATATGATTTTTAATAGCTACACATAAGATTATTCTATAAATGACAGCCA
Organism: Bruchidius siliquastri; assembly: GCA_949316355.1. NCBI lineage: Eukaryota > Metazoa > Arthropoda > Insecta > Coleoptera > Chrysomelidae > Bruchidius > Bruchidius siliquastri. The sequence continues at coordinate 24,569,068 of OX438532.1, read as the reverse complement.
AGCAATACACTAATAGGTCTGTAATTTGTTATATCACCCCTAATTTTGCCAGTTTCATGTTACAATAGCGGTTTTGAGTTTGTCAGAAAATATGTTTTTTTCAGTAGATATTTTAAATATAAGGGCTAGAGGGTTGGCGAAAAATTCTAAACAACCTTTGTAAATATAAGAATTAAGATTGTCGATTCCAGTACACTTTTTGGGTTTTGATTTTTTGATTGCTACATTAACCATTTCAATAGTAATAGTAGGTATCTGGAAATCACCCCAAGCACGGCACCAGTTTATTCAGTATCTGAATTGGTTGATCAAGTCTTGTACACTGATGAAAATGATCCTATAAATATTAGTTAGTTCTAGAACTTATTGTGTTTTACTATCATATTCATTATTTATTACTAATATGCAACATTAAAACCGTGTATCAAATATAAACTGTGTTTTTGTATATAAACAAAAGTAGTGGGCCGCATGGAGGCCGGCTATAATTACCTGTCGTGTTACACCGAAAATGCTCACTTCGCTGAGTACATATACTTATTAATTTATACGTGATGGAGCCAAGCAGCAGAAATACGTATCGCCTATTATTTTACTGCTCCTTTACCTTTTCCTTTATTGCGGACGTGCCCAAGATATTTTACCTTGTCCATTTCATGGATCCGCACGACTACTTTTGTTTATATATAAAGGCATAGTTTATATGTTAGACATGGTTGTTTTAATATTGCATATAAGTAATAAAGAATGAATATACTAACGCGGTGAGTTCTAGAGCTGACTCATATTTATAGCATTATTCTAATATTTATCTGTACACATCACAATGAAACAGCTGTGTATATGTGAGATATAAATAAACGCAATACCTCATACCTGCACTGCATTCTCAATAAGTTCATTGCCTGAACATGCTCAATACTCGATCATGTCGCCGGCCTGACTACGTCGGCGTTCCAGCAGCTGGGGGTTGTCTTCCGCTCCAGGAAATTCGATTCTAAGGAACAGTTACTGTTACTCTACAAGGTCCAGGTCAGACCATCGCTGGAGTTCTTTTGGTGGTTACAATTTACAGCTCTTTAGGGTCAATGTGAATAGTTCTATATCATTTATATACCCTCACGCAGCGCTTCTGGGGAGTGAAAGGCTTTATGCCTTTGGGGACAGATTGTCTATGAAAAAAAAACATTTTTATAACGTGCTGTATACTGAGTATCTTATTTCAATATACTACTACTGTTTATATTTCTGTATAGCAATTCCGCAGATTTGGTTTAATTGAAAAAATGCCCGCCTCAAATGGTGATATCGTTTAATTATCTAAAGTTTGCCCTATAATATGACCTTAAAGGTCGTTCAGTCAAAAAAATCCATATAGGAAACATTTGATAGGAAACTCTACGTATTTACATGTCATTGAATATAATGATACTCAAAAAAATGATGTTGACAGCAGTTGTAAATGTTCCGTGGAAATAAATCTGTAAAAGTTTTAACCGCCCAATTTGTTGGTATTCGATATTTGAGATAGTTCAAAATAAGAATTCCGAGATTAAGAGCAATGCATTTCTTTGAAAACATTCCCGTATAAAAATATGGGTTCATGTTCACCCAACACAATTTTATTTTAAATTTTCCATAATTCCTCCAAATTCCATTAATCTGGATATGCCCTCTCAACCTCAGGTCTAGGTTGCCTTCAGGTCACCATCAACTGCTCGAACTTGATTCCGACAAGGTACATGAATTATTTTTCGATGGTGAACTTAAGCGACGATACAAGTATCTGAACAGCATAATAAATAAAACTCAATTGTAGGTCTCAAAGCGTGAAGGTGACTCATCGCTAATGCAACTGAAAGAAGAATTTAGAACCTACGACGCTCTTCGGAGGGAACACGATGCTCAGATTGTGCAGATCGCCACGGAAGCGGGCCTCCGGATAGCTCCAGATCAATGGTCGGCACTCCTCTACGGAGACGCTGCCCACAAGTCGCACATGCAGAGCATTATAGATAAGTTACAGACGCCCCAGTCGTTTGCTCAAGGTGTGCAGGAGTTGGTAATAGCTCTACAGAGGACGGGGGATCCAGGAAAATTGAGCGTACTTAGAGGAAAGTTGGAGTTGTTGGCTGGTATCGACCCCAGTCCAGGTAGGTTGGTTACTTTTTTGGCAAGGGAAAGCTGTTATCCATCTTATCTAAACATGTCTGTTTATGCTCATTATATCATTGAGCAGAATTAATTTTTGGTACGTGATTTTATGATTACAGTTGTCTAACGAAATGAGTTGACTATCAGATATTTTTTTGCAAATTATTCATATCGTATTTAACTTGATGAAACCCCAGTAGTGATGAAAATGCCTCCGTGATGACATTGCATCTCTCGCCTGCTATTATCAGTCATCTACTTTTTTCAGAGTCATCACCGCCGAGCTGGAAAGACTGTGCTGAATGTCTGGAAGCAGTTCGTCAAGTGGTGGCTGGTCTAGTTGAATTTGTTCAGCAGCATGGCGGAAGAAAAGTACAAGATGCTCAGCACGCCCAACACGCTAAATATAAAATCAGCATGTGTAGGGACCTGACGCTTAGAGGCAGCTGTCCTAGGGGGACTAACTGTACCTTCGCGCATTCAAACGAGGAGTTGGAAAAGTACAGAGCTAAGGTAATGCTGAGAAAATATGTCACGTAGAATTTGTCAAAACCATTCAAAAACTTAGGAACGAATGGTAATGACGTACATTTGACTTAAACCTTGCCTTCAAGGTCATTTGGACTATACATGTATATTAATTCCCGAAAGTACAGCCCCTCTGATCACATTTTTCAAAAATGTAACAAATAAGTGAAATGAGCTGAAGTGTTTACTCTTCACTGAATGCTTGGGGAGGAATTTGAATAAGCCAAAAATGTATAAATAATAATCACGATAATTGGTTTCAGTTTCAGCAAGTTGTTAAGTCATAGTGCCGGTGCCAAACTTTCAGAGCGACATAGCTTGCTGAATTTTTGATAAATATAAAAATGGGTATTAATTTTTTCGTCAAAATTAGGAAAATATTTTATGAACTGCGTTATGAAATGTAAATTTTATCCAACTTCGTTTTTATTGTACGATTCTCTAGTGTTATTGAATTAACAATACGTCCTCCGTATCACAATGCTAAACGTTTGTTATCTTTCAGAACCGCAAATCCCTAAACCGGAGCAAAGACCATCGAATCGACAGCCAGTCTCCAACAGTGTCAGACAAGTCGTATCCGATGGGCGACGAGTACTATCCAATGCCTACAGGGGCGACTGCGACAGTATCTCCGGTACCATTGCCCCCTGCAACTCCGCAGGTGATGCACGTACCGAGGTACGACATTCCTCCACCTCCGCCTCAGGCATACCACGCGCATTCTGGGGTAGGTTATGCATATATAAGTGCCAAAGCACACGCCTTTTTTTAAGATTTAGTTATTCTAGGTTTAGATATCTTTTAATCTTTATAGCTAATGGTAAACACCATAGGAGTAATTGTAAGTTTAACTAAGTGAGTAAGTAAAGTTACTATGACGATTTTAGAAAGAAAAAAATATAAATATTAGACAAGTTTCTTATTCAAGGTAATTCGATGAGTGTGTGAAAATTATACCATTATATTTTGTATTAAATTGTTTACAATTTAACTTGATTCATTACTACTACAACAATAAATTTCTAGGGTGTATACCTTTCTATGTTTGATTACTCTTGAATAATATTTTGAGGAAATATAATCAAAACATGAAATATCCTAAAGAATAAAATATTTTAGGAGTGTAAATATCTTGAGGACATTTGGCGGCGATAATTAATATTTTTAAGCTCCCTCAAATCTAGTGCGAATGCAGTCCCCAAAAAGCTAATATCTCGAATACGCAGAAAAGATAAAAATGATCAATAGAACAGTAACTAGACTACACTAATTTTATCTTGATGGTCAAAGAGTTTCACAAAGTAATTATTATTAATATAAAATTTTGGACGTACTATGTTTTACATATATATAATAATTGTTTTATTGAAAATAGGAACCCTAATATAAATTACAATAAATTGTTCAGGTATTTCTTGACTAATACTATACGTTCTAAACAGGCTTTTGATCTTATTACTATAAAAGCTATCACTTAAAAAATTCACATTGAAGTTTCCTATTAAAACACAATTATAATCAGCCTTCATTGAATACGCACTGATAAACGTTTGATATTTAATATTAGAAAAGTTTGAATTTTGATTTCCTTTCATCTTTGGTTGGGCCTTGCATATGGCGCTGACGATATGTTAATGGTGGTAGAAAAAAATCTTGCACCGCTAAATACTACATATAAGTCCTGTTGGTGCGATGAACCTATACTGAGTTTGTGTGATATCTTTTCCAGTTTCCTCAACCTCCGCCTCCAACTGCTGTTTACGCTACTCCTCCACCTCCTGGAGCAGCAGCTTTTGCCTTGCATGACAGCTACCATCACCATATGAATGGTGCTCCTCCTCCGTTCTATACGACCACGCCTCTACCACCCCCACAAATGCAAGTAGCTGGGGATAGACCCCCTACGTGGGATATGGTGAGTACAGTTTACAATGATTCATATAACCGTGTAACCATGACTAGTCTTTTGAAAGGTTTGCTAGTTGGAACTAAAACTGTTCAATCATCGTTAGTTGTCAGACACTTAAAACAGTGTTTTTACCATTGATTATTCACAGTTCATAGCAGATGTACATATTTTCGGTTTCACATAAACGAGGAAGGTATTGTGATCGTCACAATTCGAGATAATTAATTCTATGCCAGTTTATGATATCTACATTACGAAAACCCATTTCACTCATTTCCGCCGTTTATCTGGGTCTTTATTTTGTTTTGTCAACTATTATACTCATAACAATTTTGTCGTTTAGTTTACCTCACAAAAATAATTAACAGATTTGGTCTAGCTAAACATATAATAAACCAACCCAGATTTTGAGCAAGCTCATTATAATGGGCAACTGTATTTCATTCCGCATTAATTGAGTTTGAATCGATATACTTGACTCCATTTTTTTTATTGTACCAACATACTTTCAATTAAACCCGTGAATGATTTTCCAATCAACCTACTTCAATTATAAAATGCTCTCTTAAAGACCAACATATATGTTTTACATTTATTTCATCATTATCCGTTCAAAATTAAAATTAATAATAATTAATTACCACACAACAAAGTGTTTTTGGATCAAAAACCCATTTCCATAAACTAAAGAAATCTGAGTGAGTATCCATTCAATCTCATCTACAGTATTTTCAACTGGCGTTCCAGACCGTATGAATATACATTCAAATGAAATGGATTCCATTGAAATTAATTTGACAGGCTTTTGCTAATTTCGTGTATAAAAAATGTAAACCCATAACAGACAGTTTAACAACAGTTAGTGAACGAATAATTTGGTAGGGCTGTATTTTTCAATCCATAGGAAAAGCTTCATTAAAAATTGAGTTATGTCAGTATTAAAATTAAAGTGTTGAATAAAATCATATTACTTATATTTACGATTTAATGACATGTAATTTATTAGTAATCAAGTACATGTTCCGCTCTGTCAATTCTCGGTTTTTTGATAAACGATTATTTAGGAAATAATGAAAAAAGTTAGTGCCTATAAAATAGAGTGCATCTACTGAAATTAAAAAAAGCAAACCTGAAGAAACATTTAGGATTCACTATATTTTCTGCTGGCCGCTATTTGAAACCACATACGTATGCATGTCAGCAGTCTTTATCAAAGTACAAAACAGAATGGAAAACATATAATGACATCAATAATGTTTCCAAGGTTACAGTTATATTTTCAACAAGACCATATTAAGGCAGTCGAAACGCCGGTAAGGATATTCATTCATATGTATGTGGTTTCAGTTAGCGGCCAGCGGAAAATATATTGAATCAGAGAGACAACCACAGGATAAGTTTTAAAATTTACATTAAATAAGCATATTCCTGCTAGGGTCCGGGCCGCATATTGAGGCTCGATTGATGATTAGCGTTCTACATTCAACCAAGAAACGTTTTTTCGTCTTGTTTGAAGAAGTAAAATTTTGCTATCTGTCGTTCAAAAATGTGACAAAGCCCCCCTTTTGATTTTTACGGCTTCCGAAAGTCTACTTTTGAAAGCTACGTCGAGGTGGCACACAATTTCTCCTCCTATTTTTGGACATTCTGGTAAAAAAAATTACGTGGAATCCAACAGATTGAGATTAGATAACAACATATTTTCAGAAAAAATGCAGATTCGGAGGGTAGTCAATTATTTTTCGCCTGTCTCTGGGCATCTTATCATTGGACTCTATCAAACGTAGACTTTTCCGCTGAATCCAACGGTGTCTTCAAATTTACGCTACGACATTCCGTTCTCTGGGGAAAACGGTATTTTGTTAAGAAAATTTAATTACATTAAATACTGAGTAATTTCATAATTTTGAAGTTCTAGCTTATTAAATTTATTTACTAGATGCGATGATTTTCTGTTGCATTTGCAGCTCACTGAGAAATCGCTGCTGCTTTGATTTATCTGTAAAACTTTCAACAGATGAATCAGTTTTACAGATCATGCATAAATCTTCAAAATTAAAGTCACATCACCAATATTCCGTTAAAATTGCTACATGCATTAATGTGATTACGCTATGACAAAAAATTCTACAGAGATGCCAATAGCAATTAATGTCATGTGAAATAATTAGTAACACATTTGGTTAAGAATTAATGCACAGAGTGTAAGATTTTCACGATCCAATACTTGGAGATAATTGTTCTTTCCAGATTGCGAAACCACAAACGTACGCCCCTCAAAATAAACCAATTCGTTCGACTACGACCAAGAGTTTGGCAGAGCTACATCAACGTAAGCAGGAAGTTATCTCTCAATTGGAGAAGGTTGTTGGTAAAGTTGCAGCTACTGAAATATCAAACACTGCAAGTACATTGGCCAGGCAAGAGTCACAACACGACCTGGACAGCCCGACGTCCCCCTACAACTTCTGGTCTGGACAGATTAATTCAGGACCTACTTTTGTGAGGTATTGCATTAAGGTTTTTATGAAAGTATAAACTGGTCATTTCATGTATTATTTAATTATTTTATTATGTTAGATTAAATGAAAAGTCTAGTTTACTCAGAATACTATTTAGTTTCAAAAATTGTGTATATTCACAAAAAGAATCAAGCATTTAAAACATCATGTAATATAAAAAATTATTATTTCTTAGGTATGACTTTCCTACAGACAAAACTCTGACAACAGATGGAGGATATTTTCGACCGTATGACGAAGTGGGAGTTACATATAGCCATTTTCCTAAGTTAGTTCTTATTTTCAATTTTATTAGTCAGTTAAGCACATTTCTGGTCATTTTTGTTCTATTAGATTTCTTCAAAATTAGTAGTGTAAGTAGATAGACTGAACATTTATTAAATGGACCATTTATATGAATTTAGTATGTTTTGAAAAACATATTATTACTCATCATAGTTCAAAGAGTATTATTGAAGGATTAGCTCTTGACAGGTACTTCTAGACTCCTTGCTTGAATAAAGCTATGCAGTTGGATTCATATACTGTGTACAAAGTTATGCGGCATGCAATAAAATGAAAATTTAATAAACATATTGAGAAATATTGGTCTTACATAGTTCAAAATTTAAATTTTGTAGCTACATGTAATCAACCTACATTTTTCAATGTTGTCTTATTTTTTTAATTAACACATTTACTAATTCACAAAATAACCAACATTCTGTCATATTTATGGACTTTTTTTGCCGTTGGTTGACTCACTTCAAAAGTATCCTAATTATCTATATATTTATAAATGGATGTGGTCAAATTGTGTAAAACAGTATTTGATCCTTATTACCAATTTGTCAGCAATCAGAAATGTGTGACTACTGTTCTCACGTCGTTGAATATTTTGAATATTATTGCAAGTAATGAACCAGTGATTCCAGTATTGTTGATTTGAATGCTAGAAATATTTATTTTTAACGCGCTTCTTTTTACTCAGAAATTATATAAATTGTTGTTTCTGTAAATAGCTCACATGTTTAGTAACTGGACGGTAAGAATATTGAAACGAAATCTTTATTTAGGTCCGATTCTATACTGGCAGCAGATGACGATTATGTCCCATATGATTCCCCTGCAATCAGCAAATATGGTCCAATCTCTAGAATGCATAAGGACAACGGCATGACACAAAATGTGGCAGGGCAGTATAGAGATAATTCATTAGTAAGTAAAAAGTACATTCAAAAAATTATCCATCGTAAATAAAACTTTTGCGAGGTTCATTACCAGCATAATTCAGATTTTAACCAACAGGAATTTAATTATCAGTAAAAAAACGAGGTCTAAGGAACCACAAAGCTTCAGAAGTGTACAAAAATCCACGATAAAACTTCTTAAGATTGTTATTTCAGATGTTACATTCTACGCCTCCATTTCATAGAAATTTTAAAATAAATGACTATAAGGGGACTTTTATATGCTCTGTGAATGTATATAAACAAGTATTTATTACGCAATTTTTTTATATGAGAAGAAAATTTAGATAAAGTACGTAGAAATCACTCATTATTAACTGTCTTCATCATCTCGTATTCTTAATTTTTCTGGAAAATCATTCAAAGCACATAAACAACCAGTGATAAAATTGAGTTCGAGGATAGGAGCATGAAAAAATTGGTGGGAACTTTATATCAAGTCGCTGTATAGCTAATATTTTGTATCGATTTTTCAATTGATTATGAGACCAAGATACAGTGAACGTTGTCCGTTTGAGGCGGTAACGAGACATTTAACTAAGGCACTAGAAGATAGTAATCGGGTTGACCATTTTGGTGCTTTTAACTGATAAGTAGTGATCACATTGTTTACAAGATTGTAGTCCTAACATGTCAATGGTTGACAAATGATAATAAGTTGTCAACCGTCGTCAATGCTGCTAAACCAGCCAACAGCTACACTTTTGGTCCCAAACCCAGCTACAGAACAAGTGCATACAAAAATGTACACCTATTCGAATTTCAATTGCATTAGTTGTATTGTTTGTACGTTAGTGTGATCGCTATTATTAGGTAATATACATTTTTCAGATGAGGAGGCCAGTTTCATCGGCTAGCCCTGTGGCCTCGTGGTATTACAACAACAACACACATCACCATCAACCATCGATACCAGGTCACCCGGTAATTGCTCCAACAGGATCTATTAATGACGCCTACGTCACTTACGGTATGTGTTAGTATTAGTCGTCGTTAACTATCAAGGCGGTCCTTTATCTAATCTCATATCCAGTCAGTCAGTTTGTCAATATGTCGGTCTCGTGGCCCATAAACTAGACCAAGTCTGAGTGGGATGAAAACAAAAAAATATAAACGAGAAGCACAGTGCATTAACAGTTAGGACAGGAGTCCGAGCTGCTCCACTGTGTTTTGTTTAATATAGTTCGTTGAGTATGGAATATCAACTTCTCTCAGGTATACCCAAGTATCATTTTGTTATCATGTTGTGCTCATACTGTCGTCATTCTTGTAATCTCACAGGAAATAATGAGCAATTCTGTTGAGTAAACATAAAAAAATAAAAAGATTACAGCACTCTCAGAACTTTGGACGATGGGATTATTTTTAATGATTTGGTGGTTCATTACTAGCTTGGTTAGTTTTTGATTCGTTTTCCTGTATCCATATCATCATTCTGTTGTAATAGCTGTTGTTCAATTCTTTTTTCATTTATCTCCAGGAGTCGTCGTTATATATGATAAAATAGCGTATGATGTTCAAAATTTTTTGGAGCAAAGTTTCTACAATCTCATTGCGCATGAGAAACTCATGCAACAGAAGACGAAATACCGTGGTATGTGAAATATTTGATCTTGTAACTCACACGTGATTTTGCGAAATATCAAATGTGGGGGTTTGGAGAAATTCATAGATATAAGCCATACTGCACTTGCAATACATCCAGACCAGACTTAAAAAATACTACATTCAATGTCACTTTGATAGTGTCTCGTTGAAATACACCATGGGGCATTGGTTACAGTTCGCACAACTATTGGGGACCTCTTCCTTATTTAGAAAGGTACATCGGAAGTATAAATTTTCCGGATTACATTTGCAAAGGTAAATAATAATAGCTTGTGGATGTAGTATACGTATTTGACGAATCGAAAACATTAAAGATGGATTTTATCTTTGTGCTTTGGGAGCAATTTGGATCGAAGTTTCATTGTAAATCCATATGGTATTGTGCTTTAAAAGTACGAGTTCCGCTTTTCTCCCTTTAAGTGGGTCATGGTCGAAGCCGGCTCGATGCTAAAAAATACCCAGGTAATTAAAAAATGACAACCTGGAGCGAAATGCTGGAAAATATGTTTTATTTTTTTATGTGAAATTCGCTGATTTTGTGTATATCTGTAAACTGTTACCGTTCATTTTTTGTTCCCATCTAATCTATATTTTTTATAATATAGAAGGTTATAAGAAATTCATCATTCATCATTTGGAATATAGTTATGGTCGCATAATAAAAAATATTTAATTCGTATTTTTTTTTCGTTCAGGATCTCCGCAGATGCTATATCACCCGAGACTTCAAGACTCATCCAAGGAACTGCTGGCAGAATCACAAAGAGTTAAGTTGCAGCTACGCAACCTCGAGAAACAACTAAATGACTTGAAGATAGCCGCTCAAGGAGTAACTAACCTCAGTGAGAGCGAAAGATTGACCCAAGAACTACAACTGATTGAGCAAGGAATCCAAGAGAAGCATAAGGAAGCATGTTTGGTGGGTTAATTTTTTTATTAAAGCAAGGATGGATATGACTATACAGTTGCTTGCTTGTTCTGGTGTTTGTGTGTATATACGTAGGTTTACATCTATGTACTCGTATGAATGTGAGCAATTAATGAAAAACGACGGCTATATTTTGTGAACATTCGCTACAGAACAATCGAGTAAAAATATGCATAATGAAACCGAGCAAACTAAATTGCTGGAAATTATTGTAATGCTGTCAAATTCCTTATACAACTGGTATGAGACGTTCTAAAACAACTTTTCTGTATTAGGTAAAATACCCAGAATCTTTTTTTTCAAATATTTCTTGTATACAAGATGGAAAATGGTTGAATCTGACCTCGAAAGAATAATGTATGTATATTTTATTTGCTTACAAGATGTTAGTTTTATTATGGAGGGTTTTCAAGCATCTTTCTACTAAAGTTAACCCTCATCAGCTGACTTCGTATTTCGTATGGCTGGTGTCTTTCTTTATTAAGGTTTGCGCCTATATGTTTGTTTCTGCACACGCTTGGATTTTCAAAATGTTGAAACCAACACATTTAAAAAATATGACATTGATGAAATCTTAACAAAAAGCATCACCTAGATTCTCAAACCATCTAAACTGATATTGTTCAGATTTAGTCAGAAACACATTGTAGCGATAATTCTAAATATTATTATTATAAAAATCGAGGCATCAAAATAGAAATTGCTTTAATCTTCAAAGAGAAACGATAAACTACATCACACATCGGAAACATCAGGAAACTTCTGCAACATAAAATTATTCCAGATATACTTTGATTATTAGTATAGTTGATCAAATTTGAAATTAATCTCATACAAAACGGCAAACAAAAATAACTGAGGTGACTTGGTCGCCTGCATAAGAAACGCGTAGTATGCTACTTACCAAATGAAATTGATACCAATAAAATCGAGTTTATCAAATATAACACTATTGCATTATTTTCTCAATAATATCAACCATTTTATTACCCTAAATAATAAAAATAAAAAGATGTTTACCATATCTGCAGCGAATAGTTTACGGGCATATCGCTTGGATGGACTATGCATGATGAGCATGAGTTGTGCCATAGAAAGTAAAAAAAATAATTGATGAATGAAGTTATTGATGAATTTGGGCGACAGCCAAGGAATCTACAGTTCGTGTTTTCATCTGATAAAGAAAACTAGCTATAGGCCTATCAACCCTATCATGTTTTATTTTACTTCTGAAACTTATTCTGTCGTTTTCTTTAGTTTCAATTAGCAGCCAGTAGAATATGTTTCATTTTTTCGCACTTCATTAATCACTGACATTGGATACCTTGTAAAAAGTACGTCTTTTTCTGTGTCCTTAATTAATCCTAATTATATAGCATATACAGTAGATCTCTTATATCAAGCATCATAGTGGTATCTGATGGCTAAACAGATTTTCGTTTTGGTACAGGAAACCCATAATTTGTAAAATTCTACAACACTGCTAGAAATTATTCACCCGCCCCATAAGTACTTCTATATATGCAAAATGAATGTATGGTCATTTTGAATAAGCGTGTATGTTATTAATGGTGATGGAACTTAAAATGATATTATTTTCCATACAGAACAGAATAGTACAGTCTTTAAGTCAGGCAATGGGAAATTATAGCAACGGCAATCCACCTAGTGGTAGCGCTTCGGAGGATGCGATGTACGAGGCCGATATAGCCAATGACATGCGAGAGCTTGAGCTACGACTCCAAGAAGAACTGGAGGAGTGGAGCGGCGAAGATTCTCCAAAATAATTTTGGAGGACGTACTCTGTGAGATTTTTATCATTTTGATATTGTGTACTATTTTTGGTGCGTGTACGTTTTAGGTTTTCATTTTTATTAGAAGCCCCGTTGCCTTGTCTTATTTATTAGACGATCAGAGAAGTTTTCTATGGATAAGTTACAGCCACACGATTATTTATTTATGATTCTATTCGATAATTAAACTGGAATATAATGCGAAAAAAGATGAAATAATGAAACATGATTTCAGCTCTCCAATAAAATATGGAAATAAGAACATAAAACGTACTTTCACTATTCAGATGATCTACTTTTCGTTTTTGAAAAACTTTGTTTATTAAATATGTGAGACGTGAAATCGAATTGGGTTGTGGATGAATGGTGCAAGCTTAATTTACTTTCTAGTCTGATCCGGCTGATTAATTCGAAACATTGATCTGTGTAAATTAATATGGATTAAGCATTTCGCAACACTATAGAAACAAAACCATATTATTTATGTCAGTAATACTATTTGAGACATTTTTTGTTGTCGATATCATAATATAGTCGTATTTGTTATTTTTCTATAATATTTGTGCAATTTTTAGATGTCTATAAAAAGACATATTAAAAACGCTGACATTGTTATACTGCCATGCCTCGTAGATCTTTTCAGAATCACTAGACGACCCTTCAAAATAGATTCTATTATCTGTTGTATATTGGGTATTCCCAAAATCCTGTCTATTATTAAAGGAGTATTTTTATATAAAATCAGCTGTATGGTTTATTTGGGGTTCGAAAAGTAAGGCTGGCTATGGAACGAGTTTCGTTATGACATAGTATGTTATGATCATTTTAACATCCCGCTCCATCGACATCGCCCGTTTTCGCAGTTGCATATATTCTGTATATTTTTTGGAAGTGCACACTTTTGGCTAAACTTTGAGCTAAACTATTTTCTAGAGCTGATTTAGAGGTTCATTCTCACAATGTGCGTAAAATGCCTATTCCTTTACATTTTTTGCAGGTGAGTTATCTTTCGTATAACCTCAATTTGTTCAAATGCTCTTTCAGATCACTGTGTCTTTTAGGCCAATACCGTGATACAGTTCGTCAGCTGTTTTCAAAAATGGTCTCTTGAGAAACTGTTTCTATAATGTTGACATTTTACCATCAAGATCTAAGTGCACGTATTTGCCCATGATGAGGAAAGACTGGCAGGCCGTTCCTGATAGATAATACGTGTACACACACTCAATTTATGAGAGATTAATTGACAGTTACACTAGTTTTATTCAACCTTGATATATAAATCAAGTGTAATTATGTTGAGGATCTGCGATTGATATGACAGACTGTGAACGCCTGCAAACAATGGTTTGAATATCCCATGAGCTAGTAGCTTAATGCAAGTGCTCATTCAGACTGAAATCACAGCAGAAGTTGCAAATGGCACTCTGTGTTTCGTATAATTATCTTGCTTTGATCTATTACGGATACTGTGATTCCAAGCTAATTTTCTGTGAATTCTAAGTTACCATTTAAATAATCTGAAAACAATATATATATACAGATTAGAATGTGTGAAACATTACTTCAAAAACCACAGAAGATGCAACCTTTAAATAAAAAGTATCGAAAGTGTGAAATCCAAAAAAAGCCAAATAGTTTCTCTAACACAACCCGATTAGTACCATTATTTTTCATGGTAATCGAATTTCACAGGCTTCACTTGTATATGTACATTAATTTTATTTAAAGATGGAAAGTGTGATAATTCTTTGGTAATTCTGGTTCTCTGAACGAACTGTGAATATTGCTAGCAATACGAGCTAGGACACCTCGGCAAGTCTGGATTTTTCAGAACTAGTTCAGTGTTTTTACTATTTATTTCGATTTTATATGCTGTATTTTCTATGTGTATAATTATGAAAAGATTTGCGATATTTGTATATATTTTTGTTGAGTGTTTTTATATATAAAGACGAGCAGGTTTGTTCTATAATAGTTCAGTTATTGTTTTTATATTTAAATGAGTTAAAATCGTTATGTAGACTTGCTGGTGTGGATGTGATTTAGACAATTTGTAGACCATTTTTTGCGAATAGATGAGTATATAACAACCCTTACAAGTAAATTGATAACAAGATCGTAAATCGAGATTAACCACCATGAAGAGCTTCTATGATTAATAGGATCCAAAATTCTCAAACGCTTTGGTGTAATCTCGGATTACATAGCTTAATAATTCTTGAAAGGACTCTGTTTATTGAAAACATAATGTGCATAATACTAGCAGGGCTAAAAACTTCTTTATTATATAATCATAAACAAGTCTTCTTTTTTAGTAGGTTTCAGTGTTATCTGTGATTTTTACAAAAAGTGTAAAGATAAAACACAAATATGATGAGATCATGTTTATATGGTAATTTGGAAATGTTCAACCAAATAATCCGATTTTTCTCAACCTTACCTTTTAACGTCATTGCAGATTGTGAGATGGTAATTTCAATATTTTTCGAGAGTATACCATTATCAAATAGATATGTTAGACTGTACCAAAAAGAAATATTGACTGCTCTGTAGATATTCCTAAGATTATTTATTTTAAAGGTAATTAGGGGATGTTGCGATTGAGATACGCCTCATGTTTTTTTTGGCTGCAAGCCATCATAGCGTTACCGGCCAGCAAAAGTTCATTCAGAAAAAGTCCTATTATGAGAGTTTTATATCTCTAAACAAAACCATTTTATTTATTTTTAATGGCACAGAGGTGCTTGTTCTATTCGCGAATATCTACCAGCTACCAGCCATTAAAAATGGCCGGTCCCAGTGGTTAATACTTCAAATGTCCGAAATTAGGAAGGCAATATGCAACTTCGCACTTAAAAATTCGGAAAAATTCTCATAAAAAAATCAAAAGTAGGGTTATGGTTATCATGAAAATCCGACGTTTCGACAGACATTTAAAAAACATACTTCTGACATAGTTCAAAGATAATACTAATTTACTGGGCTTGCTAAACAAATCGTTGATCAAGACCTTACATTGAACAAACTAAGATTCTGTTTATAACTTTGAAGACAAACGATGAAGATCCACCTATTTTAAGCTGTTAATGTGAACAGTTATGAAATGACTGTCCTATTTTGTGAGAAATATTGAACAATTTTATATTTTGTAAGAAAAATTAACTCCAAATGTTTTTTCTATCAGTCTGTCTGACTAGTTCTAGCTTGTGACATGGCGTATCTATTTCTCAACGTTCTTGGATGCATTAAATGCGTCACTTATTTTTCTTTGTGCAATAATATTCTATGACGATCAAGTCATATTTATACAAAAAAGGAGTAGATTAAAATGAGCGTGTCATTCCAATAATAAGTCAGAATGATACTAGTTCATCGAGTTCTTATTCACATTAAATACGAGCGATGCATTTCGAATTTTATGAATTTCAAATGGATAGTTATTCCAGTTTTATTGGAAAGAATGCGAATAGCAACAGGGATACATTAGTGAAATTTTTAAACTTTTGTTTGGGCGACGTAAAATATAGAAATAAATTATTAATTTAATTTAGTAATGGAGGTTAAAAATATAATTATTATACCTTGGGCGACTATTTTCTTAGATATAATTTGTAATCGGGAAAAGTTAACGGGCCGATAGAACATGTAAAAATTGAGTCCATATAAAGATGTGTTTGGCAGATTCCTTTTCGTTCATATTCGGAATATTTTGTAACAGTATTTTTAATATGTTGAATTATTTAAATGCGCCGGAAAGCCTTGAAAAAATATAAGTCTGGGGATGCCCCAACTCAGTACACTCGCCCACAGGCTGTTTCACAATACGTTTTCTATAAATTGCGCTTGGTGGTACAGTGATTTTCTCTTGTTACTAAATTTTCACATGTAACTACTGAAAAATTAATACTTTCATAATCGGATATCTTTATATTTTTATTCAAGGCTTCCATATCATTGAACGATCCATAAATTTGGGGAGTGTTCCACTTTAATTCCAAATACGTGTTCAGAAACTTACGACATGTTGATTTGTGAAGCATAGTGTAACGTTTATGATTTAACTTTGATGGTAGAAGAGTTTCAGCAAGTAAAGGCTTTTTTATATATTATATTTCTAATGTAACATATCTAAAATATACATATTGTTTGCCAGATTTTGGGTTATACTAAATAATCCTGTTGCTTTTCGCGTTCAAGAAAACGGTTGGTAAAATGTCATCTATTTTAATAAATCATACTGTGTGTGGTTTGGTATATCAATGATATCAGTTGATATAAATATTCTATTTATATAACTACGTGAGCATTTGTTTGAAAATGCAACAAGACTAATAATTACTAAAACTGCTTATAAAGTAATTGAAGTTTATATCAGGGATGGAGGTTAAATGTGTTACAATATATTTGGTTGCTTGACATCATTAAGTAGAACATTCTCAAAGAACATAGAGAGCGTCCCATTTTCACTTGACTTATAATAATCGAAACTGCCAATTGCAAGTTGGTAACACAATTTTTACTTGTACTGAATTACTAACAATAGACCAGTGATAGTAGACTAGTGTTCAGAGGTGGCTTTTACGAATATATTCATATTAACATTTTTTTCATCCAATATTTCGTAAAGAAAACAAACACAATGGGCATTAAATATTTCGCTACTGTTTATAAGTTGAATATAAGTTTACCCATAGGTTCACCTAGAAAATGTTCCTGATTGAATTTGCGTCTGATCTATGTTGAATGGTGAATTTTCGTACATGATTACATGGGACATCCTCAGGGCACCAAGACGACTGGACTTACCTATTCTATGTAATATATTATGAATACAACTATTTGTTATATTTCATATTATTATTATTAAATATAAATAGATTAAGATATAATATTAATACAACAAAAGATGTCTCAGTGGCCTAAGGAGGTCATGTGCAGTCATGTACGAAAGCTCAGCATTCTCGAAAGTTTTCCAATGAAGTCTCAGGTTCATCTTTCTCTAACTGTAACGAAACAATTAGCATACTTACCAGTTTTGTCAGCTGAAATACAGCATATTTTCCAGGA
Organism: Bruchidius siliquastri; assembly: GCA_949316355.1. NCBI lineage: Eukaryota > Metazoa > Arthropoda > Insecta > Coleoptera > Chrysomelidae > Bruchidius > Bruchidius siliquastri. The sequence continues at coordinate 24,551,324 of OX438532.1, read as the reverse complement.
TATATGCCAAATTTCGGTATATCGGAATGTACACTGAAAGGTCCAATACAAAGCAATAAAAATTGTTATTATGCCACTGTTACACCTCGCTGATGCTATATATGTCTGAATGTGTTCTATATGAGCAATTCACTCTAAAACGAACATCATTTCGATGTACTAGTACTAGAATATCCAAGTTCTTTCTTAATTTCAGCAAACATCATTGTGAAGTATATCCTCGTCATCTTTCAGTAGGCTAAATATTTGTTACATTTTATTTTCATTCACCATACAAGTGTATTTAGATCTTTGGTTTTGTGTATCATATAAAATATATAAGCCATTCATGAAAATGACAGCTACCTGAGAATGATAATTTGTCACCTGTTTTGTAATAATTATTTTCAAACAAAAATCAGGCATTCAAATATTGTAACATCTCCCCATCACATCTATTTATTTGAGCTCTAGGGAATTATGAAATATATGGTAGTTAACAATTTATTCTATCCAGAAGAGTAACATTTTAAATCAAATATTCTCCAAAAAAAAGTGAAGCTCTCATATTAACTGTTTTGAAATCTAATATTATACAGATGTTAAGATCTGGTAATACATACTAAGAGCTGTCTGTAATTATATTTATGTCGTATCTAGAGGAGGATCTGAAGTACTGAATGAAACTTGGGGTGAATCATTTTGAATTGAACTACAATTTGAAAAATATTTCAATGAATATTATGGTCAATCTAGCACGTCATTCTGATTATAATATTTTTTTTGTGTATAGGCTTCAGATCCAGCCTCTAGGAATATATTTTGCTTGAAAATATAATATACAGTGTAAAATCTTTATTAGATATTATAGTTCATCATAACAATCGTAAAAAATATATAGTTACGAAGTACACAAATAGAAATTAATGTATAGGAGTATATTCTATTTTTCCATGTACCTAAAATCGCAGAAATTACATGATGGCGTTCAATTATTGCATGCTTCATTGTTAATGAATTTCAAATAACTAAATGAAACGAACTGAGGGAAGTTAAAAATCAAGACTAATTTGCCCCCTGGAATTACAGATATAACTTTTCCAATTTATAAAGTTCAATTGCACCGAACCAATGGTGCTAAATGTTCCATTTGGTTGGATTCGAATTATCTTCTTGTCAAGGCTACCTTGTGTCCCAGACTGAATTGTCTGGACTTCAACAATATAATTTTATAGCTTAAATTCAGTAAATCTACACACCAGATTTAATATGCATGTTATTCTAAACATTTCAACTGACATTATTGAAGATAAGTACATCATTGTAGAATGTTTTTCCATTGGGCTGATTAACCTTGTTTAATAATCCATTAAAATGTAAGGTATAAATGTCCAATTTTAATAGTGATGAGCTACATTTGTTATCACAATTTGTAATTCAATCGCTTATCTGCTACATGCCTCAATATAGTTTATAAAGCATCCAACTACATACAGTCTCTATTGATCAAAACAATTATAGCCTGCGGTCTTACCTTCGTCGAGGATTAGGAATATTTAGGTTAAGCCATTAAACATCTAAAACTGGACACTCATTGAAACCATATATTATATAGTATAATATTTCAATTACTCGCATGAGGTGTCAATTAGCGGTCAATAGGAAATATAACGAATGTAGGTTGATATCATAGGTTCCAACTCTTTGAGAATTCCTCAGATTGTAATGGCGACTTTAACCTTAAAAATTCCTAATGGTCTAAAAAATGTTTTATGCAACCAAACAGGTTGCCATTGAGAGCCTAATTTTATTCCTTGTATTTTTTAAGATTGCAATTTATTGAATCGTATAGCAAATACGTAAAAAAGCTGACTGACAATAGTCAACACGAGCCCGGTTCCAATAAATGTGAAACTTTTTTTATTTGCATCTGGTAATACAAACCATTTATAAAATATTGAGCTCCCAAGCGTTTCTTAATGGTAATTTCTAGAACAAGAGCTTCTTTTTAGACAAACGTTTCGTTTATATCTTCACCGAAACATCACCGTGTATCAAAAGTTGACTCCAAATACCGATGTTTATTGAGTTGACATATATTTGCTTCACATGCTCATAAGAGTGAACAATGATATTGATACGAGATGCTTGTAAGCGTAATATTGAGAAATATCTGGACTTGTTTCCAAGCTTTTGCCTTTCAGCAATAAAGCCGGTAGTAGTTGGTATGGGGATCAATTAAATCATCACATGATTTTTGTGTACCAGTGTTCCAATAGTAGCGCTTTAGATCGGCCTTTTTTCGTTGATATGCCCTTAAAATGTTGCGCGCCAGTTTTAAACATTATTATTGACATATGGAGTGACTCACATTGAGATTCTTATTGAAATTTCGATCATTACTCATTAGAACTAATGAGGTATGTAGCACCATTCATTTTGTATTATGGGGGTCAGATTAAACTAAATCAATGAAAAATATTATTTTTTTTAAAGCAATTTAGGATATAGGCTGTTTTAATTGACAAAGGAATCTATGAAGAAATTTACATTTCATTTTGGTGTTCGCATAAACCTTTGAAATTTTAATTTACATTTAGGTACCCTTGCAATTTATGAGAGTCCTAGTCATCAGTTTTCTTAAATATTCATTGGCGAGCTTTAGCAAAATTCAATGTGAAAAGCGTATTTTTATTTGAAAGCTTTGATTATATATGTCCAATTTAATTTAAATTCTAACGAATCAAAGTCAATGATTCTTTCACATTATCCTAGCTGACTTAAAATCACATATACGTATCGTTTTCCATTAAAACAAATTCCATTGTCTTCTCAAAAACATATAGTATAATTTCCTATCACGACAAATCAATTATATATATATATATATATATATATATATAATATATATATAATCCATTTTATAGAAAGACAATATTTCCCAACCATATCTAGGAGAATGTGAGATATTATTTTCTAGAAACTGTTGCAAATTAGGAACGTCTTCATTTTTTTCATGATAAAGATGATGCTTGAATATCATTCTGATTTCGGAAATCTTGAAAATACTCTATATCTGACCTATAAGTTTAAGATGCTTTGCCGTATCGCTTATGCAATTTCTATCCAAACTGACTAAATTGAAACATAAAAAACATTTTACAATGAGCAAATACTGTACTATTGCCGTTTTAACAGCTCTGCCAGTTTTTTGTGGGTGTACGGTGTACTTTTTATTTATAGACCACACTGCATATTTTTGTAACACTTGATTTTTATTCGAATGATTATGTTATTTATATTTGTGTATTTAAGCGAATATTTTTAAATTTATTATTACCAAGTCATTCTGGCAATCAATAAATCATGTTGCACATGTAATAATTAATAATTATTTATACTGATTACATTAATCACTATGTACTTTATTAAATTGGGTGGAAGTATATTATACATTATACCTATGGAATAAAACAAATCAGACATATTTGTGACTTTTATTGTTTGTTTTTTATCTGAAAATTGATACAGAGGGTTCGTTTATATGATGGTAAAATATAAGCCTAAAAACAAAGCTGTACGCCCTCATTATTCAATGTGGCTGATGGGGTACAACAGCTCTATGATCACACAAAAATATTTCTAATGTGAAGGCAACGGTCTTCAATTTTGGACAATGGTGCTTAATAATTTTATTTATGAATTAAAATAGCTTATATTTGGTTTACATCTATACTACTAAGACCGAACTATATGGAATTAGACATATGCATGCATATTTCCGATCGAAGCTTCGTCTATACAGATGGTACTAAAATCTTCAAAAAATATTTTCCATAATGTCGCGTGAAAGAGTTTGAGACTGAACTCCGAAGGATGGTCTGATTTTTGATGGAATGTAAGTTATGATTCTAAATAACTGAAAAACAATTATAACACAATAATAATATTTGTACACATTCACTATTTAACGTATATTTAGGCTACTCAGGACTATACTTTAGATCGAACTTATTTACGTGTGTAGAGAGATTTGAGTAACAAAAATCTTATCTGAAAATGTACTATTATTATATAATGGCGTGCATTGCTTATGACAGCAGGACTCCCAGTCATTGCGGCCCTACACCTCAGGACATCGCAGGGCTATCGTATTAAAGAGGCCGACATTTGAAACTTCGCTGATCAGTTCATATATAAAGATTATGCTCGATTTACTGCATTAATAACTGCAAGTGAGCAAATGCCGCTGAAAGTTCCTTCAAAAATAATTAAATTGCAGTGCTGATAGTTGGGCTATGCCCGCGATCCCATTTTTGGCGGTTGATATGTTATACTACATCTATATACTGTTTTTGTCTATTGGGGTATCGATTTGAAGCCTTAATATCCCTTTGTTAATTTATTCTGCGGGATATTGTACAGTCTGACAAACCACCTTTTGACGTTAAACCGGTAGATCGAATCGAAAATTTCTACGTTACGCAGAAATGTATTTTATTTGTAAAGAAGTGATTATAGAGTTGATATAGATCTGGGTCACATACAAAACACAAATTTGTATTCTCTGTATCACAAGAGGCGAAATTAGAGTTTCAAAGACAATTTTCACTCCTCGGAAGTTTTCTGCGAGCGGCAAACATCTCCTTACTGTCTCCGCCACCCCTTTTTGGCAGCTGCTTACAGAGGTGAACTAAGTGTTCCGATAATTGACATTTGAGACATTCAATTTATCCAAGAACTTCACAGGTTGAGTATCCCGGCTTATTAAAGAAAAAGTTCTTGGGAATTCGGTCAGTGGTATTATATATTTTCAATACAACGTTTCGATAGTTGATACACAATCTTTAGGTGTGTAGTTGTGTGTAATTCACAAAAAAACAAAATGAAAACGTCAGTATAAAAATTGTTAAAAATTAAACACATTAAAATCCATTACAAAATAATTTTATAATAAACAAGAAAGACTTATTTCATATTAAATGTAACAGTAGCCTTTGGCTAAATTTTGCCCTAATAAACACGAACGTTTTGAGAATCACAGACTTTTGGAAGGTTTTGTGTAACCTTTCGTTTAATTGTAGTATGTGTTGTTTGAATGTGGTTGGTTGTGACATAATGAGGAGGATGATAATGACTTTTTCTTATTTCCAGAGTCGTTTAATTTCTATTGTAGGATCTGTATATTTAGATATCTTCCTAGAGCAGCTCAGAGGCCGCGTATAGCTTTATATCAGCCAGGTAGAGGAGATTATTGATTTTGTGCTGTTTTTTTTATACCTGTTGTTAAAAACATAGCTCAAGTTATTGCGGACGTTCGAGAACTAAGAGAATCTCCCTTACAAATTCCGCGTTGTATTTACAACTCTTATCTTTGGATATATTCAGTTTCTATTTCCAGGTGGATGTTGGTTCGCCATGTTTGCATAAATCGTCTGAGGTCTGGGTTCATCTTATAGATTTCTAGAACTTTGATCAGCCAGCTATGGGGTACAGAGTCAAATACTTTTTTATAGTCTATGTAACAGGTGTGAATATTTGTGTGTTCTTTTCTTGTCTGATATGATCTTGTACTAAGTTGGAAAGCAGGTGATCGAGCGATACTTGGATGGGTTTTTGATATCAGCGTCTTTGGGTTTTATGTACGTTATGCCTTGTGTGAGGAATTTGTGGAGCCTATTGGGTTGGAGTATAGCTGTTGATTTGTATTGTGAGTGCCTCATATCTTGAGGTGAATTGGTTGTACTAGAAATTTTGTATGATTTCCGCCCCTGGGCACTTCCAATTGTGGGTATGTTTGATTGTGTCTGTTATTTATTGTGGTATATGATTTCTTCCTGTTCGCGGATATGTTTATGTTTTTGTTCTTCTTCCGTGATCCATGAGGCGTTTTCATTTTGTGCTTTTGGTTCTAACTATAGACGTCTCCAGAACTCGGTTAGTTCAGGTTTGCTTGGAGGGTTCTATCGTTGTTATCGGATCGTTTGATGTCATTTTTTGGTATAACGGTTTAACTCCAAAAGAGATTGTTAGCGTCCTTTCTTTCGTTGGATTATTTATATTTTCGGTTATGGTGTTTGAGGTGATCTGGATTTGAGTATGTATCGTTGTTTCAATGTGGTTTCAGGTGTTATTATTCTTGGTATATTGCATGAGATGTCCCAAGATCTTTTCTGATGTTATTGATCCTGTTCTGAATTCTTATTTGCCATTAATTAAGCTTTGGTATTTAATTTTTGCGATTTCTAGTTCCTCTTGGTAATTTCTGATTGTTCATTATGAGTGTGGTAGCTAAAGCAGCATATATAACGGTGTGTATGTTTTCTATGCTGCTATCGCTTGTTATGTATCTTGGTGTGACAATTGTTTTTATTGTGTCTAATATGTGTTGTAAGTGAGGGTTAATTTGTGTAGTGGATCTCTTAGAGCAGGGTTAGTGCCCAACCATTCAATAAATTTTGCATTCATTATTTCCTCGATCATCTGTGTCCGGGAAGAGGGTTGAATATTGTTTTTCTCCGGTTCTGTTGAGGAATGTGGGTCGGTGGGCGTGTGGTCCAGTGTGTCTTTTTATGTGTCTATATGTTCTGTGTTTGTTCCTTGTGTGTTGGTGTTGTGTCGTGACTCTGTTTGGGGCTGTCTTGTTTTGCATGTCAGTTGTTTGTGTGTCCGTAATCAGCTCATTAGCGGATGAGGTACTGTGTTGCATTGCATTTATTTGTACGGAAGCGTAGGGCTTTAATTTATCATAGAAATTCTTAATATTTTTCTCTGTCTTGAAGATAATCCATGAGGATCCAAAATTTTAAACAAATTGCGATTAGTATCTTGTGTAACCGTAAATCCAGTTTGAAGGCATTGAAGGTACATCCATCAGTATCAATATGGTACACTTCCTAGGAAATGGAATGAGGTCACGTCCTTCTCCTGACAGACAGGATCTCTTTCCACTCCTATGAGTGATAATTGTCGGTTCAAAATGCAGTGATCTGTGAGGATCCCTGTGTGTGTGTGTGTGTGTGTGTGTGTGTGTGTGTGTGTGTGTGTGTGTGTGTGTGTGTGTGTGTGTGTGTGTGTGTGTGTGTGTGTGTGTGTGTGTGTGTGTGTGTGTGTGTGTGTGTGTGTGTGTGTGTGTGTGTGTGTGTGTGTGTGTGTGTGTGTGTGTGTGTGTGTGTGTGTGTGTGTGTGTGTGTGTGTGTGTGTGTGTGTGTGTGTGTGTGTGTGTGTGTGTGTGTGTGTGTGTGTGTGTGTGTGTGTGTGTGTGTGTGTGTGTGTGTGTGTGTGTGTGTGTGTGTGTGTGTGTGTGTGTGTGTGTGTGTGTGTGTGTGTGTGTGTGTGTGTGTGTGTGTGTGTGTGTGTGTGTGTGTGTGTGTGTGTGTGTGTGTGTGTGTGTGTGTGTGTGTGTGTGTGTGTGTGTGTGTGTGTGTGTGTGTGTGTGTGTGTGTGTGTGTGTGTGTGTGTGTGTGTGTGTGTGTGTGTGTGTGTGTGTGTGTGTGTGTGTGTGTGTGTGTGTGTGTGTGTGTGTGTGTGTGTGTGTGTGTGTGTGTGTGTGTGTGTGTGTGTGTGTGTGTGTGTGTGTGTGTGTGTGTGTGTGTGTGTGTGTGTGTGTGTGTGTGTGTGTGTGTGTGTGTGTGTGTGTGTGTGTGTGTGTGTGTGTGTGTGTGTGTGTGTGTGTGTGTGTGTGTGTGTGTGTGTGTGTGTGTGTGTGTGTGTGTGTGTGTGTGTGTGTGTGTGTGTGTGTGTGTGTGTGTGTGTGTGTGTGTGTGTGTGTGTGTGTGTGTGTGTGTGTGTGTGTGTGTGTGTGTGTGTGTGTGTGTGTGTGTGTGTGTGTGTGTGTGTGTGTGTGTGTGTGTGTGTGTGTGTGTGTGTGTGTGTGTGTGTGTGTGTGTGTGTGTGTGTGTGTGTGTGTGTGTGTGTGTGTGTGTGTGTGTGTGTGTGTGTGTGTGTGTGTGTGTGTGTGTGTGTGTGTGTGTGTGTGTGTGTGTGTGTGTGTGTGTGTGTGTGTGTGTGTGTGTGTGTGTGTGTGTGTGTGTGTGTGTGTGTGTGTGTGTGTGTGTGTGTGTGTGTGTGTGTGTGTGTGTGTGTGTGTGTGTGTGTGTGTGTGTGTGTGTGTGTGTGTGTGTGTGTGTGTGTGTGTGTGTGTGTGTGTGTGTGTGTGTGTGTGTGTGTGTGTGTGTGTGTGTGTGTGTGTGTGTGTGTGTGTGTGTGTGTGTGTGTGTGTGTGTGTGTGTGTGTGTGTGTGTGTGTGTGTGTGTGTGTGTGTGTGTGTGTGTGTGTGTGTGTGTGTGTGTGTGTGTGTGTGTGTGTGTGTGTGTGTGTGTGTGTGTGTGTGTGTGTGTGTGTGTGTGTGTGTGTGTGTGTGTGTGTGTGTGTGTGTGTGTGTGTGTGTGTGTGTGTGTGTGTGTGTGTGTGTGTGTGTGTGTGTGTGTGTGTGTGTGTGTGTGTGTGTGTGTGTGTGTGTGTGTGTGTGTGTGTGTGTGTGTGTGTGTGTGTGTGTGTGTGTGTGTGTGTGTGTGTGTGTGTGTGTGTGTGTGTGTGTGTGTGTGTGTGTGTGTGTGTGTGTGTGTGTGTGTGTGTGTGTGTGTGTGTGTGTGTGTGTGTGTGTGTGTGTGTGTGTGTGTGTGTGTGTGTGTGTGTGTGTGTGTGTGTGTGTGTGTGTGTGTGTGTGTGTGTGTGTGTGTGTGTGTGTGTGTGTGTGTGTGTGTGTGTGTGTGTGTGTGTGTGTGTGTGTGTGTGTGTGTGTGTGTGTGTGTGTGTGTGTGTGTGTGTGTGTGTGTGTGTGTGTGTGTGTGTGTGTGTGTGTGTGTGTGTGTGTGTGTGTGTGTGTGTGTGTGTGTGTGTGTGTGTGTGTGTGTGTGTGTGTGTGTGTGTGTGTGTGTGTGTGTGTGTGTGTGTGTGAAAAAGAACGTCAAGAAACATTGCATTTAACTAATGAAAATGAAAGCGCAGTCACTTCTATAAAATTAATTAATATTTATAACACTAAGATCCCACTATATCTATTTCGGAATGAAAATCTTCACTATCTTCATAGTCGAAAACGACCTCTCAACTGTAGCAGTGGTCACTGGTAGGGTGGATAAAATGGTTAGTAGATGATGGATGATTGGGAAAAAGTTTTTGTTAGATATTTCAAGGACCCTGAGTGTTCCGAGGTTTCAGAGCCGGTCTTAGGGTTTGCGGGGCTATGTGCAAAAATAAGAGAATAAGAGGGGCCAAGAAAAATAACTCTTATTTACTCATTATAAATATAGACATGTACCATTTAATAAAAAATATCTATAAAAATAAAATCACAGAAAATTCAAAATTAACGAAACCATGTTAAGAGAATCAAAAAAGAATTAGTCTATTTTAACCTGAAAAGCCATTTCGCAATTATTCATAATCTTTGTTCTGTTAAAGAAAAGAGTTAATTTAGCCTTTCTCATACGCCTGTAGGGCGATTTTAAAAATGCATCATCTGAAGCGCGCCCTATGAATGAATATTTTTAGTGGTAAATGAGTTATCGCTGTATATTTCCCCGATATGACAAATAAAATAAGATGCAAGTACAATAGAGATTTATTTTTATCAAATTAGTTGATATTATGGTTTCCATCAAAATGTTATTTTTACTCTCATGTACCGCAATCAAGGAGTCATGGAATTTTCCTCTGTTTTACGGACGGAAACATGTATTTGGAAGGCAGCTGATCGAAATCTAAATAGATTTTTCTCTTGGAGATGTCCAGCGCCTCCACTAATTCCTTGAAAGTGGGTCTTCCTTCAGGTTTTTCATCCCAGCACTTTAACATCAACGAATAAAGCTCATCGGTGCAAATTTCTGGTCTCTGTAAGCGCGTTCCTTGCTTCAAGTTGTGCAAAATCATTGTGTCGGGGGTTTTTTCATAAGGAAAGGCACCTGAAAGATATACTTTTGTTATACTCAATTAAATAAATTATTGTTGTTTATAAGAAAAATAGCTACAAATCTGTTTTATAAAAGTAATCATTTTTTATTCATTTATCTAACTATTTTTTGCTATTCCTGCCACTATTCTGTTTAAACTTTGCGACTAAATCGGATATTTTGCTACCTTCACTATATTTTTTTATATATGACCTCTTGCAAAGGCAGAATGCCTATCGCGCTCCAGATGCGCTGCGAGAGGATAGATATTTATCCAGATTGACCATGAAACTGTAAATTTTAACCATCGGTGAACGAACACCCCGACGGCCCAATCAACAATTCTGAGGTTGAACAGTAGAATGGTGATTAATCAGCGTTCTGCTATGATGGATATGCCTCTCCATTTTATATTTTCCGGCAATTCAAACCCTATCTCGCTGTGAGTGGATACATGTCTATTCACTCCGCCCTGAAATCTAATTAATTGTAACAATCGGAAAACAAACTCCCCGCGCCAGCCCATTTCACAACGCAAGTTCGAGGTGTTGGAAGTTCTACCTGATGAGAATGCGGTCGTCGGAGCCCTTTAGTGTTCGTAGTACTGATAATTCGTGGTGTTATTATGCGAGACAGCTCGGCAATTTTTTTTCAATGTTCCAAACTGTGGAAACCTTTGTAATGTCAGGTGCGTCCAGCAGACGTACTGCTTTTTTTTGGATTGTGTTAAGATAGGGAATATTTCGACGCGCATTACCACTTATGTGAATAGTATTCCAGAGATGGTAAGCTGGCAACATGCTTATACTAGGAGATGTTATTGTTGATCTGAATCCCCAGAATCTTTGTGGAAGATGACTTGGTGTTTGGCGTTCCTCCATCACCATGACTCGCAGATCAATATGTGATAACATGTTGCTGTGTGAAGCTTTTATGAGAAAGCACTCAAAACTAGTGCACAAGTGAGCACAACTGTATAAGCTACATAAAAAAATTGTTGAGGCTCTCTATTTGTCATAAGATTACATCCAATGTAAAAACATCTGAACAATCATTAGAAACAACATTTTTGTGCGTGAAAATCGTATTGGGTGTAGAGTTTTACTCAGCTTCACATCAGATACACATGTGCCACTGACATTGAATTAATTTTCCGTACGTCCCATAATGTTATTTACTGATTTTTCTTTCATAAAAAAATTAGTATTTATTACTTCTACTATAATAAATTTTTAGTGAATATGCGTTAATTTTTATAAATAATTTATACTGAAGTTTATGATTAGGCTATTAGATTTAAACAAATCTGGTGCTTCTATATTGGTCTTGTCGAAATTCTTTCTTATGTAGATTGTAGATGCTTTAGTTGGTGAAACTCTTCCATCATGCAGATGAAAAGATTGTGTCATTAACACAGTTTCAAAAATAACACTATTTTTTTTCCAGTGACGCGATTCAATTTATATCTAAGTCATCGTCGGACTGTCAGATTTGACTGCTAACAAGGCTACCCAGATTACTTACCATCTAACTAACTAGATCCTATCATGGATACAAAACTAGAGTTATCAAATCTAGCCTACTAGTTTAAATGCAATCGTCAAAAAAATCCCTTAAGACAGAGACAAGGAAGGAAAAAATAGTTTAATAGAAAAATATCTAGACAGGATAAATAGTATGCTAGATTTGAGACCTCTAGTTTTGTATCCACAATTCAATAGGTACCACGGATCTTGTTCGAAATGTATGAAATTTTTTTTTTACTTGATAATGACTACATCATTCCAACAACTAGGGTCCAAAGTGCTGTAAGAATTCTGGTAACGTATTAATGTGCATGTCTCTTGCTGAGGTTTCAGTTTAAGCTACGTATATTCATATAAGCTGAAAAAGGAGAGATCATAGATCCACTCACCCAAAGTTCCAATTTCCCATAATACAATTCCGAAAGACCATACATCGCTTTTGTTATCACATATTCTTTCTTCGATAGCTTCAATGGACATCCACCGTAATGGACATTTTCTCCCACTGGTCACATATGTTCCAAAACGCGACATACCAAAATCGGATATTTTTAGAAACTTTTCTGTCGTTATTAATACGTTTCTTGCTGCTAGGTCCCTAAAAAAAGTCACTATTTTGTTTGTTCCGCATAAATTAAATGACTCATTAGGTTGTAAACATGTTCATAGGAGTACATCAGATATGGAGATTCATTCAGTTAAGTAAAATCCAGATATAATGTAGTGATTTACAATGAAGTAAAATGTAACTGAACATATCAACGATGAGAAGCAAACAAATAGACAGGTTTGAAATCTTCAAATTTTTTGAAGACTGAGTAGCGATGCGAATAACCAGCCGTGATTTAGCCTACGTCACCCCTATGTGTAGCAGGCACTGACGATAGAACACTGGTAGCAGGGCAATTGAGCTTCATAGATTTCTCAAGTCGTCACGCTCGATATATCGAAAATTTTCCATTGGGTGTGACATGAGCTGCCACCGCTTCTTCGTTGTAGTGGTGGATGGATATGCGTCTGATAACTTTACCGTCTACATGGCGTTCCTTAGGCATCTGTCCTTTCTTCAAATCTTTACTTGCAGGACATTAAAAAAATTATTGGAAATATCATCTAATTCACAGCTTCACAGATAACAGCACACTTATTTCCTGTATGGAACCACGCAAACCACTACACCCGGTGCTTGAGTCATCTTTCATCAAGCTTCTGTTAACATTTTCTGGCACGATCGTGTTAACGGCCTTGCTAGGTCAGCGTTCCTATATCATCCATTTATATCACCTTTATATCATTTCAAATTGATAAGACAAATAATTTTGAAATACTTACCTATGTGTAATTCCCAATTTTTCTAAGTGAGCCATACCTTTTGCTATTTGCAAAGCAAATCTTTGTAGCTCATCGCTGGAAAGTACTGGTTTGATACATGTTAGTTCATCGTCAGTACATAATGAAGTGGTATCTGCTGTAAAAGTTCAATACATATATCGATTTAGTATATTATCTTATTTATTTTATTTTATTACCAAAGTATAATTATACTAAATATTATGATATCAAATTATATATCTAATTAAGCCAAAATGAAGGGCTAGGTCTAGTTCACTTTTGACTATTCGTAGTTCCGTCTCGGAAACGTATCGTGATACGGTCAAAATTGAGTATTCATCTAAATTCGGAAAGGAACCAATATTATGATATCAAATTATATATCTAATTAAGCCAAAATGAAGGGCTAGGTCTAGTTCACTTTTGACTATTCGTAGTTCCGTCTCGGAAACGTATCGTGATACGGTCAAAATTGAGTATTCATCTAAATTCGGAAAGGAACCCCGTACGGAAGCAATAGAAAAATAGTTTCGATGAAATCTATCTGTACCCTGTGGATCGATAGCTCATTGCATCGTGTTCAAAATTGTCAATGGGCACCAGGTCCTGAAACTCGGCCAGAAAGTCGCGTCATAGTTCAAAAATTGTTCAGTCCTTAAATTACTACTTTTTGTACGTATATAAATATCAATGCAATAAGTATGTTTATAGGCGTATGTGCGTGCATGTATCGATAGTTGTTTTTATAGAAATAGATCTTTCGGAGAATATAGCTGACCAAAGTCACCATGAGTTCAAAGCTCTAAATGCTCTGTAATAATAAAATAATAAAGAAACGATGAATTTTCTTATTTGCCCATGACTTTTGCATATAATTTTCTTATTTGCCCATGACTTTTGCATATAAAAGTGAGTGAGCATTTGAAGGTACGTGTAAGTGGCTGACTATAGGCAGGTGTTCATTTTTCTAATTTTAAGTAATCATGCCTAAAAGGCATTCAGAGCTTTGAGCTGATGGTGACTTGCGAGTTATACAAATTTTGTGAAATATTTATTGTTTAGGTAACTGCGGAGTGGCCAGTGAATAATGACAAGACTGGTTTGTGACAAACTCTTTGTGATAACATTCCCAGGCACTTCTCATTTTGTTTTTGACTATAGGAATGATGTCCTGTTGATATACATGCACTTTTGCTATAATTTCTCTGATGAGCTCATGAATATATAGGTTTTTAGAATAAAGCCCTTGTAATACTGAACATCGAGAACTTTGCTTATAGCTGTAGCTTCCCCGTTAAAAAATGTAAATATTTTATTACATTTGAACATTCTTTTGATGTTGAACGCTGGTATCAAAAATTGAACATCCAACTCAGTGATAGTTTTAGATGAATCTGTGTCTATTTAACAGGCGGAAGTGTACTAGCCACTAGACAGACATTTTTCAATTTCTACTTTGAAACAATCGATAATATTATTTGTTTAGGGTTAAATCGTTAAATGCTATACCGTCCGCTATTATAGGGGGAGGTGAAATGTCTTTTAATGGTTTTGTACTTACTTCCTGTAGTAGAAGGTAATCGGCTAGAAGTGAATGAGCTGGGCGTCGTAGGTGCAAGCTGACTTCTTTGTGTACCTTCAGAAATAGATATCTGCCTTCTTCTGTAGCTTTTGTCTGCAGCTTCATCATGCTCCAACAAGGCTTTTGGAGATAGGTATTTTTCAGGAAAAGCAGGATTTGGCTCAATATACGAACAACTGTCAGTATCACTGAGAAAAAATGAAAATAAATGAATCAAAGACATAACCACTGGATAAATTTTGCGCATATTTTTCTGACAAGGAAAAGCCAAACCTTCTAATCCATAAAGCAGATGCAAAGGCAAAGGCAAATTGATTTCGCCGAATTAAGGCGATATATGACGAAAAAATAAATGATGAAACCTAGAGAGATAGGAAAAAAACAGTTTTACGTGTTTTTCTTAGTCACTGCTTTCTCCAGTCGTGGGAGCACATTGCCTATCGTACCTCCTTGAATCCGCCACTGTCTGAAACTCATCCTATGGTTTTCTCTTCGATTTATCTCAATTACTTCATCTGCCCTTAGTTAAAACTACATATGACTAGTGAATAAACTTCACCAAAGTTTCGTATCAAAATATATTTTATTGTATTTTGTAGTTTGAAGAATGCTCGCGAGGCAACCGAATCGTTAGTATAATCCATTCATTAGTCATAAGTGGATCATATGAATGGCTACGAAAAGTAAGATGAATATTTAATCGACTAAAGAACTAATATTTTTACTCATGTCCAGGTGTTAGGAACTTAGACTTAGTAAATAGCCAATGGGCAGCGCCATAGTGCGCGACGCTTGGATATGTGTGTTCATATTTTTATTAGCCAGGTACTACTAATTCATACTTACTCAAATGTGCAGCAGATATAGTTCATTTTTGCATTAGGCGAATCAGGGAAGAACTCATCTTCATTATTTATGTTTTCCTGCCATATTTTCCTCAATTTCTGTAGGTATTCCTTCAATGATCCACTTGGTACATATTCCATTATCATAAGGTAAGGTTCCTCGATTGTGACGCAGCCCATTAACTTCACTATGTTTTCGTGGTAACCGATTTTCTTCAGAATTGAAATTTCATTATAAAAATCTTCTATTTCTTCGACTGGTGCTCCTTCTACGAACAATTATTATCAACCTTCTATCAGGCTTGGCAGAAAAATATTATTGGTAACTGACTAAAACTGAAACTGTAAATAATTTGGAAGTTTTGTCCAACTAAGATACGTGCATTTCTTACATTAAATTTAAGTATTTAAACATGTAAAGTATAATGTTTTAAAACTAATGACAGTTCTAAAATGTAGTCGTTCTCATAACTAGTTGTGGAAAATGAAGTATGGTGAAACCAGTTATGAGAAGTCTTTATATAGGTTAGAAAAATTGAAGCAAGTATGAAAACATTTCTATTAATCATAATTACGTAACTTCTGCCACTTATCTGGTGGTGTCCATGGTTCATTTAATATTTGTATTGGCCGTAAATTAAAACCACATGCGACTGGTTAAATAGCTTTTCTAGCGTTTTGGCTACTAGTTATCAAATATTAGCGACCAAAACGTTAGTGTTGATTAAAGGCTAATACAAATATAAGATGAGAATCATTACTAGTGTATACCACATCTCTCCAGAATCATTTAAAACAAATAAGTCAAATGAACAGGAAAATGCTCAATTTAATCACAAATATTCATGCCACAATAAGTTCATTTTGTTATGTGACAGTGACTCACAAGCTTCCAGAACGTTGCAGCTCACTGCTTCGTTGTTTAACATATGAAACTCTAAATTATATTTTTTGGAAGGAAACGTAAAATCAATCCAAAGTAGTTGTAGTCCCAAGACCACTTAATGATATTATGTGACTTTAGGTAGCCAGCAAGACACTGTGATGGATATATTACCTCTTAGCTGTTTGACGGCAGCAACTGTAAATTTGGGATTTTCGTTCAGCTCGAAAATATCAGCTTTGAAAACTTTTCCAAAAGCACCACTTCCGATTTCCTCTTTTAAAATAATCTTGTTTCTTGGTATTTCATATTTGTCGTATTTGTTTACTTTCTAAAAATTAAAGTTAAATGGAAACATTAAAAGACTTAGTCACACTTGTACTGACCGATAATAATGAAAACTACATATGGTTTTCAGTTTTTGATGCGAATAATAAGAATAAATGAAGAAGAAATGGATAAGAGTAGGTTGACGGTTTACTTCTTACGCTTTGATATCTTTTTGTAAATAAGGTCTTTGATCAATTTGTTAATATTGATGATTGAAAATTGAATTTAAATTTATTTCTTCAATAATTTTCAAATTACCGAGATTTGCAAGTTTTCTTAAATTTCCATAGTTCACAATATTTGATAAACTTACTTCAAATAATACAAGTGATACTTGATCCTTTGTTGCAGGAACAATCGATACAACACAACCTCTCCTCAAGCCATTTTTTTCACTCGCGCCAATCGGGTAATCGGATTAAGAATTGTAATAGTGAGACATTTAGAATTCGAGATTTTGTGTTTTATTGATGTTTCATGATATATACATCACAAAAAACGAGGCCGTTCATTTACGTCGGTCTGTCTAATTGTCTTTTAATCTGTTCGTCCGATAATCCCTGACACTAGATTACTACGGCCGGAAAAACAATTTTTGGAAGGGCTTCGAAAATTTAGTTGGTAGGGTGGTGGTGACGAAGAGATCTCAAAAATATGGGTTTGTAGAAGATATAATTCGTTTTTTGCTTTTTGAGATATAGATCTAGTGGCAGCAGAGTACTACTGACTGACTGACGGCCAATACATCCTACCTACCGTTCAGCGATACTAATGAAGATTCGGTTCAGCAGTTTGACCTCCCGGCTTTTGTCAAGTTGTCACGTCTACTTTATCACTCTAGTTTTTCTTGCAACTGTTTAGACAACTGCTAATACTACTGCGTTCTATCTGAATAAGTATAATAAATTGTTTCAAAAGTGATAGCTATTGAAAGTAGGTTGACCTTATATTTCAGTTTACCAAATATTCTAAACAGTTTTTAGGACTGTTAATCTAGTTGAAGTAAGTTTTGGAAAACTTGTAAAATTTAAAATAGATTAATATTTCGGTAATGATTTCAATTATTTAACATTTAAGGTCTAAGCAGTTCCAATATTCTTGTAATCGAAGTTAAAAAAAATCTGTATTTAATATT
Source organism: Bruchidius siliquastri (assembly GCA_949316355.1). Lineage (NCBI taxonomy): Eukaryota > Metazoa > Arthropoda > Insecta > Coleoptera > Chrysomelidae > Bruchidius > Bruchidius siliquastri. The sequence goes on along the minus strand of OX438532.1, from coordinate 24,533,819 downwards.
CCCTTGCGAATAAGCATCATCAAAGGAAGATTAACTATTATAGCCCATAGTTAGCAAAACACGTGGTTTAGAAGTGGTAAGGCTGTATAGTGCTACTTCAAGTGGATTAGCACTTAAAATCCGATCAATCTTCAATAAACTGATACAACTGCACGTGAAATACAGTCAACCTACTTGACGACATCTTCATCGTGGCTTAATGGCACTTTTGTTATTATTTATTATTCCTATTCAGTTGCAGTAATCTGTAATAAAAGTCTCTAAGACAAAACTGCATGAATTAGCTCCATTCAGATAAAATAAATTGTGACATGAAAAATATTCAAGTGGCTTCAATTTATTGAAAGATCCAAAAGGTAGCAAACCAACTATCATAAGTTAAATATTTTGTAAAAATTCTCTTATGTTTGACTCTCCAAAAAAATTAAATAATCCGGGGTCAGAAAACAGCGTCGCGCACTATGGCGCTGCCCATTAGCAACTTACCAAGTCTGAGGTCCTAACACTACAGTTAACCCGCCAGGCTATACTGACGAGTCTAGGCTAAAGACGAAACATGTATGTCTATAGAAGATCTGATGCATAGTGGAGAGCATACACTTAGAGTGTGAGCATTCGATAGTCACTGCGACTGTATAGATTCTCAAAAGCTATACTCGTAGATATTTTTCACCTTTACTGTCTAATGTCAAAATTTCATCAAAGTTCGAATGGTACTTTCCGACTTATAGAGGGGCCAACAAAGACGGGCAAACAGACCGCCCGACGAAAATGAGTGATATGGATTTTCGAGATGTATATGTCATCTCGATTTGGAAATTTATCGCGATTACTGTCATAAGACAGTCAGTTATGTGATTCTGGTTTGAGGATGCATTATGTTTGCCATTTATCAACAACACCTATTAATTTTCCATAATAGTTCATAGTAATTCTAATTTACAAACAAATCTTGATGAATTATCAATCTCATTGTAAATATCAAAAATTGTTTTTTTTCAGCTTGTACTTTCATAAAGACTACCGAGGCAGCCAAAACTTCAAGGTTGTTTTAGTAGTCATAAATGTAGATTCAGTTAACGGCAAGAACAAGTAAAGATAAGGTAAAGGAACAAGCGCAGGATAATTTTCAAAAGTTACATTAGAGGATGATTCAGGTCACACTGTGTCGAGGCCGGTCCAGGTCACGGACATTTATAGTATAACTTTTTATTTGTATGACCCAATTCATAGTATACACCGGGACGGGGACGGCACCGGAATGTCGGTGGGTATTTATCTCCCGGCTCCAGCACGGTGCGGCCACGGCATGCCGTAGAATGAATGTGTTCAAGAGGGCAGGCGACTAGTCCAGTACTGCCAGATCTACCGCTTTTACATTACTAAGCGTTAAAACAGAGCGCTGTTTATAGTACAATCTTTTCAAGCTGTTACCGTTTTATTTTTGAATATACAGGTCACTATCTATAACATAAACATAATATGCTTATTTCACACGCATCACAAACATACTTTTGTAAATATCGTCAACTCACTGGCTGTTTTTACAGGCATAAATTTGCCAGGTTTTTACGCTATTGTTGAAAAAATGCTAATCAGAATAATTATTTAAGGATCTATTTGAATCAAGAGACTTTCATTCGGTCAATTTTAGGAAACATCTGTATGTTGATTCTTCTACGAGTATGGAGTGATTCTAAGGAAATGTTATGAATCGAAAAATTTAATGAGGAAATTGTGTATTCTAAGAACGACAAAATTGATAAAGGTTTTGTGTAAGTAATTTTATGGAATTTCCATTAATACATGAAGTTGGACACAAAATTCACATCAATTAGGACACACACATTTATAAAAATTACAATTGAATGAAGTTAAGTAATTTTTTACAACAAAAACAGATGGGTTCACATACTAGTTTCTAATTTCTCACCTACTCAACAACCTATCAAACCATTTCGATATTTTTTACTCCACTTTTTTGTGTAGAATAACAATGCAATATGACCTAGTGGAGCTGATCTTTGAAAAATGTCTCCGTTACAAATTGAAAAAAACGTTCGATGAAACCCGTTCATAAAGACATTTTGAATATTGAAAATATTGTGGTTACCAACTGTCCTGAAACCAGGCCAAAAGCTTTATGCGTTTAATCAATTTGTGTCGGTAAAACAATGCAAGATTCCATGTTGCATATTCAGAAAGCATATGCCGACGAGTAACATTAGAACTAACGAGAGATGAATTTATCACCGATAATTAATTCAGGAGGAAGGTGTTTAATAATAAGTCTGACTTAATTCACCTTCTATGTAAACAATATGTGTGTGTATTACCAAAATAAATTCCAGGGGTGTATACTGCACATTGTTTTCCATCTTGAAGTTTCTAGATGAAGCCGTTGGAGATTCTAAATTATTTTGTTGTACGTCTTCACATAATATAAACTTTTTTATTTTGCTCTTAATTTCTGTTTTTAAATCCTTAGAGCTATGCATTAGCACTAACAAGATCATTAACGTAGTGGAAAGTCCTCCCAAAATAAGTAAGTGAGTAGTTAGTTTGCTTTTTGGTACTGAAATGAAAAAGAACATAAATACATAGAATCATTCCAACATTACTGTCTTTATGAAGGTTTATAATGGAAAATAAATGATACTGGATAAAAATGCCTATCCTTTTAAACATTTTTTGTTGTAACCGTAGTGCAGTTTCAGCAAAAAGTCTGTAAGATATTGTTTTCTCGTTTAGGAAAGTAAAAAAAGTGTACATTTTAAATTAAATCAACACTGTCAAATTACAGTCTGAACAATTAGAGAATAAATCACCAATTGACTTTAACTGTCTGCTAACTACGCGCCATCCAAGCACAAATAACACAATTCACTCAAGCATTCCAAACCAAAATTCCATAAACAGTTTTGACATTCACAGTACCTAATTGCGATGCCATCTTCAACATGATAACTGTTTGGAATGTTCTTGATCAGTATATGTCAAACATTCTACATTGCAAATTCACATATGAAGAATCATAAGTTATTTGACAGGAGAACATGACATTGACAAAAATTTGAGAGATGCCTTGTTCTACTTCACATTCAACTTTCACTATGTAGATAATATTCTTATCACTATATAATCTCACAATACTCACTGATGAGTCTTATAGAAGAGAGGTATATGCACTCATTGTAATAATCGGTGAATTCAATTGTAAAATTATATGGCACTCCTGGAATCAGATCAGGCAAAGGGAGTTTAAAGCATCCTTTCTCATAGCTAACATTTTTATCAGGCACTTGCGTGTAAGTTTTCACAGCATCGTTACTCCTATGGCTGAAAAAAGGTGAGAAGATAATAACAATCATCATAATCAACGTCTTTATTTTTTTCTTTGTAACTCAATTTTGAAGCAGATATCTTCAACAGATGTGAAGTCCAACATGGCGGAACACCCAAGATGGCGGACTAGTTATTTTTAATGCAATATGAGCATCAAATGATAGGATGTTGAGAATAACTCGACAAATAAAGTAACGTCACTCCAAATCCAATATAGCGGAACATCCAAGATGGCGGACAAGTTATTTTCAATGCACTTCTACAATATGGGTATTGAATGGAAAGTCTTCCTGAGAATACCTCGAAAAATAAAGTACGTCACTCTAAATCCGATATGGCGGACTTCTCAGGATGGCAGATTAAGTTTTTCTGCTTTCCTACAATATGGTTATCAAATGAAAGCACTTACTTAGAATACAAATGAGTGTAAACAAGCTGATGATCATAAACTTCGTTGCTCCATTCCATCTGAAATTTTTGTGTACTGGGGCTTTTGCAGACCGGCCCAGCGATAACCAAAAGTGAAAAAGCTATTTTAAAAACAAGCTTTCATTTATATGCGCTAAAAAGGATAGAATAAACTTTTCTTTTAGAACTTTTACTATCAGCTTACAACGTCATTACATAGATTTTATGGTATAAAAGCTTGTCATGAGATTTATTTCTGTAGATGAACAAGTAAATTAAACAACTTGATCTGATTGATTTTAATTTTTGAATTTTTCAAATTTAGTTGAGACAAGTACTCGAATCGCGCGACAAGCTTAGATATCATATAAATTGTGTAATGGCGTTGTAAATTTGAAAGTAAATGTGCTACAGGGGAAGTTTATTTTATTCTTTTTAACGCATTTAAATGAAAGCTTGTTTTTAAAAAACTTTTCTTACTTTTAATTCATTGAAACTTTTATTATAAAAATGGAGGTATAAATGTGATTAGAAGTTTATGAAAGTAACATAATAAATGAGATTTGAATAATTTTATCATATTTAACCAGTTCAATTCTTTGAAATACCCAATGATATGCTCATAATTTTTAAGGTAAAAAATTAATTTACTACATAGGTATATTCAGTATTTAGTCTTGGCGATGTTATGCTCGATGCGATATCGATTACTAAATTATGTGAATTGTAGATGCTCTTACTTGGTGAAATTCTTCCATCATGTAGATAAAAAGTTGTGTAAATATCAGACAGTTTCATAAATAAAACTCTTTCCCTTAGTGACGCGTTTCGATTTTTATCAAAATCATCGTCGGACTGTCAGATTTGACTGCTAACAAGGCTACCCAGATTACTTGTCAAATAACTAACTATCATGGATACAAAACTAGAGCTCTCAATACTAGCATACTATCTATTCTGTCTAGCTATTTTTCTATTAAATCATGTTTTCATTTGTTGTGTCTGTCTTAGGGGACATATTTTTTTGGCAACTTCATTTACACTACTGTGGGAAACCCCTAACCCCCCATAGCGATCGCCGTCAAAATGTCCTTAAGATATTTCCTTCTTCTTAATACATTCTATAACTCAATATATTTCAGGAGTAAGTTAACCTAGAATACAAATAGATGAAAACTTATAGTAGTGTATTGATGATAATTGAATTTAAAAGATCAGTCTCTCAATTTTTCTAGAACGTAGCTCACTAACAGTTAGTTGGTTTATCTTTCAATCACTCTCAGGCAATCCTAAGAGTATTTCATGGATTTTTTGGCTATATGCATTTGTTTGGTATATAAGACTTCTTAATCCATAGTATAACTTACTAGTAAATTCTATGTAAACTTAAATTTTTATAAAGGTCTCCACTACATTTCACAGAGTAAACATGTCCATACAAATGTGTGATACTGTTTATTTGGTAAGGAGATTCCGATATCTTTCTGCAAATGCATTTATCAGCTACACATTCTGCAAAACAAAATATCGAATTATTTTTATGTCCAGTTCGAAATACAATATTTATATAAAAAATACCTTATTTCCAAAAGAATTATTTAATATACCGAAAAAATATCTCATTAAAAAACTCTCCAATGACCATGTATTATAATATATTTTACCTAAATAAAGATACCACTATCTATTTAGCTTTTGAAATTTGCTAAGTAGGCCAACAAAACTTGGTAGCGTATCTTTGGAGTGGTAGGAACAAATTCTGAAGCTGAGCTACTTGGTGGGTACTTGGTATTGGCTAAGTAAAATATATATAACACATTAAGCACCTATCTTGGTACCTACTAGCTAAACCAATTCAAAAAAATTAAAACGCGATTATAAAGCTCCTATGGAAAGCTGGAAATAAATGAAATTGAATAACTTAAAATAGTTCGAGAAAAGTCGCGATACTATAAAGTGCTTGGTGATTTGGATGTTGATATACGCCGGATTGAACTTTCTCTGATTTATTAATTAGTTACTTCCTCTTAATTTGAAGCTGAAAACACAGCTGAAACTATATTTAATTGCAATGATTTTCAGTATTTTATAAAGTTTTTTAAAATCGCTCAATTGGATGACATCTAGTTTTTGCTTAACCTATTTCAAGCGACTTCATTCACTTATAGATCAATGTTACCTTTTGATACTTTTTTGGTTGTACCTTTTTAATATTCCAACCAAAAATTATTCGCATCCATCTTTTCTAATTTTATAAAAAATGGTAAATGCATGTACCTACATAGCTCAATAAGTAATATGCAAAACACACAGTTGAAATCCCAGCTTTTAAACTTTCCGAAACGTAGATAAGAGCAGGCTCAGCTTTTGCCTCTGAATATCAGTTTCTGAAATTGAGGGTGTGTGATTACAGAGAGGAGAAGATCTCAAATAGTTTTTGGCGTAGCTTAAGTGAAAAACGTTATATCATCTGACATAGATGGTTATTGACACATTTGCCTCCAATACAGATAAATGATAGATTCTTTCAATAGCTGTCGACTTTTACAATACATCCGATTCAACATATTTCGATGACTTTGTTTCGAACAAATTTATTCCGTTTGATTTTTTTTATCTTGTGCAGTATTTTCAGAGCATATGTAACATTTATTAAAAATGGGTTCTCAAAGTAATGCTTTTCATAAAATATATCCCACAAAATTAGTTTACATAAATGATATCCGTTAAATGCTAATCAAGTTTACACTGAATCAGTGATTTGTTTGGTGCTAAAAATATTTTACTACAAAGAAAGAAAATATTTATGACTTGGAACCAAAGAGGTTTATTCCCCATCCCATAGTATAAGGTATACACCATGCGAATATGAAAAATGAATAGTTCTGTGGATGTTTTCACTATTATGTACAGGATTTGATATAGCCTTTGGTTCTATATTGCTTTTTACATATATTTCCTTTTGATTTACATATTTTCTTCTTCTACGATATTGTAGTAAGTATCAGGGAGTGTATTAGAGATTGATTTATTGTTGTTATACTTGCTAAAGGTTGAGTGTACATTTTGTTGTAAGTTGCAGGGTGGTGCACACACAGTATTTGGAATACCATTGAGCACCAAAGCATTCAGCTAAGGAATAAAAGACGTATTTAATATATGTTTGCCCCATTTCCAACATGTCATTATTAATTAATTATTAATCAATCTTAGCTTGCACCTCAAGAGTTGATCCAATTGTTCAATCGCCTATTTATATTGTTGCAAACTCATTAATAAATCCGATAATTGTTGTGTTGTTATAGGAAAATGTACTGGAAATTCTAATTGCGATAGCATTCTTACGAGTAACTTTTGTTTTGACAGCATCCTTCCTTTTTTCAATTATCAAATTAATGACATTATGAACACTGTTTGAAAATTACTATATTTTGATGTTGCTGATGTGATGGTATTAGATAAATGTATCAATTTGTATTGTTATATTTTTCAAGGCAGCAAGTTTGACGAAATAAATAAATAAATTCAGTTCCAACAAAAAACAGTTTTAAATCCGATCCGAAGTGATTATTTCTAAACTGATGGTCAACCTACTTGAAGCCATGTTTTCGAAGTTGCCTGAGTAGGTAATTAGATCAATGCATGGGATGAATTGATGGTCAGCTAAAAGGTTCGAATTATTTCAATATTCAGAGTTTGGTCACCCGACAATGAAACCTTAAAGACAACCTTGATGATATTTTGAAAAAAGATTTTGCCTTAAAGGACATGCAGTTTTGTTATCACTCATTCTAATCTGCATTCAATGTTTTCTATTTGAAAATTTACATCCCGACTGGACTTACGGACATTCCAAAATATTGTTAAAAATTCCTCATGACTATTGCCTTTGGACAAACAAATAACTATGATTGAAAGAAGTCCATGTTTCTGAAAATACCATTCTCGTAAAATAATGTATGTCCTTGGTATATGATAATAATGTTAACTCATCCAGTTTTCGTTACAAAAGCTCCAAAGTATTACATTATATTTTATTTATAGCGTTTCAATGTTACGGTTATCGCCTAAAATATACTTGGTTTGTTTTTTTGTTTTCGTTTACTCGCACAGACTATATAAATAACTGTGGCTTGAATTATTAGTTTTTGAGAGATCGTATGATTAATAAATATCAATACAGTATAAATCAATCGGCAAAAACAGGTTAATTGCAGTACCAGCTATCATCCTGGGTATTTGTTGCCTTCGAATATTAAAGATAATGTTTGAAGTTTGCTACTGATTTTTTATCCTGTTCAGTGTTTAGATGTAAGTATGGTGCCGCCTCTCTTGGAAACTTGGTACACTGCAACAGGTAGTAATACTTGGCTGTGTATAAAGAATGCTACGTCAGACCTGGATATAGAGGTGTTGTTATGTCAATAAAATTGCGAAATTTTATTATTATCGATCCCTCCTTATTAGAAAACAATATGTGAGATATGAATAGATTGTACATATATAAGTGATTTGTTTGGTTAGATTATCTTATGGAATAAATATTTTAAGACGCTAACATAAGATTGCAAGTCGTGTTACTATTAATTTACTCTTAATCTTATCGTGTTTATTTATCGATTATTACAAATCGCTGTCCAGGGATAAAATAATGATGATATTGTATAGCAGCATAAAAAGTTCAGTGAATCTATGGCTTTTATTGTATTTCGAATTTATATATTTTGTCTGATCTATTCTTCTAAAATAAGTATTGGGGCGAGATAATATAAGTATATAAAAATCTACTTAACTTCTGAAACTTTCAACGTTACGAATGCAGTAGTTTTACCTCCCACGCCTTTATGGGATTTTTATAAATTATAACATATTTGAGATCTTTCAGTAGTTTCATTTCTTTTATTGCAATTCAAAAGTTCAAAAGTTACAAATCCGGCTCAAGGCTTTATTTCCTAAGTGTTACGATGGCGTTATAAGAAAAGCGTCAACCTGCTTAACGCCATTTTGCGCTGCACACAAAAAATAATCGTTTGTGAACTGCTCTTATTACAGCCGTCAATACAATATTTTGTGGCTGTGGGAACAAAATAAATGGTGAGCAGAGCTACTAGGCATTTTCTGTGTATGATGTACTCAAATTTCAAATTTCAATTTTACTACAGATATCATTGAAGTCCAACAATTTGTTTGGAAGCGAGAAAAATTCGAACAACTTATGAAAGCGGTAGAGAAAAGAACATTCTTATGGAATGAAAAAATACATTGCATTATAACCGAATGAAAAGACGAGCAGCTGCTCTGAAATTTATTACATTCCGTCCCATTCGCTGCATTCGCTTCTTCGCCAAAGTCAAATCCCACATTGAAATCTAAATATGCCGCACCTACTCACATCATCCATTGTTCCCAAAGGCGAGAAATATTGTTACCGTGAAATATTTGGAATTCGAATATTCTATTTTGTTGATGTTTCATCACATACTTTTTGAATTTTGATGGTTTGTAGTTTTCTAAGAATGCTTCAGTGGTGGCGAAGTTATCATCAAAAAAAGAAAAAAATATGTTTAGTCTTTTCCGATTTACAAAATATTTTATTGTTAACAATTGGGAGTGGGATGAGGGGGAGATGTGAAACAAAATTTAGCTGTCGGTATCAAACTTCTATCAGCTATAAAGTGTTAACCTGATTTGCATTCAAATTACACGGAGATTTTTGAAGAATTTCAAAAATTGAACCATTTGAATGTTGTTCACCTTTTATGGTATTTCAGTGTATATATGTTACCTATAGTAGAACAAAATCTAACAAGTGCTAATATCTACTATTTCATAATTATGATTTTTCTTTTCACATCACACAGTTATAACTAAAAACTAGAAAATGCCACGTCTGTAAGAAAGATGGTAGAGAGACGGATGGGGTAGACTGCACTACCACTTTCCTCTTATATTCGCGACTAGCTGTATTACAGAATATTTACCAGGTACTTCGTAGTTTATACTATAAGTTGAATTTCTCAAGTCTTCGTTTTCTAAAGTTATCTCGTATTTGCATCTGTTTTGCAAATAATCAGCCGGGTGTTCCATTTCTATGCTCGGGAATATCAAAAATTGATTCTGAAAAATCACGAATCTTCAACTTGTCTATCAATATTTATTCAGAGATAATAGGAACTTACGTCTTGTATGTAGTGTTCCTCTACGTCATTCACTGGATTGCAATCCTCGGTATTTTTAAATCTAATGGATATTACTTCCGTGCCAGCTGAAAATGTTTCGTATAATTTGGCACAGCTAAAACATCTTATCTACATAATGCTCATAGATCAATTTCAAAAGCGAGTAGACTGAAACATCAGCCCGTCTCCAAGCTTCCCGCACGGTGGTGCTGCCCGTTGGCAACTTACGAAGTCAAGGTCCTAACATTTGGACTGCCTTGATGCAGAGAATACACTTAATTGGAATAATAGAAATATCTAATTTGATATAGAACAACTAAAATGCGCACGGAATAGAATTCTGAATATCAATAATGTCTGCCTATGTCTGTAAAATCATTCAAGAGACATAAAAATGCAATTCTCCAAAAATTTGATTTTGTACCTACCCAGAAGACGAGTGGATTTATGTATTGAGTTGACCGAAAGAATAATATATTTTCATATACTCTCAATATATATATATATATATATATATATTTAAGTGTGGTTCATTGAGAATTTTTATTGAGCTTAGCTTAAGCTCTAAACCTATAATACACAAAAAAATTAAATCGTTTGATTCAAGAAATTTGTTTAGGTGGCTTATATGTAACTTAAGAAACAATTGTTAACAGACCGGCAGTTCAATCATCCTACTTGACATAACGAAAACGTCACACATTTAATGAGTTTTATTCGTGAAACTTTTACTAGATAAAAATAATCAATCTAAACGAATACCTACCCAAAACTTTGCCCCAAGATACGTTCAGTCTTATGTAACGATTGTGATCTAGATATGGAATAATAGTAAAGTCCTCGACTATCTTCGTACCTAAGAAAAAATACTAAAAGTTTCGTATGGAGTATTATTGATGTGATTAGAATGTTTACCGTTTCCAGCATAAGTGAACACCGGATACTTCAATACCTGGAACAAGTACAATTATGTTATATATCATGATCGATGATGATCATGATAAATAATAAGCGTACTTATTATGAAAACAGTAAATCCAATATTTGTATTGGAGACAACTTAATAGCAATTGCGGGCACAAAACATAGAATCATGTATGGTGTATTCAAACAATGATTTCACAATTTTCATCTGTTATAGAAGGGTCTTTTACTACATACTTCTTGTAGTTTCGGGTCGCAATTATTTGATCTTGGATAGCAAGCATGAAGCCCTCTGTTTTTGGGAAAAGTTAGCCATCCTGCAGCCAAGTGTATGTTTTCTATTAATGTAGTCTTGGACCACTTGAGATCGATGTTGTCCATGGTGTGTTTTCTGTGACCAGGTGTCCAACATTTCTTGGTGTGATTGTGCATGATTCTGTGTGACTGCTGAGTGGTTTGGATGTGAGGGGGCAAGAGGTATGTAGTTCTTGTCTGCTTTCACTATCGCTCTATGTAAGTTGGTTTACTTGCTTTGAAAGGAATGTCTGAGTGTTTGTAGTTGTTTTGTGTGAAGTATGTCTGCAATTCCCCTGCCTCCTTGATTTCTGTCTACGGTAAGTCTTTCTTTGCATGAGTTTGGGTGTAACATTCTATGCTTTGTGAGTTCTGTTCTGATGAGGGTATGGATGCTGTCTATGTCAGTGTGGGATCACTTGATTATGCCAAAGGAGTACGTGAGGACCGGTATTGCAAATGTGTTGATAGCTTTGGTAAGATTTCTAGAGTTTTCAGAATTTTTATAAGACGGTTGTTGAGTTTGTTTTTCAGTTGTTCTTTAATTTGAGTATGGTTGATATTTGTGTTTTGATAAAAGCCCAGATACTTGTACGTTTCGTCCTGGTCCATGTTGGCAAACGTTGCTCCATTCACAGTTTCCTCTTCGGGATGGTTCTTCCATTGACAAGCCTCTGTTACCCTGAGTAGCCCTTTTAGTTGCATCTCAGTGGCTGCGTATAGTATTATATCATCCATGTAGAGGAGAACCGTAACTTGTATTGCTGAGTGCGTTGGAGATTGGGTTCAGGTAAAGGCAAAACCAAAGGGAGCTAAGAGAATCTCTTTGGAAGATACCGCTCTGTATGTGGAGCTCTTCTGTTTGGATGTGCTCATTCTATGTTTTAAGATGAATATTGGATCGCCATGTTTGCATGGTTTGCATTAGGAACCATCTGATGCCTGGGTTGATCTTATAGACTTGTAGAACTTTTATCAGCAAGCTATAGGGTACAGAGTCATATGCTTTTTTATAGTCTATCTAACAGGTGTGAAGATTTCTGCGTTCTTTTCTGGTCTGTTCCATGATCACGCTATCAATTATAAGTTGTTCTTCACAACCTTGGCTTTGTTTTCTACATCCTTTTTGATCTTCCGTAAGAATGTTGTTCTGTGTTAGATGTTGTTCTATTCTTCGGCATATTGTTGCGGTGCATACCTTGCAGAACGTTGGAAGGCAGGTGATTGGACGATAATTTTCCGGGTTTTTGATATCTGTGTTTTATGTACGTTATACCTACCTTGTGTGAGGAATTTTGGAAGTCTGTTAGGTTGGAGTATAGCTTTGTTGATTTGGTTTGCGAGTGCTTCATATGTTGAAGTGAATTGCTTGTACCAGAAATTTTGTATGTTGTCCACGCCTGGACATTTCCAATTACGGGTGTGTTTAATTGTGTCTGCTATTTCATAAGGTGCCAGTATGATTTCTTCCTGTTCTGCTATATGTTGATGTTTTTCCTCTTCTTTGATCCATGCGGCATTTAAGTTGTGTTTTTTTTGGTTCTGACCATATACTCTTCCAGAATTCATTATTTCTTGTTTGCTTGGGGTTATATTGTTGTTATCTGGTCGATTGATTTTGCTTTTTGGTAGAACTTTTCTCATTCCTCCGAAAAAGATTGTTAACATCATTTCTTTCGTTGGATTCTTTGTATCTACGTAGTCTGGCTGCATTATTATTATTATTATTATTATTATTATTATTATTATTATTATTATTATTATTATTATTATTATTATTATTATTATTATTATTATTATTATTATTATTATTATTATTATTATTATTATTATTATTATTATTATTATTATTATTATTATTATTATTATTATTATTATTATTATTATTATTATTATTATTATTATTATTATTATTATTATTATTATTATTATTATTATTATTATTATTATTATTATTATTATTATTATTATTATTATTACTATTATTATTATTATTATTACTATTATTATTATTATTATTATTATTATTACTATTATTATTATTATTATTATTATTATTATGTATTTCACTACCTAGATACATCTTTAAAATATAAGTTTGGTATTCGTTAATGATAAATGGTCTACTGAAAAATGTTGACATAATACCTACTCACCATGAGAAAATAAAGCAATTTCACCACGTACATTGTACTTCAGTTACTAACTACCATCTTCACTCATCACTGGAATTTTGTGTTCATTTGAACGTCCTTTATTTTGAAGTGTGATCACGATATGCAAATTCACTTCAAACATCTGGATATTCAAGTTTTCCAACGTTTTCAAACATGGAAGACTAAATTATTTTGAATAACTTTTCTGGAATTATCTAGTCAATATCTTAGACTAATCCAATACACTGTTCGATCAATCGCATACTGAACGAGACATTATTTTTCTCACGTTACTTTCTTATCAATTTTAATCATGATAAGGTGCGAAACGCGCTGGAAACAGATACTTATTTGTTGATCTACGCGATTCCTAAAAGCTTATATTACTCTTCTAATTAGGGTAATGGGACTTTGGTGTTGGGATACTCATTTTATATTTGATTGGACATTATAATCAATAGTTTTCTCGTTCAGTGAAGGAACTGATCCCTTTCAATTTGCGTATAAAAAATTGGAAGAAGAATTTATTTCCATAAATTTTGGTGTTAGTAAATAACTACCTATAACAATATTCAGTACTCGAGCATCCTGCTGCTAATAAAGAGGAATGAAAAAATGAACGGAAAATGTTCACTAAATCAATAAAATTTTAATAGAGGCGAAACTAGATTATTTTGATTATGGTACCTAAATGAACAACTGGCGATGTAGTCATGTGAATCCCATGGAGCGTGAATAAGCAAGTCCATGCGCCGCGTACCGCCGCCGACGCCGTGGGGTTCTGGCCCAATTGCCCAAAATGAATGAAACTGGTGCCAATAAATTATGCATATAACTATGCACTAATTATTAGCTTCAACCAAAAATTGCCACACATTCGGAAAAAAAATATAGCAATACCAATATCCTGCCTGGCGTGAAGCTGGCGGTAACTAAAAAACTTGTGTTTTTTGTGTTCTAATTAAAAACGCTTAAACCATAATTCTGCACGCCCTAAAGGCAAGGATATCATACCCCCAAAAATGAGACGTGTATAGCAGGCGGTATGCAGTGATGCACGATTAATGCAAGTTGTACCGATTAAGTGTTAATTAATTGTGTACTAATCATAACCTAAAATCACTATGCAATTAACTTGTTTGAGCACTATGCTGCTGAAAAGTCATTTGAGTAAACACATTTTCCAACGGAGTCTTGAAGCCTCTACACACATGCCCGATTTCCCATACAATTTAGTGTAAATAGTATCGAGCATCAAGGATGCGAGGATGGAGAATCAGAAGATCGAGGATCGAAGATCGGTTACCACAATCGAGGATCAAGTAATGGTTTTGATACTTGAAGTATAAAAATACAAGGATAGCTCATAATAGATATCGAGAGCATGGAAATAAATATCATATAGAAAACAACCTGAACAAGCCGATTTAAATGTGATTAGCTAGCAAACTAGTGTTCATTCTTCAATGACGACAGTGTCAGTCATTGCTATTTCTTAGGTACATTAACCAACAGAAGTATTCAATCTGGCTAATCGGTGATGAGTTGTGTCACGTGTGACCATGGCTTTCACCCTGGACATGCGCAGAATAACTCTCACCGGGGCTCTGGTCCGTCTGGCCTGGGAAGGCATGCCTTAGACATGTGGTACACAACTACCCAATAGGGCGTAGTGGGTACAGCCAGCGAAGCCTTCCAACTAGCCCTGAGAATAGGTTAGGAAGCCCTTCTGCTGCCAATGCAGGAAAACACTAGGGCAGATGCGCAGTCACTTACGCATCATCCGTTGCAATCACCCAGACATCCAAAAATTGGCGACGCCAAGTGGCTTTACGGTTTACGTTCTGTAGCTAGAACAATTTACGTACCGGATTTTCCTGAAGTCACACATGTAACATAAATAATGCTTAATTGCGCTTTTGAAGGTAAAATATCTGCCTGTTCGGATCTCCAGGTGCCAGTTGGTTCTGGGATTACTTTTAGCGAAACTCGTGCTGTAGTTTTTTAACAAGTTGATAACAGCATCAGCAGTCTGCTACAACTTCGCTTGGACAACAGGCCGCAATGCTGGGGTCGAGGAACGTTCGAGATCTGGCTTCAAACATAAATTCCATCAATACCTGCAGAGCCTTAGCTATCAAATGTGACAGCGAATCAACAAGAGATCCCGACCACCATGAAGACTTCCTTAGCCTGCTACTCACAAAAAATCCTGCCATATATACAGCAAAATATATTCGCCCAACAAGGAACATCCGACCACAATATCATTTCAACCCTCTTTAGAATGTCGTCATTAGACCTTAAGTCCAAAGATCCGTCAGTTTGTGGCCAAAAATAACAGAAGTGCTAACATTATATTCCTCACATGATAAACATCCCTTCGAAAACAAACCTTGGTTAAACCTGAGCTGCAGAGACAGTTACAGCAAAAACCAACGGTACACAGAATGGAGGATAAATCCTATCACCAAAGGTCACTGCAGTTTCATCGATGCTAGAAAACTGGAAACGGGTTATAGATAACAGCAAAGAGCATCACAACCAGACAATTAAGAACAAACTCCTCTCATTTCCTTACTCGTCCAAATCATTTTGGTCTGTAGCCAAGACTTCTAGCCAGAACTTCTTCTACTTGTCCATACCACAACTCACGAGATCGAATGGGTCAACGATAAGAACACTTTTTTCGTGACCAATGATACATGTTCAGAGAAGCTCATATCAGTATCCAAAAGTACTACTAAGTTTTTCATATTATTCGTAAAGTTAATTTTGTTATCAAAAAAATATTTGAATTGATGTACCGACCACGGTATTTTTTCTTGCCATAAAGTAATGCTTTGAATTTGTTAGCGCTTAGAGAAACACAATAAGGCAATCCATAGACAGCCCCTAGTACGTGAGTCTGAGTTTATATTATCTATAGCACAATCCATATTTGATTTTCTAAATTCAATATACAGCTGGATGTCATTGGCATGATAGAGAGTATGTATGAGACATGTTTAAGACTTTCATGGAACTAGGAAGTGTACAAAGTGTTCAATAGTAGCTCCAATCCAACCCACACATCAAGTGACCTGAGATAATTCTGAGGGTGCACCAAGACATATCACTTTCTGAGCATGATCGTTGAGATAGTTACCTAGAAGATGAATAGCATTATTTGAGGAGCCTGAACAATGCAATATTTATACACAATTTACCATGATCGATATTCTCATGGATGTCATCTGTTACTTTGAATAAAGCCGTTGTACAACGATGATTCGACCTGAATCTGGACTAGGTTTCTGGAAAGATGGTGCTTTTAACTATGTTATCCCTCATTCTATTATCCAGGATCTTCTCGAACACTTTGGACAGAGCACATAATATACTAATAGGCCTCAGATCTTCCAATTCTTATGGATTTTCATTTTTAGTATAGGAATTATGTTCGAGCGCTCCCAGATCTTAGCAATAATCAAATTTGATTAATATTTCCAAAACTTAGTGACGTTTCGGCTGCCTCGGCGACTATCAAAGTACAACAAAGAATGAAAAAAATTGATTTCGAAAATATATTGACATAATTATTTTCCAAACATTTGGGAGTAGCGGCACCAAAAAGCAGCAAATGAGTTCATTTTCTAAAACGTCAGTGACATGTCCAGCTTTCTGGTTCTGTATGGCATATGTCTCAACCCACTTAGTAAGTAGGAGTCCATTGCCACCAAGTTGTACTTGTTCCCATGGTCTGTTTCTGGATAAGGTCCTGCTATATCTATGGCGATCCGTTCAAAAGGACTTCCGGCGCTATACTGTCTCATCGGGGCTTCTGTTTTCCGGTGAGGTCAATTACTCGAGACAGATAGACGATACACTTGCGACACCAGTCCTTCACATCGTTAGAGAAATTCACCCAAAAAAATCGCTCCGCAATTTTTGCAGCATGTTCTTTATTCCAAAGTGACCTCTCGATGTCTTATCATGTAGGTGACGCAAAACCTCCGGAACTCTGTTTCTTGGAATGACAAGCTGTTTCCGCTTCTCTGTTCCATCGTCATTCTCCAGAAGTCTGTGCAGCAGTTCATCTTCCAACGTCAGCGAGTCCCACTGAGCCCAATACGACTTCAGCCTTTGCAAAAGTGCTGCAACACCTTGCCAGACAGGGCGCAGGTAAACAATTTTCCATTTCAGAACTCTCCTGAGATCTGGATCACCTTCTTGATCTTGACGAAGCCCAAATGGTGTCCATTCGCCGCTTACTACTGCAGTTCGACGCAAGTTAATTTCTTTCTCTCCGATCTTACTACAATGTCAGCAGTGTGGTTGATTCCTGCCCGGTGCCCAATAACAAAGTCATACTCCTGGATTCTTTCGATCCACCTAGCCACTTGTCCTTCACGAATTGCAGGAGCTATTACTGCATGATCCGTTCTCAGCAGGAATTTTCTACCATTTAGATACTTGTGAAAGTGTTCCAGCGCTTTCACAACGGCAAGGAGCTCTCTTCTGGTGACACAGTAGTTTTTCTCCAGCTTAGAGGGAGCTTTGCTGAAATATCCAAGTACTTTTTTGTCCGCGTTGCTCTTGAGATAATACCGCTCTAATGCCAACATTGCTTGCATCTGTGTCGAGAACAAACTGCCCATCTGAAAGCGAATATTTAAAAATGGAAGTCCTGGTTAGTTTATTTTTCAGGGCTTCGAAAGCGAATTGACATTATTTGTCCCAACAAAATGGACGTCCTTCTTTTGTCAGACGAGCAAGTGGTTTCGCTATATCTCCGAACATCCTCACGTACCTGCGGTAATTCGTGCACAGTCCTAGGAAGCTTCTTATTTGATGCTTATCTTCAGGGACCGGACACTTTTGAACTGCTTGAACCTTCTCAGGAACAACTGCAGTGCCAAATATCTTCCAAGTTCTTCAGGTGCTCCTCAAAGGTTCTACTAACTACAATTATGTCATCCAGGTACACTAAACATGTTTTCCAGTATAAGCCCCTCAGCAAATTCTCCATGAGCCTTTAAAATATAGCAGGAGTGTTACATAACCCAAAAGGCATCACGGTAAACTGCCACAGTCCATTCCCAATAGTAAACTCAGTTTTCTCCTTATCCGCGGGATCCATTTATATCTGCTAATAGCCACTATTCAAATCCAAAGTGGAAAATAACTTCGCTCCAGCAAAAGTGCCCAGAGTATCATATATATGGGGCAAGGGAAAACTGCCGATAGTCCACACAGAATTTCGCGGATCCGTCTTTCTTCTTCACCAGTACCACTAGAGACGCCCATCGAATAGACAATGGCTATATTACTCCATCCCGTTCCAACTCTTGGACCATATCTTCAGCTAACTCTCTTTCAGCCAGCGGTAGCCTCCTTGGTGGCTGTCGGATCGGATTGACATTTCCAGTGCCGATCTTATGCCTCACGACACTTGTTTTCCCAGTCTTTCCACCTTTGGACATTAATATGGAGCTGTATCGTTGCTTAGCATTTTTCTTTTGTGACGTAGTGAACTATTGGCATGTCGGAGACAGTAGCTGCTCCAGCTTGTCATTTTCTTCTTTTTCTTCAGGCACCTGACGAACTATCGTTATAGCATTTTCCTACCATTGTGCCCTTGCTTATAGTGACAGGGTACTCATTCATGTTGAGCAGACGAACAGGTACCTCTTGTTAAGAAGACACCGGCAGCTTGCCCACCACTGTACCACGGGCGACCTCTGCATCATGATTCCAGGGTTTAACGATAATGAAAGCCCTGTTTCCGATGTTGTCTTACAGTTGAGCCTTCACGATGACTTCTCTCTTCGCTAGCAATTCGCTTTCTTCTACCAGCAGTACTTGAAAAGCTGTTTCTTTCCCAGGATGCAGGAATATTTCTTCAAGTCTAACCTTGAGAGTACGGTGACTGAATTCGATCTGGATACCCTTCATGTTCATGATGTCCATACCCTGAATCACCTCTTCTTCTATACCTCAGACAATGGCAATATGCTGAAATTCTACGCTACCAATCCTGATTTTTACTGAATCCTCACCATGGACTGTGGAAGCCTCTCCAGTAGTAGTCCGCGGACGCCATCTTGAGTTCATGAACCTTCTGTTGTCTACTATTTTTGGCTGTAGGATGGTTCTCGTGGCACTGGTATCACCTAAAAATGGATGCATCTTACCATTCACCATCCCATCCACATAGGCGCTTTCACAGAAATGTCTCATGGTGACTATAATGACGAAGAGGTCCTGACAACAGTCACAGGTCGATAATGCCCCATCCTTATAGACCCGTTCTAGTTTTCTTGTTCCTTTATGGCTGTTTCATTGGCTCGTTTTACTGGCTCATTTACAAGCACTCTAATATCATCTTCTTGTTTGTCACCGATTCATGTAAGGCATGTCGAGATGGATCCTCCTTGCTGTATCCTTCACTCAAAACCTGAACTTGAGCATAACTACGAGAAGCTTCAGTTGCAACGTCATACTCTAAGACAATCGAAAGCACATCTATGAGTGTCTTTACCTTTACCTGCGAGGTAAGCTTAGCTGGATGCGGCTCTTCCAAACTGACTTCCATAATAGTGTTATTCCCTTTCACCTTAAGGGTATCTCGGTTTCTTGCGGCAAATTTACTTTCCAGTTTTTTCATTTTCGCTTGGACCTCCGCTATAGAATCTTTTACTTTCATCTCTACCTGGTCTAACTTTTTTTCAAGGCACCTTGCTCGCTGCTCAAAGCATTTTGTTATTTCTTTGAAGAATTCTGATAATTTTCCTGTACGTACCTTTAGTTGTGCTTTCCAGCTGCTCCAAAGGTGTGTCAAATGTATAGCTTTCTGGGTCTTATCCGTTATCAAGATGGTACTCACGTATCCGACTCACTAACACTGCCTTCACAACACTAGTTTCCAAGTCTCTTCCATCCAATTCACGTTTCAGGTATGTCAATTTCAATTCGCACAGTCTTTTCAACAACTGATCCACAGTGTTCCATTCATTGCCCAACGTTGTGTAATGTACTCTAAAATAGGGACCTAGAACTGACCGAAGAGGTGACAACGACCGCCTATGCCGAGAATTTAGCTGTTTTGGTTGTTGCTTGAGACGAGCAGGAGTTAGTGGCCTGATAAAACTGGGATAAATAGTCGCTTGGATGGAAGAAAGAGCGCTACGGCTCTCACCAGAAAAGACGGAAGCCGTGATACTAACATTCCGTGAAAAGCTGGAGCAAATCATCTTCAAGGTACAGGGCAAGGACATACAGCCACAACGCTCCATCAAATATCTTGGAGTTTGGTTGAACAGCAAGCTGATTTTCAAGGAACATGTTATCAAGAGCGCAGTTAAAACCGAAAGGCATTGGCAAGGTTGATGCTGAACGTGGGTGGCCATAAATTCAGCAAGAGAAAAACGCCCAGCACGGTGGCGCATTTTATCATGCTATACGCCATGAACATTGTAAGAACCCGTAAGGTAAATGACAGTTGGAAGAAAGATGTCGCGCTTATTGGACGGTTTCGGTAAACGCGTTAGCAGGATAGCGTTCAAAAACAAAGAGACAAGTCACAAAAGCCAATCTTTTCGATCGTTGGCAAAACAGGTGGGAATGTACTGATACAGGTAGTCAGCTGGACACGAAAGCCCGTAAGGCAGGCTGAGTGTGGTCTAACAGAGGCCATGGAGAGGTGAACTTCTACACCACCCTAATGCTGTCGGGACAGGGTTTTTCCAGGCCCAACTGTATAGATTTTGAATAGTTGATAGCCCGATATGTACATGGGGAATATACGTTTTTCCGTTGCCGGCGATGGGAAAACCGCACCACGTGCTTCTCACAAGTCAGGTAACGTATCTCCACCACCAATATTATGAGACTAATGCTCAATGGCAAAGCTTGCTGGACACATATTTACTAACATAGCCAGGAATATACTCATCACTAAGAGGAGGGACCAAGACACCACTACCAGTATGAATGCATAAGACACAAAGTCTCCATAAACATGAAAGATTAAGACTACTAAGGAAAAGACACCCGCAACAATGACGCAATTCTCATGTAGTCCCGTTGTTGTGCGGAGAAGAGGCAGCAAGGGGATGAAATTCTGTTTTTTAAGCACAAGGATTTACAAATGAAACTCGTTTTTTGTGACGTGCTTAGATTTAATTCGATGATGACAAAGGTATTAGGTAGGTACATCGAAATGTGTTTAAATTACACGATAGTTTAATGTTTGATAAAACACTATTTTCTGAACAGACAATTCTAGGCTCAATGTATTGCAGAAAATTTTTATACGAATTTAAGAGTTTGTCTATCCCATATTCCTATTTTATTTTGGGAAAGTTTTTAAGAGGTTGTTACAAATAAACTTGATGTTTATCGCCAATTTTGTTTAATTTTGGCTCATGGAAAATAAAATATTCGACTATAAAAGACCATTATTTTCCAATGTTGAAAATTAAAAAAAAAAATATTCTGTAGGTACTATTATTGCTGATATTCAAATAGCCGGATAACAGGTTTGACGCTTCCCGCTTCATAGAATACGGGGAGCGGGGTGATATGTTCAAAAACTGAAAAGACGAAACAAATAGGATCAGCACATAGTAACCACAAGCGGTTATTATCAGTTGCAAACATCGCGTCCTTCGGTTGCAAGTTTCCAAATTCATAATTTTGGCAATGCCGCCAGGACATGATGTATACCTACATTTATTACCTACCTATGTTTGTTCTCGGATTACCTTTGACTAGAGAAGTAGACAACAAAACAAGATAACCTAACCTTCAAATACCTGTCAGAACTTCAGAATCAGAAGTCAGGGTCTGGAATTTGTTTATTTAATTCTGTAACCTGTGTTTGTTATATATGTCTTTGATTATACTCTTTATAGTTTATACCACCATACCATATCAGTCATACAACAGTTTATCATACACGTGTCATACACTTATACAGATACACCACTGAGTGCACGTTTTCATAACAATATTTTAAAAATTGTGTGGAGATTTGATTTGCTACATTCTAATAAATGTTTGATCATTACATGATTGATTAAAAATGAGTTTGAAATTAAAATTTTTCACATTAAATTGCTGGTAAGTATACTAATAAACATAGCAGATAACTATGACAATGAGTTTAATGAATTATAACTTATTTTAGGGGTATACCAGTCCCACTAATTTGTAAAGATCGAAAAGAGAGAATTAAAGCTATTGGAGAATCTCTTGCTTTGGGTGTATATGATGTAGTCTGTCTTCAAGAAGTATGGTCTGACAAGGATTATTTTTCAATAAAGGATAAAGTATCAGGTGTACTGCCATATTCTCACTATTTTCACAGGTACTCATTTTTATGAAGCAAATTAAAGTATTTGAATTTGACAACTTGTTTTTAAGGAAATCATCAATACTTTTGGTGATTTGGAGTAACAAATTCTAGTATTTTCAGCCCTTATGTGATTTTTCTATGAGTAATTTGCTAAGATATGCCATCATTATTTAGGAAAAATATTAAGTTACATTTTTCCTCACTAGAATGAATGCTGGCAAGTAGTTTAGTACACTCCTTTGAATGTAATTAGTCAATATGAGTGCTTGTGTTGATATTCTAGATAGGTTTTGGAGCGAAGAATATCTGAATATGAGATTTTCCAATTTTTCATTAAAATATTTAGAAATTGTTCAATTTTGTATCTGAATTCTTAATATTATTCCAAAATGTGTCACTAGTGGGTAGATTCATTCATCTAATAATTACACAAGTATCTAATTGGCCATAGTTTTCCAGACTGAATTAATAGTTTCTCTGAAAACACAAATAAGTCAACATAACCTTATATCAAATTGATCAGCAACAGTAATTCAGCATTAATTATATGATAGATAAAAAGTTTGAAATGTGCACTTTTTATTTCTACAGGAAACAGGTATATATTATGTATATGTTTTTATTACAGTGGAGTATTGGGCTCAGGTATTTGTATCTTTTCAAAATACCTAATTCAAGAAACATTTTTCCACCAGTGGCCTCTTAATGGCTATATACATAAAATACACCATGCAGACTGGTTTGGAGGAAAAGGTGTAGGGTTGTGTAAATTATCTGTTGATAGTTACACTGTTCATGTTTATTCAGCTCATGTAAGTATACTGGTGTTTGTATTTTAGTTCAATGAACATAATTTAAGCCTAGATTCACGGACCAAGTCAATTTGACTCATTAAAAATTTGATCTGTATATATTTATATATATATAAAACTTTAATATTACTTTTTCAAATCATACGTTGGTTTTTAGTTAAGTAATGAAATATATGTAAACATTCATTCCTCTTCCCCACACACCCCTTCATTTTGCATTATCAAATGTGGTGTACCTATTTTCACGGTTGTGAGCCAATTTGACTCATAGAATGGTTTAATAGTTTAACAGCCTGGGCAACAGTCAAGTCGCCTGTGATTTTGTTTCTCTGATTGTCACCTGTTTTTGCTACTTTATTACCTACTTCTGTCATCATTTCGATTTATACATCGCGTGTGAGCCGTGCAGTGAAGTAAATAATAATTTATAATTACATAAAATTCATTTTTTGCCACAAAGATAATTTTGAAATTTATTTGTAAAAGGTATTACAATTGATATTTATTTTATCTGGTAATCTATGGTTTCTATTCTATCTATCTAGAAATATAACAATTGAAAAAAATAAAAAACTTGTTCCAGAAACAGTAACCTATTATAATATCACCAAGTATGACGTTGATGTACTTGATCAAATGGTCCGAAAATATAGCTTTAAAGCAAGTTCACGTAGATGGCCTCTACAAGTTTTCTACAACATTTTAGATTTAGCAACTATCAATTTTTAGATTCTGTATAAAGAGACGACTCAAGTAAATATTTCACTTCACGAAAAGATTTTATTTTCCAATTGGCTGAAGAGCTAAGAAGTAAATGTAGAGAAGTCGAGAACACTTCTATTCCAATGACAGAAATTCATGCTACCGACGCACGGAAAAATTGTCAAGTTCAACAATCATGCAAAAGAAACAGATCTTCAAACTATTGTACTAAATGTAATAGAAATGTTCGCGGAAAATGTGTTTCAAAAGGAGAGTATATATGTAAAAAATGTTTTCCATGAATTTTTTGATAGTAAACATTTCATTTAAATTGATTTGGAACTATTTTCTTTGGAAAAAACTTCCATTTTATTGTATGAGTCAAATTGGCTCACAGTAAAAATAGATTCATAATCAACATCCGCATATCTAGTGTTAATAATTGCATATAATTGAATTTTCTTTATTTTCAATAACAATTTTTTTGTTTTTTGCTATCCCCAAAGTGCTGTTGATGATGTCGATCTAAACTGCAAAACATGACTGCAAAAAAGCTCACACAGCAGTGGCAGATTGTGATTCAGTGAATTTAATGATAAACGAATTTAATTTCTTTAGCACTGTCATCAATATTGTCATTTTACATATTAAAATTAGGAAAATGTAATTTAGCTGTGGAAAATTGAGTTTATATCTGTGTCTGGTTTATAACTGAAAAACTACGAACCTGATAGTGATAAAATTTTGAGAGTATTATGTTATGAGTGAAGGACCCGAGAATTGGTCCAGTAGCGGAAAAATACTGAGCAACCAAATAAGGGAAACCCTAACTTTAATTTGATTATTTTTTGTATATTCAGTGAATTTCCTAATTGTGATTACTAATCATGAAAAAATGAGTAATCCTTGGTCCTTCTGAGAAAGTACAAATATTATTTCGATGAATTTTTTACACTGGTGCAAGAACAAAATAACTTCATTGTTTAAGGCTCTTTTTGGTATGGAAGGTTGGGAGCACTTACAAATTATTTTTAAATTGATGCAACTGTTTTTTTTGTGTACTATTGGTTTGTTTTCAGTTACATGCAGAATACAATCAAAACTTTGATGAATATGAAGCTCACCGTATCTTGCAAGCATATGATACTGCTCAATTTATATCGCTCACATCAGAAGGTGCTGACTTGGTAATTTTAGCTGGAGATTTGAACACTGAGCCTGGCAGCTTGGCCTACAAAGTACTATTAAACATTGCTGGTTTGGTGGATTCATTTTCAGTCGCTGATTGGATGTTAAATTCTGACAAACATGCAACATGTGCAAGTTGGTGCAATAGTTATACGCCATCTAATCTGGCTAAGAAAAAAATACCTGGTAAAAGAATTGATTATATAATGTATCATCCGGGTTCTAAACTTAAGGTAGTTCTTCACGATTACTGTTTACCTCTTCCGGATCGTGTGAAAGGTAGGAATTTTAGTTTTTCAGATCACGAAGCCATTGAAGCGACAATAGCTATAAGCCAGAAAAAGGTTGAAGCTACTGATATCGATGTAATCGAACGTCAGAATATATTCAAAGACTGCCTTGTGATCTTAAATCATGCATTAGATAGATTAAAGATTCATAAAACTATTTATTTATTGTTTACTATAGTTTTGTCTGCCCTGTTAATAATGTCACTTGTTTTCGATACACCTTATGGCTATGTTGTGTTATTTAATATTAGTAGAGTAATCATGTCTATTTTAATTTTTGTAAGCCTACTTATGGCGCTCATTTGGAACAGTATTGAAAAAAATGCAACTCTGGCGGGTAAACTCGCCATAGAAGCTGGTCTGAGGAAGTATTTGGAATCATGACAAATGTTGTGGTTAATGTAATTTTTACCTACAATGTATTTGGGACCATATTTTTGCAGCATCAACATTCAGCTTAGGTTAATATATAGATATGGCCTACATGGATAGATATTGACTATAATGGTTAGTAATGAGTAATGTTGAGAACCATACATACAGTTTTATTTCAAAATAGTGCCTGATATTTTTCAAGCTGTCGATGCGTGTGAAGTACAGCATCTACATACATGTCAGTACATCTTAACGACACCTGCTCACTTGTTCAATGATCGATTTCTCCATTCAATGTGCATTTTTGATCCAAACACCAATTTCACTCCCAGCCAATATAAACGTGTTTATCTCAATATGGTTATAACTAAATAATATGATTGATTCTTGTATATGTTCATCAAAAAATGAAACTAATTATCAGCAAATAAAGATTAGAAATGTATCAATTATAAATTTATTATATAATAATGATATTGATAAAATTTATACTGGCTGGGTGTCTGACAAGCAGGTATTAATCCGAACCAATTGAAGAATACAAATAAAAAACGATTAGAAATTTATCTCATAATGAGAGAGAAAAAATCATAAATCTGCGGTTACACACAGCCCTCTATAACCCTATTAACTCATTTTGTAAAACACCCTTCACTTTACTTTTGAACACTTGAAAAGTTTAACTTTTAATCTTTGGTGGAATTTTATTATAATAGTAACAGCAGTATAAGAAAAATATTTATTATAAAAATCAGTTTTGTGTAGGTGGATGTGTAGGGTGGTAACTCCAGAGAGCAGAGTATTTGAATGTAAATGTAAGTCTATTGTATAAATAATATGGAAGCTCATTTGAGTATTTGATGCACTGAGCAGATAAAGTGTAGGATCCATCCTTTTTCAAAACGAATATGTTCAGTTTGCTGATATAAGGGAGTAACAACATGGCGACACCTGGGGGTGATGGTAAAAAACCTAATGCAAGAATTTTGAATCTTGAGTTTTATAGGTTTCAGATTTTCTCCACCAAACACCATATATAACATCACCATATTGCACTGAAGACATAATCAAAGATTCAGTTAACACTTGATTTTAGTAGCAGTTGGAAGTAAATATTTGAATTTATATAGGCATTTAAGTTTACTATAGCATATTTGCATTATACTATTCACATGATGTTGAAATGTTAGTCTATTATCGAAGACAATCCCTAGATTTCTCATTTTTTCTACGGCCATTACAAATAGATCCTTTTTTTAAATTTTCCTGTCAAGAAAAACATACGAATATATTTTTATATTCAAATACGATTTGATTCGCATGTAAAGGTTATTTGATAAGTTTTGTGAAACATATTTGATTCTGAACCATATATCTAAAACATAGCTCTGGTACAAATAATAGTATTCAACCACTCATAAGCTTACTAACATAACTCATATGGGATTATATACAATACTTATACATTGCTATATTTGTCACAATCTACAACAACCAACTGGACTTTAATTTATTCTCATTCTACTCAACATAAACTGGACTGGGAAAGGCACTTCTGTACTTAAAACGCCTTATGGACACAAATTAATAAACAACATTGTTTCTTACGTCTTGCTACTGTTTCATCCATAAACATATAGAAAATTGCATTCATGCACAACAATATTGCTTCAAGTTTTATGTTTTAAAAAATCACTTCCCGTTTAGCGTGGCAAAAAATGCAAAATTTAGCTGTGCGGTAGTTATCATCTTCAAGTTCCCTATTGACTGCTAAATAGGAACTCATTGGCGCTATAAGAAAAATTAGAGCAAAATGAGAGAAAAAGAATTCAAAGTAGATCATTAAAAAAAGGGTTTCGGGAACAAATTATTGAAACAGTAATATTATGAAGATTGAAATTTTATACGATAATTTTAGTGAAGACGTTCTATAAATATAAGGTTAGCTTTAGCACTAAATGAGTGGAATCACGGATTAAATCCTCAATTTGTTATTTGAGAAAAGATGGTCTAATCACTATCTATTCTGATTTGACATTGAGCGTGTGTTCAGAACATGGTAGCTCAAGTCCCCATAATATTGTTACGATTTAACGTATTTTATAGATATTAATCTTCCATATTATTGTGTAAATCTGTACGGTAAAGTTCGTTTTTTGGTATAAACATCAGCTGAAGCCCCACAATTTTCATGTGAAAAAATGGAGAAAAGCCACGTGAAGATGACATTTATTCATCTAGCGAAGATCTGGTTATATCTGATTTCCCTTATGTACATAAAGACCTAAATAACAACATTGACTGGCTATACTTATCAAGAATTAACAATAATGTACCGATCTGGTTGAATCCATTGTACGTACTTTAATATTCTATTTTGCAGAACCAATTTCATATTAAATTTCTCCATTTTCAGAATATAAATAAATTCGCACAGTTGTTTGAAATTTCGAGACGTGTAGGTGTTTCAATAACACTGCTTGAAACATTGTCTTAATAATTTGCATTCCACAGTTTAGATTTATGTGATATCTTCAGGTGAGACGCAAATTTTCAGGACATTGGAATTTCGAAGCAGTTGTATCAAATTTAAATACCTACGATGGTGAATTTGCTGATCAGTAGTCGTTGATGTTCAAAAACTAATTAAAATAGAGTTTGCTACTTATTTTCACGAGTTGATTCACTTGCGAGCTAGATTTACCAAAATGACCGGAACGTCGTCTGTTACCTCCGTAATTTTCTAAATACTCGTATATTACTGTCTAAGATCAGTTAACGAATATGATACATATACAAGTGGGTTTCTATTAGTAGAAAACAAACCCATGTGTGCACTAGGTAAATGAGTAGTGTAAAGTGGAAACTTGCATAAGCATGTTTTCAAATTATAAGGCATTGTATGAGTAAAAAACGAACTCTACCTGTCATTACAGAAATTTTCTCAGATTTTAAAATTTGATGTATGTACATTCAATGAACACTGACTAAACTATTGAAAAAACTTGCATCAACAAAAGAAATTCTGTACTACTATTATTCAAAAGTTTTATCGCTTTATTTTAAAATAATTGAAATCCACTTTCGATTATCTATGTTCCCATATTTTGAAAACATTGGCATATTCCATGCCAGCAATGTGATTATTTCGCAATTTTCAAATTATACAAACATCGAACTCTTGCTTATTTTTATCTAGAAATTATGGAAATCAAATAAATCGTAGTACAAAGTATCCATTCCTGAGAACACATTTTCTAATTTCATGAGTATAATGGCTACAAAATTTTGTTATGATGAAGAGTATTATTTAGGCAGTTAACATGTTTATTGAGATGACTATTGTAAGAATGAGTTATAAATATATGGTATTACATTTTACATGTAAGTACATAGAACAGTGAATATTATTTTAATTTGTGAAATATTCAAGTGAAAAATACCTTTATCTGAATGCAATTGTTTGTCATTATTCACTAAATAGGATCTAATGGAGTAGGTTAAATTGAGAGTAAATAATCCTAAGTAATAAAAGTCCAAATATGTCTAGAAGTCTGTATTTTGATCACAATTTTCACTGAAATCACACATTTTGAGACATTATAGAAAAATTATTCATAGGAACTTCTCTACATTATCAGATAGCATATATTTTAAAATTGATGCTTTGCTAGGTGAAATTGTTCATTGAATGTACAAGGATTGTAAATAAATGCAAAACAAAAATCATTGGAAGACGTGTCTCAATCGATTTTTGTAAAAATTATGATAATCATCCACTATCGGATCATGTGTTTTCGTAGATCCAGTCATTCTATGATTAGTTTGTATGATACATTGTGGTGTGAAATATTTGCAGATGGTTGTTGAGCCATGTCAATGACTATATTAATGACTAACCAAACTACTTAACTAGTCACTTCAGTCAACTATTTTTTCAAGAAAACCCATATTTTTTCATCTGGTAATAACGGGGTTGGGAATTCAACGCTATTAACAATAATAACAATTGTAGTTTGTGAGGCGATATTCAGAAACTAGACTGGAGTATCCGGTCAGAAAATCTCTTCTTTTGATATTTTTTTACAAATACTTTGACGGGACTTTTCTCAACCTCTCGGCGTATCTGCTTATCTGTCGCAGATAACAATAAAGGCGTGCTTAACCAATTTATGATCATTTGAGCTCATATCTGTATCTTTTTGGTGTCAGTCATATCTCTGAACTATTAGAATTGATCTTGAGTTTCTTTGTGGTATATTTTCACAATTTCTAATATCACTATCATTAGTGAAGAGGAATGAACAACCTTTTTGATATGTATGATACATATCATCATCCATTATATCCAAGTTACTATGAATTTTTGAGATCACCTTCGAGCTTCTATTTTTCTCTGCGGAGCTATTAGATTTTAACAAAAAATGGAAACGCGTTACTAGAAGAAAGAGTTTTATTTGTGAAACTGTGATAAACAACAAAACTTTTTGTTTGTTTGTTTCAAATTTACTTATCTAGTAACCTCATAAGGAATACAAGTAATATGTAATACTTCAACCCTCTGTACAGTCAAAAGTGATGAAAGAATGACTGTTGCCCCATGAAAACTTCGATAACATAAACACTTAATTTTCAGACAAGTCGACTGAAACCCATTTTTCCATTGCTTTTGTATGGGCTCTGTTCCTCTTTGCTTTAGCTGTTATACATTAAAAATGTATTTCTTAGTATATGTTTGGTTAAGCATTTGTAAAGGTTTATCATTGTGTTCAATAAATATGCCAAATATTTTAAAAACCTTTTATTTCGCTCAATTGGAACTAATTTTTGGTCCAGCATACATGCAAACTCGAAAATAATAATTTATTTTCCATTATAAATGTTCTACCACGACATTCTATGAACAGTATTATCGGGAATTAAATATTTACATTCGTAAATACCTCATATTGACAATTACTAAAGTACAAAAATTTTAAAGTAAAATATACATCTAGTTGCTAAATTACACAAAGTACAATTTCTCAACAATACAAAACAGACGGTGAATGGAAAGGCGGCATTTCCTATATAATAAATAAATAATTATAGTAGTACTTCAAATAATTAGTCTTTGCGTACTTTTCTCTTTCGAGTAGCGCCCCCTGACGGCTCTCCTGGAGCAGTTTCTTCCTAAAAACGAGTAAAATAATTAATTGGATTTAGCTGTGGAAGCAACCAACATGGAACACAAATCCGGAAATTTCAGAACTGAATTTTATTGGTGCTGTGGCACAAAGACTGGCAAAGGCTTGTTAGATGTTTTTGTTATATACTCAATAGACTAAGCTCCGTTCTTACTGGAGAAGTGTCAGAAGTATGAAATGATATGTATAAAAATACATTTTGGTTTATTGAAGATCTCAAATGGAGTATTTCAAAATGAAGGAACTCTGTTAATAATTAATTACAGTATTCTGTTAATCATCAAAACAAAATTTTTCGGAAACATTTATTTCAGATTTTTCATGTACCTCCACAATATTGTTATCCTCTTCTGAATCAGGTTCTGAGTTTTTCTCAGCATCTTCATCATCTTTGGTTTCACTCTTATTTGTTTCTTGTTCCTCTTGCTCCTCAATGATATCTTCGGTCATCTCGTCTGTCTTTTTCTTTTCAGCCTCCAGCCTTTTTTCTTCTCTCTCCTAAGAAAATATCCAATCTAAGCATTTAAAAAACAAATAATCTGAAAACGATACTTATAACTGTGATAAATCAATCAAAAACGCATTTGTAGAATATGTATTAATGAAAAAACAAAAAAACGTTATATTCAAATCATTGTTCATCCATGCAGCTAGAACCCTGACTTGATGTGGACAAGAAATCAAAACGTATCAATAATAACTAGCATGGAGTTTTTCTTTCTGGGATATTTTGCATCAGTAGCGTATTTAAGTCCACCGGGTCTACTGAAAGCTGACAACTGCTATTGATTGATAGGTTTTCGTATTGAAATATAGTGATATTGTTTTGTAGCCTTTTATAAAATGTATCCCAATGATATATAAAATACAATACACGCACATCATTCCACTCTTTGATTGATTTCAGTGAAATTGTTAGAATGTACAGTACATAATACTAGGACACTGAGGATACCAGTTCCTCCACTCACCAGACTGCTTCTCCAATCAGTTAGATATTCAAATATTAGTTATGGTAAGTGGAATTACTGATATCTTATGGGAACAGTTATCCAAATGCTCCAGTGTATAACAAGAGTAAACTGTCCCAGTTTGAACCCCTCTCCCCAAACAAAATGCTGAATATGCCACTGTTTTTCAATTCCATTCCCTATCTACAATATTAAACCAATAGTAAAATTTGAACATTTTTATACTTATGGTATTCCACTGTCTTAGTATGCATTTTTTGTGATATCAAAAGTAGGTTATATGAGAAAAAGCATCACAGATTGTTTATATTAGACATCCAAAAGATCCATCCCGATTTGTTCACTTTTTTGAATATCTACAAAACGAGACCACTATGGTGAACTGAATGGAGACGTTCGATATAGGTAAAACAGAACAGTGCTTACAATATACATATATAATGAATCAACAGCAACATTGATTAACAAACACACAATATTGTAAAACTGCACCTGTTCATCATTCAAGCATCAAATAAAAGTTTTTACCTGTTTTGAACTACTAGGTTTACAGCATAGGTACAGCACAAATACTACTGGAATTGCTAGCAATACTATATACAGCCCCCACAGGTATGGATATTGTACGGTAATACTGGCCAGCCTCTGGATCACGCTTTCCTAACAACAGAAATACATAAATTTAAAGTTGTTTCATAAAGAATCACATCTTGAATCGATCTTGCATATATGGATTTGCAGATAATTGAATGTGTACTTAACACATTTTCACCAATAAAAAAATTTATTTCAGTCACACGTTTTGATTTATATTTAAATCATCGCCGGACTGTCAGATTTGAGTGTTAACAAAGCCTACCCAGATTACTTACCAACTCGCTAACTAGATCCTATCATTAATACAAAACTAGAGTTCTCAACTCTAAAATAGTATTTATCCTGTCTAGCTATTTGTCTATTAAATTATTTTTTCTTTTGTTTGTTTTAGGGTTTTTTTTGGCGACTGCAATTGCACTAGTGTTATAGTAGTATATCGATAAAAATTGAAATATATATATATATGTTTTCCCTTGAGACAGACAAAAGAAAGAAAAAATAATTTAACAGAAATAGCTAGACAGGATAAACAGTATGCTAGATTTGAGAGCTCTAGTTTTGAATTTATGATAGAATACAGTTGGCTAGTTAGCAAGTAGTTGGGTAGCGTTTGTTGCCAGTCAAATCTGACAGTCCGACGATGTTTCACTAAAAGAAAAATAATTATTTGTGAAACTCTATTTTAAGTACACAATTATTAT
Source organism: Bruchidius siliquastri (assembly GCA_949316355.1). Lineage (NCBI taxonomy): Eukaryota > Metazoa > Arthropoda > Insecta > Coleoptera > Chrysomelidae > Bruchidius > Bruchidius siliquastri. The sequence goes on along the minus strand of OX438532.1, from coordinate 24,500,351 downwards.
CTGCATGATGGAAGAGTTTCACCAAGTAAGAGAATCTACATGATACATGGATTTGAACACCTGGAGGCAACAATGAGATCTTGCTCTACGATTTTTCTATAAATTGGTGGATACATAATAATGATCCAAATTTTTACTTTGGGGAGAAATATGCTTACGGCCCTATACTAGGGAGCAGTCATAAAAATAATTTTTTATTGTTTGTCAATTGTCTCTGAAAAATAGAGATGAATTATTCTAAAAACCAATATTTTGTTCCTATATAGTTATATTTGGGTTCAGTAATAAAAACGTTCCAGGGTACTGAAAATTACGCATCTGTGATAAAAAAAATAGATTTATTTATTGAGAAACATGTTCTCTTCTAATCTCTCTGGATGGCAGTGTTCGCAGGACACAAGGGTGCTGTCATCCGCGAAGCTGTAAATTAGATTGGATACCATTTTCCAACAGCTAGTTGAGAGGACAGTTGGAGAGAAGATAGATTCTTGTGGAACAGCCGCGTTGATGGTAAATGAATCAGAAGCACATCCATCCACTACCACAAATAAGGATCGGTCCCTGAGGTAACTATCCCACCACTGGCATGGACCCAGTGGCAACCCATAGGTAGAAAGCTTGATCAGAAGTATCTCATTGTGGCGATCAGATGATGTTGTGTTTGAACAGGTAATTGAGAAGCTGCATGTTAACGACAGTCTCGATAACCTTGCACATGATGCAGAGCAGAGTCACCGGTCTGTAGGTGCTGGGCAAGTTTTTTGACCTTCTGAAGGACGGGTTGCAAGGGACCGTTCTTCCATCCTGTAGGAACACGCCTACTGAATAGTTTGCAGAGGACTGGTGTAAGCTCTGCGGCGCAACGCTTTAGAACGATTGCTGGTATTTCATCTGGACCAGTATATTATCTAGTGTTCAACTTTCCAAGAATGCATTTTATATCCCAGTGCTGGAACCTTATTTCTGGAATTTTTTTGGCCTCGTGGATGATAGGCGATGAAGTGCATCTGAATAGATGGTGAGATTTGTTGTGAGATACAGGTCCAGCAAGCTCGCAACGTCCTCGTGATCATCGGGGATCCTTGTTGGTTTATTTTTTCCAAGCAAAGGCTCCCGCGTCACCCCTTGTCTGTTTCGTTGGAATACTTTGGTCAGTACGTATTGGGAACGTTGAAATCGCCCGGAAAGATTATTTTTGTGTTGTTGAATCCACAGTGACTGAAAAATTCTCAAAAGTTCTCTGTTATTTTTGTTACATGGTTGTTTGTAAATGCGATGAATAAATTAGGACGCATTTTTGAAATATACTTTGAGGAAGATGATTCTTCAGGCTAAAGTCCTGTTTTATACGCATACGCCAAATCTTCATCTGAATACATATCCGGGGTATCTGAAGCAATTGTTCATTGCTGGACAGAGTTTAAGTTTGGAGCGAAACCCCGCACATCACATTAAGTGCTCCAGAGAGAAGAGAGTAAAGACCTACATCACATTTTTGATATTGCTAGATACAGGTTTTTTTGGCTTTAAGGTCTAGCGGCTTGTAGCGCGAGCCATCAGCATACATAGTTACCTCTTTAACACATTTATATAGATAGTACCCATACAAAATTACTGGTATTGAACAATACAGAAAATACAGGGCCCATGTTTTTGGCTTGTAATTCATCTTCTTCAGCATCCTCCCCCATAATGTTGCCTTTCAAAAAACTCAGTTAGTACAGTTTAGAGCACATAAAATGTGCAAATATCAGATTTTTGCACAATTAGATTTGATAAAACATTTTTATAACATATTCAACTTGCTTTATATAATAAAGATTATCTGATATTACAGAAATATCTAATAACGATATGGAGCATATGGGTTTACTTACAGAGTCCTTCGCGATTTTTTGACGTTTCTTATCAAATGTATCGGCTGCCCATTTCTCAGCAATCTCTAACTCCTCCGTGATTATGATGTTATCGAAGAGGATGTCTTTTGACATTGACCACAGTTCAAAACCCACAGCATGCTGAAAAAATAAATTTTTGATTTTATCGTAAACATGTAAACAACAAAAATTCAACACACTTAACTGGGTTACGTATATAACACCATTGATTAAGGTCGTAATATATTACTCTCTACAGTTAGGCTATACTGACGAGTTTAGGCTGAAGACGAAATATTCATGTTTATAGCAGCTCTGAAGCATAGTGGAGAGCATACACTTATCAAAAAAAAATACCAATAATATTTAAAGACTTGTTTTCAGATACAGGCAATGTGATTGAAACTATTTACAAACAACCATTGCGTCGCCATTCAGCAGCAATTTGGATCCGATATTTTTCACCATTCCTATAGATATGTCTGCAGAAAGTTAGTTTCACTCTATAATATATCAAAAATACAAACCTTTTTATCTTATTATCTGCTTTTATTATGGCACATGAACGCCAGTTTTACTAATACAATTATTCAAACATCACTCAAGCAATCAATTTATGATTGACCCTTTTTTTCGTACTGTTCATTAATAACCGTATTTCGAGCAAATGCTGATTTTTTTCAAAATAATATCCTCATATATCAATGTACTCACCACAGTCGTCATTTTGAACGGTTGCTTATCCTCGTAATAGTCGGGGTTACGAATCTTTTTTGGCCGCCATTTGCCACGGTAATTAGGGTTGTCAATTAGTGGTGGCCTCCATTTGCCTTTATAGGCAGGATTATTAATGAGAGGAGGTTCCCATCTAGAACAAATTCAAAGAATATTTCATATAAAGTATAACCTACAAAAGTTTCAGTACCACAATTAATAATACATATTATCATATGTAAGCTGGCGCCATCGAATTTTAGTACAGCTATCTGAAAGCTTTTCTGTGACATGAGTTTCAGCACATTCATCATAATTAATAGTACTCATCTGATGATCAATTTACCGAATGAAGTTTCATTTCAATCATTTGTTTTCAAAGTTCTATTAATAACACACCATGAAAATACGTTTGAACTTAATTATTCAATGAGTATTTTAAGCCAATTTGTGAAATTATTTTAGGAAAAAATGCTTAAAAATATTGTTATACAGAAAGATTAAAACTTTATTTCTTGTAGTGGAATCTGATTGTATATATTTTATAAATTTAATTCTAAAATGTTTTCCCTCGGATATGCCAGGACTTGTTTAAACTGTTATGGTGTTCTACAGCATAGAAGGTTTAATCTAAAAGAATGTCACTAGAGGTATCTGTTATTTCATCTATAATCTCGAGGGTAGCTATGCTACTATCGACCACAACATATCATTGTTTATTACATTTGTGATATTTACCTTCCACATCCTGGTGCATCGGCGCACTTAGGGTTTTCGATCAGAGGCGGCTCCCACTCCCCATCCATCTCCGAGTCCCAATCGGCGGGCTTCTCACCTTTTGGATCCGGTATGTGGGTCTGTTCGTCAACCAACCATCCATCAGGCATGCGTGCAGTTTCGTCAACGATCTGTGCGGGAGCATCTTCATCCCAATCTTCCGGTTTTGTGGCGCTCGGATCAGGTATCTTTTCCCTAGAAAATGTTAATTCATTATGCATTTGGCCAAAAAAGTTAAATTTGCCAACAAAGTATGCAATTATTAGCCAGGGGGGACAAAAATTTTTACTATTGGATCATGTTTTGTTTTACCGATTTCATGATTTTCCCAACTATAATTTTTTTTTCAAAATCATATATTAAGTACTGAAGTACACAAGAATTAAGGAAAAGTGCGACTGCATTCTTTAGTTCCTATAGCACTCCTGACAAATTGGCCTAACTATATGTTATACGAGTATGGGAGATATGATCATTAACAATTTTAACTTGCATGAAAATACATTAGGTATGGGATAATGGAATGCACAAGAATACAATACAATAATTATAGTGATCTGGAGTTCCAACTACCACTGAATGCATAGTTATATCTACATAAGTTCAGTGCATATTGTTTGATCTCTTAGATTTTTTTTTATAAAACATTTTTAAATCCAGTTTTTCATAATTTTTTAAGGAAATGTGAATAATCTGCCATCAACAGCAAATGTTTGAGTAATAAGCATTCCATATATTTTGTTTTACATGGACATCGTTGTATTGATACACATGGGTGTTTATATACAAATGAGTGCAATATTTTCAGTGTTTTAGCATTCTTTGATGATAATTGTGACTAAGTAGAATCACCAACTAAACTATCCAAATCCCGCAAACAAAATAAAAAAATTAGATAAAATGAATTGAGTTGCAAAAATTCAACTACTTGGCATAACAAATTGCTAGTTTGAATGCCATACATGTCTACTTTGATTTAGTGTTATAGCAGTTTGGAAAACGGTGTTGCTTAACATCACCATAAATTTTCCAAATTTAGCTATAAGATGCTTTGTTAACCAAGTTATATTAAAACAAAAACTTTTATATTTCTGCTCCCTTGAGTTCAATCAATTTGATCCAAATTATTTTAAATTTAGGGATGCAGCAAGACTTATCGAACAGACTCTGGATAAAACAAAATGTAAAGGAGGAATGCTTGGGCGAGATTTTTTTCACTTATTTCTCCTGCTCAGCCCCCTTTACCCCTTTAGGGTTGGGACTGTTGGGAGCCTTGTTGAATTGCACACGTTGTTCCTATGTAAATCCGACCCTATTCTGCAGTATAACAGAATTGAGGAATATCGCCGATTATACATGTGAACACTTGCCTTTCATCCCAATCCTCAGGTTTCTTATCATTAGGGTCCTCTATTTCTTCTGGAGGATTAACAGCTGGTACAAAATCTTCTAGAAGGCTGCCAGAATTAACTACCTTGTTATCCACTCTGACTTCAAAAGTATTATCTGGTTTCAAAATCAAAGTATACAAATGTGGCAGCTTATCTGAAAAATATTCCTCTAATCTTTCCTTTGGTTTTTGACAGTGCTTTTCTTCAACAGTTCCATTCAAGGGATTCCTGTGTTTAAAAATGAAGTGTAGTTTATGGTCATTTCCACATTTATCCGGTCCAAACATGATCGAATAAGGTGTTTTATCATGGAATTTTTTAAGATCTTTTGCATCTGGATGATCACTGATGAGTTTCAAGTAGGCCCCTCCACATTCCTGACCATCTTGAAAAAGTACTTCATACTGCACAATCAATGGACTATTTTCGAATTTGAATGGTTTAGATAAAGGAGCAGATATAGCAGCATGCTTTGCTTTGGATTTCAGCACAAGCCCCATATCTCCAGGAAGATTATCTTTGTGAGCAGGTTCTACATCCCACAGTCCATCATACTTTGCTATTTCTTCCTCAATATTATCTTTTTTGGCTTGGGATTGTATCCAGTTAGAATGAAATTTGCTAGGATCATCAAAATGTTCCGCAAAATATACCTTTTCTGGAGCAACTACTTTGGGGCTGTCATAAGGAATTTCTGATTGTGATTCATCCAGTGTTTCTATAGTTATCTCATCCTGAAAACAGATTTTGAATGTGAGACAACTCCAAATTCTCATTATAAACAATTATCGGTGGCGCCATATGATAGAAAATATTTAATAACATTGTTTATTTGGGCTACAACATCCAATAAACTAACTGTATTTTTGACTGAAAAGAGTAATACTTAATATATAAATTATAATAATTCAAAATAATTGTGCACACAGTTTCACAAATAAAACTCATTTTCTTTCACTGACATGTTTCGATTTATATTTAAGGAATAGTTGGACTGTCAGATTTGACTGTTAACATCTACAATCTATAAATATATTATTATCTCTGTTTAATGTTGAGAACAGGATAATTTATAGACCTTTTTTGGGGAAATAATATCGGAATAGAAATACAAAAAATTTCATGATTTGATGCCAATTGAAGACTTATCAAAAGTCCTGACAAACTACCTTATTATTTTGGAAGCTCCACTTCTACCAAAATCACATCTGCTTAATTATACAGTGCGGTTTCATTCTTCAACTTTATCCACATTTTTTTATTTATTTTGGCTTTGACAATGGAGTATTTGGTAGCATGAAAATTTAGGCAGTAGTATTATTTATATATGTTATCTCGCCTAGTAGAGTATATATAAAGATATTTTTGGTGCCCAGATTTACCACACTCAAAAAAAATACATAGAGGAGTAGGCACATAACTATGTTCCATCCATATGAAATAGATCCTGACTTTTCTATTAGTTTCTGTAGTTCAGTAACCCACTTTAGTAAGGTAAACAATGACCTCAGCACTAATAATTAAATATATTTCATATAAAGCTCAGAAAAAAAACTACTGATCTGGAACATATAATTCCTAAATTAAATGGATCCATTTGCAATGTTGCTTCCTGCATCCTATTAGTACATACCATAAATAAATGTACATACACCATACATAAATACTTACATCAATATCTTCATCAGCTTTGATAACTGTTATTTTTGAAACAATCAGGATCAAACAGATAATAAAACTGGATTCCCCTTTCATTTTAACAGTAGAACTGGAATATCTGTAAAATGAATATGCTGAAAACTGTTGGGAGTAACTTCTCTTTCATTCTATTTAATTAAATTAGTGTAGTATGTAATGAGCTACGGTCGAAATGCGGCTGATCAATAAAAAAACATTGCAGGAATAAATGTCAAGCTGAATATAGAACTAAAGCAGATTCCTCTGTGGAATAAATACCTACTAGTGAAATTTTTGTATGTTGAGAGCAGCTTAACCTAAAAACGTTGTGTGGTTGATACTGTTAATACTTAATAGCGCTTACCTGTGAGCAATAACTGTATGTCAGTACAGTTTATTGCAACAGCTCTATACGAATTGGGCACGTCTATATATTCTTATTAATTTAAAATTGTCTAAATTTTTGCAACCAATTAGGTTCCACCACGATTGAACATTTTAACCACAGACCACAAATTAGATTTTACTGCTGACTGCTGACCAACCGTTGTCAGTTCCTTTGACAGTCTTTTGCGGTTTTGTGACCATATGACCAGTGACAGATAGAAGTGGAAATATGGCAGGTATATTTAGCAGCGTAGCCATATCAACAAAAATGTACGATACAGGGTGGTCACTGGTCCAATTGGAAACTCAGTTTACTCATGAATTCTTGCTTTGCAGCAGCTGGCTGGCTTCCGGCTTCGTTTTCTTACTACTCGCACACAAAATATGGCAGATATGAGGTATAATTTGTATGTAAAATTTACATCTTTTATAGATAACCTGCCGCAAAGACAAAAAAAAGTCTATCGCGCTTCAGAAGTATTGCCAGAGGATGAATGTCTTTTCACATTGACCTGGAAACGCTGCAAATTGTAACCATCTGGAACAAACCCCCCGGCAGTCGATTTCACAACCCACAACGCTAATGATCCCTAAAAGAATGACTGTTGGAAGAAGCTCGTTTGAGGGGTTGGAAGCTCGACCTGGCGAAACATTTCGATCGAACATCTGTCATCTATAGAGAACAAACAAATCAGGCGTTTTTCTTCGATGTCCAGTCTGTGGAGATCCTTTATAAGGTCAGACTTATCCACCAGACATAGTAGGAAGAACATTTCCGGGACGCAACGGAAAACATGCGAGTTGAATTCCAGAGATAGAGTTTGATCTGAACCTTGTAGTATCAAAAATTCACTTAATTCAAAAATTAAATATTATATGATTTGATTCTGTTGGTTAGTTGTATGTTGTGTGGCTCTGAAGATATATTTTGATATTTGTAAACTGTATCAACAAGGATATAGCTTCTATAAATGATCTATCACCAATGAAATATGGTTTGTAAAGGATATTCATTGCAGACAGGACCAGATGTGCCAGTCAATATAGGTGATAAATGTCGCAAGGAAGCGGGAGATAGTATTCAAGAGGAAAATATCAATGATTCTACTAAAATCATCGTTTTGGGAATGCACGACAGATCAATTTAAGTGAAGGAGGCAAGGAATCATGCAGCATGAATACAATTTCTGAAGACAACATTTTTCTGCAATGTGCTGCAATTGAAGTAGGAAAAGATGCAGTCATTGAGCAAATCACAATAGTGGAATAAAATAAAGACAAGACATCAAAGAAATGATGAAAAATAGAATCTTGGGCTGAGAGAAAATGAGAAGACTGCTAATACTAAGGATCGTAACATAGAAGCTGCTGGTTTTGGTTTCCAAAATCAAAAAAAAAAACAAAATACAAGTTATAAAAAAAAACTTGTTCTGGCAGAGCTCCATTGAAATTAAAGGTACCATAACACATTCCAGAATAGAAAAAGTACGAGAAACTGTCTCATCAAAAGAATTTAGAAAGTACTTGATGGATAAGGGAAACAAAATTAAGGAAAAACAGAAACATAATATGAAACGAATGATAAAGGCAGTTAACTGGATGGCTATTGTTATTGTTATCTAGGTTGTCTGGAAGCCTCTAAAAAACATAGTCATATAAAACTTCGAGGTTGATAAGTGAGATTTTGGATGAATGTCTACTCATTTTCATTACGAATCAACCTCAAGTGGATGAATAACGATTCATATTTGATATGACTTATATCACACAACAGACTACCTACGTAATTTCTACATGAAGCAAAATATATGAAAATAATGTATCAATTATTAGTTTGAATTGAGGACATTTGATAATGGTAATATTGCAGTAACATTCACGTAAAATGTGACCTTAATTTTCACGAACTAGAGTACAGATGAAAATTATATTCCAACCTAATCGCATATCTTGCCCGGAAAAATGTTTTTTTTCTATGAATCAAGCTGTTTGCTTTCAGTGCTTGCATAGATATAATTTGTATATATTATTGAACTTGAAATATTATTTTGGTCATGATTTATCCTGCAAACCCAACTAGCTCAGTGGTTAGTTACTGGGAATGAAAAACTCTTACCTTCATGATTCGGGACTATTTTTTTTTGGATTCTCATCATTATATTTAATATCTCTTGTTTCCTTTTGTTACCAAAATGTAATGTATTTATCGTATTTACAGAGTAATACAAAGGGTGCTAGCAGAATTGTGGAAGGTTCCGTAATTTGAAACCTTGTCCCTCCTCCCTCCTTCCCGAAAAATCCACACACTTAGCCCCTGGCTCAGACTCCCTGACACTGCCCTAGCTACGCCCCTGATGTACAAAAACAGTGTTTGGGGATGTCTTGATAATGTTAGTTTTCTGTTAATAACTCAGCCACAGATGTACCAATTTTCACAAATATGTAGCAGCGTTAACCCCTACCCCGATGGACTGCTGCGGGCTAGGGTCTAGGGTATACGACGAAGGGCGTTGAGGCGAAGCGGTTCAAGAAAGAGTGGCAGATACGCAAAGAGGTCGAAACGACTGCGTCCAAAATTGGTTTTGTTTGAACAATAATTGCAACTATGCTTACTCTGTGTTGCTTTTCAGCATTCCATATGTCAAGAGTCATAAATGTTCGAAATAAGAATTAGCAGTTTACTGTACCCATGTAAAGTGGGTTGCATCTTCTGCAAATGACTTGGTTCGATCAATGGCGCACATGCTCTCTAGCATCGGTACACTATCAATGTTGCGTATGGAATTACGAGTTTGCTAGATATTAGTGGTGTCAGTATCCGATTACTTTTCGGTAAACTGCGACTCCTTGTTACTTTTAAATCACGTAGTCGTTACTATATATTCGTTACTGATTAGTGACGGTTTTCGTCAGATGCCAATAGTTACAATTTATTACAAGCAAACAGGCCATGAATAGTATCTACATTCTATACTCAGCGACGTTAAGTTTCTCATTGAAAAAATAAATAATAAAATGCCTCAGCCTTATTCAGAAACTAGTACAATTTCTTTCCTTTTTCCAGCCACAACACATTCAACTCACTGCAATCAGATCCTAGGTGCAAATGTGTGTTAGGGCTGGCTTTTTACTTGCTGGGGGACATATACAAATGTCCTTGACCTGTTGTGTCGCAGAATTTTGATTGAAAGAACCAGGGTTCTTGGATTAGTGCTAGTGTCTTTGGCTTCACGTTAAGGTGTTGTTATAGATCCTGTCACCATCCTGCCGTGGTTTAGATTATACTGAAATATACTTACATCTTCCTATCTGTTGGTGATGGTATTTGGTGGATCTAGTCCCGTCGTCCTTCTTCGCTAGATGAAGAGATGAAGTCCACATCCATCGCAGGTCCTAGCGACGTAGCTGTACCTTCCGCGGTGGCGACCGCTGTCGGTGCTAGGGTAGAGGTGTCTACCGTTGCGGATCTAGTAAGACTGTCTAGTTTGAGCTTCAGAGGGAGCGACTGAAATTGATGAAAAACTCTCATCGCCTTCCATTCGAGTGTGCAGTTCCTCGTCTCCGATATCGGAGACAAGTAAGTGTCCGCAGGGTGTAGTCTTTGCCTAGTAGTAAAAGATTAACCACATCTGCCCCTAAGGTAGGATTACGACCAACCAGGAGCGAGACGACAAGCTCCAGACTCGAGGAGTTGATGGAGCCGCCTAAATGGAAATCCAATGCTTCGTCTTCGTCACCATCCGCAATTGGTCGGCGCGCACGACGTTGAGGTTGGTGCCATCGCATGGCGTGCTGGTTGTTTCTCAGTCAGTCCGTTGTCCTGTCGTTCTCGCGGACAACTCTTGATTTCCCCCCAGTAGCTCCATGGATTCAAGCATGATCCCGCTCTGCTTTATGCCGATCAGGATCAAACCAGAATTCTCGGCCTCACTTACTAGATAAGTAGGACTATGTGATTTTATTTTTTTATCCGAAGCCTACATTGTAGTGAAGAGTCTCAAGAAGGACGGATTGACGTTTGCCTATTTGCGAAAGTGTAGTAACTAGTAACCTATGTAACTAGGTAATAAGTTGAACGCTTATTGGTCATGTTAGTATGGTCAGCAATCATGAAACAAATTACAGTAATGAGAGATGCACTTTTACAATTATATTATTAATTTTCTTTTTTAAAAGTTCCGTCTTGCTGTTAGACCAATTTCTTTTAATTTTGTTGATAGAGTTTCATTATTTGCGTTACTTTAATGTTAGTTGGAATTCTCCTTGAGTCTAACATTCAGTAAATAATAATGAGTAGTGCGAGCATGCTAAACTTTCCTATGACTACGCGTCGGACGAATGGTTGACTACTACACACGTAGCAATTATGGATAAACTCTTTGGACCAATTAACTTCATACAATTTGTAATACAACAGATTGCTTCATCTGTGGGCAGTTTCTCGAGGATTGGTTGAATAATAAGGTTTAATATGTGTATCTTTTGAAATTTATTCTGCGGTTATCTCATTGATTTGTCTTTGAAATTATACATGATTAATGATCTTTCTCCGATATTCCAGGTCCCTTGCGAGGTCCGGAGCATCCACTGTTTGAAGCGAGACCCCAAACATTCGTGAAATCGACCCTGAATATATTCCTTTGGCCTTGGGGCCTGTCGTCACAGCGAAGTTGCTGCAGAGGGTGGCTGTTGTTTGTAGCCCGTTATCAAGTAGCAGCATATATGAATGCAAGGGGGGCTCAAAGGGCTCCTAAGAACACCTGGCTCCCGGAGATCCGAATGGCTAGGTATTTAACCTCCGCAACTTTTTGATCTTGGATTTAATTTCAAGGTGTCACTGTAAGGAAAAATACAGGTACATCGGTCTAGCGACGGAACGTAAACCGTGAGGTTAATTGGCGCCGCCAAAATTCCAACATGTTAACCCTGTGTCATTAATTCTCTCAGCCTGTGTGTCACATTTTGGAATTGGGGAAAGTTGTTTAGCGGACCTCCTTTTAGTCGCCTTTTACGACAGACAGGGGCTACCCCAGTGGTGTTCTTTCTGGCTGCTACTGCACGGCACTAAATCGTTATCATTATTATTATTTTCATCTGCAGTCTTCTCGCAAGATTGCGGTCTTGAGGATTATAGACTTCTGGAAGGTTTTGTGTAGGTAACTTTTCGTATAGCCCCAGTCGCTGTATGTGTGGTGTGAATGTGGTTGGAATGAGGCCCGAGACTGACATAATGAAGGGAATGATACTGACTTTTTCTTGTTTCCAGAGTCGTTTAATTTCTATTGCGAGATCTGTGTATTTGGATATTTTTTTGATAGGTGCTTTGAATGTTGTTATCATTGGGTATAACAACATCAATTAAATAGGTAACCTTTTCTTCCTTCGATTGAAAAACTATGTCAGGCCTATTGGCTGGGATTGTCTTGTCGGTATGTATTTGGATGTCCCAGTATAGTTTATATTGATTGTTTTCGAGTACCGATATTGTTGTATATCTATAATATGGATCTCTGTTTTGTATTAGTCTGTATGTTGTGGCTAGTGCTTCGTGTATGACTTTTGCTGCAGAGTTGTGCCTCGTGGTGTATTCAGTTCCAACTAGAGTTTTGCATGCGCTGGTAATATGTTCTATCGTTTCCTTTGTTTGGTGGCATTTTCTGCAGTTTTCATCTGTTATGGAGGGGTCTTTCATTATATACTTATTGTAGTTTTGTTTCTTGTAGTAGTTGATCTTGGATAGCAAGCATGAAGGCCTCTGTCTCTGGAAAAAGTTGGCCATCCTGCAGCTAAGTGTATGACTGTTTTCTATTAATGTAGTCTTGGGTCACTTCATATCGATGTTTTCCACGATGTGTTTTCTGTGACCAGGTGTCCAGCTTTTCTTGGTGTGCATGATTCTGTGTGTTTGCTGAGTGGTTTGGATGTGAGAGGCCAAGAGGTGTGTAGTTCTTGTCTGCTTTCACTATTGCTCTATGTAGGTTAGTTTGCTTGCGTTGAAAGAAATATCTGAGTGTTTGTATTTGTTTTGCGTAAAGTATTTGTATGTCTGCAATTCTCCTGCATCCTTGATTTCTGTCTACGGTATCTCTTTCTTCTTCAGTTTGGGTGTAACATTCTATGTTTTGTGAGTTCTGTTCGGATGAGGATATGGATGCTGTCTATGTCAGTGTGGGACCACTTAATGATGCCAAAGGAGTACGTGAGGACCGGTATTGCAAATTTGTTGAAAGCTTTGGTAAGATTTCTAGAGCTAAGTTTCGTTTTCAGAATTTTTAGAAGAAGGTTGTTGAATTCGTTTTTCAGTTGTTCTTTAATTTGAGTATGGTTTATATTTGTGTTTTGATAAAAGGCCAGATACTTGTACGTTACGTCCTGGTCCATGTCGGCAAACGTTGCTCCATTTACAGTTTCCTCTTCGGGATGGTTCTTCCATTGACTTTTATTGATGGGGAGTACTTATGCTCATCCCAAACTCCATTTTGATGTCCGACGTACAAGCCTCTGTTACTCTGCGTAGCCCTTATAGTTGCATCTCAGCGGCTGCGTATAGTTTTATATCATCCATGTAGAGGAAATGATTGATTTTGTGTTGGATCGTATTCTGACACTTGATGTGGAAACCCTAACTTGTATTGCTGAGTGCGTTGGAGAGTGGGTTCAGGCAAAGGCAAAACCAAAAGGAACTAAGAGAATTTCCTTGAAAGATACCGCTCTGTATGTGGAGCTCTTCTGTTTGAATGTGCTCAGTCTCTGTTTTGAGATATACTTTGGTTCGCCATGTTTGTATTGTTTGTATCAAGAACCGCCTGATGCCTGGGTTGATCTTATAGATTTCTAGAACTTTTATCAGCCAGCTATGGGGTACAGAGTGAAATGCTATTTCATAGTCTATGTAACAGGTGTGAAGATTTGTGTGTGCTTTTCTGGTATGTTCCATTATCACGCTATCAATTATTATGAGTTGTTATTTACAACCTTGGCTTTGTTTTCTACATCCTTTTTGTTCTTCGTTAAGTATGTTCTTCTGCGTTAGATGTTGTTCTATTCTTCTGCATATTGTCGCGGTTATAATCTTGTACAACGTTGGAAGGCAGGTGATTGGGCGATAATTTTCCGGGTTTTTGGTGTCAACGTTTTTGGGTTTTATGTACGTTAAACCTTGTCTGAGAAATTTCGGAAGTCTATTAGGTTGGAGTATAGCTTTGTTGATTTGGTTCGCGAGTGCTTCATATATTGAGGTGAATTGCTTGTACCAGAATTTTTGTATTTTGTCCACGCCTGGACATTTCCAATTGTGAGTCTGTTCAATTGTGTCTGCTATTTCATGTGTCAGTATGATTTCTTCCTGTTCTGCTACATGTTGATGTTTTTCCTCTTCTTCTCTGATCCATGCGGCATTTCCGTTGTGTGTTTTTGGTTCTGACCATAGACTTTTCCCGAATTCAGTTATTTCTTGTTTGCTTGGGGGTTTTATTGTTGTTATCTGGTCGATTGGTTGCTCTTTGGTAGAACTGTTTCTCATTCCTCCGAAAAAGATTGTTAACATCCTTTCTTTCGATGGACTCTTTGTATCTACGTAGTCTCGCTGCATTAACCGATAATTTCTGTTTTAGTGAATCGTAGATCTCTGGTAATGGTGTTTGGGGTGATCTAGATTTGAGTCTATTTACTGCTGTTGCAATGTGTTTTGAAGTGTTATTATTGTTGGTATAGGGTATGAGATGTGACATACCTCTTCTAATGGTGCTGATCTTATTTTCAATTCTTATTTGCCATCTGGGTTTTGGTCTGTTACCCATGCGTCTTCCAGTTGTTCCTGGCAACCTTAGCTTGTTCGTTATGAGTGTGGCAGCTGCTGCAGCATATATTACGGTATGTATGTTTTCGATGCTGCTATCGCTTGTTAAGAAGTGCGATATTAAATTTTTGTTTATTGTGTTTAATATTTTTTGAGTGTTAGACTTGAAAATTAATTTGGGTAGTGGGTTACTTAGTGTAGGATTGGTGACCATCCATTATATGACTTGTTCATTCATTATTTCCTCGATTTTGTATGTCATGGAAATATTGTTCTGATGCTGTGCGGTTGAGGAATGTGGATTTGTGGACACTGCGTCTAGTGTGTCTTCACTTCTTTATTATTATTATTATTATTATTATTATTATTATTATTATTATTATTATTATTATTATTATTATTATTATTATTATTATTATTATTATTATTATTATTATTATTATTATTATTATTATTATTATTATTATTATTATTATTATTATTATTATTATTATTATTATTATTATTATTATTATTATTATTATTATTATTATTATTATTATTATTATTATTATTATTATTATTATTATTATTATTATTATTATTATTATTATTATTATTATTATTATTATTATTATTATTATTATTATTATTATTATTATTATTATTATTATGTTTATTACTACTGTACTTTACTGCTAGATGATAGTCAATTGTCATTGTCGCATAATTTTGAGTGAAACTTTATAGTTAAATACCACGTTTTAAAATTCCTGAAATAAAATAAATTCAGAATGCAGAATAATAAATTGATTTTAGAAAAATGAACTCAGTTTAGCTCCATTATTTTAAATTTCACTGTATGAATGTATAAGTAAACTTTTAGTCGTATGTGTATTGTAAATTGTAAAATCTTTTGTCTCATGTATTTATTTTATCATTGATGTTATATATTTATTCAGGCGCGATGAGAGAGTTGAGTATATGTCAGTAGGTAGGTATCGTATGTCGAGACAAATAAGATGTTTCTTGCCCGCAATCTGATCGTGGAATAGATTAAGTTTTTCACGCCGCTACATCTCTAATCCATTTCGGTTCGTCGAAGAGGCCACTTTTCTCCGACAAAACCGATAGAATGACAGACTGACCTAATTATTACATGGAAATAAAGGTCGTATAGACCAATTTAATACCTGATGGGAACTACGATAGTGAAAATTTAAAATCTTTATATGTAAGGTATTATCCTATAAGCGGCAACGTTGCACAAAAAAGTAGAGCGCAGTCCAGCGTGCAGTCACTCAACAGATGTCATCATTCCTGCTGCGTATTGCAGGATGGAGCGTTCCGTCAGCAGGACGCTAGAGGTCGTCGGCATCACCCTCCTGCATGATTTCGTATTTGTAAATTCGCAGCGCAGCAATGATCCAAGTTGAGCGGGCCAACGCCGCGCGCATGTCACAGCCTACTACAGCTCTGACCGGGTTTAGCGCTCGTCGCTCCATCTTGAGTAGAATATAGCTTGTGAAACGGTGAGTGTATAATTGTGCGAGACCGAAATCCGCCGATGTTTATAGTTTAAAGTGGTGAAAATTAATTAAAGCAATGTCTTCGAACAACCAGAAGCAATCGACGACGCAACGTATGATACAAGGTCAGTGTGACGTTATGCTATTGTTTGTAGTTTTGTTTTCTTGCCGTACAGGATTGATTTTCTAGGCGCCATGACTATCGATTTCGGGGAATATTGTGACAGAATGTGTTTATATTGCCCTGTAGTCCTGTCGAAAACATTAGGAAAACCCATTTCCACGAGGTATACCCTGCAAGCAAGTCATTCTGCGGAGTTTTGTAGCTTTATCCTATCTTTTGGAGGCCTGCAGGTCGATTGCTGTTCTGCGAACTCTTCCTGATTTGGCAGCGGCTATTTAAATATTTCCTGCGGTGTCCCTGTGACACAGATACCGCCTTACAATTAAAAAGTGATCATTCAAAATTACTGTCTTGCTAATTTCCAAGTCAACCAATATGCTCGCATCTCTTCCCTTTGCACCCACCACAACTAAAAATACTTTTAGTGGATTATACGAGATTTAAATATATCCGACTTATTTGAAAACAAAACGTTATTTTTTGGACGACACGAACAGGTTGCCAGCTGTGTTAATGGAATGCTGACAAATATCGAGTTGTTGAAGGATATCAATGTATTTTGATATAAAATATCAGTGGTACACTCCAAATATTTCTCATGACTACATGTGAAGTTTCTTCTTCTTCTTATTAACACATACGGAACTATTGACTATTTCAAGGTTTTTTTCTAACGAATTGTTTATAAATGTCAACATAATCTAGGATTTCTAAAGTTTGCACTGTAATACATCTCTTATTTGTATCATGCCAGGCAACAGGTAAAATCAAATCAATAACTACGAAATTCATATTGGTTAACAATTACTCCGATATGTGTCACAATTACATAAAATAGTCCGGACTGTGTTTCAGTAAAATGAGTAAACTATTTTAATTACTATAAAAAAATATAAACATAAAAATAACTGAGAAATAGGATTCCACTTCTTTGTAAATCTTTGAGCAGTTGTAACGGAATATATTTTTATTTTGTTCGCCATCATGAGACTAAATCTGTCAGTATTCTATACAAACATCAACCAGTTTAGTTTTTTTTTCGAAAGATATCCATGAAATGGATACTTACCAGAACTTTTTTCAAATTTGTCTTTTATTATATAAATTTTATATTTTTTTGATATTTTAAAAATCGAGGATACCTTCAATGATACATACGTGTATATATAAGAACAAATACAATTTTCCATAAAGCTATATCTTATTGAATAAGATATATATTTGTCACATTTTCGCCCAGAATTAACTATTTATTATGTGTTAGAGCATTTTCATGATCCAGGCTGTTTCATACATTTAGCAACGATCGATAATGTCATATTACTTATTTTTCACATATGGAGTTATCACATATATGTTTTTTTTTTCGTGGTTAATGTTTCACCTTTGGGTTTGGCACACTAATGGGTGATTCAAGAACAATCAGTACCATTTATTTCTTGAACATTATTTCATTCAAATGTTGGTTGCGATTACGTTTCACGTGGTTCATTATAAAAGCCCAATTTAAACTACTTTTTCGAGTATTACGACCGGAATTTGACTAGTAATGTGAGTAATGCTGGCTTTCAAGGCCTTCAATAAATAGATTCTGGTTTATTGTCGTTGACTTGACACTTCACGTAGCCCGAAAGAAAATAATCCAAAGGTGAGGAGTTGAAAAGACCCATACTTTTTTAACTGGTACCCCTTCGCGGGAAATTTGGAGTGAACCTACTTATGTTTTTTTATGAAATAGAATAAACAAAACGAAAAACAAACACTATATGCCTACTGTTTCTCATCGTTTAACGTTATCGTTATTAAACAATTGCGAGTGGTATTTTTTTGAACTGATACCACTTCATTGAATGCTCATAGTCACTCTACTTGAAATGCAAACATGTTACACATTTTTTGCTGATTTACAAGAGTCCGGAACCCAGGCGACGAAACTATTTTACATGAATTTTAAATGCTTGTGTTTATATCGAGCTCCAAACTATTATTTATCTATTATGTAGTTTGCAGTCACTGTTCAGAAAAGTTTGTCCAAAATAAATTCCGATAAGACTACCTAATAATATATAACAGTTGAAATCGCCAAAGATTTTAGCTGGAACATTATGAATAGTTTCATTTGAATATTTGCTATATAATTTACAAAAATTACAGTAGTAGCGATTACATAGAACAAGTTTATCTACTTTTCTCCAATTTTTTAAAATAAAATGTTGTTTATTCTAACAAACTTTGTAGAAAAAGTTGTGAGGTTAGAATCGTTAGTCATTCATAATGTATGAGAACGAAGTTCCTGAATCATTCCTAGAGCTACTGTGTCTCTGTGGATGATAATATCAAAATATCGTTATCAAACGGCAATGAGGAAATACGGTGTTTGTATCAAAGATAAATATGATTAAATTTGAATTATGTACATTGGGAAAATATTTATTCATTCATGAATTGATTAAAAACGGTCGTAAAATGTAGTCACCAGCTATTAGTCTCCTATAAACATTTTTCCACTTCATGCGAAGCGATGTTGGAGGAATATTGTTCCTAGCGAAGATAGTAAATATTTTGTTTTGTTATCTACTTTTAAGTGTGGTTGTAACATGTATTGAATCAAAGTAATGCTAATTACATATGTGAATGTGTCGTACATACATATATGCATATGTACATAAATATGTTAATATATTCGGAAATAATGTATCAGTACGGGAAAGACTAATGGAAATATTTATATTGTCACTCCAATTTCATTGTATAGTTGTTGCATATAAAATACGGTTTACTCGATCCATATAACAGCTACAAAAAATGGTTGTTGTTTGGTTGGATTCTTGAGTGTGAATAATTCATTACGTATTATTAGCTATCAGATCAGTTTTGTACATAAAGCTAATTTTAAACTTTTCTCCTCATGACTGGCGATTTCGAACTAAACGAACAATTGCTTTTTGAAAATGCTGTTCTGTGAGGTCATGACAAGTAGTATGTATCGTTTCGGAAAATCATACCAATCATCATTATCAAATATTACAATATTATTCAAGAGGAACCAATCTCCAGTGGCGTCCGTTATAGGCGGTAGCTCTATAGGAGGTGGGATCAGCAGAAATTTTTTTCTACAACAACCCCCCCCAATCTCACTATCTTTGTATGTTCTTTATGAATTTGAGAGATTGACCACATATTTTGGACCAGCTTGTATTTGCAGACAGTAAAAAGGATTTGGGGAGAGGTTTGGTTTTGAAGTTTATTGATCATCGCAGAAAGTGATGATTACAGCTAGAGAACAACATAAGATTTCAATATTTCTGCCTCTTTGGTAGTTGGAATCCTATATCTATAGTTTTGCGCTAAACGAGATATTGATATCCTTTAGAAATACTATAGTTCATAAACAATAAAGCTTTTGTCGACTTTTGATAGCATTATACAGGAATAAATCATCTCTATATAAGCCGTTAAGTGAAGGCTGTATACTTTTTAATTTTTAAATATTTTGCCTAGACAAAGAGTCATAGCATCATGACGTAATTGCTATAGGAATATAGATTACCTATATAATCAGGTGATTTGTTATAACATCCGATTCAAATCCTTGTTTTATATATCTATGCCACATTATGTATGCAGACTGAATGGTGATTAATTATAAAATGCCTGGTCATTATTTTGTCCGTACTTACTAGGTAAATTTCATTTTTTTAAACAGCTCCAGTTTGTCTTGAAATAATGGTTGTGATAACAGAAATGAACAAAGTATGTCTCATAATTCACCATATTGAACTAGTACTCCTCTCAAAAGATAATAAAATAGTGTTTTTTGACGAATTGTTGATATTATAAATATTTGGATGCAAAATAAAAAAAACAGACTACTTGGACATTGTTTTATTTCACGCTATTTACATAAAAGACATTTTTATTCATAATACCTACCTCAATCTTTCACCAAATGTGTGTTTCTCTAAAAGGATGATTTCTTTGGTGTCACGTTCACTATACGAGTATATCAAACGAAACCACTGCCGCGAAAAACGTTTAATCGGTTGATTAAATGAATTGACCTTATTTCTACATAATCATCAGATACGTTGAATAATTTTAACCAAATAGTTTTGAAATTAGAGAATTATAAACCAATTAACAAAGAAATTATTGATGAGCATTTATAGACGATAATATAGATATATTTTGGATTTTTAAAATATCCGAGATGAGAATTGCTTAAAATCATTGGGTTTTCTGACGAATTTTTACGGACTAACCGCGTTTTTTTAACTGTGTAGCAAATTTCAATTCGCTCTGTATAGACTTCGCTGTAAAAGCTTAAATTATAACCTGGAATATCATTACATTATATCCTACAAGGGTTCCTCCTCTTTGCCGCAACATGCGCACGTTGGGTCTCTTGCCACCCCCATGACACAGGTGGCGCCTAACAGTGTTGTGGCCAGCCAAGTCTTATTTACTACTTACTACACCCAACAGCCTATATGCCAACACACAGGGTGAGATACATATCAGAATATACAAATGCAGGGAAAACTGACAATACGCTCAAATACTGAACTGACCGAACATGTTTCTCCATCTCAAGGAGTGCTGATGATGGATCGACTTCTCCGTTGTCCTTCTTACGGCCAGATACCTCTATAGCCGGATCTGGATGATAAATATTTCTTTTAAGGCCGCTCTCAAATGAGAATCTTCCATCTAATTGCCACGTATCCTAGCGTGTCCAGGCACCCACATCGATGCGACCTGAAGCCCCGCTGCTTATCATCGAGAGCCTCTCTACGCTGAAGGACAAGAAATGATCATACGTCTATGCAATTTAATATAACCATAAACTAAGAAAATATGCGCACGTCGCTCATATATTGTCTCCCATTTGTTTATAGAATGTCAAAATACGTCATTGTCGTCATAAATTAATATAGTTTATATGTACATAAACTATAGAGGCTTGTATACGGAAATAATATCATGCTTTTCTTATGCCATCTGTCATACGATTTCTGATGGAACTCGTGAAAACAGTAATAATCACTCTGGTACTCTAAGCTCACAGGCGCTAGCACTAAGCATATTGTTTTCAACGTTAAAAGTGAGGTAATTGAAAAACTGTTGGCATCTGAGTGTAGGTCGAGATTATTTATTAGGATCGATGGACTGATATAATAAATTCATAGATTCAGAGAAACGATGTATATTTGTTGGTAGCCAATTTTCTTAACTTATCATTTTTCATATTAAACAGATTCAAAATTATTATAATTATTCTCATAAATGCAGTAGTAGAAATTAAAATTTTTACTTAATTTTCATGTGATATCAATCATATTCGTTACTACCTCTCTTCTGAATACAAGGATATTGGATTTGTAATTATGTTCTAAAATACTACTAAATTCTCTTGAGAATTTGCG
Organism: Bruchidius siliquastri; assembly: GCA_949316355.1. Classification (NCBI taxonomy): domain Eukaryota; kingdom Metazoa; phylum Arthropoda; class Insecta; order Coleoptera; family Chrysomelidae; genus Bruchidius; species Bruchidius siliquastri. Next base: position 24,478,672 of record OX438532.1, on the reverse strand, counting down.
TTTCACGTGATATCTTCAATTGTCTTCAGGCGAACATTTCACGACAATGGAAGTCCAAAACAGTTTTATTGAATCATATTAGTTCTATCAAAAAAATTAGCTTAGATTATATTGAGTGCCTTGCTGAGGTCAGCACTGAGACCCAAAAGGCCCTATTGTAGTTCCTGAAACTACTGTAGGTATAGCACTGTGTCCGGTCCGATCCTCTAAGAATACTGCACCGCTTCTAAATAAGGCCCATAGCGTTATGTTTCAGGACTTTGATTACCAAGACTTAAAACGTCTGTCATACCAAGAGGTACAAGAGGTGCAATCACGATGTCCCAAGTTCATTGCAGAACCTGCATGTGACATTTTCTGTCACTCCTAGGAGCTTCATATGTCGGTTCCACAATTTCTTGCTGACAAATATACTATGGCTCTTACAATGTTTCGTATTGTACTATAGTGGATATTTCACTCTGGCTTTCATTGCACTAATTCTTACACCCGTCTCATCAGTTGTTAGCTCCACCACTATTTCAAGGATTCCCTATCGTATGGAATACCAGATGTGTAACTTGGTTACCCCACAGAAGGGTTCTAAATCTATTAGGTTTTAAGAAGCTTTGTACCTCTCCTATGTGAATATCCAGAGCTGCTTAGTTTTGCCATTGAAACCAATTTCTTCCATGCATGACCTGCATGGAACAAATTGGTTCAATGGAGCCTGGCTGTCAAAATATATAGCATACATTGATAACTTGAAATAATGTTCTGTTGACTTTAGACTCTAAAGTTTAAAGATGACATTATATTATTTATAAAATTATGATTATAATCATGCACTTTATTATAAATACGTACTGCTTTCTTATCCTTGGAGGTTTTTTTTAGGAGGGGGAAAGCTTTTATAGCCGAAGTGTGGGAGTCTCTACCGGCTACCCACTACCGTCATGATTACACAGTAGTAGATAGTACACCCGATGGCATACGCACTAAAACCCAAACCTCCGAACGCCACCCGCCACCGCGAAACTGTTTAACACAATACTTCACGGTGGCAGCCTTGTGGCTGGCGCCTACAATCAGGTTTGCCCAACCCATAAGAACCAGAATGCGGGCACTATTGCCAGCGCCCACGATCAGGCTCGCACGTTTCGGGCCACCTGCTGTAGGGTCCTTTCCTCTGATTGTTTCTCCCGTAGAACCATCTCTACAAATCCCGCCACAGCATTCCAATTCTGAGGGGATCGAACCATGCAGTTCACTATGGTACCTGGCGTAACAACTTTGCCCAGGGTCATCATCATTGATGCCCTCCACACGTTCCACCTTTCGCAGGTAAAGAACGTGTGTTCTGGTCCATCCACTGCACCTGGACAATAAGTGCAGTTAGGCGAGTCGAGTAGAGTCCTTTTGTGTAGATAGCTGTTGAAGTGACCGTGTCGCGACAGAAACTGGGTGAGATAAACGTTGATCTCACCCCATTTCTTGTCATGCCACGGTGCCACTTGTCTAATTAGGGTGTGAGTCCATTTGGCTACCTCTGTATCTTGCTCCCACCGTTGTTGCCAGCTGTCCATCGTCTTTTGATGTTCTTCATTTCGCACTGCAGCGGCTGGTGTTGTCTCCTCTTTTCTCCGATACTTATTCTGGCGCTCTTTTGCCAGCAAGTCTATCGGTGGCGTTCCCACAATCACACAAGAATTACACTTGTAGACACAGTTCTATATGCACTTCCGACGCGTAAAGCTGCCGTTCTCTGAACAGACGCCATCCGTTTGTTGTATTTGGAGAACTGAAGTGCCTCTGCCCACACTTCCGCCCCATACAACAAAATAGAATGTACTACATTTATCAGCATCATTCTTTTGCTGGATCGTGGTCACTCACGTTTGGCATAAGCCTTGATAGGGCAGCCACAGCTTTAGCAGCTTTGTTTGCTGCCAAGGTAATGTGCTGCCAATGAGTTAACTTTGAGTCAAGTAACTCGCCTAGATACTTAACCGCCCCTTTGGCCTCGATTATCCTTAGATGTAGTGTCCTCCCTACTTCCTATACTGGAGACATTTTTCGGTTTAAACGTTTTACATTTCATCAGTTATAGATTCACACACTATTATATTTGAAGTCGAATCTCGAAGGAGGATTCGTTAATCTCAAATGAGCAACGTTATTTCTGGTTGATATTTTATATGTTGTGTAACCTTCTGCCGCCATGATATAAAACTTTCGGAATGTGCTAATTGATTCATTTTTTTCCTTCGGTGAGCGGTCGATCACCACTGATCTCTGAGCATAATAGATCAGACCTCCCCAACAGCATGTTTGTGAATATGAGACAACCTGACTCTGTGACCATCTTTGACTGGACTAAAGCATCATATGTACTTTGAACAGGCAATGATGAGAAATGTCGCTTGACTGCAGGGTTAACATTAGAGAATATTATTTTGTAAAGTTCTCATATAAGCGAAATTAGTAAGTTTAAATAGGCTAAAAATGTTCCCAAACCTATACGAGTACACATGATATTTTGCATCCGAAGGTGAACGGAACTGAGCGTTGGAAATACTCTAGTATCAAACGTGAGGTAGTGATTATCGCGCTATGTTCTGTAGAATTCTTAACATATTTTAACGAGTTTTCACGGAGATCTGGGACAGTTACTTTCAGAATCCGTTTTGAAAATTCAAATTCGGCCAGTCAGATAAATACAGTGAAGTTCACAAAATACTATTACAATTTATTGTTCATATTGCAATTATGCATAAATATTTCGTCTGCTAAAAGTACGTATAGTTAACAAATATATACATTTTCAAAGGAACAATTATATGAACTGATAACTTGATTTAACTGAGGGAAAATGTCCTGAAAGAGATGGACTAATTTCATAGATTCAATGAACTGATAACTTGAGTCTTATCTATGTCATGCCAGTCACAAATTGTCTAATTCCAGAAATCTTCGATCTCAAACTGCTGTGTCAATAGATTTAAACAGTTTAAACTATATCCAGGTTTGTTCAAGATATATAACAGAGTACAGAAATAGCATTGTGTTTTTATACCTTCTGGAAAAAATAGATTTGAGTACACACGCTTAAAATTGTCTGTAACGTGTTACAGTACACTGACACGATTCAGCTGATTTTTTGCCAAGAAGTATTCGGAACCGGTATGTATTTATTCAATATTATAGAGGAAATTTTTGAAAAGGTATTTTGCTAATAATTATCAATTGCTCTATCTCTAACTTCATTGAATGTCAAAATTTATCAAATGTCAGGTGAAACATCATTTTTGTTCCTAAAAAAATAAAACAAAATAAAAAGTGGACCATTAGTACAATCAATCTGTCACAAAAAAATGAGTTTTGTTAAAAAAAAATTAGTGAGAGGTCAGCAAAAGTTGAACCTAAATGACTTTTAGTTTAGTTGCTTTAACAACCCACCTACCTGAAATTTTGCTGTCAAAATCCAGGTGTCCACCAAATTGTAAGTTGCAAGTGGTAGTGTGACCGAATAATACTAATTCAGCGATCAGCCTGCTCAAAGTACAAAATATCTTCTTATTGAATAATATAGGAGCATGTCTATGCAGCCGAAACGTCAATATACTTTTGTAAACATATGTCACTTCAATTATTGATTTGCCGAAGCGTGATGGATCAGAGAGACAAGCAAAGGATAACATTGAAAAATTATATAGCACCATTTTATATTTTATGTTTACCATCAAGTTAAATTTTATTGGTGTTCAAGTTTTGAAACTACCATACCCTACCTGCTGGTATCTGGAAACTAATATTAATATAAGTGCTAGGTATAATGTTAATCTTAGTAATTCACCTATTTAACTGCTAATGTACTTATGGTTATTCATGGTTTATATTCATTTGAATGAATTTCAAAATATTGAATAATTCAATGTTACACTTAATTCTCGGTTTTATATGAAAAACTCGATAAACCACAACGAGGTATGCATTTATTAACGGCTATTGAACTGATTGCGAGTGGATTTATTCATCTCACAAATCTAGATAATGCTGCTGGAGCAGCTGCAGCCAGTTACATAGAAAAACTCATTATTGTTAACAGTCTCTTGGAGCACATTCATTGTTTGTTTATAATATACTGAAGCATCAATAATATTTTGAATTTCAACATCTCTGTCTCTTAATTTCATCTATAACTTCAAAGGTGCATTCATTCCTGGTGTTTGTACCCTTATTTCATTATTTTATATCGGAAACAATAAAATATATTCAACAATCAAATAATAATCCTTGATGATAGTACCCACAATCACTATTATTTATATTCGTATCAGAAATACAAAAATCGAAACTGAGATTGTAGCTCACTGTATTGGGTAAAGAGGTATTTTGTTGTGTATCGATTTCATGCAGCAAAGTTGAAGTAGAAGCAGTATAATTTGAACTGTAATGCAGGTGATTATTTAGAGGGCACAAATATATCACAAATTGTAAAATAAATCTGGCAGCTAATGGCCCGAATACCTGATGCGGCGGTAAATTTAAATAAAAAGAAACAATATATAATATTCGGAATACATTTGCACCTGGAAACAATACCAGTAACCACAAAAAATATCCAAAGATAAATATGCATACTAGAAAATCAATTCACGACTTAACTGTTGCTTCTATTATAATATGCTGTTGAAATCTTAATTTATATACTGAAGATGTGAACCAATGACATTTATTACAAACGAATTCTGAGAAATTACGGGGAAAAAAAATTCTTCCGATTTGTAATTACAAAAAAAGGGGAAACGAAGATCATTATTTTCATTTTTTGTACATTTCAAGATTTTAGGCTTGTTTTCTACTTTGCTACTTCTGGTATTCATCTTCATAATATATCGCCAATCAAAGGTTTCGCTTTCAAACAGCTTGTGTTGATTAACGATTAGTTGTTAGATCGTATAGATAGATCCACTAACGATTTCAAAATACATTTTAATTTACCACAATCAACTTTAGTAGGATAAACAGGCACACATCAACTTGTGTTTCATTGTAACTGTCTGAAAACTCCCAGTATCGGAAACTTTGTATTGAGTAAATAATTTTTTCAGTTGATTTCAATTTCAGCAGCCCTCACATGTTCACTATTTTCAACCAGCGTGATTGTGTCCTTTGCATCCGACTTCTTCATAATACATGGATGAATAAATAAATTGATGAATGAAGGATTGAATGATTGAATGACTGAATGACTGAATGATTGGTTGATTGAATGATAGAAAGATCGAATGATCGAATTATTGAATGATTTAATATCGAATGAACGAATTATTGAATGATCGAATGACTGAATGATTCAAAGAATGAATGAATGCATGAATCAATCAATCAATCAATGCACATAAGAGAGACCGCCACCCGATATCTTTGAATGACATAAGGTGCATAGGACACGCCTTGGGCCGATCTGCACCTTACCTCTTCCTTCGTCTCGTAAATTCACTGCTCAAAATATTACGGCGTCAAATAAATTTGGCATACCAGACGTTTACTGCTACTTTCATCGATAGAACCATTTTGCTATCGCTACAAATAGATTTGCCATGATTGAAAATCGTAAAAAAATGATTCAAGTAGATTCACTCAGTGCCTACCACGCTGTATGGATACCGGTTTTAGGTACGACTGTACCATCCTTTTGTATACCTGATGAAAATACAATTTTATTAATCGTAGCGTTGCGAGATGAAAGTACCTCGGGCACATACCCAGATTTTACTTCCTACGTCAATAGGCGCAGAAGTATTGTAATCGTCGAATTTTAGATGATACAGTTTAAGGATACGATCACAAAAATTATGTCCCCCATTTCCGTCAATCTGTCTGTGTGTCGGGTAATTTTTGACCCGTCTATATCTCGGAAAGTAGTGATGTGCTCTTAATGAAATTTTCACATTTTCGTTTTTGAAAATCAATGCCGTGGCGCCGTGGCAAATAGGCAAGAAACGAGAGAGAAAATAATGAACGTCAATTTGGCCAACTGTTTTACCATCAGAAACTTAAGACATGTATGGTACAAGATAAAAGTTTATAACTTTTAGACAATTTTTTACTCTAAGAAAAATTACCTAAACGATCAGGAACTTTGTTACTGTTTTCGCTGTTAGCCAAGACTGAACACTAACTTATGGTTAAGCCATGTATTATTTATTTTGAAGGAAAGTATGTAACTAGCTTAAAAACTTGTTAATGTGTTTTTCCATAATATTGTTTGTGAAACACATTAATTTTAATCGCAAGTTCAAAATCGCTATAATACTCAGAAACGTGTCATATCCTCACTCGCTGTTCGGCGTAGTTTTAATAGTTAATAATGCCACCACATGCGAGTATCATTTTTGCACATGCTGAAGTAGCGTTGTTTTTAGTTTTTTTGAGTTTGTCACTCCCACGATTCTGGGTGAGCTGATGTGATATCCAGATGCTTTTGTTGCCAATTTTTTTTCTAATTAATTTGTGTGCCAAAATTCGCTTCCTCTCGGAGCAATTTGTTTTCATTTTGAGGCTTCCAAGTGAATAAAGTTGTTCAATCTATCATCATCCTGAAACTACGTTATGATTTAAATGAAATGATAAAGAAAATTTCAGTAGAAATTGCATATTTGCCTAGTTCCATGGGCTTTCTTGTGAAAGTAATCGTATATGAGTACATATGAATAGATAGAAATATTCAAGTCTTAAAAAAACATGGCATGAAATTTTTATTGAATAACCTTAGAGAAGTTTGACTAAATATTCATTTCAGCGTTGCTTGGTTGCGTAAAAGAACGTCAAAGTATTACTTTTTAATATGAGGACATGGAATTTCATCGAGTAGGCTAAAGGTATAGCAATTTTCCATCAAAAGTTATCGTAGGATGTCTGAATTAGTTCAACAATTTTAAGGTAAAACTTTTTAGCTATTAAATTTTTATTGAACTATATTATATATTTGGAATGTTTTCTCGTGATAAATAGTACATCTTGTCACCTGCTGTATAATATGAGAATGCTAAAGTAAATATGTTGACGATTTCGCGACATGTGCTGCTGCCATTAGAGTCTTACGAAGTCACTAGTTCAAACACCTAACGCAGCCAAGATATACTGATGAGTCATATATCTACTGAAATAATAAGAAAAAGTGACAAGGAAATTTCAGTCTATAATAAAGAGCAAAGACATCATAGAGACGGGTTGAAATTTAGCATCTCATGATATCAAAATGATAACGTAGCCCAACAACCAGACATGTGAAATTGTGATGCTCATGGATATTTGGGAACCAACAGTTTTCGAATTATAGGGTAAAGGATTCATGCATTCAATTATGTCAATTTTTAATCACTATTTTAATCTTGATTTATTTCAGCTTTTGCTTTTTACATTATATCCCTTAGTCGCGCTGTTTTTTCTTCTTCTGCTTCATCTTATTGATAAATATGTTACGCACTTTTGAAATAAATTAATCATAAAGCCTCAGGCGAAATTGTCTCCACAAAAATATATTCAAGGTAAAACACCTGTACCAATTTCATTCAATGCTAAATTATTTATCTGATCTGTTAATTTTACTTGATGAAAAAGTATAGCAAATTTATTCCGCATACATATTATGAACAACAAATATTTTTTCCATATGCGGTTGATTTTTAATTACTTCACCTTTGTTGTTCTTTTCAATACTCGGACGGTGGCGTTGTCCATTGATAACTTACGAAGTCAGGGTCCTAACACTTGGACTTCCTTGACATCTGGGTGATTTACAGCGACATCCAAGTGTTAGACCTTGACTTTGTAAGTTTTCAATGGGCAGCATCACCGTACGCGATGCTTGGAGATGAGTGTTGATGTTGCTATCACACCCTTGACTGGGTTACGTATATAGCACCCTCTACAGTTAGACCGCCAGGCTATACTGTCGAGTCTAGGCTAAAGACGAGAGATGCCTGTTTATAGCAGGTCTGATGCATAGTAGAGAGCATACAGTTAAGTATCGTGATCATTAGCTGAATGCTTATACGTCACGAAAAACCATGTCACTTTTTTCCATCGGACTATCTCTGTTCGATATCGTTGGCACCTTAATAACTCTGAAATAATAATAAAATCCGAATATTAGGATTTCGATAGAACTCTAGGTTTTAATATTAATATTAAAAGTTGTTGGCACATCATGATTTGGGTGAGTGAGTGGAGAGATCTTGATTCAGTCAATTGTTTATGTATTACAAGATGTTCTATAAAATGTTTTTCAAACACCTAAACTGCGTTTTGTTTTAAGACATAAATTGATCATAAAGGTATCCTAGCGTCCAAATTGCTTGAAAAGGTGAAATTTTCATGGTATTCAAAGCATAAATTATGTCGGCTGGGGTTTAAAATTGAAACAAACAAAAATATATTGTCTGGACAGTACAATAAAGCGCAGTGCACTGAAGTTTTAATGAGAAATGAGGTTTAAGTACGCGTAGTGAGTGATAATGTATGTATAGACGTGACCATGCATTAGATGGAATGAAAGTTTAACGAAATGCATTATGCCACAGTCATTAATGGTATACTTAGTACGGTACTTGCCAACTCCGGTTGTGTGAACTTCTTCATCGGGTAGTCATTATAATTTTTAACGTATTTTGGAAAAATCAAAATAACTAACATTGGAAATTCAGCTGTTATACAATCAAAAATGAACTTTGTGTTTATACTGGAAGATATTTTGTTAAACACGACAATCAAAACTGAATGCGTGAAAGTTACATGAAATTAAATTGTTTTGTTTCTCACTATGTGTTATTTATTGACTTGAAATCTACACCGTGCTGGCGAGTCTTAATGAAAAAATAAAGACATCGCCCGCGATTGGTTTTGGCTGCACGTATGAAATTGCCAGTTCTTCGTCTAAATCAATTAAAGATATAGCTTTTAGGTCCTTGTGTATCCACAATTGCCAAGACCAAGGTTACGGAAACAAGATATGTTTTCTGTTCAAGTGAAATCTTACCATTGCCAAAGAAACTAAGTTATACAAGAATTCCTGAGAAGAACTCCATTTGCCAAGGTTTCTCCTAGGTCAATGCATACGTAGAGTTCACGACCTCATGGTTGCCAGATAGTTAACATCAGAGCGAACTTGGTCTATCAGTTGATTTTGAAGTATGCTAATTTTCTCTAAGTTATGATAGTCCAGTTATTTAAAGCAATGGCGCGCGAAACTGCTCATTTCCATGTAGATTGTGGATGCACTACTATAAGTTTTCATCTATTTGTATTCTATGTTGACTTACTCTTGAAATATCTTAAGTCATAGAATGTATTAACAAGAATGAAATAGCTTAAGGAATACAATATCTAAAAGCGTAAAATATCTTGAGAAATAAAATAGCTGATCACATGAAATATCTTAAAGGTATTTTGATGGCGATGGTTAAGGTTTTGTAGGGGTTTTCCTTAACACTAGTGCAACTGCAGTCGCTAAAAAATATTTCTCATAAAAAAGACAAGAGAAAGAAAAAAATAAAGAATAGCTAGACAGGAGAAATAGTATGGTAGATTTGACAGCTCTAGTTTTGTATCTATGATTAGGATCTAGTTAGCTAGTTGGGTAGCGTTTGTTGAAAGTCAAATCTGACACACTGAAGATTATTTATGATATAAATCGAAACGCGTCACTGGATAAAAAATAGTTTTATTTGTGAAACTGTATTTTAAATACACAATCCTTTTATCGGCTCATTTCCAAACTATTTTTCTTTAGTGAAACGTCTTGCAATTTGTGGAAAGTTGAGGCTGGAGATAAAGATGGAAAAACAACTCTAGCATTAGTAGACGAATATGTGGTGACAATAAAGAACACCTGCCTCATATATCCATACTAGAATTGCATACAAAGTATTCGTTCATTTTGGAACGCCGAATAAAAGAATCTGACCAGAACTTGTTGATTTTAACATTAGTTCATCGCAGAAATCTGCATACATTCCTGCATTAGACCTAATCGGTTAAACATTAAATTATCAGTTTATTTTAAGAACTTAAATAAAAGTTGATCATGATAACAAAGTATGTGAGGTACATCTTGAACTATTGAACCTTTGTAGCTCCCAAATATTTTAGAAAAATAGTAACACGATTAGGGTTTTGGAAAATGTTAATCACATTTGGAATACTGTAAACATATGCTGAAATTCAGTAGTAGCATATGCATTAAATAAATTCCATTTTGAATCCTATAAGATTTATTTATGGGGTATACAGTTTCTCCAATATAACCCTATTAAATAACAGTTTGTCTGTTTATTTAACTAGTTTTCTCAAAAACAGACATTTACATTTTTTACCATAGTTTAACTTTAAAATGAAAGGTAGATCTGGTAATACCAAATTATCCGAATAATTCCCTGTTAGAAAACAAATATGGCTTTCAGTATAAGTTGATGTTACCAGCTCTTCGATTCGTAATACTAGATTTGATTTTCGATATTTACTCCTGTCGCTTATCTTTGCCCATTATAAGATGGAAATCTTATTAATGCTATTGTTGTTGGCTGTCAGAACGGTCCATATTTGTATGCCAGATCTGGCAACCCAGAAACCAGATAACGCAATATTAAGCAAAGAATGTAAGAGAAAAAATGAAAAAATAAAAGAGCCAACAGGGGCGTGTGGGCATTATTGTAATGATTCTACTAATTTTGTTCCAATTCATAGAATTTATTTTTGATATGTATTGTACTATAATATTTGTATTTTGGATCTAAATTCACCACCTAATTTTCTTCACGCTGCGTTTAGATGTCTTGTGTGCTTGCGAAATGACACATTTCTGTTCATATTGACGTTAAAACACTGCAAATTGTATCCACCGCTGACACCTCATTCCACAACGCCGAGGTTATTCAAAAGAACGACCATTGGAAGATACTCGTTAGAGAAGGTGGAAGCAGGACCTGGTGAGGGTGTGCCAATTGGGCCCCTATAATGTATACTGTAGTGATTTGGTGCAAGACAGCCCCGCACATTTGCCATGATAGTATATATAGAATAAGAACATACCAGCCATCCTCCTCCGACGTTCCAGACTGTGAAGGTGCTTTGTGAGATCAGGCGCATCCGTTTCTGGATTGAGTACCAGAAGCTTCAGGAAGTGCATCGGGTCGCATGCGAGCAGTACTCTAGCGATGATCTGATCTGAGTCTTGTAGAGCAGCTGTTCCGGTAAATACAATTTAATGGAGTGGAAGAGAACCTCCAGCTTCTAGGATGCCGACCTAGCAAAGCTAACAACATGATCGTGCCAGAAAAGAAGTTTCATCTAGTTATGCATGTATTGTAATCGCGGAATATTGGGAACTGAGATATCGTTTTTTAATATTTCATGATGCATACATGAAAAAATTAAGTTGGTCTGTCTGATGATCTTTTTGCCCTTCTATCACTAAATATTATTCGGATTTTTAAAGAACTTCATTTGATTACTACTATGACATAAACGAACAAGCTTTGTAGCTTTTTAAAATCAGTGCAGTGGCGGTGAAGATATGGCAAAAAGCAAACAAAAAAACTCGAATTTCGTTTTTGGATGTTTACCTAACGCCCCTGATAGTTATTCAAATTTTTGTTGTAGGGTTCAGAGTTCTGTGGACAGGATATCTCATTATTTGTTGACATTGGTAGACGTTCTATTCTATTTTTGACCTTGGTAATTCTGTTTACTTGTGTACATAGATGATTACAATCTCGCATATTTGTGATACAAAAAGTGACATCAGATTATGAAAAACGAAATAAGACAAAGATTTGAAACGAGTTCGCAATTTAATTGTACTTCCATTTTATCAAAGCTCTGTTAGCTTACAGTCCTGTATGTAAAAAAATAATATGAATGATTTCTGTTACGCAACAGAACACAAAACTGTGCAATAGCGTACTTTGAACAACACAAACGTTCATCTCGTTCTATTTGACCGCTAATAAACCATACTCCCTTTACCCACTGCCCAGTTTTACCACTCGCAAACCAATTTTTTACACTCGACGCTAGTTTTTCTATGTATAGGAAATATGAATCTAAATTATAACGTCTAATTATTGCATTATATACCCGCTGGGTGGTACCTATCTAAAGGTCTTTTATTTGTCATAAAGGATAGCATAAGAAAGAACATAGCATAGCTATTTTTTTCAGCCGGATCCGTATATTGTGTTATAATAATATTCCGAGCAGGCCACCACCACGCTGGTGTCGTAGTCATCATACGATCGACAGAGAAATAAAGTAACAGGCACAAAGTTTTCAAACTCTCGTAAAGCCCGTAGGGTATCCACTGTATAGCCACTGAATTTGCCTTGAAATTTCCAAGTTTATTGTAGAAGCCGGTATAAGTCCAATCCCACCACAGGCAGTTTACTTTTAGGATTAATTTGGAACGTCCTCGTTTGTACTCCAATAAAGTCAATGGCGTGCTGAAGTTAGCAAAATTAGAATTAATAATTTGCCCATTTATATATGTCTGGAATTACTTATAAAGGGACGCAATAGATTATAAATTATGTAAAAAACCAGGTATCAGAGCTATAAGAATTGGAAAAGCACCTATTTGATCAATCATAATTTTGGATGTAAATGATGGAATCTTTGAGAAAAAATTGAACTGGAATGAATGATCGATTCGGCTTTGCGCCTATAAATACCTAGTCTGTTGGTTAAAGTATCATTGTCATTGTAAGTGTATGTACTTACTTAATATTTCTTGGTGTCCCATTCACTTCATTACGAGAAATAGAACAAAATTGGATATATTTTTGTTGTTTGTCTTCGATTTTTTGTCTTTTGCGGCAGTGTTTCAATAGGCAAAATAAGACTGAAGAATAGTCAGCCTATTAGAAATGTAACGTGATTTCAAAATAAAGCAGTATCCTCGGTTCACGCGATCTGAAGTACGACAGAGGATTAGATCCAGAATCAGCACTCTCCGAGATGGCCTAAATACCTTTGGACATCTTCGTCACGGAATTTGATTGGGGGACTGTTAATAGGGGAAGCCGATGGATAGATTTAGCTTGTGTTTTTACCGACTGCTTATTATAACCACATATGTTGACTAAGTTAGCTCAGTAACGTTTCGGCTGACTATTTTTTAAATTAATATGAAAGTAACATTTACTCAGTCACATGCATAAAATTCAGCGGCCAATATAAAAACATAAGATGAATACAAGTAATAGGGTTGGCAAATGGGAAGAGGGGGGTTAGGGTTCTGGAACCAGAAGCTGTAAGATGGGTAGAACTCAGGAAGATACTCACCTAATGACTGTTCTTGAACAACAGCATGGGTACAGCTGTGAAGAGGTCCGTAGATATTGCTTTCATTCAAATCACACACACCACAATATTAGGTCACACTCTACTTATAAATTGATGCTGGATTCTTTACAGTTCACGTATTGCTGCTTATTTGGGTTAAATGTCTGGATCATTTGCGATACGGTATGGTGAACAAATAAGTTTTGGATTGCGAACATATTTTTTCCAAAACGTCTTATTTCAAACTTAACAACTATATTTGGAAAGTTCACCTGATTAGCTAAGTTTTCTCGAATAACTGGATGAACAGCGACCACTTTCGACATCTGATAATGTTCATATATGTACTATTTTATCTATCTATTATGTAACAGCCACCTCCAAAAATTCTGTCATGGATTCAACCCTTTCCATGTTATTTTAAGGGTTCAAAATAGTACATCTGAAAAATCTCGATTATACTGTACACAATTAATGAATTGACATGTAGTGGAATGTGATAAAATATCGGAGATAATCGATGTTAGTCTTCGAGAACTACAGGTGCTACACTTTAATATATGAAACTCGGTAATGCTTCAAAAGAATGTATCACAGATCCAACAGCAGCATGAATAAATCTGTTTGGCACAGTGTCAACAGAATTGTAGCGTGACCATCATTGAATTTCCATGCTATTACCGTAGTTTGTTAGTATTTCTGATAAATAATTGATGTATACTTATAAGTAGCGCATATCCGTTTTGGAGAACTACATTTAAGACTCCTCTGAAACCACGTATTTTCCGCAGTACACAGAAAATACTAGCATGTTGGAACTCTTTCAGGTTGTGCAAATTTGTTGATCGGCAGTTAATAAGTTAGTATAGAAGATAAACTTAAGTTTTTAATTAGTGCTACATGTTGGTTTTGTAATATTTGTCAACCTTACGTTTTGGAGTAAGTTATACCAACAAAAAAATGTTCTATGTGTGTATGTTCATTTTTCTGTTCTTAAGCCTCATGTGGTTAGCCCTATATAGTAAATTGTTATATTGAATAAGCAGATGATGTTCCTAAAATCCCACATAAGGTTTAATATGTATTAGGATTTGCATTTATACGTATATCTTAACACTATATTGTCTCAATATGCATATATTTAGACTAGATTTTGGCTGGTAAAATAAGCTGGTACCTGCTGTATTTTTGTGTTCATAACTTACGACTTTTTTTCATTGATATACTTCTTGAATAGCGTTTGAGTTTTTTAGACTAATTTTCTCAAAAACGATCAGTTCATTATGCATATGACTAAACATGGTAATTATCAGTAGCTAGTAAATAATCAAACGTATACATTTAGAATTATATACATTTCAGTAATACTTAATAATGCATTAAATTGTTCAACCACCACTTGAACCTAGAAATTCTATATATACTTTTCAGTGAAATAAATATTCAGATGTTTTACGAAACAGTGTAATCTGGAATATCGCTTCACAACCGCCAATATGGTTTAATATACGACTGGATATGTTTTTGAACGTACTATTCTGGTTACTTACACTAGGTCATATATTGTTTATTGTATAATATATATTATACATTCTTTTTGATGCCTAGATTAGCGCTAGGGTTGAAGGAAACAGTTCATATCTCAGTATTGACACTTGTTTTGTCTTAGTTACAAAATTCCAATGTAAGCCATGAAGCTTTTCCACAGTGTATAACATTCAAATAAGATACTAGAATCCTTGTTTGTGATCAATGAGTCGGATTGTATGTCGCCTATTATAACCCAAATTTGAAATTATATTAAGGATTCTAATAGCAAAAATTTTTGATGTATTGTTCCCTGTTTTGTTTTTATTGCTCAATTATCATGGGAGCAAATATAAAACCTCATACGATTGATAAAAATTTCAACAAAGATTGAATCTTGTCTTCACCTACGTATAAAAATATCTAATTCTTACACACCACCTGTAACATTATGTATTTATATGCTTCTACATAGGACGTATACGCTTTATTAAAAAAGTCCCCTCATCGATTTTCCGTCATCTATTATAGCCCTCTTTTATGCTGAACGCTCATTTGCCGATCCACTGAATTTCATTCTAAATACGGTCTACTTTTTGTATGCCGTTTTATTCACGGGGCCACCCCCGATGCGCATCAACTACGGAACGTGAAAATGGACTCACAACGTTGCCACCTTTGGATATTTGGAATTTGGATGAATTCTTCGTCATAATAGAATAGAAGTTATATTAGATAAATTTCTTCCTCGACTGTCGACAACATTATCACTATTATAAAACAATTCTAGTTTTATTAGCGTCGCGATCTACTGAATTATACAATAACCTTGAACCGTCAAAAAGTAGTGATGAAAAGGGATTATTAAGTATGTTTCAACTGACTATATCGACCTAGGAAACACATTTTTTTTTGGACTACTCATACCACTAATACCATGTCACTATATAATTTATCAATGTCGACATGTCGTCTGTATATTGTTCTGTATGCCGCCATTTTTGCCAGCGCGCAATCCAAGTAATTATTGCATCTATTTTGATTGACTTTGGGGAAGGGTGTGCTGCTTTAGTTTTCAAGATATATTAGCGACGAAGTTATTAGCAGAAAGGAAAGAATTATATCATTCCCAAATTATCTTTTATGTGTCTTGCAGATTTTGAATTATAACTACGATACTTGCCATTTTTAGCAGAAACGTTTTAGGAAGTCAAATTTAAAATAATATTTTTATATTTCACAAGCTGCAAATAATCTTGCATCAAATATTTTTATACCATTATTTCTAAACTGTTGTATGGTTAACTATTTAGAATATTGACTAATTTTTGCTTTTACTACGTACAGTGTGTACTGGTTTAATAGAGCTAAAGACTTGAGTGAACAGAAAGTTTTTTTTAGGAAATCAAAATTAAAGACACAATTTTGGTGTGAGAAAAATACATTCAGAAACAGTTAGATGGGGATGGAACTCCTATGAACTAATCTTCCGCAGTTTTTATTTGCTCAGTTTTTTTTAGGAGGGGGAAAGCTTTTATAGCCGAAGTGTGGGAGTCTCTACCGGCTACCCACTACCGTCATGATTACACAGTAGTAGATAGTACACCCGATGGCATACCCACTAAAACCCAAACCTCCGAACGCCGACCGCCACCGCGGAACTGTTTAACACATTACTTCACGATAGCAGCTTTGTAGCTGGCGCCTACAATCAGGTTTGCCCAACCCATAAGAACCAGACTGCGGGCACTATTGCCAGCGCTCACAATCAGGCTCGCACGTTCCGGGCCACCTGCTGTAGGGCCCTTTCCTCTGATTTTTTCTCCCGTAGAACCATCTCTACAAATCCCGCCACAGCATTTCAATTCTGAGGGGATCGAACCATGCATTTCACTATGGTACCTGGCGTAACAACTTCGCCCAGGGTCATTATCATTGATGCCCTCCACACGTTCCACCTTTCGCAGGTAAAGAACGTGTGTTCTGGTCCATCCACTGCACCTGGACAATAAGCGCAGTTAGGCGAGTCTAGTAGAGTCCTTTTGTGTAGATAGCTGTTGAAGTGACCGTGTCCCGACAGAAACTGGGTGAGATAAAAGTTGATCTCACCTCATTTCCTGTCATGCCACGGTGCCACTTGTCTGATAAGGGTGTGAGTCCATTTGGCTACCTATGTATCTTGCTCCCACCGTTGTTACCAACTGTCCATCGTCTTTTGTTGTTTTTCATTTCGCACTGCAGCGGCTGGTGTTGTCTCCTCTTTTCTCCGATACTTATTCTGGCGCTCTTTTGCCAGCAAGTCTATCGGTGGCGTTCCCAAAATCACAAGAAAGGCACAAGCTGCCGTTCTCTGAACAGACGCCATCCGTTTGTTGTATTTGGAGAACTGAAGTGCCTCTGCCCACACTTCCGCCCCATACAACAAAATAGAATGTACTACATTCATCAGCATCCTCCTTTTGCTGGATCATGGTCCACTCACGTTTGGCATAAGCCTTGATAGGGCAGCCACAGCTTTAGCAGCTTTGTTTGCTGCCAAGGTAATGTGCTGCCAATGAGTTAACTTTGAGTCAAGTAACTCGCCTAGATACTTAACCGCCCCTTTGGCCTCGATAGTAGTCCCCTGGTACATGATCGAGAACTGTTGGGGGAAAACTCGCTGTCGGGTGAAGACCACGATCTCAGTTTTTGCAGCTGCTAGCTCCAGCCCATGCTCTCTCAACCAGTCGTGGATCTGGCTCAGAACTGCCCCTACCCTCCAATCGGCCTGCTCAGGATTCCTAGCCATTATTATAGCTGCTAGATCGTCGGCATATCCAACAAGTTTTGCCCATTCTGAAAGTTGTAACCTCAGTACTCCATCGTACATTATATTCCACAAATCGGGTCCTAACACAGATCCTTGCGCTATCCCTGCTGTTACCTGGACACGCTTTTCACCCTCAGTCGTATGATATACCAGTTCCCTTTCATTAAGGTAACTGCTCATCATTCTTAGTATTTGCTCAGTAATGAACTTAACTTTAGTAGTAGAAGTACAGAATTGATCAAACGATAAAACTTGCCAAATTTGGCTATTTGATGTATTAGCTTTGTGTTTTGAAAAAATGTTAATTTACCAGTAGGTAAATGATCAGTAGTTCATTAGTTGGTGTTATTAGTACTAAAGGTATATATTTTTAATAACTGTAATAATAACGTTGTTGTTGGTCTTTCTTGGTAAAACTTTTTTCTCATTGAGATAAAATTGTGTAATTTCTACACTACAAGCTTCACGAATTAACGTTAGAAATTGGTGTGATACCGTATCGTTTTAATCTTGAAAGCATCGTCAGACTGTCAGACTGTACACAGGCTGTCAAAGTGGATATATATAATGGCTACCCAGGTTACTAGTAAACAGACTATCTGAGTACTAGTATGAATATAAACTAAACTTCACAAATCTAGCACCCCCTAATTTTCTATTATATTACTTTATTTCATATTTACTGTGTATTAGGAGAAGCGGCGTGATAGCACATATAACTAGTCACATTGATAAAGCGCTGTAAATTGTAGTCATCGTGAAACAAACTCCCCGGCAGCTCATTCCACAACAATGAGATTCTACAACAAACTTTTGGAAGAGGTTAGCTTGAGGGGTGGGATGCTCGACCTGGTGGAAATGCACCCATTCGGAGCTCTTTGTGTTTGATGTACTGACGTTTATTAGTGTTATGATGCGAGACGATTCGGTCGAATTTCTGCCATGATGATATCTATAGACGGATCAGCCACCCTCCTTCGGTGTTCCAGACTATTGAGGTCTTTTATGAGGTCAGGCGCCACCAAATGCACTGCTTCTTTCTAGATTGTATCTAGAAGCTTCAGGGAATGCTTTGGGACGCGCCCCCACACATGCGAGCAGTACGCCTGATCTGAGTCTTGCTGCAAAGCAGTAGCAGTAGCGAATACAACCTTCTGGAGCGGAAGGGAATCCCCAGCTTCTGAGACGCGACACTGATAAGGTCGGCAACATGAAGCTCCAGAAGCTTGATGGAAGATTGCTCAAGTATTCAAAGTGGGTCCACCTGCACGGCTAGAAGACCAGCTTGTGATTTTTTTGTCAAGGTTGAGAGGTTTTCTGTGCGTTAAACTAACTAAAATGTGTACATCTCCATTCGACAATTCGTTAAATGTCCTCGTTGATTTGTACAGCATGCTGTCCCGATCGAAGTGAGGTGTTAATGCGGCTGAATTAAGATTCGGGAAAACGTGAAAAGGTGAAGATCTTAACTGTTGCTATCGAGACGTTCATAAGATAACTAGTATCTAAATGTGATCAATTCCTTAAAATACTTCCTATAAGATATTTTATTACTTAAAATATTTCAATGGTAAATCAACATGCATATGTGGGAACGAGGATTGAGAGTTTTGTCTGAAAGAATAGTACTACATAGTAGTAAGGAAATATCAAAATATAGTAGTACCTACCTTAAAGAACAAAATATCTTAAGGACATTATGACGTCAATGTTTAAGGTTGTCTAGGGTTTTCCCTCAACGTTTGTGCAATGCATTTGTTGATAAACTAAATTTTCTCAATACACAGAAAAAGTTTATAAAAGATAATTTAAAATAATGTTTTCTGAGTATTCACGAAATGAAACGTAATTTAGATGTAACATGGGTTTTATCTAGAAAATAATCCCTGTTTCGTTTCCTGAAATCCGGATATTTTATTTGATTAAATGGAGTTTACTGGTGCCTGAATAGAGAGTTATACACAGGACGCACAGTAAAGCAATTCATCGAAGGTTCGATTATCGTCGCGTCCCTTTGTCGAAGCGGGGGTGGGGGCGGGGCTACTGCCGGAACGGCTCAACGCGACCTGTAATATATATCTAGCAACACGCCGTAGTGGTCGTGAACATAAATCACTTAGTTGCACCGACGTTTGGGGCCCGCCGGCGCCGTCTGCCGATACGACAAATGACAATCGTTTCACGACGTAAATTAACTGGGTCACTCCTTACTCTACGGCGATACCGACTCTCCTATACAAACGGGATATTACGCAGAGATAGGCTGAGGGGGTGTAATGAGAATTCTCATAAGAATATAGTATTAGGATAATAAAGTTATGCAGAAAGTCGCAATACTTTGTGTGAAGTGAAATACATTATTGCCAAATATTAAATATGTGAAAGGAGGATATCACAGAAGCCTTAATCCGGCCTTCCGTATAAACAAGTGCCATCGACTCGCGCCATATTTGAAAACGCAAACAGCTCTAAAAAATCGTTAAAAGATATAAGATTTCCATCCATTTTCGTATGAATCTTTTCTACGTAATAATATTTTTGAGATTATGCGCATTAAATTTTTTCACCTAACCTCTTTTTGTTTATTTTCTAAGTAGTGAACGTGCATATAATCCCCTTAGTAACCTTTCCAACAAGTTTTGTATACATTAAAAGACTATAAGACAGAGCAGTGAATAAATTCAGCTCGACAAAGTCAGTCGTGCTCATTTCGGGACATCAGTTTTTTAATTAATTATAAAAAGTTCAGAGTACCTACTAAATTTTTATGAAAAGTTATATTGTAACTCCATCTAAACATGAAAAAAGCTTTGAGTACACATAACCCTAACAATATTGCTCGTACAGAAAACGACGGACAAGAAATGAACGACTCACAAACTGTAACTCAATTCTCTGAATATTTTTGCTGAAACTGATAGTCTTAGAGATATAGAGATATTAGTTGCCTACAATATGGTTACTGGGTGTCTCGACATATTTATTGGAAAAAATCGGATTTGGGAATCTCTTATATTCTTGGGGATGTTCCTCTTTTATATATCAGAAAGTATACCCGAATTCTATCCAAGCGTCTACTCTTAAATAAAATTGCCATATACATCGATTACATGATTCTGGTTTTTAAGGAATAGTCATTTTTTTGGGGAAACAGGATTCGAACATTATATTTTTTCTTCATTTACATTGTCCTGCGCAACCACTAAGTCGAGATAATAGGTAATTTCTGGATAGAGGGTCCAAAAGCGTGAGCAATCTTTCATTCTACTTCTCACCTCAAAGGTTGGTGAAAGATGATTTTTTATCTGTAAACTTTTCACCCTGATAATTAACTATATATGGGTACATTCCATTCTGTTATCACTCAAAAGTATTTTTTAGCTTATTAAATTTAATCTGAACTGAGAACTTTGATTGGAATATTATGGGGCATGATAGAAGTAAGTAATGGTTCCTTGATCAAATCAAATCCAAGGCATTGCTCATTAGAGATGAAATTATTCCCTTAAAAGTAAAATCTCCTATTAAAAAAGTTGATCAACATATTGATATAATCATTAACCGCAATGACTATCTTAGATTTGTTTGAGGCTTTGTGCTACATATTCCTTGCCTTTTTTGAAAATATAGGAAAGAATAATATATATTTCGAGGGGAGTCGGTAGCATTAATTGTATTACGTAGAGAAAACGATATAAGCACTTATATTGAGTAGAAACTTGAGATGACAGTTAACAGCTTGCTAAAATCACAAAGTGTAAGTTTAGCAATGCTTGGAGAAGCCAATTAGCGAGGAAGTACTTCATTGTGAAAAATTCCGAATTGAGATATTGTGCTTTTTGTATTAGGCATTTTCCATATCTGGTTACATCGATGCCATCTTAGTCATACAAGTTATCCGGGTCATCAGTTCAGTAAAAACTAATTAATTTATTTCACCTCTACGCTCCTCTGAAGTCGTGAAAGCGTAAAATAGATTGAGATACCTAAGTCCATTTAATTCTTCCAAAACAATCCGTTTAGAGTCTCGCGGCGCGTTGGCTCGGTCGAACAGAACTCATTATCCCTAGCAATCCCTGTCGCGCGAGCAAAATCCATCTGCCACGGATGTTCTCTCTAGCGCTTTCAATTCAGACATTTCCACTCTGTACATACATAAATGGGTTCGCTGTACAATAAGCTGTGTAAGCTATACGCGCAATTATTTCACCCAGGGAAAGTCCTTGTTGCAAAATATGCGTTATTTTGAGGCTGAATAAATATTATTTATTATTATAATATCGTGTGCGCTAAGTATACGGAGAGAGCAATGCATTACATGCCGGTATAGATTTTAAAGCAGAGAGCACCGTATTTCTCATCCCACCTAAGGATCTAGTTAAAGCCTGCGGAGCTGGCTGAGGAGCTCTTGGTACTTGGTCTGTTTCTCCTCCTCCTTCTAGGCGATGTTCATCTCGGGAGGAGCCGAGAATTCAATAACGAACATCTTATGCGTAGATATTCGAGGTGGACTATGTCGGACTTATTAGCTTGGACAAGTTCAAGCGTGGGTTACGAATGCTTCCAGTAAATCTGGCAAGTCTTTCCACCACGGCGTCTATATCCTCTGGAGCGTAGGGTCGCACAGGTGTCTCATCTACATCGTAGGAGTCTTTTTGAAGCCTCAGATAGAAATTAGCTTCAGAATAGGTGCTTTATATTACCACATTGGCAATAGAGGTATCTGTCAAATATGAAACTCTTGTCTGCTTTTGATTGAAAAACGATATCAGGCCTATTCGCTGGAACTGTCTTGTCGGTATGTATTTGGATGTCCCAGTACAGATTATATTGATTGTTTTGGAGGACTGTCATTGGCGTGTATTTGTAATGAGGATCTGAGTTTTTTATTAATTGTATGTTGTGGCTAGTGCTTGTTGTGTAACTTTTGCTGCAGAGTTATGTCTGGCTGTATATTCAGTTCCTGCTAGAGTTTTCATCATGTATTATGGATGGGGCTTTGATTATGTACTTTCTGTAGTTTCGAGTCGAAATTACTTGGTCTTGGATGGCAAGCATGAAATCTTCTTGCAGCCAGGTGTATGACTGTGTCTTATTAATGTATCGTCGTCATGGAGTGCTGTATCATATGAAATGCCATAATTTAAAATTGATCTATTTTTTTCTCATATGATTTTTATCATAACAAGGAATTACTACAGTGGTATCACGTTCCGGGCACATTATTTTGTTAGTGAGCAATATTCACTCTGACAGCATCGACTTGTGATCGACTTCATTCAAGTTTACTACTATTTTACGTGGATTGTTGGTTCCACTAAATAGCGGATTATGTGACATTCGCAGTGGCGGTGAGGCATAGCACTTGATGCTTAGAAAATCACTCGTGTGAAGATTTTACTCTAGTATTAAGTGTATGCTTTTCACTAAGCATCAGACCTACTATAGAGATAACGGCACATCGAGAATAGTGTTTACGAAGAACAAGTGACGTCGCGGTAAATCAGTAACCCCTTATTGTCAGATGTCTTAAGGGACATCTGTTGTCGCTTCAAGGCAGGCCTTTTCAATACCTTTGACTTCGTAAGTTGCTAATGGGTGTCCCCATTGAGGGCGAAAATTGGAGATGATTTGATTTTCATCTAGGGCTTACTGTTTACGATATATAGTCTTGTGAGTATTATATTAATTATGACTCTATGCTCTTTATTCAACACCGTGATGGGGGTTGTGCAGAAGATGCTCTTTTACGTGGTATCCTCAATATACATAATAGGTAATACAAGGTTCTTGAGCTTTTAAAAATTGTTGTGTATCGATACATCACGATCAGTTATTCTAATTCTTGGACTTGAATGGTTGTGACTGGGTAAGTAGAAATACATTCGTTTCATAGGACACAAAGATATGAAGTACTAACATAAGCAACCCACAGACATATGATTGCAAGTTTGTGGTTTAATGATACATATCTAAATTAATGGGATGATTATAGGTCCTAAATATAGTGGAATCAATCTGAGCGTATGACCGCATGTGTCACATCTGTGTGAAGGCGAGCGCCACCCTGTGTCACCCTCTGGTGCTTGGTACCCAGGGCAGATGATCCCCAACGCCCATCTCTCTACGCCACCACTGGTTATTAGACCAGACCAGTATCTGGCTCATGTGGACACAGATTTGGAGGCTCTGACGGAGCATTCAGAATGTTATCGAGCGACATCTAATCATTCTACCCGATCCAGGCCAAGCACAGAACGCAAACACAGGCACATGTGGAGAGATTTGGAGGTGTTGGAATCTGTGTGGACGGTGCGTTCCCAATTTCCAAATGCTAATAAACGACATCTAATTATTCTGTTCCGTCCAGACCCAGCTCTGAACGCAAACACAGGCACTTGTGGAGAAATGTGGAGGGGTTGAAAATGGTGTGGGCAGTGCATAAGACAGGCTGATCAGATGACATGTCCACCATATCAAGTAAAACCGTAATCTACGTTGTTTGCTCGATAATCACACTGTACATACAATCATTCCAAAATCCGCCACTGTAACGAAACAATATCAGTTGTACAGCGTTATGTGTAGTTGTAAACTTGTTAGACACGAGAGACAGTCCGCAAAAAAGTCACATTCGCGAAGCGTTGATGTGTGTTGATGAATTACATAGCGTAAATAAACCAAGATAAATTCGAATACAAGGCACATGGTATTATTCGAATTATCGTACATTCTGTATCATCCTATAAATCTGCATTAAATCCGCATTAAGCCGAAATTATGATGAATGACCTAGTTCAGAGTGTGACCGAGGCAATTTATTAATTTACTACTTTGCTTCTGCTAAGGACTCTGAATACAGGTCTGGCTGCAAGGATGTAAGTAGGTGTAGGTACAAAGAAAAATACAGAGGGCGAGTGATCATGATCATTATTATTTCATGCTGATGACAGGTATAGAGTACATTTCCCTATCTCTCGTAGCAAAGCTGCAGCTAACAACATAGAACGTTTCCAGGGATTTTCAAAACTTAGAACGAGCAAGTATTATATTCCCACTATCAAGTTGCGTATTAAGAATAAACTGAAAAATAGGGGCACGATTGATTACTGGGCTGTAGTATCGGATGTTATATTTATTTAGCTCATGGGCCGAGAAGCAAGGTCAAGGGTTGCCACCTTATTAAATTGTATACGCCTCAATATTCCTTAAACAAATATTCTGCTCTCATATTTCCGTCTATCGCAAGTTTCTTGTTGCTCCTTAATTTGTCGCCTGCTTATCCATATTACTATCAATTTGCAGTGGTGCCAACCACCAGCTACCTATTGTAAAATCCCTGCCTGAAACTATTTCTGGTTATCGATTACCTGTTTGTGTATACTACTCGTATGTGTTATGCATTTATTTATTCCCGAAAATATTTTTATTACTGAACAAGATTCTTCTGTTTACATTCATAATATATCGCAATTACCCACATCATCTCTAAATCAAGGCCAAACAACAAAAATCTATCTGTTAGAATTAATGAAACAAAACCTGACTTCGTTCTATTATAACTATAATCATATTTATTTCAAATAATACTTAATATTTTGATACGAGCCATGAAAATGAAACTGGAGGTTGTAGTTGTTTGCTGTGCAAGTGCTCAGTTATATAAATTCAGTTTTGGAACTTACTTATTTTAGTAGTGCTTCTGGAAGTGAAACGATTTGGACTTCCAAGCGCAGCAGATGCCTTCTTCGGCGTTAAGTAAAGATCCTTATGACTTGGACTTGAACGCTTGGCAATACTTCAGTCCCCTGAATTTGGAAAGAAGTTTTTTACTTTTGTGGTTTGCTGGAAAACTCGTAACATTGAGGAGGACTAGATCTCTTGTAGAAGAACCATTTTTTGGACCGTTCTCATACCTGTTATCACTGGATGATGATGATCTCATGAACTGGACGATCTGTTATCCACTTTTCGTCCAGTAGTAATGAATTTTAATTCGCGAAACGCTTATCCAGACACAAGCTACCAACTCTACAGTCCTTCGACAACTTCTGATGTAGACCTATAATAATATTTCATTCTTTTCATTCAAATATGAAAAAAATGTCAGGATAGATTCTGTTGAGTTTGCATAAAACTGAAATTTGCTATTAGTGAAACATCATAGGCTCATCCTATGTATGTAATTCACAACAGTATGATCTCCAATTCCTTGTCTACGAGATGCTGTGTGGACCGCACTAAGGTCATGATGGTGTTAGAATGGTACTAAAATCCTCTATTCTGGAATATAATATGGAACCCAAGTATAATTACTATGACACTTGGCATTTTAATAGTATTTGCAAGAGCGTGCAACTAATTTTTTGTTTATTGTAGCGAAAATAAACATTCTTATAGTATGTTGATGGTATAACACATTTCTGTAATCCGAGTCCTGTGAGACGAGAGCGAGACTATGAACGACACATTCTCTCGTCATATGATGTTAAATAATTTAATGTGTGCATTCTGTTTAACGTATGTACACCAAATCTATTTTGATACCAGAATGTTGTTGATTTTTTTTATCCCTATACACACAAATGAGTAATTCAAAATGATAAAATTAGCAATGAAACACAGCAATCTATTTTTGGTTTATTGTTCAGATAATATGACAAACTATCCGCTAGTCTAGAACCTAAAATCTAATCGACGCGATGATTCTTTTCTATTGCGGTAAGGTATTAGTGATATAATTGCAAGTTACCATCGTATACTATATTTATTTTGACGATTAGATGGCAACCATGGGGTTGTAAGAAATATTACTGGGTTTTAACACAGTTTACCTAATTTCAACTCTTAAATCATGTTCGAAACGGTTTCTTGCTCTCTATCTGCTTGAAAAAGAAGTTTCGCTTGTTAAAATTTACTCATAAAGCTCTCTATTTAGATTGATGACCTGGTAGCATTGTACCAGATATTTAGTAATATTCTTTTTTGAATTATGCTATCACTATTTCCAACAAATGTTGCCTTGTTTCTTTAAACAATTGCCTCAAAAATATGGACATGTTTCGAAAACGTGTATTGAATAGGTCGACAAAGCGAACAGATTCACTCGTTGTTATTCATTACGAGTCGTAGTGAATATCGTCAGCAGCATTATCTAAACGTTTTTAAACTCTCTTATATCATCTGTAAGATTTCAATTAATCTAGAGTCAAAAAAATTATATCGTTTGTACACGAAGATGCAGGAATCATGATAATATGACAGATTGGATTTAGTATAAGACGAGGCACTCGCACATGTCTCCACACAAAGTCATCTATTTGATCAACTAACCATCGTGAACCTCGTGCTTTCAAATTCGGTGGTGGCGACACAGCACAACCCGATTTTAGGATTTGTTTGAGTGGGAAATAATGCACGAACAAAATTTTGTTGGCAAAAATGCATTTTTCTGGTGTTAACATTGCATTTTCCTGTCCTTTACTGGTAATCAAATCATTACAAAAAATTAAATTGAATTTTAACAAATGATACCTACGTTTTCTTTGAACAAATGAATTCTTCGTCAAAATTTGGATAATGCTAATTTACTTAATTTGTTGAAATCATGTTATAGCGAAACCAAAATTTTGGAAAGCATTTGATAAAATAACATATGGAGGCTAATTTTTTCTGGAAATAATGTCAATATCAATAGACATGAGATCATCAGGTCACAATTCTTCTTTCAAACAATAAATATGCGGCAAATAACGGGTTATTGGTTATGATATCAGAATTTTAAATTGATCATCTTCAATCAGATTCAACGAAGGGAGAAGACGACTCAGTTGATGCATTATACAGTTTCAAGAAAAAATCCTGATTTATTTTGAATTGAAATATGCATCAACAAAAGGCGATACCTTTTTGTTGACTAACTGTACAGTTTCCTCAACAATCATTCAAACATTACGTAACACGTACATTAAGCAGGTAAACGGCGGCGTGTATAAGACGCTTAACTCAACTCACTTATTTTAAGGTAATTCAAGTATTAGCAGCAGTCGTAACTCTTAAAGAGTGGTGGAGAAGCAACATACCTTGAAAGCCTCTAGACGAAACTTGGCCCATTTATATCTCCTTCAGTTAAGTAACATAATTTATGAATGCTGGTTCCATACATAAATGAGCCTGTAAGGCTCCATGTACTCGAGTGTAGATGCCACAACTCACCCTCCTAATGATAAAATAGATTCATGGGCTATTTTTCCTTTAATGGCTGTGAGCCTCATATTTAGTTCTATGGTACTGCACACCTAACCTAACCTAAAAAAAATCCACAGTAATTTGTGTTCGTGCATCTTCCTGCCTGATTTCAGATTTGAAAAATATTTTGGGAACATTATTAGGTTAAAGACAGAATCCATATCAACACTCATCTCCCTTCACTGGGTTATGTATGTGTTATTCAATTGCTCTCCCTAGTTTGACCGCCAGGCTATACTGACGATTCTAGGCTAAAGACAAAACATGCATGTATATAGCAGGTCTGCTGCATACATATCAATCGTGGAAATTTATATGTGATGCTATGTTTAAAAAGTTGTTCAACTTCATTAGTTATCATTTTGTGATTATGATCTGGTTTGAATTGAAGTGAAATTCGTTATTATTTTATTATCTGTCGATTTTTTCGGTATGATTACTAAAATACCAATTAATTCTGCATAGATTTAAAACAAACAAAATTGTGTGATGATGTGACAATTGTCCTGAAACGTTATGTTAAAGAGCATAGACGAGTAATTTGCAAATGATCTGAAATCTCTTATCAGTGAGTAGTGTTGGTAGATCGTTCGATTGTAATCAACTACAGAACTGTGACTACTCAGCATAATGTTCAAGGTTATGAAGACTGCCATCAACGTACAGCTGCTGACAAATTAGATAAACTCAAAACCATCCACCTGGAGAATGTCGAGTGGTTGAACTCGATTTATCGAAAGGTATCAATAGGGTGTGGTGGTATGAGAGACATCTCTTCAAGCTTGTTACCAATAGCAAGATAATCATCTCCAGTCCGATCCTTATTTGTGCTGGTGGATGGATATATTTCCGATATATTCACCATCAACACCGGTGTTCCCAGAGATATGTTCTCTGTCTAAAGCACTTGATGTTGTACATCAATGAACTATTGGAAATAACGTCTATTCCAAACTACAGCTTCGCAGGCGACAGTACTCTCATCCATGGTACCAGGTGAACGACTACCATCCAGCGAGGCGTCACATTGGCAGGAGCCATGTGTCATCCATATCAATTGAAAACATCATAGAAAAATTGACGAGTGTAGATCTACAAATGGAGTTCAGGTCAAGGCAGAAAGGTCAGGCAGCTAGCCGCAAAGAAGATCACATGCTCTTTTACCAGCCGTGGACATGGAGAAACGTCCAATGATCGAGACATGCTTCATCAAGCTTCTGGGATTAATAACGGCAATAATTTGTCCCTACTCGATCATAATACCGTGTAGTATGTCGATATCCAGATGCTGGATGATCTCTACAGCTCCAAAAAAAATATTCACCGAAACAACTACTACTACTACTACTACTGTAAAATTCTCATATTAACCAACTCTGGAATGCTGCGTCAGGTGTGGGGATGCGATCAGCAGCATTCCCTGAAACTTATAAGACTAAATTCAGAAAAAGCAATACGTCTAGTGGATCGCCTGACTTGACAAACAACCTCCACAGTGTGTTACATCAAATAAAAGTGGTTGATCTGTCACTTTTCTATATATCGTAGATTATAAAAATTTGAACAATTTGTCGTGCATAATAATGCAAAGAGTCGTAAGTAAAACAAAGACTAGAGGGACAGAGCGGGCACATCCACACCAGGTCGAACAGGCCTCTTTCAAAAATCATTATTTCGGTGTTTGTCGGGGCATTTTTCCGATGGTCACAGTTTACAGCAATGTGAATAGATATTAAAATTTGTCCTGTCGTGTGATTCTGATTATAGGTTTTATGCCTCTGTGAAAGGTTACCTATAAAATAATAAAATAAAAAAACTAAAGAATGTCGTTTGGTTTGCCATATTTTACAGTACAATCAGACTATGAAATTATTCAAAATGCTTTTCCAGATTACATATGAACTAGTGCTAGCTTGGGTATACAACACTACAATTCGGCAAATGTGACGTGGACACTACCGTATACAAATTGTAATCCATTACCTATTAACTGAAATATTTTTTGTCTTATTTCACTTTCAATGCACCGATGATGCTAGAAATACAAACAAATCCTGCAGCGACAGTATTTAGCTCCTCATCATATTCCCGAATTCCAACAACGGACGGACAAACCGACGTATCTACTTTTGGAAATTATCGACGTGCATTTTCGGGGTGTCCATATAGGTACTACATAAATATGAATTGAATCTAATGAGACTGCCATCTTTCCTTGGTAACTACCACCAATAAGGATGGTAATGAATTGTTCAACAATTCATGATCAAAATAAAACTCTAAATGAACATTGTTTGGACCTTATTGTTAGTGTTTATTTTGAACGGGAGTTTATATTTATTAAACACACACTGCGAAAGAATAAGGATTTTCTCCAAGATGCCTGTAATATGTAAAACGGCAAAGTGGCACTGTCGGAAAAGTAGGCAGTTTTACGTAGTCTGAAAGTTTTTAGATATTCCTAATCTATACAAGTTTAAA
The DNA here is from genome assembly GCA_949316355.1 of Bruchidius siliquastri. Classification (NCBI taxonomy): domain Eukaryota; kingdom Metazoa; phylum Arthropoda; class Insecta; order Coleoptera; family Chrysomelidae; genus Bruchidius; species Bruchidius siliquastri. The sequence goes on along the minus strand of OX438532.1, from coordinate 24,448,281 downwards.
CAAGTTTGAGCACTCAGCTATTTTGTCTAAAGTTGTAAGTGCTTACACGCAAATGTTGTGTGTTGCCCGAATTTTAACGTGAAAATGGAACCGGGTAGTCGCGATTTTTGAGCCATGATTTTGTATGAATATAAAAAGGGACCAAAACAAGCGGAATGTCACGAAAGTTTAGTGAGTTGCTTTGGGGACTCTGCTCCTTCTAGGGCTACACTTTTTAATCGGTATACTTAGTTTAAAAGAGGCCCGGTCTCACTCGATGGTGAATCTCGCACAGGTCGACCGCCCACTGCTGTTACTCAGGAAACTGTAGAAGCTGTGCAAAATATGGTAAAAAAAGATCGTCATATAACCTACACCGAGATTGAGGCTTCTCTGGGGATTGGATCGGCAGCGGTCCGAACAATCATTCATGATCATCTTCGCCTAAGGAAGCGGTGTTCCAGATGGATGCCACATTTGTTGAGCAGTGAACAAAAAGAAACAAGAGTTGGTTGGGCTAAGTTTATGCTTGAACAATTTGATAATGGGCACAGCAAAAACACTTTTAATACCTTAACCGGAGACGAAACATGTTTATATCATTACGATCCCGAAACTAAACAGCTGTCATTAGTTTGGTGCTTTGAAAGTGAGCAGTCTCCAACGAAAATTCGTCGTTCCAAGAGTGTTGGAAAGAAAATGGTCGCATCTTTTTTTCTAAAAGTGGATACATCACAACGGTAGCTTTGGAAAATCGAAGGACAGTTACTTCTGAATGGTATATAACCAAATGTGTTCCTGTAGTCTTCCAAGAACTATGCAAGAGCCGCCCAAACACTGGTCTGTGGGGTATTCAATGGCACCATGACAACGCACCCGTCCACAGCGCCGCTAGAACACTCGATTTTTTTGCTGAACAGTCTGTCAAACTGTTGCCTCACCCACCTTATTCTCCGGGCCTAGCTCCGTGCGACTTCTTCTTATTCCTTAAGATAAAAGAAAAGTTACGAAGTCGCCATTTTTCCACCGATGAAGAGGCAATCGCTGCATTTGAGGAGGAAATTAGCAACCGATCTAAAGAACGTTGGTCACAAGAATTTCACAAGTCGCTTTACCGCATGTGTAAATGTATTAAGGTAGGGGGAGAATATGTTGAAAAAACAGAATAAAGTTTATAAAAAAAACCTTGTAGTTTCTCTGTATCTAAAAACTTTCAGCGTGACCTACTTACGTTGTCGTTTTCTCATTTTTCACATTCTACAACAAATAGCAATCCATTATAGCTGTCTGTTCCACAAATTCGGATATCATGTCATATAGTGAGTACACAATACCGACCGCAGTACAGCATAGCGACAAAGAAGTGTCACAAATAGCAAAATAGACCATCTATAATGGACGGTAGTGGGAGGTAGATTCCTCGCTTATTATCGAATACGTAATACTCATATACTGCTGATCACTATGATGTAGAGTAGATGAAGGTGCCGACGAATTGACACCATCTCAGTCTCTTTTACAGATCCTAAAGAACCTCATCAGGCTTGTTATTCGTTGCCAGTTTTATGTTGTGGCGCCGAGAATTTTTTAGAATGTTTGCGACCTTCTTATCCACTCTCTTCTCTTCATTGCCTCTCATGGAAACCAGCAGTGTAGCAGTATTGAGTACAATATTTATTATAATCGTCACTCCATAGTTCGACCCAGATCCTGAACCGTAAATCCACCCCTAACTTGATTTATGTTTGTTACATGTAGCGGTGCCGTTTCCGCCAAGCCACAAGCTGACGGTTGCGGAGGTGTTCGATGCGCGTACCGGCAAACCGCGACCTGACGTGTTAAAGCAGCACTTCATCCTGGAAGGTAGGATCGACGAAGCTGCCGCCCTCAGGATCATCAACGAGGGGGCGCAGCTGCTGCGCTCCGAGAAGACCATGATAGACATCGAGGCGCCAGTCACAGGTAAGCCAAATTTACTTATATTCTTATCTGTTATCATTGTTTATTAATGCTCCTCACAAGTATTACACGGAGATCGATTCATACTAAGTTTTTGAACACTGAAAACAGCCTGAATTAACTCAAATAAGACTCTCCACAACAGACGTGTTAGCTGCGTATCTACGCTCGCTCGTACGGTTCTTTTCTATTATCACACTATCTTTCAATTATTAATTAAATGTAGCGTATGCCTTTGCTCCAAAATTATTGAGCAAATGTTTCAAAGTGTATGATGAAAAATTTCGGAGCATTTTCTTCATGAAGTGAAAGCAATTGATTCGGCCAAAGTAAAAGCCTCAAGTTTATGGGTAATAAAATAATTATGAATAAAAAGTAAGGCTCATAATAAATCATACTATTTGTTTAGAAAAATGTGTATCTACCAGATAAGACTCTTTGAGAGAAATACATATCACGTGTCAAATGTGAGATATTTAATGAAATGACGGAAAGAAACCTAAAAATACAATGTAGTCATTACAGGAAGACTCGAGTTTCTACTATGTTAATGGGAAATATGAAAACTGACTAGACTAATATCATTCTAAACAAGAAGAAACTAGGGACACAAACTTCAGTCATATTCACGGATGCCATTTTCATCTTTCAGTGAAAATGGGCAGGCAAGAAAACTGAAAAGATTGCTGTAATTTTCTCTGCCGAGGTAGCCTAAACCTCAGTGAAGTTTGTTGTATAAAAATGTCTGGTTTCAATTATTGTCCGGATAAAGTGCGAACAATCAAATAAAGAAACAAGTTACATTAATTTGGGTCAGGATTAAACGCAAGCTTGTAGGAGAATTTAATGCTAAATAAACTAGCTGTTTGATAAGTTACAACACTCTCTTAGATGTTTACTGAGAGCTCCGAGATCTGAGCTATTTACTGCAAAATACAAGCAACGTATTTTAATACGAAATAAAGCAAACGATAATACTACGACCATTTGCTATTTAGCATTTGCTTTTCCTTCTTGTCTTTACTTGAAGTAAACTTTTTATTTTAACAAGTTTTTTATTAGCTTGACCTGTATGTATGCATATTTGGAACAGAATCATCGAACGCTATTTTTACCCACTTCAAAATGTCAGATTAATTTTAAATTTTGCACATTCATCAAGAACCGATGACGATAAAATAGTTTGATCAGTATGTCACATTATTGGTTTTCATTTCAGAATTATTTCTGATAAAAATTATATTTAAAGTTCAAATATCCGAATATGCGATAAATTATATGAGGTAATGGTCATACCACTCTGAGTACGCCGTAGCCTTAGCTAAGCAGCGTCTAGAGCGGTTAGTACTTGGATGGGTGACCGCTTGGGAGCACCGTGTCGTTAGCTTGTTAACATGGTTTTTTAACACGCATCTCATTAGCTTCACGTGTATGTATGTTTGTAACGGAATCTTAAAGACCAATGACAATAAAATAGCTTAATAAATAGGTTTGTCCCATTATTTATTTTTATGAAGGAACACGTTTACAAGTGATGATACGAATTAACATTGTAATTAATTTTTTTACGAGTTGTAGCGATACGTTTAAAGGTGATAATACGAGTGACGTTCAATTTTTCTTCTTAACACAATTTTATTAGTTTGACCTGTATCTATAGAGGCAGAATCTTTGAAATATCAAGATACGGGATTTTTCGAGACCTCATAAATTGAGAGAATACCCTCCAGACTCATTAATTAAGATACATTGAAGGGCAAGTCTAAATCCAGCAGCCACGTAATTGCGGCTTCTCATATCAAAGTACAAGAATACATTCGTCAAAGAATAAATAATGTTGAGTTTACAAGCTAATAAAACGCGCTTTTATAGTTATAACTGAAAAGTAAAAAATAATTATAAGCATAAAATGATTAACGATAAAATGAATGTCAACAAGATTCCATTTACTTTTTCTCACTAGCTTGATTTCCTAAAATTATATGACCCTGAAATAAGTCCCTCACCTTAAAACTCAGTTTCACATGGCACATGCGAGGCCTCTAATCATTTTGTTATTATCAAAAAACAATATTGATCGGAATTGAGAAATCTCTAACTTTTCCGCCATCAGCTAGAATCATCCCGAACTGTACCGTATCGTTGGGATGTTTGCTTGGTTTACTCTGATAGTAAACAAACCGTAGGCACCTCTCCTCTTTCTGGTAAATTCATTAGTACACTAGGAGATATAAAAGCGGTTCCGCTATACTCTGATTCCAAGAAATATTTACAAATCCGCGTAGAGGTTAATTAGGCATTATGTACGGACAGATTGGACGTACGTGGACGATGCGGTGACGCCTGACGCCTTGTCGGAGGTGAGGGCGAAATGGGTTTTAGCGGTTGGTGGGAGCCCGGATGGTTAGCGCTGCGGTGACACTGGACGGACATGTGTATTGTGCCTTTTAGGATATAATTTCAGTATCTTATGAAAACCACTGGGTAGAATATCTCTTCTTTCGGTGCCTATCCGGTCCGAATGTTGGCGATCATTCTGGCTATCGTGATCTTATTCACGGCTGCTCTAAAAAGCCCGGTGGTTGTCAAAGAGAACCATGTTCTCAGATTTTTCAGCCAAGAGATCCTTCTGCGGCCTGGACCACGTTTACTTGGAATTTTCCCTTGCAGTATTTGCTGTAGTAGACCATATCTTTTTTCGTTACGCATTATATGACACAGGTATTCTAACTTGCGTGTTTTTATGGTGGTTATTATCTCCGTGGTTTTCTTCATTCTTCGAAGGACTTCTTCGTTGATCACGTGGTCCACCCTCAAGATTTTGCGATATAGCCACATCTCAAATGCTGTCAGCTTCTTCATGGTGGCTTCAGTCAAAGTCCATGATTCTGTTCCATAGAGTAAGACAGAGAAGACATAGCAGCGGAGGAGTCGCAGCTTGGTCGTCATTGACAAGGAATGACATTTAAAAACTGATGACCTTTTAACAAATACAGCCCTTGCCTTTTCTATGCGGCATCTTATTTCCTGTGAATGATCCCATTGATCATACAACATGGTTCCCAGATATGTATATGTATTAACTTGTTTAATGTGTTGGTTATTAAAAATTGTCAGATCTTCACGTGGCAAATTATTTTTGCTGATCACCATATATTTGGTTTTACTTAGGTTTATATCGAGCCCATACTCCTGACTCACCTCTATTACTCTTGTCATGGTTTCCTATAGGTATTTTAGACTATCTGTGATGATTACGGTATCGTCCGTGAATCTTAAGTTATTTAGGCGTTTACCATTTACAAGTATTCCTGCGTTACTGTTTTCTAGGGCTTTATCAAATACATTTTCCGAGTATTTATTAAATACTAACGGCGACAGAACGCACCCCTGTCTAACTCCCCGTAATATCTGTATTGTTTCAGAATATAGCCCAGCCAATAAGGTAAAACGAGTCTGATTCTGGGATTCTGGTATTGAAGTTAACTGAAAACTACTTAAACCATGATATCATTGGATCATAAATTAACTGTTTCATTTTTACGAATTGAAAAATAAAAAATATTTATATTATTAAAGGTATTGAATGAATCACATTATTTTCAGTTTACTACTTGATAGAAAATACCACGCGAATGGATCATTTCTCAATCAGAGAATAAGTATTTTTGTACTTTCTCTTCTGTAACATACAAAGGGCGTACATTTTTTGCAAAGTAGTAGTTCATTAATATTATTGTCAGTATTTGAAATACTCTAAAGAATTGCTAAACAATATGAGAAATGAGTAATGAGAAAACAAATGGCTTGGTTAGAATAGGGACCAAAGGCTAATAATACATTGTCCCCAAACTCCATGCTGGGTATTGCGTATTACGATAGACGAATGGACATACAACTGGCGAAAGTATGGCTAGAGAGTAATTACTGCAGGCAGGCCAAAACATTAATAACAGGCCCTGACAAACTTCGGCAGCTGTGGCTATGGAATCACTCCACCTTTTGATGTTCCTCATAAGAGTGGAAAAAGACCATGTCTGTCCGAAGTGCTGGGAAGAGACCTCGTTCCATTTCGTGTTCGGCACCACGAAATTTAACATAGAAAAAATGTACTCCGTGCAATGATCATATCGTACCTTTATTAGATCCGGAAGTTTCTCAGACACTACCATGTAACTTCACATTGATAAAGAAATCTCCAAATATAAATTTTGCTGATAAAAATATTGTGTACTTTCACATATAAAACTCTTTTTCTTTCAGTGACGCGTTTCGATTTATATTTAAATCATCGTCGGACTATCAGATATGACTGTTAATAATGGATACCCAGAATACTTGCCAACTAGCTAATTAGAGCCTATCATGAATACAAAATCAGAGCTCTCAAATCCAGCATACTATTCATCCTTTTTAGCTATTTTCCTATTGAATTATTTTTTATTTTATCTATCTTAGGGTAAATATTTTTTGGCGACTGCATTTGCACTACTGTTGCAAAACCTTAACCATCGGTGTCAAAATGTCCTTCATGTGATAAACTATTTTATTACTAAGAATGAAATATCTTGAATCATGAAATATCTTAAGGACATTTTGACGGCGATGTTTAAGGTTTTGTAGTGGTTTCTCTGAATAAAAGTGAGAATGCAGTCGCCAAAAAATATTTCCCCTAAGTCAGACAAAAGAAAGAAAAAATAATTTAATTGAAAAATAACCAGACAGGATAAATAGTATGCTAGATGTGAGAGATTCAGTTTTGTGTTCATGATAGGATCTAGTTACCTAGTTGGCAAGTAATTTGGGTAGCCTTTGTTAACAGTCAAACCTGACAGTCCGACGATGAATTAAATATAAATCAAAACGTGTCACTAAAGGAAAACAGTTTTATTTGTGAAAATATGTGTCATGACCACAACTTTTTATCTGCATGATGGAAGAGTTTCAGAAAGTAAGAGCATCTAATTTGGCAACTGGAAATAAAATACTATCTAGAAGAACCAGTCGTTACAACCGCATATCGCTGGCAGTGCCCTTGTATGCGAGCAACCATTGCTTTCTAGTATCTGCAGCAATCCATTCATAGTGAATCAAATCTGATAGACAAGCGACCAATGCCTTCAGGTTTCTTATGTTACAGATTGTATATCTGTCTCTCTCTCTGTATGTCTCTCTCTTTCTTGATTAAAGGATTCTGTCCGTAACGTTCCAGGGAAGTCGACCGTGAAGCATGTCACTGATGTCACTGTAGTGCAGCAAATTATGTACGGCATCCAGTTAACCATTTTCACAGGGGTTGACCAAACTATATACAGCTTCGTTAGTATAATACTGCAAGAGAAAATAGTAAACAACGGGTGGTTATTATATTTTGGAAATAGTAATGTAAACAAATCATGAGATTAGTCATACTGACCTTATAAATACTCTTAGCCAGTAGAAAACATAAAGTAAGTCATATGTTATTGACCATATAAACTATACCGCGTTATATTACACAAAGATCACAATTTATGTTAATCCGAAAAATACCTTAAACACATCGCACAAGAAAAAATATTGGGAAATTTTGAAAATTTTGGTCTCGATCGCCATGCGTAACTCAACTTAGAAATATGCCTTAGTATCCGTGTTTCGAATTCAATAATGAATAATCATTGTCTGACTCCGGTATAGAATTTTGTTATTAAATTAACAATTCATAATCCAAAAGGTAGATACTGGGTTTCATACATTGTTTACAGTATAGAAATCACCACTGTATATCGAATGTTTTTTAACAGACTGAAAGGGCCAACTATCATATGAGATGAAAGCCTTCGCAAGCAGTTTTTTTTTGGAAAATATAATATTGAAGTGTTCACCATACAAATTCTAGAACAGTTCGTAAAATACTTTGTTTGATTCCTCAAACATTATCATTGAATATGGAACAATTAATTAATTCCAGAGTTATTTACACTATTACGACGCATGGATGACTCGTCTAGACTAGCAATTCTATCGAATCCGATTCTCAGCATCAGGCTTTTGCATTCAATTTTGTCGTATTAGAAGTATGAGAGTGAATTATTTTTTAGAAGATTGCGTAGAAAATACGTCGATTTATCTACATGGCAGTATCTTTTGCTTCATTTTTGATTAAGTGCCATGGATAGCAGGCCATCTTTTGCCGCTAATAACATGGGACTGACTGGTCCAAACTGAACGTTTGCGGTTTCAAAAAGCAGACTAGAAGTTCAACATAAAACCACAAATATATAGAATATTGTAATTGACGTGAAAATTGTAATAGTTCCCAAAGGAAATGGCGTAATTTTTTGAGCAGTATTCCAATCTGTACGACCGGTTCGAGATTATGCAGAAAAGCAGAAAAAATTACGCCAGCATGCATTGGTCATTAACTACATTATTTCAGAGCCATATTTGCAATAATATCATCTGGTGGCCCTACAACCATTTTTGGGTTTTTTCGGACAAATCTGACAAGTGTAATAACATATATGGATTTTATTGGCGTAGTGAATGCGTCTTTATCACAGCTGTCTTTATCAGCTGAATGAATGTCTTGCAAACTGGAATAAAATAGTAAAAGAGGAGTGAGGCGACGTGTCAGCTTTGTTGGCTGGCGTGAACGGTTGGCATGCAATCGATTTAAAATTCTCAGCGGGGCGCAGACGATGGACCCGCAGCTTGAAGCTAGTGCTGCCGAAGCGGCAGCCTCCAGTGAATTATTCATCTGATAGGGTTGCGCATAATTATACCAGTTATAACTGGGTCAAACGTGTGCCGCACCACGAATCGTTCTACGAGTATATACTGACACACACACACACACACACACAGGAGCAAGCGGAGACAAAGGTACAGAATGCTCCTATGCTAGAAAACGACGAATATCGCACTCTTCTACTTTTCGTGTCTGTATGGCTGGCCATAGACGATAAGGTTTTACCGTCCGGTAGGCCTTCCGGCTTTTAAATGTGAAGGCTTTATTCAGTTTTCGAAAGTTGAACGAGTTGCGGATATGATCTCGGAGAACGATCTTTTGTTATTAGGTCCAGCGGTTGCTCTGCTACCTAAAGAACAAGCGATGTCAAAACGCAAACGTGCCAAGTGAGTAAAACAGTAGATATGGGCAGCAGCATTCGCATACGCACCTCATAAACCAATTACGTCTGGAACTTGATGATTGTAGAAATTATCTACATACCTATATGGACGGAAACTTATCTATATATTTATATACGGTATTGCTAGAAATGGTTTCTCCGTTACTACGCAAAGAAGATACATTGGGGTATTTAGCAACGGGGAGAAATCATGAAGATCTGAGCGTCTCGACCCGTATTTGTGCTAAAGTTGTGGGAAAAAAGATCAATTGTTTTCAATTTATCCAGCAATATGCACTATACTTTTTCGCATCTGGTGCTCTTCTCTTGCACATACACGTTCATTCTTGCATGCGAGAGGCCTGGCATATCTTGCGTGGCTGACAGTTCGATTTTGTTGATGTTAAGAGTTTTATTCAACAACTGTGGACTCATATTACGATACATCCGAGTTATGGACATGGTAAAATCCATTTGGAAGTCATTTGAACCAACATTTTTTTTTTCGGAAGTCGTACAGCAGTTGTAGGTAACTTCTTCATCTAAATGAAGATAATGCATTCCGCATCTGTGTTAGCAACAACTATTACAGGTTTGCAGCATTACTGTTGATTTGCTGGAGGTAGATTTTGAAATTGCTGGAAATTATTTAAATTTTTTGAAACTTCAGTACAGCAAAGACTACAGGAGCCCGACGGGAGCATCATTACCAGGTCGAGCTTAAACGCTTCGACCAAGCCTCTTCCAAAAGTCGTTCTTTTGGACAACCTGCATTATGACTCCAAGAGTATCCCAATAGATGCATACAGTCTAAAATAAGACTAAAATTGAGTATGAGCGTTTTATAGTTTTTTTTTCAAATGTTGCTTGTTTTATGACTAGTATTGAATAAACGGCGTAACTCTCAATGGAACCTTTGTGGAGAAATGAAAAACCTACAGAATTGTTCATTAAGTTTCTACTGGCCGCTAATTAAAACAACATACATTATAATGTATTTTTTGACTGATTTCATAGTAACAGTTTTATTCTCAAACAGGACCTAGTGTGATATGAATAGAATACAGATAATACATTAAGATTGTTTATAAATAAAATTCAAGCGATTTAACACATAGCCACACCAAACAAAACATATAGCAGCGTGATCTTAAAAAAATGCAGCATGTCTCCATTTGGAATCCAGGAAAAAAAGAGGGTACCTAGAGAAAGACGTATGATCCACGTGTAGGTTTGAAGGTTCTTAGATTCTTCCTGTATTAAAAAAGTTTGTTTTGAAACATTGAATGAAGTTGTGTGATTATTACACCACTTTTTTGTGAATAAAAATCTAATCTGTGACACGTTCCACTTCAACTATAATTTGAAAGCCTGACGATGCTTTAAAAATGAATGCTTATCGTGTGCGGGTTCTGAGTGAAGCCACAAAATGATGACTATCCTAGTGAGTAATAGAGCATGAGAGCAATCTCTATGTATGTGACTGATTACTATATAGGAACATATTATGTATTGTTATTGTTATATGGGATTATTCGAAATACTACTCAAACTATGTGTCTGAGCACCAATCCTTCATAACCAGTTATACTAATCATGCAAAATCTTTTGATGATGGAGGTGTATCGTTTATGAATTATTGTTGTAATAAAAAATTGGCTTATGTACAAACCTATTGCTGCCAAAAACTTAGACACTCATTTCTCAGATAGCATTGAAAGTAGTTTTTCCAACGTTGAAAGTGGTGCCAAGAACAGTCAATAACCTTCAAACTATTAATGTAACTTCTGAAACTTGTCCTGTGGTTATATCTCTGATTCATCTTATAGTTTTTATTGGCTGCTAATTAAAAGCACAAATGATTGACTGAGTACCCTTACTAAAATTTAGGCTGCCTACAATATGAAAAAATTGCCCAGGCAGTCGTTACGTACTAAATGTAATCTGTTAATCGTATCGTGATCTTAATTAGCGATAGAAAATGGATATGAACTTCAAAAATTATTTATTTTCAATGTTGAGCATTTGGGGGAAGTTCTTAGATACTTAAAAGATATATTCATAATTTGGTTTTCATTAGCTCAGTCACAAGAGTAAGCTGCTATGTTGCTTTATCTTGGATTCAGGGGAATGTTTGATTGATAGATTTTCGAATTTTACCAGAACTAATGTAGCTTCTTGAATGTATGTTGTCTCGTTGATTCATATGATTGCTCCTTGCCATTTATTTAAACCATTTAATACTAGGGAATTAACTGTACTAATGTAGCCGAAAAGTTAGTGGGAGCAATTATTAATATTGTGTTGTAAAAATTGTAATAGTAGGATTAAAGTCAAAATATTGATACATTGATTTGCATCAGACACCAATCGAGTTTATCATATATATGTAAATACAAATGTTTGATGTGTACGCTATGATTTCCATTAGATACGGCTAAGGTTTTACTTACAGTTTGATCAGGAACACATCAATTCATTTATATTACCAACTTAATATACATGAATACAAGATTTTTTATAATCAATATCAAGTTTTTACTTTAATTCAACAAATATCCATCATACGTTCTCTCTTATCGATAAACATTGTTTAAACTAAATAAACTCCGCTTAAACAAGCTCCATAATCGTTACTTTCATACGCAGTATGTATTCGTAATGTACCCCGACATATAATTAGAATATACTGACAAGACTCCATTAAACCTCGTTTTACCCTGGCCTTCATCATCATTAAATGGGCTTAAAGATATTAATAGGGTATTTTACAATTCGAGTACAGAGTCGCAGTTTGATAATTTTTGGTTAGGCTAACACAGTTGCGTGATATTTTCACAACTAGTCGTGAAAAGTAATACCTTCTAGAGCTGCATTTAGTTTTGAAATGTGGCAATTGCTATCCAAAACGTTGAATTCTGGAATAGATATGGATGGTCACATTGATGGTAATTTCTTTGAAAGAACAACATATTTCACATATTTCTGACGTTATTTTTGACGCATAACTGATATTGCCTCATCTCTTCCTCCATGGTCAGGATTCCGGTAGAGATGCTTCTATCAAAGTAATTGTCAGCCTTCTTAATATCCTAAATAAACTAAAGCTTTTGTATTCTATATTGGAAATAAACGAGATATGCACCAGCAATCACCTATCCCGTTCATAAAAAATTGTGTCAAGTAGGTTGACGCTGTACTTCCTACGCAGTGGTATTAGTTTCGGAATAGGGATTTGGTAAGGATCTTAGAACTGTTGATAGTTTGAATTTAAAAACTAATGCTTTTTCAATCCCGTAACATACTTTCATAATATTGAATAAACTGATACAACCGCTCTGTTTTTTGTTGAGTAATGGCTATGATCTGAGATCAACTGGCCAGAAGATTGTATATATTCGACTTTAATATGACCGAATTGAGGAAGGATGTGTATTTCTCAGTTATTCATATAATGTCAGTGTCCTATTCTACTTGTAATATCTAAAAAACATATTTTTGATTATTTCATTTCCAAATTATCTTTTAATTTTTCCTTTCATTTTCCCTTTTTCTTTCATTTTTTCTTATTTTTCATTTTCAGTCTTTTTATCAATTTATTATTAATTTTCATTTATTTTTCTTAAATATATATATATATATATATATATATTGTTTTCTTTACTTCTTTTAGTGTTTGGGAATCATTCCTCGTTTCAAAACATTAAATTATATACATGAATTGTGGATAACTGCCATTACAGTAAAGTATTAATATTGTTAGTACTGAAACTTAATTACATATCAAATTTTATATATATATATATATATATATATATATATACATATTGTTTTCTTTACTTCTTTTAGTGTTTGGGAATCATTCCTCGTTTCAAAACATTAAATTATATACATGAATTGTAGATAACTGCCATTACAGTAAAGTATTAATATTGTTAGTACTGAAACTTAATTACATATCAAATTTTAGTGTTTGTACACAATGCTTGTGTAATACTTTATAAACACAAGGATTTGAACTTCTAAAGATAGTAGCTAGATCAGTAGCTAAACTGATATATTGCGATAATTGTCGATACATTTCTGTTAATTCCTTTTCAAATCTTTTACATTCTACTATACAATGCTAGGGGGTTAAACAGTGGCCGCTCCTCAAACGGCATAATATCCTAACGTTATTCCTGTTTATTACTCTTTAGAACCAAGGTACTGATCTAACGCTGTTTTGAATTTTTCTGAACGTGGAGGCTGTTGAGCCATCTATATAATGATTTTGCCATTTTTGATGCAGTTGTTCATTATTTATTATGAAGTTGAAATCTGATTAAGTTACCATAAAATTTTGCAAAGTATGTCTTGCTTCAGTAGCTTTGTTAGCCAATTTATCAACTAATTCGTCTTGAGGAATACCCGCATGTCCTTTGATCCAGACTGTATTCACTGTTTTATTGGACTTCTCCGGTTGTTCAATCAGTTTAACGATTTCCATTATCAAGTAGTTCAAGTTATGGCCTATTTTGAGGTGTGTAAGTTTCACTGTTAAGCTTTTATTGTCGGTAAAAAGCACTAATTTGGAAAATTCTCTTCCAGAGCAATATTCCAGAGATATCCAGATGGCTACCAGTTCAGCTCAATGAACAGATGTTTCAGGGGAAAGTCGACATAATTCAGAGTAGTTTTAATTTTCATGATAGAATGCGCATCCTGTCAGTTCGTTTTTCTTGGATCGATCGGTGAAAATTAACTCCCACTGATTACATGCAGTTTTTGCTTGAACATGTGAACTATTCTATGATAATTAACCTTAAGGTTAACGTTTTTAATTGTACTGATGGCTTAATCGTCCGCAAACTGGTAGATGTTGGTATCCTCTTATCTTAATATGAACTGGAAATAATGGAAATATTTTATGTACAGGATTGGGCTGAGTATGCTTCCTTGAGGTAATCCAAGTGAAGTCATGCGGGGTCCTACTAACTGGTCACGTGTTCTTATGTAGAGGTGTGTTTCTTGTCTGGAAATACTATTTGGATATCTGTAATCAATTTGCCTAAGGCCTCTTGAGTGACATCTTCGAAATTCATGCTGTGTCTCTGGAATGAATTGATTTCTTTCTGGGTGATGTTCAAGTCGGTTATTGATAATTCTTTCATAGGTTTTGAACAAACACGATACGATTGGCCGATAAGAATCTGGTTAGAATTCGGGTTTTCTAGGTTTCAATATGGGAATTATTATGTAATCATGCCACCGCCTAGGGATATCTATTTTACCTGTAAACGCATCGTCGAAGATTCCAAGTTATGTTCTTTTTTTGTCTACCGGTAGATTGAATATCATGGAATAATGATTTTGATCTCTACCTGGAGCATTGCTGTTTTGATGCAAAGCTTTGTTTGGCTCTGACATTATAAAGTAAGTCAATAACTCGTGGTCGCTAAAATATAATGTTGGAGGCTCTATCTTATAATCTACATAACAGTGTGCTAATTTATTATGAAAGTTTCCAATCCAATCTACTGAAGCATCTGCATAATGCATGTTTGTTTACCTTCTATTTTTGAATAGATTAACCTGCTGCCATACCTTTTTTTACAGAGTATTACTATTTAGGGACGAACAATAGTTCATGCAGTCCCCTCTTTACATAATCTAACCGCCTTAAATTGAGTAGATTCATTAAATTTGGGCTGTTTTGATATGTGCTAAAAATCTCTCTACTGTGTTGAACTACTTCATGGCATTTATTCGTCCACCAGGGTTGACTTTTTTGTACGTTCTCTTTTTTTATTAAATTTAGGTATCGAAATCTCAGCAGATTGGTGAACACTTTCAACGAAACAATCATAATTTACATTATTTTCACTTGTATTAAAGTTCGATTTGTATTTATCCCAATCGGCTTTTATTCATCCCATTTCCTATGTTCGGTTATTTTAATTTTTTCGGGTGTGATGTCACACTCTACGATGATCGGAATATGATCTGAGCCAGCAGGATCAGACAATGTACGCCACTTAAATAGATGTTGGCCTTGAGGATTACATAAGGTTAGATCTATGGAATATTTTCTACCATGTCCGACGTATGTTGCGTCGCCACTGGTAATTTTTTTAACTTATTTAACATTTAAATGAGAAAAATCTAAATATTTTTTGTTTTTTTTTAAAGGTATTGAATGAACACCAATACTTTCCAATCGACTATTTGCTATTCAGTAAAATTCTTTGTCTACATCTAACCGTTCTTTGATGAACTGAATAATCTTACGTATTTCAACATTATCGATGCTAATGTCCTTGATATTTCATGAAACAAATATTACTAATTCTAAAACGCTAATAATGAGGGGCTCTTCTAATCTGTCTTCGATATTTGCTGTGTA
The DNA here is from genome assembly GCA_949316355.1 of Bruchidius siliquastri. Taxonomy (NCBI): domain Eukaryota; kingdom Metazoa; phylum Arthropoda; class Insecta; order Coleoptera; family Chrysomelidae; genus Bruchidius; species Bruchidius siliquastri. The sequence goes on along the minus strand of OX438532.1, from coordinate 24,432,846 downwards.
GTTAGGGTTGTTTGTAGTGCCTCGTTCAATGTATCTTACAAATGGTAGATCAATAATTCGTTTCCTTTCGGCTTCAGTAGTCTGGGGAAATGGGCATGTTTCTTTTTGGGCGTTTTGTTACTAACTGTGTGAAGTGAGAGCTAATGTTTGTTTTGCTTGTTGATATGTTTTTGCTCAGAGTTGAGTTTGTGTTTGTTAATTTTGTGTGTTACAATAGGTATTCGCTTCTTAGCGTCCTGGTTGGAACAAGTTGTGTTTAACATAATATTTTTAATACTTTGTTGTCTTTTAAATTTCTCACATTTTTTCAATCAATATGTGTAGTGGGATTCCGAACAATGATAACATTTAGGTGTATCGATATCATTGTGACAAGAGTTAGTTGTATGAGCATCGTAACACTTTTCACATATTGGTTCACTTTTGTACTATTTTCCTAGATCGCCATAGCGCATTGTGGCAAAGAATTACTCTTTGAATGTAGTTCAAGACCCCAAATTTTACATCATTAATTCATATACTTTGGCAGTTCGTGACTTTCAAATGTTATAATTGCTTTATTTATTGGAATATAGTTTGTTTCATCGTTCTCCATTATTTTCTTTTACATACGTTTTGCTGAGTCCACCTTGAAATCGCAATGGTAATCGAAGGGTTTGATTTTGGAAAGAATATATTTTTCAAAAAAAAATCTCCATCTATAGAACATAAATTTTGGGATAAAAAACTAGACTATGTACTTTCAAATTTTGATTTGATTTGAGTAAAATATTGACCGCTATTGAATTTCGAAATACTATCCTTACCCTATTTTTATCTGATAAGAAGAAATATAATGTGAGGTCATAGTCGATAATGTTGTTATATTTTTGGAAATTGGTACATTGGCAAACACGACAAAAAACAAGAACTATGAGATAACCCCTAAAATGTACTTTTGTATGTTTTAATCCCCAATAATTTTGGGCGTAATCAAACAAATCATTAAAGATTTCAGATTTGTTCTGTATGTTTTTCAAGTCCCCGATCACTTGGAGGAGTGGTCAAAGAATATATTTTGGGGAACCTACAAATTATTATTTTAACCAAATATTCCGAGGTGACATTAAGTATCTTCGCTATCGTAAATCATTATAAAGAACATGACATCCTGAGCAGTTTTGACTCGTTCTATTTGACTCCATTTTCTTTAAGATAAATCGATTTCGGATCTGTATTGGATTGAGGACACCATCCAATATGAATTTTGTTACGCAAAACCATATCAATACAGGACCATAAACACATTAACAGATCCCTATAATCCTGAACGGAATGCATAATTTATCAGGTCTCATCGTTTAGAAGCCACATTCATGCAAATTAGCGAACTTTATTGTTGTTGCAAAGGTCAGAGCCGTATATACGCGGCAGTGTTACGGGGGTAACGTATTACACGTAAACTATCTTCAACGTATGTATTATGTATGTATACATTTGGAGTGAAGACAAATGTTCTGGCGTGGTGCGTGATCTCACTAAATAAATGGGATGGGGTTCGAATCTTTTCGATTTGTTCAGAAAGTTAATACGCTATGGCTCTCAGATTTTTGGCTTATGTAACAATTCACCTATACTCTCTTTTAAATAAAATTCTTATTCAACATCATTAAACAAATTAGAAATATATTTTTCATAGCCAACCTCTCTTCGATAGCTTAATACTCCACTGACTAGCTAATTACTAGCTACGGAGACAAGTACTATAATGTTATCAAAAGTTAATTTGTCAGTTGTATGTATCTTGAAGCACAGACAGATTATTATGGATGATGAACGAAATTATCTGAAGGAAATAAATTAAAGCAAATACCGGTAGCAGCATAATGTATAATCGGATATATTTATTTCTGAGTATACTTTTTGGTAGTCATCTAAAATTTTGGTACACTGCCAAACAAAATTATACGTATTTATTTTGCACTTAACCGACGATGTTCTTAAATATATATCATATGTATTGATATATTTTTTGTGTTTGTTACAGGTGAGGTCATTAGAAGCGTTTTATTTCCGCAGATATAAATGGTAAGAAAATATATTACTTCCCGAAGATTGATACAGTTTGATCCACATTATAGGCTGACTCAGCATATGCGGTTGATTTGATTTCGGTGCGGTAGAATAAAACGTTGTACATAAGAACAATATTATCTAACGCTCCAAACTTTTCTGCTGGTAAGTGTGCAGATGACCGAATTTTAGTACTGAAAACGGTTTTCGTGGGTTCTTTGCGAATACAAGCTGTACGTAGCTTTCATTTGAAATTGAATTCAGAAAAATATTTTACAAGATATTTCCGAAACTCTTATCGTCTGCCACACTATAGTTTGGGACAAAATCATTGTATGTCCCATAAAAATGGCATGCGTTTTGTATACGACCTGTTGTGTTCGATTATTTATGTAAAACAATTAAATAATGGAGAAACAATTGAATCTGCAAATCCGACAAAGCATAAATATTATTTGTTGCAGTTGTACAATTTCTTTAATACGGGAATAACTGACAATATCAGAAGTATACAGAGTGTATCAAGCTTATAGCGGAGTTCGATTACCTTGCCAGGATAGGTTCAACAACAATTGTTTTCTTCCAGAAAAGGTGAGGAGGTAAGACGCAAAATTCCAGAATTTAACATTATTTTGGGTGGTACTGGGAGTTCCGTATCTTTAACAGGAATAAACTTTGTTTTTGTAAAACGGATTGATTAAATATTGTTTCAGTATCGAATATTCCACATCTTTTAGATAATATTGAATTGCACTACACTTGATATTTGCGAGGGTATCCATATTTTTATCTTATATTCAAATCTCTATCTACAACCCATAATTCTAGAAGGCACAGGGATTCCTAATTTTGTCTTTATTTCAAATTGAATTCCGCGTTTCTCAGATTACAGATACAATCATCCTTCGATATTGTTTTTTAACGATAAAATTAGGTGCTTTCTGTACACACATGAAGCAGAGATTTCAGATTTTTGATAAATTTTCAATTTCCCGACAGATTTTATATTATTATCTGATAGGAGTAGTATTTGGATAATCGTTCCGTTTAAAACAGAACTGTTTGATTCATGCAACACATATTGAATAATCAATATACCTCAAAATAATTTTAAATTTCAATTACCAGCACTCTCAATTATCCTTGTATAAAACATTTTTTCAGCAATATCATAGCAAGGGAGTAATCTAACTTCAACATAAAATTGGTACACCTATACAAAGATTGGCTGTATTCTGTATTCTGATATTTATATGATAATCGAATGCAATAATGGTATGTAGCTAAGACTATTTGCGGTAGTTTATATTTCAAAAATGATACGAAAAGTCGATCATAACATTAAATCTGAGATCTACATGCAGTGTTTGCTACAATATTTAGGTATTTTTATTAGCAAGGAATCATTTCCTTTTAAAATGTGTATTTTGTGGATACATAATATATATGTAAACAATCGTCCTCAAATTACATATTTGTTTCTATCGGCCGAACAAGGTTTTATTAAATAATCAGTCAGTAGAAGCGAGAAAAATGTTAAAGACAACCACGGAATACATTTTAAAAGTTACACAAGAAATTTGAACTTTTTAAATCATTAAATATTAACTAATAACGTCATGGCACGAGTTGAATCTCCTATATTTCGTTGCACGATATTTTAATCTTAGGTGCATAATGCTCTTCTCATTATTTTGTTGTTGAGAATTCGTTTTCGCCAAAAGCTCATCAATAACGTACTTTAACGGTAGAAGAAGGTTCTTAGCTGAAACTAGATCAATATCTTAATGAAACAGGCTAGAGAAAAAGTGAAAACATGAAATCTGAAATGGATTCAGTAAATCAAGCTTCGTTCCATATACCACTTGTTTATAAAACATTTCGATGTTATTAAGATTACTTACTGCAATTTATTGGTGAGTAAATTGATTTTAATCTTCAACTTTGACGAATGAATTATGTTCTGTTGAAGTTTTGATGAATGGCAATAACATTCGATTTTAATGAATACCGTGCCTTACTCCTGGCAAAACTTTAGATTTCACAGTTTGGCATGAGATATCAAGAAGGTCGAATAGATATGTCTTTTATGGTCACGCAGTAGATTGTAATAAATTTTTAAAAATACATATATTATATACGTCAAGCTTGACACCAAAATGTCAAATGATAGAACTATGATTGAAATTTTGTAATTAGGGTGAATAAATTATCTTTCAACACATTATACAATATTAATCACGGTCCACTACTCGCCATCCAGTATGTTTATATTTTATGTATTTGAATAGGTGAATATGTATGTTCCTATGGGAATAGTGTAATTAATATTTCCCAGAAATTATATATTATATATTTTCTGGAAAAACGATGTTTTTGGGCTACCCTCAACATTCATTGAAGCTGATGGATGTCAATCATTATTTTTTGGCACAAAAATGTCAGATATGTAATATTTTCAACCACAAGGAGCGAATGAAGTACTCTTTAAAAAAAATCTGTCTTGGACTGGGACAGTGATTTAATTTGGCCAGTTTTTATCAAGTGACCACATTCAGTATTTCTATAGTTTTTAGTTTGTTGTCAAAATAGTATTAATTTTAGTTCATAGAAATGTTTCCAACTTTTCATTAGTTTCATTATTAGCTAGTTTGAGTATATTTTCACCATTTTTGACATCTATCCAAGTACTCTTTAAGTAGAGTAATGATATATAATGTAGGCTCTGCTTTTTTTGATCCCACATTATGTGAATATTTACTTCCTTTCTTAGTTTTTTAGGTGACTTTAAAACCACATAAACATATGACAGTCAGGTTTTCAGGTCACGGGCTTTCCAGACTTTGGCTCCATTTCTATGCATGGTCGAATTCAGATTTAGAACCCATGATATATGAGTCTCGTTTACTGGGTGCCACTGACACATGTTTATATTTCAACCAACTTATAGTCTCACACCTGTCAAATTTCAATTTAATTGATTTCAAGGTCAATTGTTTTTCAATGTTTTTTCTTTTACCTACCTACCTACTCTAGTTCGTACACACTCATCCTACCTACAGATGGAATTTATTTCTAAACAAACTTTTTTCGATTTTTATCGAGTGATTAAATGTTTGTTCTGTTCTCCGTATAACATAGCGTTATAATTGCGGTCCGTTTATCCGTCTCGAACAGAGCCGTATCAGATTAGTGCGGCTAGCAAAAATAAATCTGAAACGTGAGGACAAAAGACAAAGTGCTTAATAAGGCATTTTCGAAATATATTTACCGTTTTTGGCATTAATTAATGAAGTTTTTCCTGAAAAAGAACACACTGAAAATGGTACTGACATTTTTTTTGGCGAAAAATTTTCCTGTTCCTAGAAATACTTTAATTTGCTGAATTGCAAAATTAATCATAGATTTTCGAACGAGTGCAATAGTAATTAGTTACTGTTCATCATTCATAATATCTTGATAAAGTGCTCTTATCATTCCTAAGGATGTGACATGTGATATATGAGAATTTTACCAAATCATGGATTAAAATAGGTATAAGTGAACTTTTATGAATTGTACGTGCGCAAGAGTGTGTTTGACTAAGCTCAAAATAATCAAACGCCTGTTAAACATAAAAAAGCGAAATTTAGGGATGTTTAGTTATTCTTTGAGTGTATACTCTTCACTATAGAGGTGGCTTGCGATATTTTGTCTGCTGCCTAGACTCGAAAATATATACGATTATCTTTACCAACGTCCCCGCTGTCTCGGCAACCTTTTTCGAAATACAAAATATTGGAATTATAATGAGAGTGACATTTTTACTGCTTCCAAGGGAACAGTTTTATTTTCAAACAAGATCCTAGTATGAAAGGTTAGAATACAGATGATGCATTTACGTCGTTGATAAATCCAAAATAAGGGACATAATGTTCTATGTATTGATTTGAACATTTATCTTTTAGGTATATGATTTTGTTGTCCTCAGATTTGACACTTGATAGGTCTAGTTGACCCACCAACTGCGCAGCCGATATTGGGGAGCAAATAAATAAGTCGTATATATATATATATATATATATATATATATATATATATATATATATATATATATATGTATATACAAGTGTCGCGACAATTCCATTAACATAAAAAGCTTCAATTTGTACCTGATCGATCAATTTAATCACTTATGTTGGTTCTTGGGTACAGTTATGTACCAAGTAACGAGAAAGCAGATCACCTAACAATATTAGGGATCAGGGGTCCGTGCATTGGCTCTGAACCCATGTTGGCTATTAGTAGACGTCTAGTCAGTATCACCCTGGATGAATGGGCAAACAGAGAACTGACGTGAACATGGTTGGAGAGAGATAACTTTAGATAAGCCAAAAGGTTGATAGCCGGTCCTGATAAACGTCGGGCTCCATAGCTGTTGAGTAGGAGTAGATAAATCATTAAACCTTCTGGTAGGAATTATCAACTGCCACTGCAGACTGTACAGTGCTGAGAGGAGGACAAATCATCTTACTAATTCTTAGGCCAATGTGCTGTATATCGCGACCTCAAGCCTTAGGTATTCAACGTAAAGGAGCTTGACAGGGTAGAAATGATCAGATAGCATGACCTATATTAAGGTTCAGTGGTTTCGATATTAAGAAACCACCATATTTTATGTTGCTTCTTGAGATTGGCAAAAAGGGCGATATGGGCCAGGATTTGCATCCCGACTTCTACTACTATATATTACATTCCATTTATATGTTCAAAGTCTCTTGGACTTTATAAATGCTACTCTTTTTTACAGCAAATACTAGGGAGTGATAAGAACACATTTAGCCACATTCATAAATAGAACTGAAAACTTTTAAAAATAATCTGACCTTAGTATACATAGCCATAACGTTGATACATATCTTATTTAGGAAATGGAATACATGTGAGAAAAATCATACCAACAGCATGATCTTGAGAAGGTTTTGTGTACATAATACAATTATTGTCCAAATATCCCAAAAATATATGTAAATGAAAGTTGATGCCAAGATTACACACCAAGTTGTAAAACGAGGTCACATTCTGAACTTGATGTATTTTTAGATTTTTGGACTGTTGTGTGAGCGGGTGTGAATATTGTTCTATTTTACGCGTTTTGTGATACTAAGCTACATACATATTATGGAGACAAAATCAAAGTAGTATGTAGTAGCAACACTATTTGAATAGATAAACTAGTTCATTACTGTATCATTCGATATATATAAACTTCAACAATTTTTGTTGGATTGACCACCTTTTTGGAATTTATCATTGGCTTAGACTCGAGAGGAGATGACAAATGACAACATACTGCTTCTATATGTTTTCAAATGTGGAATATTCCAATTTTAAAGCCATTTTTCAGACTATAGATCAACCGAAACAAAACACAGTAATGAATAAATCACAGGGAGTTCAGAATATTTTTGAGCTTTCAACATATACTTTACATACTTGCATTTGTACCATTACGTTGGTGATACCTTTGTGAAATTAGATCTGTAAAACCGATTAAAATGGCAACATTCCTCAGTATGAAATTAAGTCTTAAGGTCCAAGAAGAGCGAAAACTGTATCATCAGTTTTATCATTTTTTCATGCTCATTTATTTATATTATACCTAGATTGGTTTCTTGATAATGCACTCATAATCTTCCAATCAAAGCAGTAATGGTGGTTATTAAAGAGCGTTTAAAAGCCCACGATAGGGAAATTAAGTACATTACTCTGTGTATGCTGAGCTGGCTGGAACAGCTGTTAGAACGATGAATGAGAAGGCAGATTGGAATACTAGTAGTAGTAATGTCTCCTGCGCAATATGCGTGTATAAGGTGGAAGTCCACTATAGATGTAATGACGTAGCAATACATTTGACGAAGATAGCGTATGGTGATAGTTACGATAGGAATAGACTGTGTGTAATGATGGCATCTGATACCAAGAATATCTTCAATACAGTTCAGTGGCAGAAACTTATTGAGTTACTTGAGAAATTATATCAATTGTCTACATACGAACTAAACACGATGGTAATGTGATTATGCCGATGACATAGCAGTGATCATAACATGAGACAAACATACACACTCTAGAAAAGCTAGAGTAGAGGCTCTAGCTGACAGAAGCTGAGGCTCCGTGGCAGTTAAGGTTGGAAATGCTCTAAAGTCGACATATCATTAAGTATTCGCATGGTTTTTGGTATCTGGCTTGACAAGGACACAAAAATTACTGAGCACATACCGCACACCACGGATAAGGCAGTTGCATTTCTGACTCGACTGATATCATCTGGGAGATACTCGATTATGAAAAAAAATGCAGGACCCTGGGAAGAACGGCAAAGTCAATTATGTTTTGTGGCGTCCCTATTAATTTTTGAAAGCACTAAAATAGAAAAAGTATAGACTTGTAATGCTCGGAATTCAATAGAAAGCAATATTTTGCCAAATTTCGATCTATGGAACGGTAGCGCAGAAGCGCTGAATTCCAAACAAACAAGTTCTTAATTTTCAAAACCCATTCTTAATAATACTTCAACCTGTAACAGTAGTGAAAAAAAATGAGTAAAGTAATATTGCGTCGGTGTTACATCCAAGAAATACATAAGAGAAACAGAGCAAAGAGTAAAATAAAGTAATTCAAGACGATGTGCATTCTTATAAACAAAATAAATTTAACGTGTTTACGATTTCCGAGTTTGAAATTATGAAATTTACGTTCGGAGACGTGCAGAGAGTACATCATAAGGATTATACAGCGGATGTTTCTTTTTTACAACGAACGAACTCGCAAACTTTAAGTAAGTCGCTATAATAGAGTGAGACGAATTCTCCTTTAATTTCACGCAACGTCTACTCCGCTATAGCCTCGGAATGCATATTAGTGGCGTACCGTACCAAGAAACAACTTAGGTCTAATATTTTTGTTTTGGACAATTCGTTCAACGTTATTTTCCATCATAACTACGATCCGTATAAAACGGCTTCCCTGCTTACGGACGAGACATCAGAAACGTGGCACCCTCTGGGATAAGTGTTTTGCATTTTGTATAGTCAAATGCTTGATAGTTTCACCGTTGAACTTCCACCAGGTGCAATTTAGGTTTCTTTATGATTAATCTGGTATTTTGTCATCGATTCTCGGGACCTAATAAAAAAGAGCAATGCAGATTGAAGATGCTCTTACTTGGTGAAACTCTTCCATCATGTAGATAAAAAGTTGTGTAGTTATCACACAGTTTCACAAATAAAACTCTTTTTTTCAGTGACGCGTTTCGCGGTATATGGTGTAGTGTTTCAAAATTTTTAAATTATCTTTACCTTCCACGCGTAAACGAGGAAAATATTTTTATAACACAGTTATTCGAATTTGAGGTGGTACGATTATTTTGGATGCTTTCACCACGAATATCCATGTCATTGATTGTTGTATTGTTTATGTGTTGTATCGGTCTGTCTACCATTGTTTGTTGAGGCAAGCTGTTTTATTCATATACATATTTCTTCCCAATCCCTGAAGGAAGACTATTTTTTATTTATAGTTCAGAGCATAGTTAGAAGATTTTAAGACACAAAATCAGATGAAGTTTATTTTGGTAAACCTTAAATAACTACAGTTCATTTCATTATTTTTGATTCCAGCTCATGATTGTATATTACTTATTCTTATAATCTATTGTTATCCCTCCTTGTCCTCTCAATGGATTTAGCTCCACTGGTATATTTTTGTATGCACAGTGTAACAGTTAAACAGTAATTGAATTTACTTGAAAGCATAGTTACCTTAATCTAAATATAATTAAAGCAAACCCTACTGTATTAGCGTCCCTATTAATATTTTATTAAATACTGAATTATGAGCTAGTACTCGTTCCACAAGTGGGCCGATCGATACCGTACTTTGCTTCTCTATTTAGATTATTTTGTTTGTTTTCTTTTTCATGAACGTTTCGACATAAAGTATTTCTTAAGAGATTTTATTGTGATAAATATAGTCAAAGATTCCATCAGATAGAAAGACATACCAACTAAAATATAGAACGTTGTTTTTATGATATATGTATATATCATTAATGCCACTAATCTAAGCTCCATAGCTGGGTCACAAAACCCCATTAGGTCTAGCCCATTGCTATAATTTATTGCCTCGTATTGCCCCTTAGTACACATGAAACACCTTGAAATACTAGTAATCTGATGAAATACATTTTCCAGTGCCCTAGATTGGCATTTAGTTTAAACAGCGGTAATTAAAACTAGCCCCAGAAAGCAATTACCTTTATACTGCTGCATGAATCTGGTTAAAAAATCTGCTACTTTAAAACATCGCATGGAAACGAGCAACTGATAGTGTTGATACATGTGCTTTATACAGTTCCATGCAAAACAACTTTATACTCGTACTTAAACTGAAAAACTCGATATTGGCGAAAGCCCATCGGTATTCTGCTATGTATAGGTAGCGTCGTGTTTATCAACGGCACTTTCATATATCGCCAATAAATGGTGAATGTGTTCAGTATCCTATGGAATGCACATCCACCAGTATTAAAAAATATAGATTGTGATCACAGAACAACACAAACCCACCACCCAAAATTCTAACACCATATCTAAAATTGGGTTGAAATTTTCTCTAGAACTTGGGTAAAATATGAACGCCTTGTTTTTGGAGTGAACTCCATTCAAAGCTGTAAGGTATATTGTAAATATACCTCAATCTAATATTGTAATATGCAAGCATTGATTACACTTGCTAAATACTTTCCTATGTAGCTGTTAGAACTGAAAGAAGGAACTGAAAAAAAGATAGAGACACCGTACGGCTTTTTCATGTCAATCAAATTTTCTCTCTTTCTGTACCGAGGAAAGTCAAATCTATATTCCAAGATAAACAGCGACCGTTCGTGGAACAATACAAGCAGTATATAAATGAAGCAATTTTGCTGCGGGAGGTATTAAACTTTATCCTAGCTGGGTATGTATCGCGGAAAAATTAACAATGGATTGAAATTTTAAAACGCAAAATGATACAACTACAGCAGATTAAAACTGTAATGCAATTACCCAGTCGCATTTATTTCTGCAGTAGCTTCTTTTGATTCCAAGGGCTTTTTTATTTTACCCATTGTGTCGCTCGTTTGAGCTTATTTATTTTAATTCTTTTTTTTTCATTTTCTGCTGTTTTAAAACATCTTCGGTTCTTATCGTTAATATGGATTATTTTAGCTACACAGAAAAGATCAAACTAGCTAACTAGAACCGATAATGAATATGAAGCATGATATATGTTCCTGAATCTAACGCCGCAATAAACATATCAGTTATCGTTACAGTGTGGTTACGTACTTCTTGTTAGTGTTATTACACTATGTAGCAAGACCAGTAGCTCCGTGAAGTTGGCACCGCAAAATTGTTAAAAGCCAAGAATTTTTTTTTCAATCGTTTGATCATTCTTTGACCACCAATCAATTTTATTTGAACGCCAATTTCGCTAAAATATAACTTTTGGAAATTGTGAATTTAGGAGATTAAAAAATATACCTACACATATAGAACTTCGTTTAATCATGTCTGTCCAACAATTATTTTTGCTAGATATTGCACTTTTCTTTACTACACATTAGTCCAATATCCCAGACTTCTACAAATTCTTCAACTCCGTGTGGAATTATTTGTGTATGTATAATAGCAATCAACTCCAATATTCACTTCGAAAAGGACGGCCATTGTCCATATTGCTGTAAGCGCCCTATATTTTAGATACTCGAGCTTTGAGCTAATTTATTTCTCCAAGCCTGTTACTGCTCTTCATGTCAATCAATCCGTTGATTCGGAGTGTGCGTGTCTGCGTAATAACAGAAAGCATACATAACGCTTTGTGTCACGATATTAGAAAACATGGTATTCATCGGCTTATCACATTCACCATTGTCTTTTAACCGCTTCTGGAGCATACTGTTTATGCAAATATTTTTATTCTACTTAGTTCATTGTCAATGGCAGTGCTTAAATCGTACTTGAATAAATTGATATCTTAAAATAGATAAAATAAGTGCAGATACAATAAAAGTTTTGTTTTGCGAGATATTTACTATATCCACCACACCACACTTGTACAAACATATCGCGCAATACGTTGTACGGCATCAATAGCTTTAACCCATCGCATTGCTTCAAGTGTAAGTTATTTTTATATATTTTTTGCAGATATCTTCTCACAAAGGCATAAAGCCAATCGCGGCGCAGAAGCACTGTTAGAGAATACAATTTTATTCATATTGACTTTAAAACTCCTCAGCAATTCATTCGACAATGTTTAGGTGTTTCAAAAGAGGATATTTGAGATATTGCGGCTTGTTCAAGGCTTGAACGATCGACCTGTAGTGTTTGAGACCTATAGTTAATAGCTGATCCAGTTAATACAGTTTTCTGGAGTTGAAAATAACCCCCAGCTTTTGGTACGTCGCCCTAGTAAGACTAGCAAGATGGTCACGCCATTAAATGTTTCTGTCTATGTTAAGCCCTAGAAACTGATGGAGGATCTCTCGAGTGTTAGGTATTCCCCAATCTTTACGGCTAGTTCCATGCAGGAAATACGGGTGCTGGTGATATCCGGTGCCAGTAATCTTTACCAACTTTACAAGTTGTATGATTCTGCTCCAGTGATCTGCGCATACAAGAGCCGTATGGGATATTATACAGGCTTTTCATCCAGATCATCAAAAACTGCATATTTATGACACTATCCATATTTTTGTCAGTGGTTGCTGGGTATTTTTGTATAACCGGTTATAATTTTATACAATTTTATATTTTGCATAGCTCACAGTACTTGCTATATGTTCAAAAACAATTTACTGCTGTGCTGTTTGAAAACATCACTGTAACTTAACTATAAATACAAAATATGTCCTGAATATATCATTAACATTTGTCACTAGAGTAAGTACATTTCTGTAGGGAAATTCTACGAGAGTACGTTGCGATACAGTATTTATATGTGTAGACAAAGCAATCGTTCAATTAATCTTATCCATCTTCTCAGTCTTCCACTTCCTTCGATATCCGAACTACCAGACAGGATATTAATTTTGTTTATCACAACATTGGTAATATTCGTGATTCCAATACATAACGATGTACAAGGGTGTTATATCAAATTTGTTAACGTAACTTGCCTCTGATATCCAGTGGTAAGGTGAGGTAAACACATAATCAGTTATAATGAACAGCCATGCAATTATCATTGTTAAGCAATAATTATTACACCCGTTGTGATTTATATGACTAACACTGCAGTCGATATAGCAATCGCCATATAATTGAAGGTACCACGAGTCACGCTTCGACACACACATATGATTAGTGGTTGAGGGGTAGTAGGAATATTTTTATACATTCATTTAGCTATTCAGATAGGATCAGTCCTCTAATCACGGTATATTAGTACTTTACGTATATGTACCATGCTCAATACTCAGAAGAAATAGCTGTAAACAATATTTCTGAGGTGTTTTTTCAAATTGCACACGTTTTTAATGAGTACGATGACAAATATATACAAAAACATGTTCAAGCGAATGCAAAAATCTGTTCAAAATCAAGCATTTTTGGTAATTTTTCTAAACCCTAACCTCCCTAATATCAGTAACCTATTTTGCTGATCGATTGGCGGCGAAGTTATAAGCAAACAAAACGTCTGAACTTCTCAAATCTTTCGAGTTTCTCGGGTTCTCAATATCGAGCGTAATAGAAACAAACTTTAAGGAGCTCAAAAGTTTTGAAAGTGTCTAAAACACATTTACACGTTTTTGATCAATACAACGGGTAGTCAAATAATTCAAGTGATTTTTATAATCGCTAATTCAATTTTTGTAAACATTATATGGAAACTAGTGACCAAACTGTCTAAAAGTTTCAGTACTACTCCAATGTCACTAATATACTGGCATTTAAATTCTTTTATTATTATGATAGCATCTGGAGCACTTTTTTTTCTCAAACTTGACCTGAAAGGTAAGAGCATCGGAGTGAGTGAGACACCAAGGAGGAAAAGGAAACGCAGTGTTTCCGTCCCATGCGGCGTTCAGAGCAACTACCTTAAAGAATATCTCCATCGAAGGTATTTGCCGTCCAGTCAGAAATAAGTCGCTGCCACAAATATGCTTGCAGTTCCATTATTTTTATAGAGTGTATATACTAGAATAATAATTAGCATGTAAGTACGTGATACCAGTTGTAGAGCATGCTGATAGTAGCCAGAGATATTTATGCGTCCCTTGTCAGCGTGTGCTATATTATTGTCTGTACGCTGATTTACAGAAACTAATCATTTCCCATGCTAGAGCTCGTGCTAGCATAATAAGACTGCTTCCATACTGCACGTGATCCCTGTAAACTACCGACCTAGAACGTGTCGGATAATCAGCGCTTTTTAATCAGGAATACGGGTACATACGTGTCTGGAAAAGCGCAGCAACTCACGCAATCTCTAACTGAGTTTCGATGGTCAGCTTTAGTTTGCAAGCGTACATGCTACAAGTGTGTGCTCAGACTGCTTACAGGAACTAATTCAGGTGCTCCGAAACCAACGTTTACTGCGACAGCTAGTCGGAGTTTTTAATATCTGAAACAATTGCTTGAGTGTTTTCAAATCACTGTTTGAGCTTATTCCATGAATACGTGAATTTAGCGATGATAATCGTTATTAATAGATTTCCGGTGTCGGAATCCATACTGTCATTGATTAAGTTATTTTATTCACTATTTTTTAAAACTTGTTGATGCGCTTCTCCATCGCATTGATGATGGAAGATGAGAATGATTTGCATCTATTCGTGTTGCACATTATTAGTGTTTTATTAACAGCCTTCTTTCTGTAGATAACATCGCCCATAGTGAGGTGGTTCTTCGATATGAATGGCATTGGGATAAGTACATCCATCGCAGAAATGGCAATAGTACTCTTGACAAATATTTTTGCTTTTTTTCGTGGAACCGGTTGGGTATAGCAAATTCTATCACAGCAAGTTAGTAATGGAGAACTTCCCTTGGGAAGTTCTCAGTTATTAGCTTGACTAACTGCCAGAAAAACTGGTTACCATACACCAACGCAGTGTGTTAGTCAAGTTATAGAGTGGCAACGGCGGCGGTCTGTCTGTCTCTTGGTCTCTCTGACGGTCTGTCTGTAGACCGACACAACTGCTTAATAGAACCACATGAGGCACAAGTGAGGATCTAAATTAACGTTATCGTACACTCATAAGAACATGTGCTCCTTTCGTTTATTTAATTTCAACATTTTATTTGCTGGAATACATGGTATTTATTATAATTTACAGTGTATCCGGTGGTTGCAAGGCTTATGAACACTGATTTTTTTTGATTATCACATCCTCTTTCCTCAATCAATCATAATAAGATGACTGAAAATATTTTCTTGACCTGTTCTAAAAAATAACAACGCCTTAAAATTATGAAGAACTCGATTGAATATCAATGCATTTTATTTAGAATGTTCCAATGCTCAATGTCAACTAGTCGACTATGCGAAAGGGTCTAAAACTGTCAGAATTTCATCATCCAATTCACTTGCTCCTAGGTTTATGCGATAAAGATAGCTACTCACATTTAAAACATAGACATTCCGAATGTCTTATCTTTAGACTGGTGTAGGCAATGAAATTGAACGAATGCTATTGCCGTCTAAAAAATGTCAATAAAATACAAACATACAAAATTTATGCCTGACTGAATTTATTTTGACTCGGAAGCGAGAAATGCTTAATATCTTCATACAATGACATATGGAGAGATTGTTTCTTCATTAAAAGTCATATCATAAACAGATGCATAAATGATAATGACTGTTTCATACGAGTATATTAGTTTTAGCCAGATCGGTATTCAAACTGAATAACCACAATGGACCGGCCAGAGTATTGAATGTGTTATTAAATTCCATGTTCATCAACCGCATATCCTAGACAAAACAAGCTAGTGTCACCTGGAATTAGGGATAATAAAATGATGCAATTATTTTTGCCTCAATTACTTTCTAGTCAATGCCCGTATAGTAGAACGAGTATGCACTTAGGTTCTGTAAAGGTTCAAGTGCCACTCTAATCTTCTAGTGTACTTATATCTATAGATACTTCAACAAGAAAGTTGTCTCGTATATTGCGCTACAGAACAAAATGTGTCGAAATCGGTTGCATATGATCGCCCTCTCTGGCTGCAAATCAACGTCGAAGTACCAGTGCTAGAGGTTTCTATGGTATCACCATCTAACCCTGTACACATAAACATTTTTTTTTTCGAGACGACTACCTTAGTTAAAGCATTCTTGCTTACATCTCATGAGTGCGTTGACTATTGCGTAGTTAAGATTTTGGAAACTGAGCTAGACACAAAATTAATTTTAAATAACACAACATCTGCGCTGTTAGAGAGGGTAGCACAGTTGGTAAAATTGTAGCTGTAGCGGATATAATTCTGAATTTTTAAGTTGTGATTTAGATTTCTTGTTGACATATATCATACCATTCAAAGATACGCTTCTATGAACCGACATAGTAACGATATCCAAGATCGAGCATCATCGAGGTAAAACAAGATCATCAAATTTCAAATAAAACAATTAAAACTGCCAGCACTCAAATTTGTCTCAAAATTAGCATGAAGATGTGATACTCACTAAAATTTTACGCGTAAATCGAGGGATCCACCAATCATTCGATGTGTTGAAATGTAATAGTTACAGCACATACATATTTGTCATAATATCGATCTTGTCCACAAGCCACATGAGTTCTGCAGTTTTAAAATTCTCGTTAAGATGAAACCCAACGTAATAAAAATCCCCCATTCAAACCCGTTGGGCACTAAAGCGAAATGGGTCGAGTCCACATCTCATAGCTGAGGTGGACTACAGGATCGTCTCACAAGAAAATGTGGGCGACTAAATCTTGTGGATCTGATGCATTCCGCAAGAAAATACTATGGACTCGCAGAATAAACCCAAAGAATAACGCGTAAGTAGGCTGAATTTTTCTCACACATTATTGTGAATCCATCTTCTGAATCTTGCTTATCAGCATTCTGAATTATTAGTTTCTTTCTAAAGCGGGCTGATACGTTCTTCTTGTGTTAGCAAGTACTCATACAGAATGTAACAGAATAAGAATCCTGAAATAAAGTGCTGAGCTTCATAAAAAATGTCGTTGAGTATGTTGATTCCACTTGCCAATTTATTTAGGACTTTGATCAATTTATAGAACGGTTCATCCACTTGAAGTTTTGCAACTATTGGAAATAATGAAAATTCTTGAAACCTGGAAACGTTTGTGAATTTATGTGATTATGAAATATATGAAATTATCCATTATCTTCACTTCAATTCCAGAAAACGAACAGTTCCAAAATTTGATCCAAATCCTGATAAACTGATATTCCATGGGTAGTACAACGTTAACCTACATGAAGCCATATTTCACCATGACTTGAAATAATCCGGAATATAAATCCGTAAAGCAATATCATCAGAGATGGCTTCACATCATAACCCTCTCCAAATCTCGTCAAAATCGAAGTAGCAGTTGCTGATATCCTACGGGAAGAAAACTTCAGACACGCTTAGTTTTATATTTGAGAGTCGTACGTCTTTATGGAATATTTAAAAGTAAGCGAAATGTATAAGAAAGTCCGACGATGATTTTAATAAAAATCGAAACGTGTCACTAAAATAAAGAGTTTTATTTGTGAAACTGTGTGATAATTACACAACTTCTTATCTACATGATGGAAGAGTTACACCAAGTAAGAGCATCTACAATCTACCTAATTTCATTACAAGATATTCACGCCAAAATTTGCAAAGTTGTCAGGTTTCAGTGCCAATTGTTCTTGTTAACACATGAAACTTCTAAAAATTTCTAGCTACCCCATATCACATGTGTTTGAAAGAATAGCATAAAGGCTGCCGAGGTATCTTAAAATTTAGTGCAGCTATTCAGTAATATGATTTCAATTAACTGCCCGTAAAAATATAATATGACCTAGAGAGACAACCAAAGGATGAGTTACATTTCAGTTCTGTAATCTATTACCAAACTTTCATCAAGGAGAACATCGTATAAGGAATATATTCGACTAAAGAGACGGTCCTGGTTAAGCTACATTGTAAAGCACTTAAAGCAGTATTTTCTGTGTAGGGCGATGGACGCTAACATTCACTACTCTACATTTTAGTTCTTTTGTTGTCGCACCAGGACAATTTCCCAATTTCAACATAAAAATGGGTAGCATAGAAAGTGCACTCTGCACTATTACTAACCGTAACGACGTTTCTATTTTAGCTAGTAGACAGTGCTCTGGTTGTGTCAACGAGCTAGCTGATGTAACAAAATAAGGGATAATGGACTAGCCAAATCCATTTTCCAACTGTATTATCAAATAACACAAAGCCAAATTATGTATATAGTCTCCATCATGGCATAAGCTGTGAGTAGGTACTTCAAACTAGTAAAAACATCACGCCAAGTCAATTACTTAATGATTTATTGTATATACTTAGACGCCGGTAGATAAATCTGCGGGCTTCATCTGTAATTTGGTGTAACCACTTATACTTACACTACTCTTTACTATTCTTTAATCATTCCTAACTGTATACTCTCCACTATAGTTTTATGTGTGGACTCCTATGAGCGCCTATTTTATCGTTTGCCTAGACTGTCCAGTACATTTAGGCGATTTGCGAAAAGAGGGCGAAAATGTTTTATATTTTTATTATATCTTTATTATATATTTTTTGTGGTCTATAAGGTATAATGGGAATTAGTGTGACTCATATAAGTATAAGCAGCTGATGTTAGTTAGATGCGGGTTTTAATTACCGGCCAAGGCAAGCTGGAAGTTTCGTTACTCAAAATCGAATTTATTCCCCTCTGACAAATTTATATCATCTTTTTAGTTTAGTAGTAGTAAAAGTACTTGTACACACTGTAGACTATTGGTAGCGAGGGGATAGAGAACTTTATGGGATATTTATGCAGCACTATACCACACTTTAAATGGGAATTTTATAATAGTATTTGAGTTATTGATAAGCACAATTCATCACGTTTTGGAAAAATGTTGTACAGCCCATCCCCCCTATACAATAATGTGATATCTTTGTTACCTGATAACTACAGAAAAACTTCTTCGTCATCGAATATAGATTAGGATACTACTTTTGATTAATCCCTACCGCCTTCCTTTCATTCTAACAAATGTCAGGGAGTGCAGTCCATTAACTACATTCTCACAGATAGCAGCTTGACATTAAAGCCTTGTAAAGCGTTGATAAGTCATTAAGCACCCTGTTTATAATATATAAAATGCTAAGATGTAAAAGCTTATAACGCAATACAATTCCTTTATCAGTGTATCTGCAAAGGTAGCATTTGAGTTGTAATTAAATTAATCTACACTAGTCCTTGCAAAAATTGCTAACAGAATTAAAAAAGGGTGGTCATGTAAAAGAGAAATATCTAAGGAATATAGTGTTCCATTTTTACAAAATGATAGTGACAAAACCAAAAAAATGCTATAATAAGTTTTTCTCCGACAAAAAAATGTATTATATAAGTCAATGAAAGTTAAAAGATAATATTATAGGCATAATAATAATTATTATGAAGTGTCTTAATTGGCAAACAACTTCCAGCATGGTGAAGTTTAGCTTGGGAGCTACTCTTCCACTTAACCATAATGTGGATCAAAGGACAATTACAAAAGTGGCATTTGATATACAATACACAATGTACAATACAATAAAGTAAAATAATTATACAATAATTTCATATGAAGACATGAGCATAGCAACAGAAGCTAGAAAGAAAAAAATGAATTCAAAACAAAAGAGGCTAACAGGTGGATAAGTGAGTTACAAAGAGAAGTGAGCTACAAATCACGAAGTTAAGAGCGTTATATCTCTAACAGCTGCGTGTTGATGAATTTTCTAAAAGATAGCAGACTTTTCTGTTAATTAGAACTACTGACGGCATTTTACAGTGGAAGATCTTTGATAGAATGAAGTATCGTTTTTATTTTTTGTTCGACGTAGAATAAGTTATAGGTTAGTGCAAGGATCATAGATAAAAATAATATTTTTCATTTTTTTCACTTTCGTGTCCAATGTATTTTTTGGTAAAAAATAGTTTCTTAACCATTTTTTCCCACAACAATTGATAAATCGTACTTTTGGCAAATGATGACTTGATCGACGAATCATTTTGACTTCATCAAACCTCAAATTTCCTGATGATCATTTCTGCCCTTTGAAATACAAATAGAAAGACCTTCAAGTGAAGTAGAAAAGACTTTGATGTCGTCGAGTATCAAGAATTTTCTTGAAACAACTGTCAAGACAATTAACGTCCGAAGAAGTGTCACTGAAACATCCACATTGGCTACAGATTTTAAACAACAGATAAATACTGTAACACCATCAAATATTTTATTTTCATTACGCGTTATATAGACTAGTCAACTTTTTTCATCAAATTATCAATTTGTCCTTTTACAAATCCATTGTCCATTGCGAAAAATTTTACCCCTATTCTTTAAAAATCCAAAACTTTGCGTGAGGCTTCGTGACACGTGGCTGGTCCTACAGCAGCGCTCGACTAAGCGGAGACATGAAGTCGTAGGCGAGTTGAAGGCAGCAATTTTTTCATTTATTGGAGGATTTAAAAGAAAATTATCGATTGATTATTTTTCATATATATATGTTATTGGTATGTAACTACTAATATCATTATGCTCATCATGAAACTTCTTGACTTCAGAACAGTGGTGAATGTGTCAATCCGATAATAAAATTGCATATGGATCACAAATTAATTTTACTTCAAGGTGGAATCTCGTTCATTTTACTTGTTTGGCTGCCAGCTAAAACCACCTATGACTACTGAATTTTATCAAAGTTTTGTAATCGAGCATCAGGCCATATTAAGATTTAATTTGAAAACAATACAAACATATCCTGAAGGAAGATTTTAATTTTATTAATTGATTTACACATTGCAACCTATTTCAACTTGAACAACTGAAGTGGATCCTGCTGTTGCAACTAGAAGAGCTCAGACAAATTAACCTGATATTGATATTTGATATCCATCACCGTTCTGCACCTGAAGCGGCCAAACCCTCCTGATGTTCAGCATTATAAAACTTTTGTTATAATTGTGATAACGTTATCTTATTCTTTGCAACAAAGTATTATTTTTCTTTTTACATTCCGTTGATTTTTAACTTACCTGGAAATAATGGTACTTCTGCACTCCAATTCATAATTGTCTTATCATAGTTATACCGACTTTATTATCATACGCGGTCACGAAAATCATAAACTCGGTCGCATTTCAATCGTTTCGTGTTAATTGATCTGCTTTGTGAAGTTTTTAGCGGTGACTAATTTCAGTTGTCTCCGGTCGCCATCCCATCTACTATGCTGGAGTTTATGCTTTGGTATGTCTTTTCCAACAAAAACTAGTTAGAAACAGTTTTTGTACCTGATGTTTCCTATTTTTCTTATGTAACTCTCCAAATACCCATGGCACAGTAATATCTGTATTTTAATTTGAACTTTGTATAAATTTGTATAGAAGAGTTTATATATGAAAATAAAGGAAATAACATCGTAATGCCTGAAGGTAAAATTATCAAATAACTAGGAAATTATTAGATTTGATGGTTATGCGAGACTATAAGTTAATAAATTATCCATCACATGTGGTTGAAAGGATAAAAAAATTGCTAAAATTATTTTATATGTTGTTCATAAGAAAGATGAATGAGGGAAAACAAAAAGTCTAAAATAGCAAATTTTGAAATAACATTATGCAGCGATTAAAGAGTGCATGAATCAACCGGATAGATTGACAGGGTCCATTAAGAACTGTCGTACAGGTCTTAATGCACCCTTGTTGACATTATTGATAATAATAATAATAATAATAATAATAATAATAATAATAATAATGATAATAATAATAATAATAATAATAATAATAATAATAATAATAATAATAATAATAATAATCATAATAATAATAATAATCATAATAATAATAATAATCATAATAATAATAATAATAATAATAATAATCATCATAATAATAATAATAATAATAATAATATGAGAAAAGTCTTCCAAAAAAGTATTGAGGTGTTTCACATTGTCGGAATGTGAAACTGTGGAAGGTTTAAACTTTCATTTATTTCCGAGTTATGCGAAGATGTGGATAAATCGGCTAGATTGATTAATTGAAAATTGTTTTATAAAAGTGTGCAGAAATAACAGATTTCGCTATGAAGGTAATAAAATCGTAAATTTTCACATGAAAGTAAAGAATAATGTCTGAATTTTTCATTATTATTTTTCAGGCAAATTCATCCAAAAACTTGGCTTAAAAGAATAATTATTCGAAAATCTTGAGGTATTAAAGCGTTACTAAGTTGCTGGATAGCCACAAAATTATTTAAAAATAGTTGAGTTATGAAACAATTATCATTTTTTTGCAACATAGCACGGAACCAATGAAATGAGGCAGTCCTCCTCCATCTTTGATCTCTTTAAAATAACTTTAAAAAAAATCCGACATCCTCAGCACTACTCGAGACTACAAAAGCGGTTTCCATTAGGGATTCGCGAATGGAAAAGCACTTGATTATGTCCGTGGGCTGTTCAAAGCCCACTCTCCTGCCACCATATTGTACTCTTGCCCATCCCCCTACACATTTTCACTCTTTAATCGCGATACGCACCTGAATCTTAGTCCCTATGTTTGTCACCAATTACTGGCGGGGATGGCAACAGCGCATCACCGATAGTAGTCATGTGGTAGACATCAACGCCGGCGCGTAGCACTGTCGCCACTGTCGCGCCGATTCGACGGCATCGATGTTCTGTCCTCCACAGCAGAAACACAGCAACTCAGCAACAGAAGTAGCAGGCCCACTGACCTACACAACGCAACGCGGTCGCTTCTGGCAGGTCGCCGCGCCGACCACGCAGGGAGAGGCTGTCGGTGGGTGTAGAGGCGACCGATGCTGGTTGACTACTTTTTAACTGGAATACATATCAATCGAATGATTTGTGATGTGTATATCCCGAAAATCGGTGTCACTTATTTCCGTCGGTTGTCTGTTGGCGTTTTTGTTATCTAATACTTTGGACTTTCTCAAAATGAAGGACCAATAGCTGTATTGTGAATTTTGAAGGTTTATCGTCAGTAGTATCGCTGAATGTATTGAAGCTCTATTCTGCAGTTTCCCCGGTTCTTTTTTTTCCAGTTCCACCACTTCGGGTAGCAATGAAAATTAAGATGATGATGACTTCCCACATTACGTACATCCTAACCACACCCTTCAAATGCAAAAAAAATGGGAGACGTACGGTGTGAAAATTATTACATATCTGAACGATTATTCCTACGTGTGAGACTGCCAAGCAATATAATTTTTTTAACAGTCTGGAAAACACTAAATATAAATCTAGTGACACTGGGAGTCTAACACAAAACCATGGTTAGCCTAACCGTTCAGTATAGATCGTATCCCTAACGACTGTTCGAATAGCATTTTCATACAAAGTTGTAGTGGTTGTAGTTTACGACCAATCCATATATCACAGCGCCCTCATCCCTCAAGCAAAATTCTAATTCTCACAGCCGCGGTTCTCATAAACTTTTTTTTGGCATACCTTTCACGTTTAATATGGATCAAACGTACCACTAAACTAAAAGAAGCGTAATATAGGGTCAACCATCAAACTTATCACAATAAATAATACTGATTAATGTAATGTAATAACTTTTATAGTAATGAAACAACTGTGTTTTATAGCGTTAGGTTTTATTAAATAACTAAATTATTTTAAATAATTCGAAATATTTTGAGTCAATAGAAATGACAGACATAGTGGCCACAAGAGAAAAAATTGAGATGTTAGATTCAATCGTAGCATTGATTAAGGGCCCTGAATATTAATCAATTTCATAGGCGAATTTGAATCAACATTAAATCTAATGCGATACTGATTTTTTACTTAATAATTATTTTAAAGCATTGTAGAAAATCCAGATTTTGGACCAAGTCGGATACTCATTTTTAACTCTCGAGCAAAATTTAGATAACTCTTTTGAAAACTCCCATTTTTTTGCCTCCATCAAACGACAGCTCTATGAAATACTCTTTTTTGTTTGTCAGTGAATTGGCAGTGCTATCCAGAATAAAGAGTTGCACATCATAATGAATTCAGATAAATCCTCTCAAAATTGTTTTTCAAACGCAGTGTTATTAATAAGATCATCCTCCAAACTTATTCCAGTGTAGTCGCAAGATTTTCCAAATTAACAACGGTAATATCTTCAGGGTGAAACTAAATGATCATACCTAGTTATTGTCTTATATGCGTGCCGTATGCTACAAATCGTCACATTTATCTACGATTAGGTGGGCCAACGTTTATCAGTTTTTTTTTAATCAAATTGCTCAAATATAGCGTATGTTCACCATGGAACATGTTTTCTGCCACGATAGACTTTTTCATTCTACCGCATCTTTAGTGTATTGTGTTCCATAAATTTAGTCCTAATAGATCTCTTGTATTATGTAATATTTGTTGCAGTGTCTACCATTAATTTTCTGAACTCCGCTCATATCAACCATGTTCCTCGGGATTCCTAATAGATCCTTAAGTTTTGGACTAGAATCATATAGTTCTGTATGCAAAACCCCTAAATAATTTATCAAGACCCTTCATATTGGGGATCAAAAACTATTAAGCATTCCATTGAAGCAGGGCTTCAATCAACAGAAAATGAAGAAATTTTGTCAGTGCCTGATGTCATTTTGCTCGTCAATGATTTGAGTGCTACAGAAATCTCACCGGCTGTGATATTTTCATCAGCCATAATTATACAAGGCTGGTTAATGTCTGCAGTACTGCTTTCTGTAGACGGTGGAATAAAGTATACACGTTTGAAAAACTTCGCGAAGTAATCTACAATTTGCTGAGTCCTATAATAGCTATGTTCATTCGATATGCTTTAGGAATCCGCGCTGTATTCATTTTCTGATTAATAAACTCCCTGCGCAGTCGGATTTAAGCCAAAAGAGTTGTGTGCCACAAACACACTCGTACTGCCTATAAGCATCATTGGTCTGAACTTTTCTTGCTGCCCTTAGACTTTTAACTCCAGTGCATGTGTACCGAAAAAATGCCTATTTTGTAGTTTTATCAGAATAATGAACAGTATTATAGAATATTATTGATAAAATTGATGAAGCCCTTCCGATCATTAAGATAAAATGTGCAACTGTGCAATACACAATGTTTCACAAATAATAAATCAATTTTGTCTGACGATGCTTTTTAAATATTTAAGTATTCCAAACTAAATTTATCATAAATGTTTTTACTGGTCGCTGATTAAAATCACATGCTGTTAACTTCATAGCATTACCAACGTTTCGGTTGCTTTAGTAGTCTTTATCAAAGTACAAAATATGAAGGATTAATTTCATTAAAAATTCATTAATATTAACTTCATATGCTGTACTTTGATAAAGGTTGCAAATGCAACCGAAACGTTAGTACACTAATACGCAAATGGTTGTAAATAGCGGCCAGTAAAAATAAGATAAACCAGAGAGAACGACAGGATAAGTTTCATAATTTACATTAACATTTTCTGATATCAATTAAAATTTAAATTAAAAAAAAATTAGATACCATGATGAAATGTTTACCGTATCTAAACTTTGTCACATTATTAGGTACCATTCAGCTTAATGTTTCTAATTATTACATTTTATTTGCTCTATTGGTATGAAAAAGAATGTATGGTTTTGACTGTGAAAATATACCTAGTTATGTTAAATACAAAAGTTTCAATTAGTTCCTCCTACGGAAATGTTGCTGCGTCCGTGATATGGATACACAGAAGGAGAAACCGACAGGTTTGCTTGAAAATATTTTCATTCAATGCACCATTCGTCATTCTTCTTTTCTTCAATGTCTGACCTGAACTATTTATCTACATGATGGAAGAGTTGCACCAAGTAAGAGCATCTACAATCTATATAAATGCATTTGTGGATATCACATGCATGAAGAACAATTTGGCGGATTTTCAGTTAGTATCACGTCTAAGACCGAACTATTTAGTTTTCCCTAAATTCACAAAATTACAGATGATGCAAAATGGCTTCGAAGAACCATCTCCATCTGTAATTTTTTCAATTGAGCATAAAATGTTAATTTTATTCTCTGGCATTATTCTATACGTATTGCCATACTAAAATCAGTTTTATAAAAAACAACGAATGTGATTTTGCACGTGGGCGATAAATATTTGACAATAGTAAAGGTATACAAAAAAGTTACTGAAGTAAATCATATAAATCATTCACACTCGATTTGTTGAGGTTTCTAAACCAGTTCAATTAATATTTATTTGATTTATTTTTATGCACGTTGTAGTTACTCATAACTGCCGTCGTTATCAAGTGGCATATTATTCATAGTTTATACATTTTGGGAAACTAACCATCTCATTGTGAAATTGCACTCATTTAAGATGAAGTGTCGGAGATTATAGCACTTGGGACTCCAGATCTCATTTGCTTTTTTGTAGTAAAGCCAGAAAGCCTATCATACTCCAGACGCGCTGTGAGATGGTAAATGTCTGTTCACGATGCCCTAAAAATTCTGTAACTTTTAACGGTCTGGGAGTAAACCTCATGTCAACACATTTAAAAAAAATGAACAATAATCATGAACAAACATAAAGCTCTTCAAACTTCGTTTATATGCCCCTTCAGTATCTGAGCATTTTCGGACGTAAGCAAAAAAATACATTTTTTGGCTCCTGGCAGTTTTGGAAGGTGTCCAACCTCCATTTCGGAATATTTCAAAATTCAAATTATAGTCCAAACATATTCTTTAAAGTTCATTACTTGAAATTCGATGTGACCAAACTGAATTTTAACTAATTAGGTTTCATTACGAAAATTGAACGATTTTGATTAGAGTTAACAGTTGTTATGGACATTACAAGGTATCATAATCATCAAACATGTATTAAAAGTATATTGCTAGGACAAATACGCGCAAAAAATGCACAAAAGTGAATTCGCTTAACTTTTATGCGAAACCTTCCAAAATTCGTAACTAAATTTCTGGATGTAGACTACTGAGTACTTTCAAAATAAATCGGTAGCAAGTGTCAAGTCAGTCTACTTGACTCAATTTTTGCACTTTTACTTGTCATGCATACTTGCAGAGTTACTGAAATCTCGCTTTGCATATCCTAGCATGATAGCAGGATTCTTTTTGCACTTAAATAACTACTTCAAAGCAGTAAAGTTACATGATGTTAACTAAGCAAAAGTATTTGCGGTATTCATGAATTCGAAACGTTTAAATGCATACACGCTAACCTATAAACTGTTCAAATTGATTTACTTTGTAAGCTGCAAATACCATGCTCACCATGAAAAGGCAAATCTTTGTGCATGCACCACTATTATGGCGATGATCCAACTTTGAGGATAGTTTTTGCCCATCAAGGTTACCGTACCGTACCGATTGTCCCTTAATAGTATAGTTGCCTCATTACTGATTGCTTTTAAGTACATACTGAGGGTCTCAATACACAAAAATTACGCTGAATGATCGTGAATGTTGATTAAACATGCAATGTTCATAAATATTGAATGTTCCATTACATTATAGCGTACAATAGCAATTATTGGAAATGAAATACAAATATTGGAATCATACACATTATGAACTACTGCTTACTCGCTCACTGTTGTTATTTGGTTAAAATATTCAATGTTGGATGTCGAATCTAGACAGGGGCAAAAGGAAGCTGTTTGGAGCGGAAGCCTAAGCTTTTTATTAACAAACTTGGTACTAGAAGCACAGGAAAACAGCAGATATAACATAACATGATAGCGACAGTTTTAGCCTGACAATTTAACAATTTCTGTTAAATTATCATTATATTATCATTGAATATGTACATGAAAGCCACCCTCAAATGAGGAACCATGTTTGCCCGACTAAAGCACTAGGTCCAACAGTTTGTCGATAAATAACCAGCATAGTACAAAGCGGTACACCTTGACCTCAATGCGATCGGGGGAGTTGGCCCGGTACTAAATTGGCCCCAGCTAGCCATTAATTTGCATCATAATTAGCTTGCATTGGTTTCAAAGAGTCGACATAAATTAAGTTTTGTTTTTGCTATTGTTAATTACACTTCTTCCTTTTATGTAGATCTATTTCGTTTTTCTGTTTCACAGCGAAGTTATAAGCTTTGTGTGTATATTTCAACAGAACTTCCTTTATTGCAGTAATTTTCGGCTTCTGGAATCTGGTGGAAACTGTATTTCTATCTTATCATTCTGTCATTTCAAATGGTGACTTCAAAAAATTGTAGTTGCGTATTTATACAGGCTCTTCATTGTCCTACAGGAAATTTTTCATATATAATTTTTCATATAAATTATTCAGATAAAGATTAATTTCAAAAAACGCAAAGACAGCTTATCATCTGAGATGTGACAAAATAAAATTAAAGTTGTCAAATCTATTATCTTATTTTCTCTATCTTGATATTATTCTACTATTTTCTTCTTCAACTAGGCTGAACCTATTTGCAGCGTCATACCTTAGCCTTCTCAAACACCACTATCATGCACCGTCATAAGCATCATTCATGTCAGAAGCAGATGGCTATTAGTATACACCCTACACCGTACATCTATATGGCCTGCTATAAACATGCGTATTTTGTCTATTGCCTAGACTCATCAGTATAGCTCGGCGGCCGACAGTAAGTAGTAGATTCATTTTGTACATATCTATCCCATGTAAGCGTGTGATATCAACATTCTCCAAGCGTCGTGATAGATGCAGCTGCACTATAAGGTCCTATTCTACCATGTAAATGGTCGACACTGATTTACAAGAGCATCCATTGTTCTCCATCCGTGTCTGAAGCTTACGACTCATGGTATTTGTGTCTTGCTGGGGGCATATTCTGTCTATTGTCTAGAGACGATATAAGATTATAAATAAAAATGAAGAAATAAAACGAAGAGAAACTGTTTATTATTAAGGTCTGCATAAAATAAATCGACGGTCCGGCATTTGATGACCCCTGGTTTAGGCAATAATTAAATCATGCATGTCTGTAGCAAGCAGCAAAAGCCATTCATGTATAGTGGAAGTATACGCTTAGTGCCCCTACGCACTGTGCGTTGCTCGGAGAACTACGACTCCACTACCGATCAACCCCACGGCTGTTATTCATACTATGCGGTTTGTCGATACTGAATAATTCATAAATAAATACGGCATGACAACTAATTTGTGATACCAAATGCTGTATCAAAAAAAGTCACCTGCATACATTTTGAGTTTCCTGAAACATATTACAAACTACCTGGTCCTGGACTCCTTGCTCTATTTTTATATATGTATATTGCTTACCCAAATGTAGTAAACAGCTGCAACTTCTTTGGCGTACATCTTTGGAATGATTTGATCTAGCCGCAAGTCGTGACGATTTCGCAATCGGTCAGTCAGGCCTTCTGCAAAACAGAATGACCATCCGCAATGCGGTCAATAACAGTATGCGTGTGTCCCTAAGGTTCAGTTTGAAGATCTACAAGCGATTAAGGCCTGCGAAATACTGAGTCAAACCACATGATGATTCAATTTTTTCAATAATGTAATGTCAAATACATTTTACAAATGATTTATTTGTAATTTCAATCCTTGAAAAACACAAATTATCTCAGGATCATACTTATGAGTCGTGGTGTACATACCCTTCTGGTGCACGTGAATTACTATATAAAATGTCTAGCTTAATTAAACATGTGAAGCCAGAAAAAGGTATGATTTGTAGGATGGCACAAGGTTGTCTAATAAAAGAATCCTCATAGGTGCAGGAAGGAAAAGGATATTCATTTATTTCAGAATATCATGGTCTCACAACTGCTGAATAGACGATCGGTGAGAATATAAGGTTATCCAAGATCATACAGTGCATCCCACATTGAAGGTTCGTTACGTTTCAAAATATTCAAGAAATTAATCTCAAAATTGTTTATAGGATCAAAATCGGGGAAACCGCGTGATTGAAATCACTCTAACCCCCCAGGACTATCCTTTTCTTTTTATAAATGTAGGAAGTTTCCGTTAAACCAGTTTCGCATAACGTGCTACCTTATCATGAACACTTGTATGGTGAAATATTTTAATTATTTCTAGAATTCGTTACGTACACCTTGCGTACAAATTAAGATCATTAGAAATGCTAATTTTACAAGACTATAACGCGAGCCTGCGAAAGGTATCATTCTAACATTTGTGTTTTATCTTCTCTCTGTCTCTCTCGTCGCTTTTACACATTGATTCAACTTGCTACATGAAATTGTGCCACTAATATATAGAACTTAGTGACTGCTTCCTCATTATAATGTAGTTCTCCCGCACCCTGTATTTTTCAATTTCCTCTAGTTAGTAGATTAAAGCAAAACGTAAATTATCACTCCACCTTGCGAATTATTCTAATAATCCTGAAACGGATTTGCACGTTGACGTACTTCTCCTTAAAAACTGGATTAAAATCTATGCTGATTATTTCCTGAGAATTTAAAAAGTAAATTGCATCGTAGCACGGCATACTGGCATTGGTCTACAAGTCGCAATATACCTTCTGGCACGAATGTGCAAACGGCCTCTCTTCTGAATAAAACAGATTCCAATCTCTTTGTGCTGGTAAATGCAAATAAACAGCACTTTCAAAAGAAAGATAGTAAGTTATTAAACATTTACATTTATTGCCTCAGAGGAAAGAGAGCACAAAAGATTATTTTTTCAGTATCCCTTTGTGCGTAAGATCATTTTTCTTGTTGTCGCTATTAGAACGTATGAAGGAGCTTTCAAGTGCCCTTTGCTCTAATCAAAAACAAAAAGAGCCGTCGCTATAGTCTAATCTTATGTTCATGGTTTCATCGTTCGTAGTTTCAGTATTTGAGAATTTAAAAAATCTATACCTGCTATGGCTGACCGTTAGGTTTACTGTAAATAGCATTCGAAAATTTTGGTTTAAATCTGATCACTATTCCAATGGTTTTATTTTTATTTCACATACTTTTTATCTTTACAATTATTTTATTTATAGTATTTAGTATTGATTTTCGTGTATAAGTATATACGTGTTTATAATCAGAGGAGCCTAATGTGTAATTAAAAACGGTAAAACAATCTTAAAATGCCATATAAACTTATCTATTCGGATCCTTCCTAGAGATGATGGTGATGAAAATTATTTTTTCAATAATTTTCTAGATTTTACCAGTAAACCAGTTTATCTGTCAATATTGGGTTAAATAAATATCCAAATTATATTTAACTTCTATAGATACTTTATTCTCTGAAACCGATAATTGCGGCTTAGTGTGCGAATATTTTTTAATGCAAATTTTCATCAAATCGTCGATAAAATAAATGTGATTTGATCTTTACTTCATTCAATAATAGCTTTACTATGAAACATTTGACGGCACATCAAAGGAATTCCTGATAGTATACGCTCTGAATTTCTCTCCTCTGTGATTTGAGTCCTGCACTGGATTTTGCGACAAAATGGGGAGAGCCACAAATGGCCCAAAGTGCATTTGCTCCAATCAGCCGAAGCGCGATCGGACGTCTTCGGTCGGGTTTTGTCGGAAGTATAGCAAGATGGCGACAGAAAGCACAGGACGCGAAACTTTGGCATGTGCTAGTGATGGGTGTTACTTAGTTGGCGACCGATTCGATAATAATTTCTATAAGACCTATTGGAATATCTTCCGTAATACAATAGCAAGTAAAATATACAGATAAAATGAACTTTTTAATTCCACATTCTTCATTTTTAACGTATATACTGCACAATGACTTTCTACAGTTATACTGCCAGGCTCTACAAAAAAAATAAATATGAATGTTCTAAAACAATATTACTACATTACTAGAATATAGAAGTAATTGGAGTCAAGAACTAAAAGTGGAATGCCCTAATAGTGGTATTTATTTGAAAAAGGTAGGTGTACAGAAATATAGGTGTTGGTGATTTTATAGGTTAGGTATATTTTTTAATATTTGTATTATAGATTCATTGCGGTTACCCCAGAATCCCCAGTTGTAAATCAAACTCCGCGAAAGTACTTTGAAGAATGAGAAGCCACAAAGACAAAGCAGGAAGAGTTTGACTATGGAAGCAACCAGAAGGGACCTAGATGAAAGATCTCTCTCGATGGAACTTCGGAAAACAGATCAATTTCTCCAGAAAAATTTGATTTGAAGTTTCAGTGAATTAGTGCAAGATTTTAGTGAAAGTTTTGCTTCAAATGAGTGCAATATGAGATATCCAACTCTCACCCCAAGTGGATTTTATCACATGATTGCAAGATGAGGTAGTAGGTGGTCACAGCTGAAAAATCTGTTACCCAGATATAAGTGAACTATAATGCAACCAGACCATGAGATTGATTTTTTGATTCTAAAAGCCAATATCATTTTAATATAATTCTAAATTCATGTGATGAGAGCCCCATTTTTTGGTTTGTTTAAATGATAACCTCTCACAAATGCAGAAAGTATAAGTGTTCCAGGAGTACTGAGAGGATAAATGTCTATTCTCATTAAGTTTGAAATGCTGTAGGTTGTAACCATCAGGAAACAAACTACCCAGCAACTCATTCCACAATGTCAAGGTTTTTTTAAAGAAAGACCTTTGGAAGAGGTCTAGAGGATCTGATGAGGAGACTCTCATTGCATTCCTCTAGTATCTGCTGTACTAATAACTCTTGGATTATCATGCAATACAGCTTGGTTGAACATCTACCATATTTTTAGAATAAATGATCAGTTACAGCTATCAGAATCAAATAAAATATGTCAAAGCAGGTGTACAGTACAAATCGAACAATATTACAAGATATGCAAGTAGTAACAGCATTCTATTAGCTAATGCAGTTATTGCTTTTATGATTTGTTCATTATATGGCAATTTTAAATAATCAATCTGACATCACACATAGATTTGAAGAAATATGCACTTGATGCAGTTAGTGTAAACTTTAGTTTTTTTAAGTTTCATGTAATAGATAATAGTAGATTGTATATGTAATACTAGATCCTTTCAAGCAGTAACCACAAATAATATACAGTTTTACCACTTGCCGAACCCCTTTTTCTAACAATACTATGGTCTGAGGTTTAAAAAAATTGGTTTAACAAGTGGTAAAACTGTTTAATGTTAAGAGTAGATTGAATCAAAATAGTTGGAATAATTATCACACCAATTTGTAATCAAAAACTTAAAATATATAGATGGACAAATTTTGTTCTTTTAATTTTGTCCACATATCAGAAATAATTGGTGTTTATTCTCTCTGTGCAGTAGCCTAGAACCTCAAAGTGTGACATTTATAAATCTTCTATCTATATATAAACTGCTTTACACTTGTATAGTATTTTTAGAGAAACATGATTTCATTAAATTATAAGAAACTGGTAGTGTAGTCAATGTAAAAAGTAAAAGTAAAAGGGCAGATAAACAACTCTTATAATATCAGCAAGTGATAAGGTGAACCTCTTGAAAAGTGTTGTGGAATGGCTTGATGCATGGCATCAATGTCTCACTACCAAACTTACATAAGATACATATAATGTAAAGAAGTATCTTGATTTTTATAAATATTTTAAAATACACTTTGGCAACATATATTATATTTTACCCAAAAAGCTTCAAACTGAGGATAAGATTTGCTCAATACAGGCACCTTTTTCAATGCAGTTACAATGTATCTGTCAAAACAGATATATGAATCAGAAAAAAATAAATATTTGAAATCTTATGAAGATTTGTAATTTGAATGAAATGTTGTCTACTTGTTTAGATGAACCAGAAAATGATACAATAGAATACTTCTATCTTAAGATCAAACTAGTCAGATCATAGTATGCAAATTATTAAAAAAATGACTTGTTAAATGTGTAAACAAACTTTTATGAAGAGTATAGTTGAATCTGTGGAGAATTACTATTTTGATTATATGCAAAGAGGATTATTATGTTAGCAACTGAAGAAATAAGATTTATTCATTATCGTTAGTATGTCTTCTGTAAATAATCCAAGGAGCCTAACACTCGTTCAAAGTTGGTACAAAAACCAATCTACGAATATCTGCTGGTCTTTTAGCATTGACAAGTTTAGAAAATGTAAGATTTCTCATAGACGTTTCAATGTACTGTGAATGTGGTCATCAATAGTTGCTCCTATATTTTATCAATCATTGTTTTGATAACTTTTGTAAAAATACAAATGTGTCCAATCAAAAAAGCGAAAAATAGCAAAAAAAATGTTTCCAATTGAAATAGTATAATATATAATGCTAGGATTAAATATACTGTAAAGCCGTATTCCATAAAACGTTTGTATACAGAATACAGTTAAAGTTTGGATAAAATAGATATTTTGGATTAAATATGAAGTAAAATAATGTAAGACATACATGGAACCAATTTGGAAGTAACTGGAAAAGCCACCTCCTACTCCCAGCTACCTTATGTAACTAAAGTAATGCACAACACCTTTTTCAATTTTTATCAAATATGCCATGTCAAAAAATAAAACATTTTCATTTACTAGTGCTTTATTTAACACATAGATATCTCTATTGGCTATAACATTCATATTTTTCATTAATTGCAAAACAGTCATGATGGTAATGAAGAATATTTGCAGCCAGAAGAGACAAATTATAGAGGAAACTACAGGATATATTTCAGAACTTACACCAAATTATAACAAGTCTATGGATGTTTTACAATAACAAGAAGATATATCGATTGTATTTTTCAAGACAGCAATTTACATTATACAATTTAAAACAGCACACAAAAATCCAAAGTCCAAATTCCTCAAAATGTAATCAATCATTCCTAAACAGAAAAAATAGCTCATCAGTTAAGTCTTTTACATACAATGCTTTTTATATACAACTCGGCCAACATACAATCCAGGATTATTATACAGTTTGTAAAACTACTGAAACTATTTTGTAGATAAAGTTTGTATATACTTCTTGATGTAATATTACATATAATTTTTAGAACAGAATTTCATGTAGGTTACATATCCATGTTACAATATTTGATACTGTAACCTGTGACATAGTGAATCAAAAAGCTGAATCTTAATTTTATAAATAATGAATAACTGATACCTTTGTCATCTTCAAACATTCCATTTATAATATTATACATCAATGACCTAGAATAAGGACAGAATTATGTTTTTTGTCGCTAATCATATATATAGCAGTACCAGTTTGTCATTTCATTCCACAACATCAAAAGAAAACCATTCTGGAAGATGCATGAGGCTTCCTGTGAAATGGAACTATCTACATAGGGTAATGCATTTGCTAATACTGTATGAAACATATATTTTGAAACATATCTTTTATCTACTTCAATAGCATCAAAGACTGCTCTGCTGTTTTCTTCTGGGTTCTTCTTTCTGGAGATGGATACCTTAATTGCCTCTAAGTTTATGCAACTAATGTAGCTATATTTTATGTTTTCATTTCAAAAGCAACAGCCACACAAGTAAGCACCAGGGCCTGGTTCAAGAGTCCTGCAATTGGAGTAAACAATATGTATATTGATGTTGTATAAATTGAAAATATTATGTTTATTTATTTAATCATATGAGAAACCCAATTACATTAAAATTGTTAGAATACAATAAGATAAAAACAAATATCATTTAGAGGTAACATACTTTACAATGAACACATCTAGCATATCAACTGAAATTCTGCTCTGAAGGCGGAATAATTATGTGTCCCTAAATATATCAACATTGTCAGAATTATTTAAGACTTTTAGGGTTAGAGATGATGTAATATCCAGAATCTTTGAGTAAAAATGAAACCCATTCATGGACAGAAATATAAAAGATACATCCATGACAACTCTCTTATCAAGGGATTCTTAATTAAGTAAAATCAAATTCTGTGTTTAGTTGTTAAGGATAATCTATCTATCTAATTCTATTAAAGATTTATATAATGACCAATAAATTATTTCCAAAGACTGGACTGGGAGATCCTTGACATTTTTAATTATAAACCCCAGCATCTTTGAAGATAGAAGTAATATCGAGACATATTCATTGAATGAGAATGAACAATCAAAGTGAGTAATGTGTTAGATATATCTAGTACAGGTACTGTACCTAATGCCTAGTTCTTCCGTGTTTTTGGATCTTTTGGAAACCTGAAATTCCTAGAAGCTCCTTTAACATTATAGTGGTAGCATTTTTTATAATAAATTCAAACAAGTTAGACAAAGATTAATTTGGAAATAGATTTATAAAGCTAATCTTGAAATATAGGTTATGAAACTAAATATGACAATATCAAGCACTATTTATCAAATTGCTCACACATATCGGGGATCACTTATTACATACCTGAATATGAGTATGCCTATTATGCACAGGATTCAACTGGAAAACTCAACATTCTTCACTTGACGTCAATTATGTATATCACATGTATATTGTTTAAGATTTAGATTATGCCAGGAGCTATCGCTATTTTCACTCTTATGGTGCGACCTTGACTAGTGCTTTCAAGTCCTGCGCAAACCTGGAGGCCGCAATTATCGTGTGTATAGGTGGTTGCCAGAAATTAGATTCTGTTGTCCGAATTGTTTGTGTTGACTATTCCACATAGCTTTGAGGTCTGTTCCAACAACAGTTCATCAATTACATTTTCATTGCCATATTTTTATTTGTTCAGGAATACTAGTTTATCATTACGAAAACTACAGATGTCTGGAAATGCCTCGGTTTTGCAAATGTGCACTTAAAGACGCCAGGACAGTTTGTAACTGAGGCACAGATTTCCAAACCCTAAGAAATTTATGTACATTTTTCTTCAACGGATGGAACTTTCTGGAAATAAAGCACTAAAATCTTCTTCTCAAAGAAGACAATTATAGCAATAATAGACCGAGAAAGGATGCTGTGCCATCTGTGAATCTTCCTGAGCCACAAATATCTACTATCAGTGAACAAATTGTTGGTATGCAACTGTCTCCAAATAATTAAGCAAAACATTTTTGGGGATCCAACTTATTTCGACTGTCAATATTCTCAATACAAGCTTCTTTGAATTTGTTTTAAATGGAAAACCTTGAGGTTTGCTCAAGATTCAAATTAGGAGAAACTGTAATTAAAAACAGTAATACTGTTCACCAACAGAGATCTCATTATTATGGCAATGGTACAAATATTTTCGTATCTGTAGACATTATTATTCCTCAGATTGGGTCATTACAATAAAAATTAATTTTAGAGAATATAGTCTAATATTTAAACATCCTTCATTTATAGTTGAGAAATATCATCAGAAAGAGCTTCAACATAGTTTACCTATGATATACTACATTAACTTTGAGGTTTCAGATCAACCTCCAACTTCTGCATTGCCATCTAAACAGCAGTTGGAAGAAATTTCTATGTTTGCCACCACCACTACAGGGCAGGAAAATCTTGAACTAAGTGAAGCAGAAGTCACATGATAAAATTTTGTTTTCGTCATATAGTTGCTAATGTCTTTATGCATTAGCTCTTAGTTTTTGATTTCTGTTTTATTCTATTTGTTTCGTAGTGCATTACTTATTTTGACCTACTACCTAAATTATTACAGTAACCATAGGTAAGTTTTTTCATATTTTTTGTCGATATTATAACATTTAATATTAAATTGTAATGATAAAAATATATTCATAATTATCTCTTTTATTACATACAGAACTTTTCAATTAATCCCTCCTCTCATTTTAACCAAATATAAAAGGCCTATTACCTACTTGCTGCGAATTGTGGAAAGGCCAATTATTCTATAAGGGGGTTATCGATGGATTAAGCCATACCGTATCCCAACATGAGATTTCAATGTCAATGCTAAGGAAGGTTATGCACCTAAGCAACAGCTGATCAGCCGCTAGCACTTGATATCATTCGATATAAGCCTACATTAATTTTTGTTCCAAAAAATAAAAAAAGTCGGAAGCTAACAGAATAAAAATTCTTTAATATGGATTTTTTTCTCATTTTTTTTTGTAAAACATGAATTCTAAAATACTGGCTCTAATCAGCCATCGATATCGAAAAGGTGTAAAGTACATGCGAAAATATTATTATACCGCACATTGTCGTCGAAAGTGAAATGATGATGAAATGAAGTTTTGGATACAATAATACACTGGACACAATTTACTTGAATTCCATATCAAATAACTTCTTCTAAAGTCTTTTTGCCAATTTTAATAATTTTTCGACAAGTTGCCTATTCTTTCGTATTCATCATGCCCTGATATCCATATCACGATCACTAGGTATACATTGATTTGTTGACATACAGGGTGGCACAAAAAATGTATATCACGCTTAACTTCTGTAAGTCCTGTGGAAAAATATAATAATTGTATATAATGGTGGTGGTCAGTTGGCGACCGATTGATAATTTCTAGAGTTGAAGATTCGTATCGATAGTATCGATATTTGTATTATTTGATAGTTACCTAGTACATCGATATCAATTATTAAAGTGTCGTGTCACAGTATAGATACATATCGATATCTTGAAATAAAATTCTAGTACCGTAGTACCTACTATCAGTACTCATTGATATTCATATTATATTAACAATGTTACATCTACTGTTAATTTTTAAGGTCAGTACACATTGACATTTCGTGTTTATACCGAGTACTTCTAATACAATTATAGTTCTGCACAAATGTCAGCCAGGAGTTTCTTCGACGGCGGGGTATTTTTGTGCAGCGACAATTTTCTAAAAGTTTCACTTGTATGAAATTTCTGCTTGGGCTTTGTGCCACCTGGATCTGAGAGATATCGCAACCTGCTGGACAATTTTGTCGAAAAGCATCCCTCACTTCCGTCAGATAATCACAATCTTGTCGATATTGGTCGTCTTGGCGGTAATATTGGCATATCCAGCGATGAGGATTCCTCCCTGTTTGCGTTACAGGTTAAAAGTCCAATATGCGGTAACCAAGTGGAACTGAATCCTCCAAAATTCATCTCGCTGCTGCCAACAATGCATCATCGACATTCTCTGTGCAGGGCATGTAATTTATTGCTCCAACGAAATGACTTAATATAGGTACACAAAAGTAGTAAGGGCAAAGACTGCATCTTGAATATTGAAAGATTTCACTATATTTGGATCACTTGCACCCCGCACCCAATGACTATCGCGTGTCAGTCGGTGATGTGACATTAAATAGATAAAGCTTAACAAAAATAATCGCTATTTATATTGCGCAACTGCGCATCAAAAGAGGATATTTCAGGGTCATTGTGGCGATGATGTTTGTCATTTTTGCTCCATTTCATAAATAGTTTCGGTAAAAATAAGTATATTTAGTTTCGGAAAATTGTTTTACAGAAGTTGTATAGGAAATAAAATTAACGACACACGCGCAAGTTATTTTTTTATAATATCGGTTGATCCTTCCCATCCCAGCTACCCTATT
Source organism: Bruchidius siliquastri (assembly GCA_949316355.1). NCBI lineage: Eukaryota > Metazoa > Arthropoda > Insecta > Coleoptera > Chrysomelidae > Bruchidius > Bruchidius siliquastri. The sequence continues at coordinate 24,393,068 of OX438532.1, read as the reverse complement.
AGACGTAATGAGTGCTGCCAGATACATCCAACCCTGAGTGTGGGTTTGAGAGCCATTCTGTCACCAATGCAAACATTAGGGGCTATCGTACAGTTAATTACGCATTATACGGTGCAATCCAGATTCCCCTAAGTCACGTACCGAGGTCCCGGCGCCTATCCAGCCATTCGACATTGCTGGATTTCTGCTGACTACAGTACTGTTTTATTCAATACATGTGTATCTTCTCTACCGGCTATAGCATTAGAGTTGCCAGACGTCCGGGATTTCCGGAAAAATCCCGAATTAGGCAGATTGTCCCGGATCTCGGAATTTCATTATTCTGTCCCGGAAATCGTTAACGAAGAAAAACAAAACCAATAACTTCCAGAGTCCGCAGAAAGAATATTTAGCAATATGAATAATTTGTGGACAAAAGACAGAAATCGAATGTCTATGGACCTTGTGAAGGCGGAGCTAGCTACAAATTCGAACCAATTTTAATGAGTCTTGCTCAAAATTTTTGTCCTTTTTAGATGGTCTCGGAGGCAAGAAGGTTTTAAAACTTGCCAAGTCTAACAATAAATATATAATAGTTAATTACCATCGGTTATTGTCTTCGTTTATGTTCTTAACTTATTATTTTTATTTTATGTTAATAAAGGTTATAGTCTTAACTATGATTTTATTCAATATTGTTATCACGCAAGTGCGGATCTGACACGGGCTGTAATGATTAATCCTCCCAAACGAAACAAAGGTTTATTTTTAACTTTTTTTTTGTTGTCGCTGTTGATATCTCTGCCTTCCAGGAATCCGTGCGTGCTATCCCGCAATTAAATCATCACAATGTGGCAACCCTATATAGCATTCATATTTTTCATTAATAGGGGGCCAGTAGAGATAAATTATAGACAAAATACAAGACATATTTCAGAACATACATAAGATTATAGAAAGTCTACAATAACTATACAAAAAATATATCAATTGTATTTCCAAAGACAACAATTCACACTACAGTTAAAAATATAAAAATGCACAGCCCAAATTCCTCAAAAAATATTCATTCATTTCCGAACAAAAAACATCGCTCAGTTAAGTCTTTTATGTACAATCCTTGTTATATCCAACTTATTGGACACTTTAAATGATATAATATATTACATGAGGAGGCAAGTGCCTCGTTTTCCTGACTTCATTGGTAATACTCTTGATTTTTCTTGTTTTTATTGTTATAACGCTAAGTACGGTAAAAGGATCTTTGCATGACAAAAAGATCTGAAAGTGTCAATGACTCCTTTTGTCAGGTGCACATACACATTTTATTTTCTTTTTTTCATATAAAGACTATTCCTTAACATTATTATTACTATAAATATACATGTCTTATACAACATTACTGCTGTGGGGCACCTTCACGAGAAAACTTTTCAACTTCTCTTATAAGTGGATATTGTACATTAGTCAAAGCAGCTGTGACCTGAAATACTGCATTTGCATGTTACAACAAAGCATATGGATCAAAGTTCAATACATTGCAGGTTTTCATTCTTTTCATTGCATGCTCAACATGCATCCTAGCTCTTGCTGTTTCACTTACACAGTAGTGAGCTGACTTGCGAGCAAAGGTGAAATGTTTATATCAACACCAGGAGCCAAAAAGTATTTAAAAAAATATATGTTATCGATCAGTAACAAATCTGTAGCTGCAAGCTGGTTAAGATGCCGCAATACTTGACATTTTTTTTAATACAAACGGGATATGTTAGTAACTGCTCCACTAAGAGCCACACCAAGTCATTCAAGTATTTCAATATTTGAATAAACTGGATGTTAATTTGTGTGTCCTCATACTCGACCAACATAGGTACTTATAATATATAAAAGAACACATATCTGTAACATACATGAGGCTTTATGTGCTCCAAATCTAATAAGAGATAATCATTTTCAGGCTCAGGTGGTGCATAAATGAAAATTTGTTCACGGGGTTCTTCAATATGTTTTGAGCTGAATGGTTGTAGCTCATTTTGTTTATAAACAATGTATCTGCTCATACTGTATGAAGTGTATATTTTGAAACAATCTATGTACCTACTTCAATAGCAACAACAGTCTGCTGTTTCATGCAAGGTTCTTCTGTTTGGAAAGGGAAACCTTAATTGACTCTTGTTATATGCAGATGATGTAGGAATATTTTATTTTATTCCCATCAAGTCCTGCAAGTAGAGGAAAGAATATGTGTATACCATTTTCTATAATAAACGGAAACAATGTAGACAAAACATTACTTAGAAAATAGATGTATGAAGCTTATCTTGAAAGATATGTTATACATCTAGAATATAATATTTATAATCTATCACAAAACATATACATTGTATTTATTAGCAAAATACTCTCACATATAGTAGATCAGCTATTACGTACCTGATTATGGATAAAACAGAATATTTTTCCCTAAATTCAAACTTTCATCACTTGACGTTGAAATGGTAATTAATGTCTTATTTTGTTCAATATTTAGATTTTGCCATAACCCACCCCAAACATATTACGTCAACGCTAATGAACCGTATACATATCTATTACCTACCCGCCCATTGCCGTCGGAGTAAAATGATAGAATCTCAATTACTGAGGAATAATAACGAAATCTACCCCAACCCGAAACCCATAAAATATTCCAGATATATATCAAATGTTTGAAATAAATGCTATCCATATACATTTATTTGATCAAGATACGAAATTTTATGTCATAGTCAACTCCTTCCTCCAGTGGGCTAATTTGTTCCGTTTCTATTATAGCAGGTTTCAATACAGCTCACTGAATTTTAACTGAATAACAATCACAAATAATTGTGAAAGGGGAATTCTCTCATTTTTGTTCGTTTAAAATCAAAATTGGAAAATATTCCAAATATTGGAAGACTTTAATTCTTATTCAACTTTCAAACATTGAACAGTTAGTTCTCAGGTTAAAAACTAAGTTAACTTATTCAACCCTATTTTTGGCGAAACTCATAATTCAGATATGAATGTGTAACTGAAATACAAAGTTTCACACATAAAACTGTTTTTGTTCGATATCTTCCGATGTAATATTTAAATATATGTATATATGGGTTAAGCCTCTAAAAAAATGGATTGACTCCGAGAGTCAGTTGGTTGACTCAATTTTTAGGCGTTGATAACTTTCCGCATATACGCACGACCTGCCATCATATTCAGTAGTCCGCCACTGATTACCGTCTTACCGCCTAGCCGTCGGCGACGGTCCCACTCATATTTTATTTAGGACAAAATATGAGAAAATATAGGCGCAAGCACTTTACAAGTTATATGGATTAGAGCTGAGAAACACTCCAAATACATCGAGTTTATGTATGTCTGGACTCTGGAGTATAAGTGTCATTCTAAGCCGACACTCAGTGGCGTATCGTGAATAGAGAAATTGGGAGGTCCATACATTTGTGATGTTTTTTAGTAAGTAAATTCAATTTCATATTATTTCAATCAATTTAGATAACAGTCTTATAGGTACGTTTAAAAACACGCAAAAGTTATAAAAACTAGAGAGCCGAGCAAGCAGCTATTTAAAGCATATCTCATTTTTAGAACCAAATGTATGTGTTACCCTTCGCCTAACCCCGCTCACTAATTTTATAACCATCCAAAAAAATTGGAACACGTCCAAGGATGAAGGTTGCACGTATTTTATTATTTCACTTAAAGCAAAACCTTACAAAAAATACGTGAAAGAACAACGTGGAAAGAGATTGAAACTTATAATGGACTACCAAGCAAGATGGAACAGTCTTCCACTAATGGTTGAACGTTTGATCGTTTCGGAATAAAAAACTATAAAGAAAGCAAGTATCAATCGTTTAATATAACGGATAATGACTTAGATCTGGGGCTCGTAACAGAATTTGGATCGGCTGTTAGTGCATGTAAAATTAGCAGTTTAAGTCTTGTGTGGACTTGATGCTAATGTAAGCTCATTTGTCATCTGATAGAGTACTGAAGTTTCTGTTAACTTTGCCCTCGCACAGTTTTGTTTGGTAATCCTAGTTATCTTTAAAACCATAATGGTGCAAACGCTGTTTTATGCTCCTTAAAATTCCGCCATGCGAAAAACGATAGCAAGTGTAACTGGTGCAGTTGGATAAAAACCTCAAATCTAAGTTGAAAACAAAGAAGATGTACCGATAGTGGATTTAATAATATCAGGATAAACTAATTCAGCTAATAAAGGCGAGGAAAATCAATAAATTTAAGGTGTTCAAAAAAATCACAAGTTGCACTGAAGAAAAGCTATTGAAAAGGTACTTTCAATATGGACAGAATACTTCCTAATCAATATTCTACCTGCTACTGACATATGTGTCAGATTATCACTGAATAATTGTCAGATATTTCAGAATGCGATTCGTCAAATAATTTTTCGGTGAAAAGTTCATTTAAACGTATGGTACAACCTTATGCTTAGTTTCCGAGATGGAGCGTGCCAAAGTTTTATTTCTGTTTGCGTTTTTCGCATAATCTCCTGAATAATGCCGCTTCCTTGTTCAGACTAAATTCTGAAATATCTGAAGGCCCAGGTACTAATTTTCATCCAGACATGGGCATTATTTAGCAAAAAACAAAAATTATAATGTAACTTCAAAACCCTGAGTCTCGAAAACGAAGCATTTTAGACCACAGGTTTATATTAACTTTTTGGATATTTTTTTGGTGTACCTATTAATTCTATATCATATAAATGAATTATAAAAGATATACTTATGAGGGATTTTTTTATTCATTAATCCAGTTTCAGATATTTCAGAGGATATTTTCATAGAGCGTACAAGGGATTTTTTTAAAATGATCCAATCGAGGGATATCAGAACTTATTTTGGGCGAATATGTCTGACCCATCTGGCAACCATGAAACTGGGAAAAATTCTTTGTTGCGGCCTTGTCTTATTGACAATATTAGTATAAGAAATTCCCGAATAAGCATATTATTCATCAATCATCGCTATATTCTATATTTTTATTATCACGTATCGTACGTCTTGAGGATCTCGAAGGTTTTGAGCTGTTGAAATTTTACTATTTGTTGACGTGTATAGGGTGCTGGTATGCCATGGGAATGCCGCAGTACTCTTGAAAAAGCAATAGTTTATCTTTATCTATTTGAGGGTTGATTTATAGATAATAGGTAATGATCTACGCGGGTCGAATTGTTTCGGGACGGCAATCGACAGATAGTTGGTGCACGGGTGTGACATAGGACGCACTTATTTTGCGGTTCATAACACTAGTCGCACAACTATTTATCAATTATTATACTTAAGTTATTGTAACTTAATTCGTTTGTGCGAGATTTTCTTTAGGTGTTCCTAGATAAACTTAAAACTGGAGAACAGGAGAGATCGGCGGACAAATGTTATTGTCCATGATGGATATATATACATTACAAGAAGCAATACGAATGCTGTAAGGTAAGAGATTACTTGTTCACCTGACTACTAAACCAGTCATACTATTTTATTGTACATAACATTTTCGGATGACATAATCGTCTACATGCATATAAATTTTAGAAAGGACAAATTTCGGTGGTAATCAATGATTGTATCCATTACTTTGGATTAATTATAGTTTAAAAACAAAAAAAACAAATGTTTTAATAGTAAATGACACTACAATTAAAAAAAAATTTTTTTGCTCATTAAGAATTGCTTTCATTTCAACAGCACTTATAAGACAATCACCCAATATAATTAAATTGCTGTGATAGGGCTTCAAACAAGAATAAAGAAATCTATTTTACTGTAGAAAACAAAGGTTAATTTTTTTTAGATACTTAAGATGTAGAAATTACCGACGTTACGACTGTCAAGCATCGGGAAAAGTTGTTGCTGGAGAGTTTGTGATAATAAATGACAATCATAATCATCCAAGAGTAGAGGATGATATTCACGCAATGGAATTCAAGAGACAGTTGAGAGCAGAATGTGTTTCAGAAAGAGGTTCTTTGAAGAATATTTATGACAGAACCAGTATGAGGTAATATTAGTGGGATAATCTTACTTTTGAATAACAAACCCTCAAGCAAGCAATTAGATATCTTTTCGTTGAAGTTATTTAATAATTCATAATAGATTAATGTTGCTTATTACCAGTTCACAACATTCGCTTACTAGTTCAATAAGTAATTTGATATTATGAATGTAGTGCCAGTAAATATTTATTTCAGAGAATTTTTAACGAAATTTATTTTGAAGGAATATACAAATTTTAAGGATCAATGCGCAATATTTATCGAATCAAAGAAAATTCCTTTTTTTAATTAGTGATGTTTTAGCAATCCAGATGGTGCTGTTGTTGTTCCATATAACTCTGTACGTTCTTCAATGTTGAGGTGGAGACAGACAACAACTCCAAATATTCCATCTAATTTGGAGGAATTAGATACAATTTTGAGAACAGGTGAGTGGCCTCGATTTAGTAACTGTACTAATGGAAGTTTTTTTTCAGGTTCTGTAAGAGTCTGATGGCCAGCGGGCAGTAATTTTTGGAAACCACGATTTCATTCAGAACTTCATGGCATCCCAATATGTGTTTATAGATGGAACGTTTAAGGCTGTACCTAGGCGACCAAGATTTAATCAGATTTTAACGATCTTTGCAACCTCATTGGATCATGTGAGTAGCCATCATAATATTTGGAACTTGGCATTTTATATCATTACTCTAACTCAAAACACAGTTATTATTGTAATAATATTATATTTTTCGAATTCAAATGCTATCATAAATATAATACTTAGCTTTTGAGATATATATTAAGTGTAAATGAAGTGAACATGAAAATAGTCGAGAAAAATAGCTAAAGCATAAATGGTAATACATACACTTCCCAATTCAGACATATAGTTGACTGTTTCACTTTAGGTATATTTTGACTTCAAAAATCATTCTTACAAGTAGTTATATTTTTACTTCCCACGCCAACTGGCCATGTTTTATGGCGGAGACCTACATAACGAATAACTGTGTCACTCATTTTTATTGTACTATTTAGTAGGCCATGGCCCCTCTATAACTCGGAAATATCATTAGGATTTAAATGAAATTTTCACACTACACTACTATTATATCAAGAATGAAAGAGCTTTGTAGTTTTTGCAAATCGATGCAGTGGCGCCGAAATAAATTGTTCAATTTTTGTTTTTGGATGGTTTCCAGGTCAAATATTTGAGTTGTGGACAGGGAAGGGGAGAACTTACCGAGAACACATTGTATGTGTTGTGTCCTCGGTCATACTCCGTTTCTCATTAGACATATCACAAAAATGGTAAATTTCTTTGGATAGCTATGGACTTAGAATTTTACAATGATTCTTCCACAAGTTATACGATATATCTTGGAGTATGTTTCTAAAATATTGAGAACAATAAACATAATCGAAAAAAAATGTAGTATAGTTGAAATTGTTAAAGATCTGAAGCGTTCCTATATTTTTAGGTGTCTGGAATGCATAACTAAGACTAACAACAATTCCAAAATCATTCTATCCAAATTCTTATATCTAAACGGATACCAGTTTGTGGGAATCACAGTTCCAAGCTACTTAAAGCCTTTTTCTTCATTGGATTTAGATTAAATGTATAGTTCACCAGGCCCCTTAACACAACATTGGATAAAGCCAGATACTGATGTTCACATTGTTTTCAGGCTTTTCCAATTATTCACGTTTTCATGGAAAGGAGGACAAGACAATTATATGACGCTCTATTTGCATACCTTTCAAGTACCTTCCCAAATTTTGTCAATGAAACGGTCATAACAGACTATGAGGTTGCTCTTGTTGATTCATTAAGAGCTTCTTATCCACAAACTACATTGAGGGGATGTTTTTTCCATTTTTGTCAGGTATTGTATTGTGTTGTATTTTCATATAACATTTGTGTAATTGACGAGTTTGAGAAACTTGATAAATTTTCATTGATATTCAAAAGAAGTCCTTGCGTTCTCATTCTGGAGTAAATAATTCATTATACCCCTTTCATTTACTTATTTCTTAGATTATATTATACTTGTCAGTTTATCCAATATTCAAGGATATCTATCGTATCACTGACATAAACATTGTATTGTAGGCGGTGTTGCGTAAAGCTAAAGCATTGGGCGTTGTGCGGCAGATTCAGGACGATGCAAATGGAAGAACACGGTTGAGGAAATACTATGCATTGGCCCTTTTACCTCCAGAAATGATTGTTCAAGCTTTTGAGTCTTTAGAGGTAGGTTATTTTTGGAATACTAGTGGGATATAACAGCATGCGTAACTCTGTAAACACAGGAAAATTAGACTAAGGACACAATTTTGGATTGAGAAAAATCCAGACATATTTTAGTGCCACAGCAAAATATTTTTCTCATTACAAAATCATGTATGTCTATCTCACCTGTAGGTGTTTTGTTTTGGTTAGGTGTACCTAATGTATTTAATGCTACTTCTATGTATTGTTTTAGGGTGAAAATGAAGAACTCAATAATATATTTAGAGAACTACATAATTACGTGAGGAGACAGTGGATTGAACGGGTGACCCCAGAATATTTCAGCGTTTTTAGCCAGCGCCACAGGACCAATAATGTAATGGAGTCATATCATCGGAGACTAAACAGCAAAGTAGTTAGACATCCGGGTGTATGGGATTTGATAGGTATGTAATGGGTTCAGATAATTTTTGTTTACTGTTGGTTAAGTTTGCGTTTAAAATAAGTTTTTTTACTAAACTCGAAACATGTAATGGCAAAATAATAATAATCGCCTTCATTGATAAATATATATGATACATCTAATTTTCAAATGATAGCATCAGAATAGCGATATTTAATTAAAAAGCTATTCTTACACCTAACCATTCACTGTTATCTTTGGTAGGTATTTGATAGATCCAGAACAAAAAGCGAAAGTAACAAATATTGATATACACATATAAATGATAACATCTAATGTATAATGTACGTATGTCCTCTATCTAATGATTTACAAATACAAAATATTCCAATGTAAAGAGAACACACAGTTGTCTTGAACCAGCCATGACAGAACAACACTGTCGCTAATTTCTGACTGATAATGATAAAATTATTTCGATGGGGGTATGAGTATAAGCTGTCAATATCGGCATTGATATCTGTCTAGGAATTGCGTATCATCAGCATTTGACTGGAGGTCTGCAAACAGAAGTGCTGATGTCCGCAATATAGATAAAAAACATGAGTGGGTCCAATGGGAGCCCTAAAGTACTCCAGGAGTTATTTTTCGTTTTTCAGACATCTGATTATCAATTGAAGCACAGTAATAACTATTAAAGTCATATGATTTGAAAAAAATAAAAACAATGTTATTCAGACCATAATATTTCAACTTGAAACAAGATAGTCGATGACCTAATTTGTCTAAAAGCCTAGATTAGTCTAAAGAACCCAATGCAACTCATCTTTATATCCAAAACACTGATCATATCATCAGTCTTGTCATATAATCATAAATAAATAAATAATATAAAACAAAACTTTTACAATTTTCAGAGACACTCATCGACATCCAGAATACAGGAGCACTGGAATTAGCTCAATTGCAGAGACATGGAGCAACAGTCTTCAGGATTGCCAGTAGGAATCTTCTCTTTAACAATAGACTGAATGAAGCGTGGCGTAAATTGAATGATGGTCACTACAACATGGTGGATTTTCTAAGGCATGCCGTTCATCTTGTAGAAGGTTTGGATAGACAACTTCATGATTGGAATGAAGAGGTTCCTGGTATGGAAGATCCCGCTCCAGAACTTATTCCTGAGTTGCAAAATCCTCAACTTTTGAACCCATCCCCACCCCCAATTCCTTTTAATCAACCTCAACCTCCTTTACCTCCTTTGAGAGAAGCTCTATCACCACCAAGTGAGCCTAATTTTAGTGTTCATCAAGTTTTACCTCGTCCACATGAAATGGAACCCCCACCCTTGCTTTTTTTCAATGCACGTCCTGCATTACGTTTGGAAAATCCTCTCCCACCACCACCACCAAACTTTCGCGTAGACTCACCCCAAAATGTTGGGAACCTTGGACCTCCCTCGCCACCCCCAAATATTCCAGTACATTTCGAGAATGCTCCCTATCTGCCATTTGGTATAGAACCTCCACCCTTGCTTTTTTTCAATGCACGTCCTCCATTACGTATGGAAAATTCTCTCCCACCACCACGAAACTTACGCGACTCATCACAAAATGTTGGAAACCTTGGACCTCCCTCGCCACCCCCAAATATTCCAGTACATTTCGAGAATGCTCCCTCTCTGCCATTTGGTATAGAACCTCCACCCTTGCTTTTTTTCAATGCACGTCCTCCATTACGTATGGAAAATTCTCTCCCACCACCACGAAACTTACGCGACTCATCCCAAAATGTTGGAAACCTTGGACCTCCCTCGCCACCCCCAAATATTCCAGTACATTTCGAGAATGCTCCCTATCTGCCATTTGGTATAGAACCTCCACCCTTGCTTTTTTTCAATGCACGTCCTCCATTACGTATGGAAAATTCTCTCCCACCACCACGAAACTTACGCGACTCATCCCAAAATGTTGGAAACCTTGGACCTCCCTCGCCACCCCCAAATATTCCAGTACATTCCGAGAATGCTCCCTCTCTGCCATTTGGTATAGAACCTCCACCCTAGCTTTTTTTCAATACACGTCCTCCATTACGTATGGAAAATTCGCTCCCACCACCACGAAACTTTCGCGACTCATCCCAAAATGTTGGAAACCTTGGACCTCCCTCGCCACCCCCAAATATTCCAGTACATTTTGCGGCTGCTCCCTCTCTGCCAATTGGTATAGAACCTCCACCCTTGCTTTATTTTAATGCATGTCCTCCATTACGTATGGAAAATCCTCTCCCACCACCACCACCAAACTTTCTGTAGGCTCACCCCAAAATGTTACCCCAGATACAAGTTTTGTTCAAATAGCTTAGCTGCTTTTTTACCAAATAATTGTCGCTTATCGTTTAACCCGAGCACTATAATTATAGTCTTCTGTGATTTTCAACTCCAAAATTAGATGTAGTTAGAACACATTCTCCTAGTGATAACAGTAAAAAAATGACTTTTTTCATGGAAATTTAGATGTGTGGTCAGGAAAAAGTTTGAATAAGATTTTGACCTAGTAATATGTACGACAGTTATTTTGATTGCGCCATATAAGATCTGTAGAACTTGAGAATGTAGAGCACATTTCAGCCTAAGCATGAATGGACCATATACATTTTCATTGATTGAATTTAAAAAATGCAGGTATTTTATTTTATAGGTTTTACAATAAGCTATATATGTATGTCGTTTAATTTACTCCATAGAGTTCTGATTTTAGAGTAAATATGAACCTAAAAATTATTGGATTTTATATTTATTTTTAAGGAAAAAATTTTTATCTCAATTTTTAAAAATCAAGTTATACGACATATCTCACATTTGCTATATTTATTTAATTGACCAAATGCTAGATACGAATGATAAAGTAAGCAAATAATATTGTCATAAAATGATTCAAATTTCATGAAAGGATAGCTATAAGTTTCTATGTATTTACACTTCTATATGTTAACTTAGTTTTAAAATGTCTTAGTTCATAATATATATCAACATAATGTAATATCTTAACGACATTTTGACGGCGATAGTTAAGGTTTTGTAGGGGTTTCCCTTGACACTAGTGCGAATGCAGTCGCCAAAAAAATATTTCCCCTAAGACACACAATTGAAATAAGATTTTATTAGCTAGAGAGGAGTTTTATTTGCAAAACCTTTTATTGAAATTACACTATTTTATCTCAATGATAGAAGAGTTGCACCTGAGTACATGCAAAATCTAGATGAAAGGTTGTGATTTCTTTCAGTTGTTCCAAATTAAGTTACATCTGTCTCTATTCTCTTAGAAATGTTTTGTGAAAGGTTTAGACGAAATTTTAAACATTCATGTACTTATTCATTTTTATCAATAAAAACTTTGTATTATATTAACATTTACTAATGAATTATTATATGATAAAGTATATTTGAAGAATATTCTGATAGACGCAGTGGAAAGTAGGTTGACATTGTACTTCTCACGCAATGGTATCAGTTTAGAAATGAGGATTTGCATTGGATTTTTTTGTGGAATTTTTACAATTTTTAAAAGTTCTAGTTTGCTTGAATCTATAAAAATTGCTTTAAAAAAACATCATCAACATAAATCCTTACAGAATCTTCAATATACTGATACACCCGCACATGAAATACTAATTCAAACTGACAAAATTTATTTAGGGGATAAATAAAGGTGCAAGAAAGATTGCATAGTTGATGCTATGAAACAAATTACTCAGTTTCAATAACTTATATTTAACAAATCTTTAGGATGAAAGCGGGACAATGCAATACGGGTTGTGAAACATATACCTATTTTAATGAATGTTTTTTCTCTTAGCTTTGAAAAGGATTTGGATTGATTGTTTCATTCTCTGCTAATGGTAAACATTAAAAAAATAACATGGTGGAACATACTATAGGATCTTTATAAATTATATTTTACATATGTATATTTGGCATATTCTAATGTAAATACTACTTCTGCTGCAATGATTCAGTTATCAAATTTTCTTTGTAACATATTTGAATCAGCAATGATTCTGATCCATATACTATACTCCAAAATTACTTTTTGAAGGAAAACAAACTGGTTTTGAATAATATGTTTATTGTCTTTTAGTTTTTATTATAAGTAAACAAGCTTTATAGAAAATAGTGACATAAATATTGAATACTAAATTCAATTAAAAAGAATGAATGTTATGAAAACAGATACTTATCAATGGCGGCTTAGCAATTTATAATGCAACAAACATTACATTAAAAACGAACAATGAGGAACAGTATCACAATATACAAGTCACAAATTTAATGCATATAAACAAATATGATATCTACAATATTACCTATGTATAGAGGACAGGTGATTAAGCTGTTGTACAATTTTTAGCGTTGTTATTTTTCGTTTTTTCCAAGTGAATAATGTTATTTTTATTTTTACAAACTTCATTCAAATGACATTTGAAGATATAGAAGGAAATAAAAGATTTATTTTTCTAACTAGACTGCAACATCCACAGTACATTCAAAAGTCTATGAGACATCTATCTTCTCTAAAGTTGCCAATGCCAGCCACCAGATATTTGTGATTGTTTTTTGTTATAATCAGTTGTTTAACATAAGCATCTTCTTTACATGTAGTCAAAGTCATCCTCCACAGATTCACCTATACTCTTAATAACAATTTGTTTACACCTCTGATAAGTTATGTTTTCGTTCATTTGCATACTATGACCAGGATATCCACAAATACAGGTACCTATGCACATGTTCCATAACTGAGTATGTCTCTGAATAATTTGTTCTTAAAATAAAACTGAATTCTATTGTATTACTTTGAATATCCATGTTTTCTGGTTCAAAAATACAAATAGATATCAGACCATAAAATTATTAATCTTTCCCATTAAAATGTAATGATTCTAAAATTTTGACAGAGTATTTTACAATTTTTATCAACTGCAAGGACTTCTTTTCAAAGTATTATGTGTGTCTTGTGTGAGAAAGACCCCCCGCCAAGAGTCAAGCCATGCCATAAAGCTTTTCAATTTTCTTTTCAGTTTTTTATCACTTGCTGATAATATAAGAGGAGTTGCAAGTACATTTCTTTTAATCTGCCCTTTGAAATTACTATTAACATTAACTACCCTTGACCAGCTTTTTATGATTTGATGAAATGATGCAGTTTCCCCAAAAATACTACATGAATGTAATGTATTTTCTATTTAGTGTAATTCCTTCAAATTAAAAAAACTGCATTATGTTCAATTGAATGGATATTGAAATCTGTGCAAACCAAACAGTTCAACATCTTTTAGGTTCATTCAATCATTTCTGATACTTTTATAAATGCATAACATCAAAAAGAATAAAAATTTAATAATTACAAATTTTGGACTTTTTATTGAATTTGGTGTGATGGATGATTGAACATATTTTGATTCACTCTACTATTATCTGTTACAATAGATAAAACTTAACATAAACATAATTTTGCACACAGCATACTACACCATATTTCTTACTACAGTCTATACCTGCCATGTTATAACCATGGTCAGACGGATTCCTTAAAATACTCAAATTCAGAAAAAAATATGAAAACAACAACTATGTCAGCTAATTGATTGCTATTGTTTAATTATATATCTTGGAATATTATTTGATTTGTACTCCACACAATATTATTATATGGGCTTTCAGAATAAAAAAATCAAATAATGATTAGCTTGCAAGCTTGACTTTATTTAGATAGTAGATTTTAGTGAGTACCTACTCAGCTTGAAATTATGTGATAAAATCCACTTCAGTTCTTGAGAATTGAGAATCTATACATATTGTAGAAACAACTTTGAGGTAGCCATCCTGATACTTGTTATTGGCTCTGTCTCTCCAAAACTTTCACATTGCACTCATTTAAAGCAGCATTTTCACTGAAATATTGCACCAGTAGACTGAAACTTGATATCAAATGTTTCTGGAGGAATTGTTTGATGTGATTTTTTCGAAGCTCCGTTGTGAGATCTTTCTTCTGGCTTCCTTCTGATTGGGAGTTTGGGATGGGGATGGCAAGTTGGCTGATTCTCAAAAAGTCTCAGTATGGTTCCATCCTTAAACCTCTGAATCTGGCGTAGTATGATTTACATCTGGGACCACTGCAATGTCTCAATCTATAATACGAATATTAAATTTCATAACCTAATAAATCAACAACATCTATATTACTGTATTTCCTACCTTGCTCGAATAAATCTCACTATTCCACATTAATTTTCAATTTGCAGATATTCCAAGTTCCCATTATTATTATCATCGTAAAACTGTTTCATAACAGTTGAAGATAGAAAATGTGGAATTTAAAAATTACGCCGATGAAGTGTGGTACTATGAATAATTGTAATTGGAAAAATAATAGCTACAAAGATTATTTCAAATATATATAAATATAAAAACAAAAACTTCTTTCATCACGCTTCACAGCAATTAATTCAATGAACCATGATGACCAAAACATCGACGATGAACAACAAACCATCGATATTTTGAAAACTTGGATCGCTCAATACGCCCAGCAGTCCCAGCACATATAAACCACAGAACATAGAAATAAATGACAGATAACAGAGATAAACATTGGGCTAAACAAACAGTTCGCTTCGGGTGACGTCGGGCTGGAGCTTTTGTCGATTGGAGCAAATAAACTTTGGGTCAAAAACAGCCATCTCACAAAATGATGTAAGAGGAGAACGTAATAAAGCATCCGACATCTACGAACTCTTTCGGTAAACAGGTGCAACGCCGGCAAAATTCAAATAAAACTTTTGGCAGCAGTTTCCATGAATTTCACACTTGTTTCAACGGCAATATGGCATTCATGATCGTTTTATGGATGTCGGCAATGATCTAGCATGCATTCGTACGTCTACATTATCACTAGAAAATCCTATTTGACTATTTCCATAGTTGTAATATAAGTGCAGCTCGCGCAAAAGCACCAATATACGAGTATATCAATATATTCCAATTCAACATGTCAAAAATGTATTAGAACAATAGTATACATACAATATACATCGGGAGCACCACAGATACCGTCCTGACATATTATAACTTCCTGCGAAAAGTTAAGGATTCACAGATGCAATTTTCACGTAGTTAATACGTGTAGATTGTAAATGCTCTTACTCGGTAAAAATCTTCCATGTTAGATAAAGTTGCGTAATTATTGCAGCAAGTTGTACAAAATATCATATCGTATAGGAAAGACCGAGGCTGGTTGGTTAACTAGTTTTCAACACGTATCTTTTTAGGGACAAGGCTATCTGCTAGTACCTATATTAAACCACAGAATGGCGCCTTTAGCGCCTATTTTCTTTTGGCGCCGTGGGGATTTCTTAGCCTACACGAAACAAAAGATCAAAAATTGTTCAGTGTAGAAATTATTCACTACAATAAATAGGACAGTTTTCTTTTAGCTGACTTACACAACGTCCACGGTTGGTTCTCTTCATTCCTGGGTTAGGATAACAAACATATTGACTAATATCAAATTCTGATGTACGGGTGGAGTGACGAAGTGGGCAGCTAGACTGTTCTTTTATTGGAGTTCGATCAGATACTGTTTACGAGGAAACTACTCCTTCTTTTATAACTGTTGAAGAGAAGGTGTAAAGGTTTCATTTGGGGTCGGATTCCTTAGAAGATGAAGAACATTTCGTCAGGCCGATTTGCTTGAAATTGATAATATTTATAATATATGACACTGAGTAAAACAAATCTTAAGATGTTTTGGAGTGAACTGTAAAATTATAGTCCTGAATCATGATACTTTCACTTTGTAAAATGGGCCTGATGAGATAGTGGAGACAATATAAGCAAAGTAGTAACAAATTCTCGTTTAGAAACTTGGAAAAAACATATGGCCTACGGCGGTAATCGCGCGATTACATAAATTACCAATGGTAATGCTTGTCGGAGATACGCCAAATTACAAACTGCGTCTTGTTGGTATCTAAAGACACGGCGCCAGTAATTTGGGACAGTAATGATATTTCTGCAGGCATTCTACTAACATGAACCTTCATCGCATAATCATATAAAAAGCCTAAATAAAATATTTAACCTGTGCTAGGAAATAGCTGTTGTTTACCAAACTTAAAAGCAATGCCATCAGTTTTAATATAGGAGGAGTTATAGAGGTCGGAAGTTAAACATAACATTACAGCTTGCATCTAGATTGTAGATGCTGTTGGTAATTACGATATCCACAATTAATAAATACCATTCATGATATTCAATTAAAGATAACTATTCGATGAGCACTTGCCTTAATATCTGCATGTCTGGACGTTGCTAAAAAAAAGAAACAGTTATTACCAAGTCGGATATTTACAAGATATCGTGTACTTTTTGTGATGCTGTTTATATATTATCTAGATATATATATTCGGCTGGAAGATTTACAGCAAGATACAGCGAACATGTAAGTGCGTTAAAAAAATCTCACTGTTTGACCGTTGTGTGTGTGTAATTATTACTTATAATAAAGTTAATGATTTAAATTTCTGTAATCATTAGAAATTCAAAAATATCTACTGAATCCTGTCTATACTTTAGCAGTATATGGACAGACTGATCTTTTGAACTGAATTCACTACTGAAATTTTACATATGTGGTGGAAGTTTTTTAGGCGTTTCTCTTAACCTGCTAATGCAGTAGTCAAGAATCCCCTAAAACGCAAGAAATTTAAAATATTTTAATAGAGCCATAGCTGTACAGTATAAATATAAAAGCCAACATTTTGCTTCAGTTCTATATCCATAATAGGTCTTTCATAGTTGACAAGTAACACAGGTAGCCTTTGTAAATATTCAACCTTGACAGTGTGACGATGCTTCGAAAGTAAGTGCGATACCCGTCGAAAAGTCTTGTGCGAAAATTGCTTAATAATACCATTTTGATCTAAAAATTACCCATCGATTATATTGCTTCATGCTTAAAAAACTCTTTTCAAAAGTTTCACTATAGCCGAGTGTTCCGCCAAGTTTGATAATAGAACGTAGTAGCAGAAAATGGAACACTCTTCATAGTATCATTGTTAAATTCTTCTTGAATTTTAAAGTTACCATATATGTCTAAATATCTTAAATAATTTGACCAATTATATTGTATTTTGTCTTTAATGCATAAAAATTTCCATATTTGGTTCATGGCTATTATGAATAACAACGATGCCACTCTTTACACACTGTATCTGAGCTAAACTCAACTTTCTCTTTGAGTCCTGCACTGCATTGCGGTATAAAATGATTTAAGACGAGACGGTAATAAAGCGTCCGATATTTGCCAATTTCTCAGTGCATGGGTGCAACGCCGGCGAAAAGAAAAACAAACATTTGGCAGCAGTTTCCATAAATCTTCACGAGAAGTGAAATCAGTGCCTTGTTCAATGGCAGTATAGCATTCATGATGGTTTTATGGATGTTGACAACACAAGCATGCGTTTGTACGTTCACACGGACCAAAATATAATGCTTTTTGACTATTGCCATTGCAATAATACTATTGCGAATAGCACGCGGTGCAAGAACATAAAGCACCGGAATATAAATATTTCTCTATTCATTATTTCAAACATACAATAGTATACGATGTGTTCAGAATAATGATGCCCAGTGAGGGAAAAGTGAAAAACTATATAAAAGTTACAAAGTCGATCAAATTAGATGTTGAACTTAATTGCATATTTGTATAAATTCAGGCACATACCAAGAGGGAGGCTCTGGCCACCCCGGAAATTTCGGAAAATATCCACAAAAGGTATATTTTTAAAATTTTTCTTGGTGTCATTTCGTTATTTGCCAAATCATCAGGTATATTGCCTTCAGATCTTACACACCCCCTCCCCCCCTTCCAAAAAAAACAGGAAATTCTAGTAGCGGACCACCCCTTCCGAAAGAAAATCCTGGGTACGGGCATAGGCATCATTTTTCGCCAATAGTCATCAAGTTTATTTTACCTACTTTTTTTGTAATTCTGAAATTGTATAATATGTATTTATTTATTATTATTTAACCTCAATGAAAACTTATCATATTCTGGTTGATTTTAGTTATTTCTTAATAGTAGGAAAGCCAGTTATATCTATAAAACTATATTTCTTTCTCGAGAAAGTTTAGATAGTATTAATGATGAAAATTCAAGTGTACTACTTTGAGAATGGTGTAAAAATTATTAAAACAATAAAATACCTTGAACATGACACAGTCGCCATAGGCCACTATTAGCGCTGAAGGTTAGTAGGCACTTATAGAACCAATTTTACAAGAGTAGTCATGGTCAAGGAAAAAATCTTTATGAATTTTCTTTTTTTTCAATATTAATAACCACTAAACGCACTAAAATTAATAATTTTTCAAATTTAAACGTATGTACTTGTTTTATTCCACTTAGATGTTAATTTATATTTATCTACTAGTGTTCAACTACATAAATAATAGTTATAGCAGAAACTGTAAAGTAAATATATTCATTAAAATCAAAATTGACGCCGTGAGGTGCTAGAAAATATGTGTTTACATTTAAATTAAAAATTTTAAATAGTTTTCAACAATGAGGATCGACGATTGTATAAGGGTCTGAAGGTATAGTTGCTCATTTTCTAACATTTTTACAATAGACCCAAAGTGGCTTACTTGCACTTCAATCATGAGGAATTTTTTCGGGAAAATATTTAGGGCTGTAAAGGAATGAATTCATGTAAACTGTCGCTATCTCCCTAGCTAATGATTTTGGAAACGGATATCTTCCTAATCGATAGCTACCAACACGCCCCTTTAATTCGAGTTCTGACACTTTTCCTTTCATGCCATGATTTCTTAAAGGAGTAAGTCATAAATCTGAAGTCAATCATTATGCCTGGTTCTTTTCTTTTGGAATATTTATTCATGTACTTATATCTGTGTAATGCCGAAACTTCTACTACTTAATATACTCGTATACTGTCTGTTTATTTCTAAGAGATTTAACCTCCATGAATCCCTACAAGGTAAGGTCGCATGACGCGTCACTGTTCAGTTGTAACATCAACGCTCAAGGGATGTGGTCATGTAGATATATCAGTGTGTGTGTGTGAACATGGACCCATAGGCCACGAACCACGCCACTGGGAAGAGGTATCTGCTACCGCTCCATAGTCCGCATCGCTCTCTTGTTTTACATGCCCACTGTGTTTTTACATAGTATTGCCCATATCTTCATTTGAATGCTTGCAAAGAAAATCAAAGTACCCAATTACTAGCACTATAATAATGGAAACTTCAAATCCAGAATATTATTGTGCTGTCCTTTCACTGCCTGCTCGTTTAAAGTGATAAAAATAGACATAACAGTACATTCATAATTAATTCTTTTATTCAGAAAATACTATGAGTAACTTATAGTGGGCTCTTGGTGTAAAATAATGGCATCATTAATAACGATGTATTGTACGTATTTGAAATCAGA
Source organism: Bruchidius siliquastri (assembly GCA_949316355.1). Lineage (NCBI taxonomy): Eukaryota > Metazoa > Arthropoda > Insecta > Coleoptera > Chrysomelidae > Bruchidius > Bruchidius siliquastri. Next base: position 24,372,879 of record OX438532.1, on the reverse strand, counting down.
ATGGAAAACGGGTCTTTGGTGTAACAATAAAAAAATGTGAAATAATAGCTATAGGTGAAAGACGAATCGTGGCAAATTTGGTAATACCGTCTATTGGCGGCAAAAATTAAAATATTTCATCAACATTTTTCTTCAAGTACTACCCTTCGACATCTCTACGAATGTAAATGGTAAACAACCTAGCCATTGCTTATGAAGAGCGATAAATGTACGTGTTTAGTGGAGAGTATACATTTAATATTAATATTTGAATATTTGAATTCCTGTTCTAAAAATTGTTCTAGACAAATCTATGGTGCTGTGAAAAATTATTTACGATCTGTGATAATTGTTGTTTTGGCTAGCTTCATGCAAGCGCTTCTATCTTCCTTAAAAATATCAGCGAAAAGATTACAAACATACTAATACAATTACGAATGTTCGTCGTATTTCAAAAAATATGCTGCCAAACAGTGACCATAAATCACTCGTCCTATATCCGATATAATCTTTTTGTGAGCAATTTCTGGTAAACATGTACTATATTGATAGATTTCCACGCACTAAGCTGTCACCAAGAGTACGTATGTGGGTAGTGATCTTAGTAATGAAATTTACATTACATCAATTTAGTAAGTCGTCAAAATATGGCTGAAAATTGTTTCAGTCAAGGCACAATGCTGGATTTTCCCAAATGATATTTGATCTGAAAACGAGAGCGGCAGAATATATGAGCAAAACAAACATTAGATATGATTGAGAATTTATATAACATCAAACAAATAATATTTGTTTCAAAGCTAAACTTTAAATCTTCAAAGTATATTTTTATAGATTCTGGAGTTAATTGTATTTTGATAGTTCTCTGGCACTGTTTTAGTATATTATTTAACACGTTACGTAATTCATTCAATATTTTACTCCACCTTCAGTGTTCGTTTATCTTGCTGCACAAATGAAGTGTTTAAAGGAAGTGACACATTATCCAACCATTGTTGCTTTTATGCAATATTACATGAATCATTTCATAATTTATCATGGGGTATATGAGGTATTTTCACCGGATGGATCACTGTTTTTGACAGAATAGTTGTTTTCTGTTTGAAGTATTTTTACTTCTTTCGATATCCTGTACTGTTAAAAAAATTTAGATTTTTGATGTATACTACCAACTTGCTCCTGACTGTTACCGCGGGCAATTTAAGAGGAAATGTATTTTTTATTTCATTACAATATTACCATAAAAATTAAATAACCCTAATATATTATCACCTGATAGATTCCCTTTCAATTTATCTTGTGCATAGAATTAAACACGCATCAAATATATATCAAAAAATGTATTTCAAACATCTCAATCATGTTCATGATTGTAGAGCAATCTTCTGATTCTCAACACGAGTTTACTGCTGCCTGGTGAATAACGATACTTGAAAAAAAGAATGAAATACCAACATTCAGAAATTACGTAAACCCTAGGTAGAGATATTTGCATCTTAAATGAAACGACTTGGGCTGAAGTGTTGTTATAACATTATAGAGTAAACGCATTATACCTATAAACGGACTCTCTTTATTTTATGACATTAGTTCGTTTCAAGTCAGATTTAGGCTTGTGAATGCTTGCAGTGTTCCCGTAGTGAATGGTTTCAATACTCGAAACAGTGTTTTTAAAATTGCAGACAATATAGGATGTCCATTGTTGAAAATTTATATTACAAAATGTTTCGATTGATGTAACATCTTCCTCAACTTCTTCAATCGGATTCAAGTAAAATCATTTCATCTGAATATTACAGACATTGCCTCAATTGAAACGTTGTAAAACGCAAATGCTCAATAAAATGGAAGTCTGAAGCTGAGCCGCTCCGTTTGTTGAAGTAAAGTCATAATCTAGTTGATTCGGGGGCTACATATAATAATAAAACACTGACTACCTATGCTACCATATAGCTTGATTTCATCACGCTAGATGCACTCAGAATGTGAGGGTAATTTACTGGGGAAGAACTGTAAAAGATGAGATCTTGTCGATATCGGACTTATGTATCAATTACGTCTCATAAATTAAGGAGTACATGAGGTTTTTAACATTTTTTTCTTTTGTTACAGTTTGTGGAGATATACACGGTCAATTTTATGACCTTATGAAATTATTCGAGGTAGGCGGACCGCCTGCCAGTACAAAGTACCTTTTTCTTGGTGATTATGTTGATAGAGGATATTTTAGTATAGAGGTGAGTACTTTAAATATATTTTAATATAGTATATGACAGCTGTAATCGGATTATATAGACATTTATTTATTATATGAGGGTTAAGGACGCGCATACATCAGAGTAATAAGAGAAAATCTGTGGAGATACAGTGAAGCTATTTGCGACCAATAATTAACCCCATACATACGATTCCAGTGTTTGTTAAATATTCATCGTTTAGTTATCGACAATGGTACATTCACCATTTTTCTGAAATGACGTTGCACTTGTTTGACCGACACTTTCACCAATGTTTCAAATTATCCAAGAAACCACCATTGATTTCCCAGAATTTGGTAGTGAGAGAGATAAATTGATAGTAATTATTAATTAATCGTCCTTGAGTCGTACAAGATGTTTCCCACGTTACGACCATATAACAAAATTTTAATGCTTTTTGTGGACAACTCATCACCGTGGAAACGCTAAATAGCAAAATAGTATATATGTTACTGTGAAAGACCGAAATCCGGTGAATGTCGAGATATACCGGTGAATATCAACATTCACCAAGTTACTTGGCGTATGTCCGATATATTGATCAAAAATAATTATTTCTAACTTACACCGGCGAATGTCAACATTCATCATGCACTCATGGTGTATGTTCAAAAGAAACATTTTTTTCTAAATGAAAACAAAATTAAACATTATAGGTTATCATTTATTTATAAAATACAACATTATGACTTCATAAGTAATATTTTTGTATTTAACTTGCAATTCTTTAAGCATTCATGTTCTTCCTCCAAGGCCTGTTCGTATGTGAGTTTCGGAAAGTATATTAAACAACTCTTCATTTGTAAAATAATATCGAATATTCATTTCTCCTGGTTTTAATGGCACAATCAACTTTTGTTCGTCACTAACTTTCAAAATGTCAAAACGTTTTAAACGCCTATAGTCCAAAGGTGTACTGCACTTACTTTTAGCTGAAATTACTTCAGAGACGATTTTAGAGTGCCTTTCTTGAGAAAAATAAATACAATTGTCTTCTCGTTTACTTTTAATTAGGGTATGTAACTTTTCAAGAAACTGATCAGTATTTATTGTATTAGCTATTGAACACAAATTATAACACCTAACTCATATATATTAAAATTAAATTAGTAGGAATGCACACACACTGTCAGTGAAACCTTGCGTAAAACTGACAACAAGCCCACACGGAAGGGAACCGAAGAAATCGCAAAAAGCTACTTCTAACCTGTCATTTCTGACATCGACCGAAGCCTTTGTGCGCTTGTCGATATACACCGGTGAAGGTCCGAATGTTTTAATAAAACTAATAAATGTTCGGTCTTTCACCAACACATTTGGTGTCTGTCGACATTAACCGGTGTATGTCGACATTCCCTAATTTCGGTCTTTCACGGTAACATATACACAAAGAGTTGCACTTTCACCCCTTCATCGAAAATGAATCGTCTCCGGTTCGATGTAGGCTTTGACCAAAGAAATCTGATCAAATAATACGAACTCAGCAAACACGTATTTCCACATATAGTTCTTGAGTGGCCAGGTATTCGAAAATACTTGTTCATGAAGTCCTTACAAATGGATACTTGCAATAAATAATTCATATACAGCATAATGAACGAAGCAATCAGACCGGATTATACATTGAACTTGTCCGTTTTTTTAATCTAACAACAAGCACTGCAAATCATAGAGTCAAAAATGTGTATGTGAGGTATTCGCGCTTCATTTGCTTGAATAAATATGTAATATATATTTAAAATTTTCCATACGCACAGACGTTCAGGTTGGAATTTCCTAACTGATACTAATTGTATCTCCACTAATACCTATTTCAGGTATGAATGTCGTAGTAACATGTATCTCACCGTGTCGTAATATCGAACAAAAAGGCGGATTAACATCTTGCCAATTCAAAGGTGACGAACAAATTAGTATCCTGATTCCGCGAAATTCTTGTAAATATAGCCAACTTTAAAGTTCTGACTTCTGAATATCTTCGGACACAGCGGAATGTCTGACAACGAAAGAAAAGGCTAGCGAGCTTGAAGCTGAGTGCCATTATATTCCACTCTATGAGGCAGCAAAGTGGCTTGGATGAAAAAACTGCAGACAGGCCAAAAGGTTTATATTAGGCCCAGAGGAACACCGCAGATAATCACTTAACATTTTAGTGGGTACCCTTAGTTGCCCTTGCAGGCTAATTATATAAATATGGATCTCCTTTGAGAGTGAAAGAAGAATCGATTTGCCATATGCGGTAGGAAGAATAACTTCTTACAAATGTGTCTGATACCATAATATTCATGCTGGTATGGTTCAAGTTCTATTGAATAGAGTGCAATTTCTATATAATGGCTTTCATTACAAGATGATGATGGGTGTATTCCGAAATAAAATGATATTTTACTTTTTTAATATTGGTACGTTAGTATAGTCGAGGTGTATGAACAGTAAATGTTAGTAATACCGGAAAATTACATAATGGTACAAAAAAGCTCGAGAGCTTTTAATGAGATTTGTATATTTGTATGTATTTTGGATCACTGTCAGGACCTGATGTCTCAATAGCAATTACATAGTTGGTGATGTAACCCTAATAAATGTCATTTTACCTCCCACCCATAAGCGGGGGAAGTTTGAGAAAATACATCACACTACACTGTTGGTTTTCCTATCTGTCGTTCTATCGGGGTAATTGTCTCAGGAATCGGTGGATTGGTAGCGGAATTGTGAACAAAAAACTAAAAACTGCAAGTGAAAATGTATGCAAACTCGTTTTCCCCATATTTCTCGAATTCAAAATTATTTTCGAATGTGGATCAATTATGCAAGTTAAGAAGTAATTCTTTTTCTTTATAGTCATCTCACGCAGCCCGCCTAGGCTCTTTACAATAAGTATTACTAATTGACATGAAACTTACACTATAGTTCTCTCTGATTCATCTTATGTGCTTTTTGGCTCCTGATTGAAATTACATTCGATTGACTGAAGAGTTTTACAAAAAAGCGTTAGTAAAGCTAATCAATCAGTTGCACATAATTTTAATTAGCGCCCACTAAAGCTATAAGATTGAACATCACATTATTATCTTCTTGTTTTCATTTTTGAGAAAAGTTGTTACCTCAGGCTTCATGAAAGTGCTCTCATCTCTGTTTTTTTGAGGAATTGCTCATTGGACAAATAAGAATGATACACAGTCATCATGAGCGTAAGTTTTCATAGATCACAAAATTAGAGCTACAAAGATCTGTATCATATAGTTTTGTAATCTGAAGAAGAATCAAATAATCGTATTGTACAATATTTGTTTCATATTATTCCAAAGAATGGCAAAAATTTGATATTTTCAACAACATCTATGATCCCTTTATAAATTTTATATTTACTTATATACTGATTAAGATTACGTTTTGGAAACAATTTCAGGAAACTTTTGAAAAAATTGATTAATTTTCTGGAGAAAAATCACATACATACATTTTGAAAGTATATATCACGTTTAGTTCCATAATTAATTATTTTTATATTACATTTTTTCCATTTATATAGCTACGGAAATACACATATACAGTGTTGACTTAAAAGGTTGAATATACTCGGTCTTTCTAGTTTTTACTTTGATAAAGGTAAAGGTAAAGTAATTTCAACAATCACATGTAATTTTAATTAATGGCCAATATAAGATGAGTAAATTCTATTCCAAAGTTCAATATTTTCTGTATCTTCCGTATATTTCTATATGCAGGTGAAGTTTCTAACCGATTATTGGAAGTCTGTTTTCATTGAACATATAATTTTTGAAAGTTAGTTAGTTTGAGCGATCCAAGTAAGTAAGTAAATTTAAGTATGAAGAGTACTAGACAGCCTGCCAAGTTGTTTACATAAATGTATAGATAAGCGATCAGAGCGGGGTTAACAGGAAGCACGTTTCTTAAATGAATCTACTCTAGATAATATGCCAATGACAATCTGATTCTACATAATGCATGTTGTGAAAATAGCTCGTAAACTTTCTGTTTTGGGTTGTAACCATTCAAAATCTGACAGTTACCTTCTCTTCTGTTGACAGTGCGTGTTGTACCTGTGGGCGTTAAAGCTGTGTTACCCTACAACCCTTTTTCTACTTCGTGGCAACCATGAGTGTCGACATTTAACAGAATACTTCACATTTAAGCAAGAATGTAAGTATGCTTTCTATTACTTAAAACATATGAAAAAACAAATGAAAAACATTGACTGTTAAATTATGCATAGTAAACCTTGTTTAATACATATCTGGCCGACACTCGACACTGATAACAGTGGTTTGCCCTATACAATTTAAACCTGATCTATTTTTGCATATCTACTTTAGATTTAATTCTATCAGACTAAAAAATCTGAGCTCCACGTTTGTATATCATTTGAATAACCATCCCACCATATCAGAAAAGGGGATGGTGATGGACCTTATGTTACAAGGATCATATGCAGCTCACAAGTTAATTTGACAAACCACTTTATTTTTGGCAATATCGAGTTTCAGACAAATATGAACGGTTAGTGATGTATTCACATTAATTAAACGGTTCACATGACATATATGGCTTATAGCATACCGTTATAAACAAACAGACATGGGAAGTAATATAATTCGAAAATCACAATAAGCTTTTGTTTCAACCTTGGTGAACAGCAAACGTAGATGTTTAAATTAATTATATGTACACACCTTCGATATTCTGTTAGTTCATTTTTTTGTCATTGTTACATGTATTTTATCAGATCAGGAATACATTGAAGTTATTTATTAAATTGTTGCGTCGTTAAACAAAAAGGGACGAATATCCGTATTCCAGAATTAAAAAAAAAACGAATAAATCGATATATATTCTATATCGTAAGAGCACGGCCTGGTTATTAGGGCTCAATAAGTAGCAAATGGCCCCACCTATTCGCCATTTTTGTTCAGCCAATCGTCTACTAAGATAATTATTCATTCAGAAAAAATAAATGAATCGATTGAGAAAACAATGAAATGCCAAAATTTAAATTTTGTAGCGAGAACCATTTTATTCAGGACATCATAAACTAAACATTTCAGCAAATAATCTGAACCCTGAAAACTATCCACTTGAATGTGCCATATAAACATTGTGATTACTTCACTGTTTATCCCGAGTAATTCTAATATGAAAACCAAAAATCGAGTTTCATGATAACTGTGACAATATTCACAAAAATAGAAAAATACGAACATCTTCCAACCAGTTATTCGTTTGTAACTTCGGTATACAGTAAATCGGCACACAACAATAGATATTTGCACATTCAAGCTATTCATTCTTTGTCTAGAACAACTTCGCATTACTGGTTATCTCCTAAGATTTGTCAGGTCAAAATTGCTTATACTTGAATATCAAACTGTATGTCAAAGACTTCAGTTAAACCGCTACCAACGCTCTCTACATACGTGATAAAAGAACATTATCTGAACGACGACTTTTTTCAGCACCGTCGACACGCTGAAACTCGTATCATAATGGCCATGTGTAAGCCAGTGAAAGTAGAAAGATGAATTATAAACATTTTTTGTGATGGACTGGTCAGGTGACATTCAGAATCTTAGGTCTGCGAAATGTGTGGACCAATGAAAATGGCGATAAAAGAAGTAGAGAGACAATAATAGTAATAATATAATTCATGTAACGCACCTCACTTGAATAATTTACTTTGATTACGGGGGCAATGCAAAATATATCGGTCTGAGCGTTACTGTCAGGATGTGTTGGAAATTTACTCACTTGGTGACTGATAGATAGAGAGTTCCCCTCTCGATAGTTGTAGGCTCGGACTGTCTGAGTTAAACCTGCGTTTGTGGAAACGTCTTTGAGTACCCTCAACATTCAACCGCTACATGAAATGCACAACTCTACTATGCTGTTATTATAAAGCTTAGCTGCTATGATACTGGTATTATCACCAACCAATGCAGTAATACCGAGGATATCTTCGAAATACATCAAGAGCCACGAACATAGTTGGGGATGATCTCAGTATTATCTCTAAAAGATATCAGGCGCAATCTCTTAGCACCGCCACATGGTGCTCATCCGCATCTGTGCACACCAGAGAAGGGCACAAACCCTAAGGTGCCACGTGGACTGCAAAAGGTGCATCTTGGCTTCACTAAAGAGTACTCCCGCCAACATAAGTGCATACAGACTACATCTGTTGCCTCGCCACACAGACTGGTCGATAGATCTATCTAGGTACGTACATCCACACATATTTTGTCAAGACTTTTCCGTGAAGACACTGCCCTAAATAATGACACAGGTAGAAGTGATGCAATCTACCTCCCATATAGTGTCGAACGGTAGCCTCCTACCACATGGAAGTCAGGCTAGATATGTATCCACGTGTGTAATGGATGATTTAGACCAATCTATATTCTGTCCCCGTGGATTGTCGAATAACTCATGTGCATCCCACGACGTGTTTTGGAGCGGAGGTGATGGTAGTGCAAGTTACCTCCCAAGATCCCGCCATGTCCTTATCACACAGTAGGGGATGCGGTCACTTGCCCCCAGAGTGCAATAATCTGACTGAAAAAGTGCATACTGCTACAGATGTCCCTCGGCATAGTTCTGGAGGGTCCAGCACTTCGAATCAAGTGCTAATCCTATGGGCAAGCACGCTAAGATCACCTTTTACTATGGGGAACAGTACTGCGTCGTTCTGTAGTCATCTAGGTAATCTGAATGCCTACTCATCCACTTTTTCTATTGGGGACAGTTCAGGGACTGTAGTATAACTCAGCCCTCCCATAGTAATCTAAGTGATCTGAGCCTTGTTGTTCGTCACAGCAACCTCTACAGCTGAAGACTTCCCAACTGCAGATATTATAAGTTGGCTACCCTTCATCTTCATCGATTTGTGAATGATAATATTGGAAACCATCAGTCAATAAATGCCAAAATCTAGTATCTTATCATAATAAGTTTCATAAATAAAAGTCTAGCTAAGAGATGGATCCGCATACAATGATATTATGCGGAATAGCGATATGTGGATTGCTTATAGTTTGATAATACCATAGAATAAGTTAGTTTATTCTATGATAATACATAGCATGAGTTATCGGGTACATAACATTTGGTATTGATCATTCACATTGTAGATGTGCTTCCCTCATTACGGAAAGTGAAATCGTCACGCAAGGTTTCACAAATGAAATTAATTTATTGTGAGGCCTGAAATATCAAAATGAAACACGTCACAAAAATCAACTGTTATTTGTGAAACTTGATGTGCAGGTTATGCAATTTAATCATTAACTGATATTGTTCAGCTTCGATACGATAAACTGGATGTGAGTTATATAAATTATGCGCTTCATGGATTCCATATTCAGTCTAATTTTTTCAGGCCTCCTTTCTGTAAAAACGGGATTAGTACTAGTCTTTCCAGGCATATAATTTACCACTGTAAACAAAATCGTATATTCGTATCTGTAGTATACGTAATAAATTCTTACCTTGGATTTGACAGTGATTATTACCAATCACCTTCAGGTAACGTATTACGTAATTCAAAACTGAAACAACAGGCAGCAATTTTTCCAATTGTATTGGTATGGCTATGGATATAGTCCGATCTCTAATAGCATTATAATAGCAAAAATATAATGAATTGACTTCCATTACATAGCACTGAACCAATCAATACAGCGCTGTCAAAAAGCTTCACTACTGCGCTTCTAAAATACATGAAAAATCAGCTTATGATCCGGTGTGATATACGACCGTATACCAGTAACGCCGAAACAAAACAAAAATAAATGCTGCTGGTTGCTTCCAAACACTGTAGTGCAGCTAGTACAGGCGATGGCACGTAAAAGCATACGCAATGTATGTATATTGTTTGGTTTTTATACGGAGTAGATAAGGTTTTCTTTTTAAATCACTGAATCGACGATGTTAGAGTGGACGATTTTGATCATCGGTCTATTATGGATCCTTGTTCCTTATTAAAAATTTCTGTTGAAAAAAAATTGTTTCACATAATTATTGTTACAAGCAAGTTTTTCAGCCAACTTTCAAGCGGGGGGGGGGCTTTAATACAGGGTAAAACACAAAATCGTGCATTTTGAAAAAAGTCGCTGACCCCATTTTGTAGCAACGCCACGGTGATATTTTTTGGACATACCGTTTTTGGAATCTCTATTATGGTTTCCGGAAACAAAAGTGTTGATCTTCGATTAAGGGTGCAAAATATTTAGTAGAATCTCTTATTCATCATGTGCGGTTTATAACAGGACAAGTATAGATGAATCAACGGGATAACCACATAATTTGTTTTAGGAGTTACATTAAAATCTTTTCCAACAGATTTTGTGGTTGCGCCATCAAACGCCTGTACTAAACTCAAATTGCACTAGGAGTTATTCATAATCCAATTTCCAAGCATCCATGAAATTCCACCAGGAGTTCCATTCATAAATATTCCGCACATGTGCGATATCCAAAAAAGAATAATATTACGTGAACATCGTCTTTACTGTTCTTATCGTACCGTAGTTATAATACCATTCCCTGACAGACACATTCGTTTTGTTTCATGTGTTACACGTGAACCTGTGGATATTCAAGACGGTTAAGATATGCTTTCCTTGATGGAAGTCCACCAATATTATTATTGTATTATTTCTTGGGTAGCGGTTCTGCTGCAATGTAAATAAAATAAAGATCTGAGTGTATATATAAGGGTATCTGTTACCAGCAGACGAATGAAAGGATCCCACTTCCATGTTGGCGCAGCGTCGCGTCGTCTGGATGTCGATTACGAGGATCACGATGAAAGTTTTTACATACAGAAAAACCACAAGGTTTTTTTAAAAAAATTATTCTGTTTTTTCAACATATTCTCCCCTTACCTCAATACATTTACGCATTCGATAAATCACTTGTGAAATTCTTGTGACCAAAGTTCTTTTGAAAGGTTGATAATTTCCTCCTCAAATGCAGCGATTGCCTCTTCATCGGTGGAAAAATGGCGACCTCGTAACTTTTCCTTGATCTTAGGGAATAAGAAGAAGTCTCACGGAGCTAGGCCCGGAGAATAAGGTGGGTGAGGCAACGGTTTGACACCCTGTTTATCAAAAAAATCGAGTGTTCTAGCGGCGCTGTGGGCGCATGCGTTGTCATGGTGCCATTGAATACCCCGCAGACCAGTCTTTGAATGGCTCTTGCATAGCTCTTGGAAGACTACAGGAACACATTTGCTTATATAATATTCAGAAGTAACTGTCTTTTGATTTTCCAAGGCTACCGTTGTGATATATCCACTTTTAGAAAAAAAAATGCGACCATTTTCTTTCCAACACCCCTGGAACGACGAATTTTCGTTCGAGGCTGCTCACTTTCAAAGCACCAAACTAATGACTGCTGTTTAGTTTCGGGATCATAATGATTATAACCATGTTTCGTCTCCGGTTACGATATTAAAACTGTTTTTACTATGCCCATTATCAAATTTTTTGAGCATAAACCCAATCAACTCTTGTTGCTTTTTGCTCACTGGTCAACAAATGTGGCACCCATCTGAAGCACCGCTTCCCTAGGCGAAGGTGATCATGAGTTATTGTTTGAACCGCTGCCGATCTCATCCCCAGAGAAGCCTCAATCTCGGTGTAGGTTATATGTCGATCTTTTTGTATCATATTTTGCAGAGGTTCTAGAGTTTCCGGAGTAACAGCACTGGGCGGTCGACCTGTGCAAGGTTCATCATCAAGTGAGACCCGGCCCCTTTTAAACTCCGCAAATCATTTAAAAACTGTAGCCCTAGAAGAGGCAGAGTCCCCAAAGCAACTCACTAAACTTTCGTGACATTCCGATTGTTTTAGTCCCTTTTTATAATCATACAAAATAATGGCTCGAAAATCCCGGTTCCATTTTCACGTTAAAATTCGGCCAACACTTAGATGCATTCGAGACCGTGGCAAGGCAACTAGCACGATTCAAACTCTGCCTTTGCGTGTAAGCACTTACAACTTTAGACAAAATAGCTGCGTGCTCAAACTTGTTGAATATCTAAAGACCCTCGTACACGACAGCCTGAATGATGAGCCTTATGCAGATCTATCGCTTTGAAAAACTGTCACTAGATGCATGTGAAAGGTGGTACGACTTCGTTATACTTTATTTGTCCAGTAATTAGAACCAGGTCAATTTAAAACACAGATGTATTAACAACATTTCGGCGACCTCTGCAAAGTATATGATAAATACGGCTTGCATGGTAGCGTGAGACAAAACATTATATCATAAAAACACGCGTGTGAGGTGGATGAGAAAATATTTTATATACCCCTTTGGTAGCATTGCTCCTGAAGTATTTGACGACCTGTTAGAAAATAGCTTATATGAGTACTAGTTGCACTTTTTGGTAGGGGAGAAGCATAAATAAGATCAAGAGTGGTTGCAGAATACATCTCATTTTATTGTTAGCAACAGTGTCAGTGCGAGGGAAAACATTTTTCCCAAACATTTTTTTCACAAAAATTAATAAATCTAAATTTATTATAAAATATTTTTACGATCGGGTAAACAACAGGTATTTCACTATCTCTACTGTTTTTGATAACGTATTTTAATTTTTTTTCCTAAAAAGCGCTTTGATGACGGGAGCCGAGCTGTACAGAAAGTGTTTTCGGGTGAAAAAGAATTTAATTCAATCATGTAGATTGTAGACGCTCTTACTTGGTGAAACTCTTCTGTCATGTAGATAAACAAAAGTTTTATTTGTGAAACTGTGTGAAAGCTACACAACTTTTCATCAAAATTTGATTTAGGACTTCGTCTACTTCATTGCGTGAATACAGCTACAAACCCTTACAAGATTTCTAATAGAATGAGAATCAAATCCTGAATTTCCCCTAGATCCGCTCTTTATTGGATATCTTAAGCGCAGTATTTCTATAACATGAGTTGTGAGAATATTGATAATGATATATTAATATTACTGTTAATTATGTTAATATCACTATTGATTGTTTCCGGAAGCCGTGATATAATGTCATTTTTGACTTTTTAACTCTCTCTCCTATTTTTTGTCGACAGAATTGTTCGAAGAAATAGTTTGTCTTTAACATCTCGGTTGAGTTTTAATAAATTACTAGAAATGACTACCCGAATAATTCAATGTGCCTCTCTCCTTCCTTTATCCATAATGTTAACGTGCAATAGATGAATGGCATGCAAGGCCGCATTTAGCCACAACATAATTACCGTATTTTTTAATGTTTTTGAATATTTTTCCGATTTAATTACGTTATTTAATTTTTTCAAAATTTAAGTTGTTGTCGACTGTTTGTTGTATATATCTACAAAAAATATGTAAAAAAATATCTACAAAAAAATCAACAACAAATCAATACCAAATGCTAAAATAAAAATCTCATGTATTGTACCGTTTAAATAGCGTACAGCTTGTTTGTTAGTCCGAATGCGCGGCATTTTTTACATTCATTTTAGTAGCAGATACCTCGAAAGAACGCAAAATGATCATAACTTAACTGTGTAGCTATCCAGATGGAATCTGCTAGCTCATTTGAAGATAGTAGTGTTTATTGTGGTGAATGCATTTACAGTGGGATTGCGAAAAAAACTCAAATGCTACCGTTCTAAAGGAAAATATTTCCTGCCTGGGGTCATGCTACCGTCACATAATTATAAAAATTCCAATTATACGTAACGATATAAAAAATGGTGATTACAGATAAAAATTAGCCAAAAGGCAAATAAGAATATGGTACTTCGAAAATACTGGAACAAACATCCACTAACAGTCTGTCTGTTTTTGTTTCAGGTAAAATAAAATATTCGGAGAGAGTATACGAGGCGTGTATGGAGGCATTCGACTGTTTGCCGCTGGCGGCACTTATGAACCAACAGTTCCTCTGCGTTCATGGCGGATTATCACCAGAAATACACAATCTAGACGATATACGAAAGGTAAACACAACTCATCCACCAAGTACTATAAACAGTTTCTTCGCCAGAATGCAGCAGACTAAAAACAATTAACAGCTGCATTGACACTATTTGTCAAAAATCATACATCTCTCTTTGTCAACAATCTTTTACTTGGATGGTAGTTTGCTAGTGAGATTCACTTTTCCAAAAATTAATTCACATGAGAGTGCAATCTAAGCTTACTATTTGATAGTAAGTCCCAAACTTTCGACATATGCGCAAGGTTCAATCACAAAATTTATCAAAGAAAAAGTGTGATTTGAGAGAACAAATGTGAGTTATTGGATATATTATGTAATGATTTATTCCCGCCATTGTTTCATTTATCTCATTTCCCGTAAAACAATTATTGGCATTTCCTCCATATCCATAGCACATGCAACAATAGCATTGGGCCTCGGAGCGAACCATGTGGCACACCTTTATTTAATAACAATGAAGTTGACGTTATGTATTGTACTATGACATATCGGAATGATGTGAATGATAGGTTCTTATATATTTCATAAAGGCAACACTAGTGGTGTTTCGCTAATAATGATTCTCTCCCCAATGTGTCGAAGGTTTTACTGAGCTTACCTTCATCAACAGTTTTTAATATATCATTTAAGATCTTAGCAAAAGCTGTTACAGTGATATATACTTCTTCAGTACTGATAAATGCTTTCACTCTTAACCATTTGTAAATGTATAATCCGTTTAGGTATTTTCGATAAAACTGATGAATTAGTTATACATCTCAAATCACATAGTTGCTTAGGACTAACTAGTCTTGGGGGTTACTAACATACCTCACCAATTGACTGGAAAGTACGCTTGTAATAAACACTCATCATAAATATTTTTTTTTGTAAACACCAGCGAAGATGATATGTCCATCAAAACTGATCCAGTTAGATCAAACATTGATTTGTCTCTAATAAAGCTTAAAACTAAGCTGGTGTAGTGCATTATGCAAAACACAGAAGTGGAATGAATAGTGTAATTTGTACAACTAAGCTAAACTGAAGGACATCAATGGATGAACTCTAGAGCATGAGTATTTTAGTTTTAAGCTATATCATAAATATGCGTTCAGTATTATCCAATATTTGGTCAACACAATTGTACCATGCTCAGTCACATCATCAGAAACGGAATTCGATTTCGTGTTAGCTATAACATCCAACACTTTACTTTAGTGCTGTCATGCATTTTCACCAAATTTGGAACAGTGTCCCGGCTAGGTAGTGGATTGCTATGATGAAAAGTTATTTTGGATCCAAAAATTTATTTAATAGGCATAGGACCTAGCCAATCAAAATATCTGTCTATTGAGTAAATTGAGTAATCTGTCTCATCAAAATGTTGACCGATTTACATAAATTATTAAACCACTTCAGCTATTGGCTGCAAACTATTGAGAAGTGATTAATTTTGAATGAGTCAGTATATCAAATGACATCAAATAAAATATCAATGGATGACACTCTGATTTCGTATGCCTAATACGTTAGGCTCGAATGCCCGAAAATTTTTCTGTAAAAGCTTTACAACAGAATAGTATTTGCAGTTTTATCCTATCTGTTAGGGAAATATAGTTTTTAGCATTTACACCAAGGTTGCGGAAAATCCCTATAAAGCCCGTCAAATACGAGTATCCTTAGGATCTTGTCTGCCCAACTACTCCCAAGCTGTTCATGCCTACATGACTAGCGCCGTTGTAGAGGTCATTATAATGTGATTACAAAATTATACGATATATAAAAAATTTAATTGGCAAAGTACTTTACGAAGAGATAATCATTTAACATTCGGGTAGGGATTTTCATGAGCCATTGCAGACTGAACAGACAACTTGTTCTTCATGAGAATGAAAAAGATCCTATCTAACCTAAGTGCAGGATGAAAAAATACACTTCATTCCACTTACTAGACTTACTAGTGTGGTATATGGCAGCCTCAAGGCCAAGGAATTCGACAACGCGAAGTTTGGCAGGGAACAAACATACTCAGCGGAATGGTAGGTCTGCTATTAAGTAACCACTCTGTCACTTCAGTGTTGGTTCCCGTGATCAGCAAAAAAATCAAATGCCGTCTAATTGCCAAGCTTCGCCCTTTCTCCACTACTATTACTCATTTGTCTGAAAAAAAAAATCATATATTGAGATGGTTAAAACGAACATAATGGTAAATCATCAGCGTGCGACTTTTCAGCAACTTCGCTAGCACCTGTTTTGGGAAGATATCGGAATAAACAGGTCTCGCGATAGAAATTAAACAACTCTGGAAACAAGAAAAAGTCATTATCATCTCCCTCATTATGTCAGTCTCGGGTGTCACGCAAACCACATTCACACCAGTCATACAATAATTAGGACTAAGCGAAAAGTTACACAAGACCTTCCAAAAAACAGTGATCCTCAAGACCTGTAATATTGTAAGATCCTTCCTCAATGCAGAGCAATATTTTCCTTATATCGGCCACAAAACCTATTCAAAACCTCGAAATATTACAAAATATGAATATGTTAAAGCATATTGAAAAATAATAATGAAAACTCTCAGAAAATGTAATAGAAGTCTAACTGAATATGGTTTTTGTATATTATAAGTGCATAAATTACAGGATCATGTGGTAAAATCGAGCACGCAACTAAAAAAATCTAAAGAAATACACAACTATTGAACATTAAAATTGTCTAAATCCATAAAGCAGAAGTACAAATGAAACAATAATCGAAACACCTATGCAATATCAATCGCAAATTATTCTGATATAAAATAATCAAGAATTCAGTAATTATTGGTCAAGCTGTTTCCTGATACTGCGCTTACAAGCATTTGCTTCAAATCATCAGCAATTTCGATATAATATGTTTACTGAATTTTTGATAAATGAATATTCCCCATAATTTGACAAACGCTTTTTTGACAGGTCTTTCCAGAAAATATATTTTGATGTTGTTATAGAATTCCACATATAGTTTATGCCTCAACTGAAGTACGTAGCCCCTAAAATAGTGTTTGGTTCCGCAAAAGCCACACTCGGATCGGACAGTTTACACTAAAAAGCGGATGCGGTGGTGGGGGCGAAGTTGGTGCGCGTCGGGATACCAAAACCGTATTTACTCGTAATCTACTAGTAAGAGAACTCTGGCAATTCACCAGCTGAAGAACTGAGATTACAGAACGATTTTATTGGGTCAGTGGGTTTATTCACAAGACGGAAAGTCGAAGGAAATCTTTCAAAAGACGACGAGGAAAGGTGGCGCCAGTGTGCTGATGGCGCACTGTCTGTCGTCCTAAATTTCAGATATAGAGGGTGGTATAAAACACCGATTCATATTCCATGTAATATGCAAAAATGTTCTCCGAGTCAAATCAAGTAAGCTATTACTATTATATATACTATGTATTGCAATTAATACCAAAAGTAAAAGTGGCAAATATGGTTCATTTTTTCAAAGCTCTTGAGACAAAGAAAAAATAATCATAAAACTTACAACCTGCTTAATTACTTTTGCAAAAAATATCGTTATGATGTATTTGTTCTTTGATGGATTCGAAAATTCATCTCAACATACCACTCATCTTAAAATTTGTGCCTTTATGCTGCTGATATCACAAAAACAGCATTCAATAGCGTCTTGAGAAAGTGAAAATAGCTGATATAAAAATTTGCAGATAAAGGGTTGTGTATTTAACACACAGTTTCACAAATACACAATCCTTTCATCTGCGTAATGGAAGAGTTTCACCAAGTAAGAGCATCTACAATCTACATGATGAAATTTTACATTTCGGAAGAAAGCTTGGCCTACTACTAGAAGTTTTATTCCAAGTTTCTAAATTTTGATTTTGAATGTGGGCTTGCATCTTGCAGATCAGCAACTGAATAATCGTCATGAAAATTGCTGAATATACTTTTTTAAAGTAAAGAAAAATCTTGGGTATGTCAACAATAAAGAAAATTCTAGAGGAAGAAAGAAATATATAATGAAAGATAACACGACAATCCTATAAATCCAATTTTAACCCTTAAGTAACAATGCCTAACACTTCCTTTAGGAATAGTATGTCATGCATTTCTAATCCAACACTCACATTGCAATATATGACGATATTAAATCTAATTTTTCAAAATTATATAGAATAGATAAACCTAATTGTCAATTCTAAAATCTTTCAAAATTTTTCCTCATATGATCAACATTTCTAAAACATTTTTTTATCATGCTGTTTTATTTTTTAATTCTGAGATTTAATCACTATTTGGTTCCGTTACAAAAACACTGTCAGGTCACACTGGAAGGTCACGTGTCACACATATTAGTGATTAAATTACTACCTTACTGCTAACTAATACTAACTTGTGGTTGCGTCTACCGTTATCTTCAGCCTCTCAGAATTTCAGTCTACGACTTTCTTTCTCAATTTTAGGCATCGCTGCCAGTAGGCAACCCGTTGTGTTCACTCACCATGATTTCCCCAAGGAGAGTAACTGACATGTACACAGCCAAAACGGCTCTGTGAATTTCTGAACTTAATTAGAACTAATGCTCGCGTTAAATATTTGCCCGTGCATAATATTTTATCAGACGGCTGAGGCTGTTGGCTGCTTTTCGACGACACATCGTTAGTCTAGGGTTCTTGCTACCACGCCGCCATGGTTGAGGCAAAATCCTACAGCGCGTGGATTGTCAAGTCTCGATGCTCAACCAGGGCTTGCCATTCCACGCGTTGTGGGATTCCGACTAGACTGAATCCTTGGGTGTGAATCAGATGAAATTGTGTCTTCTTTGAAGCCCATTTAATTCTGACAGTTGATGGGGGGGAGTGAATGATACAGATGTTCATGATGTAATCATCATGTATTATACATCCGATACACGTATCTCAAATTAAAACTTTTCTGCCTTTTAAGCATAGATTTGCGCTTCTGCTTCATCCAGCCAGACCTGACTGTTGGTCACTTTCACTAAAAGGTGAAGAGAACATTTCAAAATCACATGCTGGCCCTTAATTCTATAACTTTGGCTTATCTGAAACTATACTATTATTGTGCTCAGTTTTTGATAAATCGATATTTCATGTACTTTCGTGAGAGCTGTATACCTAGGCCTATCGATGTTTGATTGAGTATCAGCACCTATGTGTGTGTCACCGGAGGCAGAAACACTTAATATTCCAAAAGTGTCTTGAGTTTATCCTGGAGGGACGAGACTTGATAAAGGACCAGCTTGCCACTTGTTCGAATGTTTTAATCTCAGGGGATGGCTTAAAAGGAATGCCAGTTATTTTGGCCGATGGAAATAGTGTTGAATTAATGGCATTCTATAATTATAGAATAGAAGAGATGTTTGTATTACTAGTATATTAGAATTAGCTTGGGAATAAAAAACAAGAGTTTCATCAGACCGTCTTATAAAATAAACGTCAAAAGTCACCTGAACTAGCTTTCAAAATTTTCATTCGGTGCAGCATAGTGTAAATCACAAAAATAAAGTTTAAAATTTGATCCCTAATAATAGATCAAGAATGAAATATAGCTATGATATGCGCAAAATAAAGGTATTTTGTAACATTTCGTAAAATCCTATAACTTGTCCAAATCATTATTTACTAACTTATTAAACTGAAAAATTGATGGTCTGTAAAACCTCATTTTTCTTGCATGCTTGTAAGTAGTTTCTATAACGCAAACAACTACAGAGGAATACTCTTTTCTGATGATAGACTGTCACTGTGACCACAAAAATAAGTTAAAAAGCAGATCACATTCATCAATGAACTGCAATAATATGTAGTAGTAGTAGTTGATAAAGCAGAAACGGAATAAGCTATCTGCTTTGGAGAAAAGTTGAAGTAAGCCTAATGTATCGAAAATTCGTGATATCCATGAGTCCATCAGAACTATCGAAAATAGCAAATGCAAATAGCAATTTCCAAGACCTACTTCAAGTAAATTCGGAATTTTTATATCATATGTTTTAAGATGTTGAAAGGTACTTTGTAAATAATTATCTATCATCAAGTAAAATTCTATAATCTGTAGTATTATTAGTATTAGTAGCTGCTGAAACAGATGCGGGACAACAAGCCCCATTCAGAGAAACAGCCCTGTATTACTGAAATATGAACTGGTGAGGTCTCTTATTTGTGAAAATTTGAAGATTAAGGGCGATGGATCAAAAGCACGCTAGAACTATCTTTTACCTCACATGCATGGGAAGCCGAATAACTCCAGAAAGAGCCTGCAATGCAGCTCGGTATAAATTGTATGATCCCCAGATGCAGTCACCGGAACGACTGCAATAACTTCTAACAGCTGCAAAATATCTCATCGCCACCACACACCGCACATAATTTGTATCGTTCTCGAGAAGTTACAACTCCATGTACTTTTTACATAAACTTAATTGGTGCTCGGGATCCGAATGCGACAAACTATTAGTGCACGCAAGCATCTGCTACCGGCCAAACAAATCACTATAACCGGACACCATTCTGTTCCGGCGTTTCCGGTGTCGTTAATATTTATGAGAGGCAATAATTTAGCAACAATGTTACAGGAGTGATGTTCCTTTTTTTATTGGCCATATAGGTATTTTTTGTTTCAAATTGCTCCATCAAACATATGATCAATGAGCTTACGTCATTTTATATACGTTATACAAGTTGGGAATGTTATATTTTCATCTCGTCTAGAATTCGATTTGTCGGATAGGCAATAAATGTGAGACTGAGCATAAAAAAACCTCAATAGCTACATATCACTGTATTCGTGCTACATTTTCTTGAGGGTCTTTGGACCTTTACTTCAACATTACTCGCCCCAAGCTGAATTTAGTTTGCAGTTACGAATCTTGAATGAAGTTATGCTATATGTTGGGAACGAATGGATGAAATTGAAATTGTTTTTCGTAGATCCCAGGTCTTCAAATTCTTACACACCACTTTATAAGCCATTTCAAGCAAATACATCTAAAATTCTTGGAAACAAACTATGAAACACTGGTTACACAAAGAATACTTTGACTTTAAGGCTTTTTGTTTTCGTTCGAATGACTGCATCAATTGACAATATTTGATAGTATATCCAATACTTTGTTTGACATCCTCAATTAAAAAGCTGTGAAAAGTTATATCTCCCCAAAACTTTAACAAAATCTGTACAGCGGTGATTAAGATTCTGCAGTTATAGAAAAGCTGACAGTACGGCATACAGACCGATGGAAATGACAGGTATCGTGGAACTATCAAATGCGAACATTTTTGCGATGAAAGCGTCAGAAGTGAAAAATGAGCGGGAGGCCTGTGAGCTTGTGAAAAGTCACCTAAATAAGTTTTGCACGTTCATGGAATCCCTGAGCATATTAGGATTTTTAATTATAAACAATTGTTTAAAATCAATAGGCGCCTCTATACTTTTTGCAGCATAATTTCTTGCACTTCTGAAGGTTAATCAGTTCACTACCTATGAAAAGCCGTGCCTAGACTAGCCTTAACTCATTCTTCAGGATATATGCGTATTAAGATTTTCCTGGAGTAATACTGGCGACTATGGATGATGCAATTCCACTTAATGGTAAAGTTCTCGTTGAGAGCATCATGTTAATATCAGATGCAATGCACGGTATGATAAAAGTTCCACAGCCACTCGCTGCATCTGTATAACAGAAGCTTGAGATAGGAGCTGTCTCACATGATAAATAATTTAAATAGGGTAGGTCGAATATCTTAGCACGTGTACACAACTGTGCTATGTAACGTCGCACAGCTATGCGATGTAGTGACGCAATGTACAAATATTCCGTGACATCCGCCATTTTATGACAAGATCTTCAGTTTCTATTGTGACATGGACTGCACTTTTCGTTCGAATCAAACTCTGATTCATGAGAGGGACTACGACCAGATAAAATCAAATTCTACAACTCGTGATATCCATATAAAATATGCATCAACAACATAAGACGGGATTACAATTTCTGGCAGACACACTCTTCCAGGTTTGCTGTCCATTTTGGATTCGGTATATGGGGGATGGAGTAAAAAGCAAAAACCCATAAATTAGCACAACTTCTCCAAAATTCATTGTTCCATGTTTCTCGAGCTTTTATTCCCTTTCGGGCATGTTAAACAGAATTTTTCAGGGGAACTAATTTTTTAGATATGTCTAACCCAAATATTTACATATTTCACAAGTCTATATTCAATTTCTGTGTACACTATATCTAAACGAGTTATTAAAATTGGGGCTTGATACAATATCATGAAGAAAAGTCAATACGTAACTACAAAACCTAAAAAATTACGCTTGAAATAGCGGTAATTACTTCACTAAGCAATATCACAAAAAATTTTCTCACTATTAAAATTTCTTTGAAAGGAAATTGAAATATATTTGTTTGTGGAATGATTGAATCGAGCAAAAAGTTGGAAAATTGAAGTATTAAATATCGTTCATATAACATGATATAACATATTGATTGTCTAGGTATGGTTTTACATCCATTCTAAGCCAAATACCTGAATCATGTACTTGGTGAAACTCTTCCATCATGTAGATAAGAAGTTGTGTAATTATCACACAGTTTCACAAATAAAACTTTTTCGTTTAGTGACGCGTTTCGATTTTTATTAAAATCATCGTCGGACTGTCAAATTCGACCGTTCGACAATATTGTTTGAACAGTCGAACGGATTTATCGCGCATAGTTATAAAATACGTTGCTTCAGCATTTCTTTGCTGCCACTACAAAGTACTACAACCAACATCTAATTTTTTTGAGATTTGCGCCTCACAACCCCCACCCTTAACCCCAATCCTTGACTCCTCAAAATTTGTTTCGGAAAATTATCAGCCTTAGAAACTTCCAAAAACTAGGCTAGAGCGGTTCATAATTTTTCGTTCACGGCACTGCATTCGTTTATCTATTTAAAATGATGTGGAATACTAATTTCCTCATAAATTATGCTATAAAAACGTTAACAGTATAATAACCCTAGTAGGTGTGAGTATACACCGAGGTTTAGTGCCGTAGTGTTACGTATTCATAATCGATTTTTGTACTTTTTTCCGGTAAGGTTTATGACTGCTTTCAGTTTCTCGTTTCGTTTTTTTATCTTTTTGTGCTTTTAGTTATATTGTATATTCTCTCATTGTTCTGTTGGATATCAAGTTATTTATTCTCTATATAAAATTAATAATGATTATAATAATTCCACGTACCAATCACCTAATCCGCTCAGTACGTGAGCACAAAAATGCGGATAAAGGAACCTTCCTCTTGAGAGTGACAAACAGAATAGCCAAAAAAACTCTCATACTTGCTTCAATTTACAAAATCAGCAGTCCGTTACAGAGCTAACTGAAATCTTACGTTAAAATCTGATCTGAAATCAATTACCTTCTATGAATTCGCAAAGACAAGCCCATGCATGGAACTTTCGACAAACATCTAGAACAGCATGGATTTTCTAAGCAATTCTAAGGTATAGAGGGTCTAACGGTCTAATGGAAAATGGACGCTTCATAACGACTCTTCAGTGTGGTGTCTTTAACACCTTTGTATATCGTAGTAACGTTATGGATATGGGAATCTCCCATACATGCTGTAGAGCAAACTGACAGGTGCCAAAGATTCTTATCCATATCTTACCAGCCTGTAGGGTGTATGCCGGCACTTGAACTTTTACAAGCTCATAAGTCCTCCTTGGCCACCAACGACAAGTGATTTTCGTTTCTGTCGAAATTTCAAATGAGGAATAAAATGAGACCAAGTATCAAGAGCTCCTTAGCAAGCTTTGTTGGCTCTGTAAAGATCACTGTACTCATCTACTATTTATGATCATTTGATCCCTAAATGGGATGTTATGTAAAGCCATACTGTCAGTCGGTATATTGGCTAACATCAGAAGAATACAGAAGGCAGTCATCTTCGGTACCCTCTATCTAATAAGGGCGCACATTTGCGGTTTCGGTGGTTGCCTGCCTCAAGGTGTTCAAGTGGCAATCACTGGGAGATGGAACAGCGGCTTAGTTGGTCGATGCCGCTTTTTTTCATACATAATAATAATCACTTTTATTGGCAAACATACATAGACATGTCGTATACAATATACACAAAAGGAAGATACAAAAGCCTAGTAGGAGTGTTTGGAAACATCTCATTTCTCCCCTCAATCATAAAGATAAAAAAATCAGCGAATCGATAATTATTGAACCAGTAGAGGATACTGCTGTGAAAAGCTATAATTTTTTTGTTCTCTTATCTAATGCTGGGAAAATAATTACTTGAATCATACTGTCATTCAACGTTCCTAAAGCTTCTATAAAATAGGTTTGTAAACTATTTCTGATTAATCTTGAGTAGTAGTAGAATTTTGAACTATTATTCAAAACATACAAAAGTAGAAGAAAAATCGAATTTATGATACTTGGTTCAGTATATTTATTTTCATTAAAAAAATGGTCAAGTTCTCTATTAAAAAAAGAAATATATGTGTAGATAAAAAGTGATCACTGCTCAAACAAAAGACTGCCTACTAGCGCTAGCAAGGACTGTATTAAAAGCATTTGTGCCAGTGGAAATTAAAAATGCGAAATTAAATCAATCAAGCTAATGGCAAGTGTACACAAACCCCAAGACAGAATTATTTGTAATAGCTAGTAAGGTAGTTTAAGTCACCATTGTTAAACCTCTGCATTCTATTGTTTTTATAGATCGACATGATAATGAATCCAGACCTGTAGCATATCAAGGCAGAAGTTAGATTAAAAAGCTAATCTGATTTGCTCTAGCAAAGCACTCATAAGCCAGGCTTGAAAGCGGTTTCATTATTAAAAACGTAATGACCCATGCAGCATAGTATAGCGAGGCCTGGTAGATTTTATGAAAATAATAAAATTGTTTTGTGCTTCTCTGATACTAAAATGTGAATTTTTACTGCTATACAATGATGAGAGAAGCATATCTTAGGAAGCCGAATATTCTGATAGCCAGAGACTAATTCAGTATGTAATGAAATACATAAAAATGTAGTCAAGTAGATTGACTCGTTACTCCTCGCGCACTAATTTACAAAAGTATTAGACTGCTCACAAACAGAAATTGATTTCGAAAATGTTCAGTTCACAATCATCCCCAGCAATTCATAACAAAGATACTAGGTTCATATCAAAGGATATTATTTTAATCTGAGGTTTGAATCCTATTTCACAATGTATTTTATTTTTTCTATTTTGAATCTACGCATATAAAAGATTTGCCTCCTATGGTGAATGGACGCCATTGTAGTTAACTTGCATGGAAGGGATTTTCCTTCGCCATTGTAGTAGGATTGCAGTTTAGGATACAACGCACATTCCTAATAACAAAATCAAGTATCTTGCCATGTTCGTCTCGGATATCATTATATTAATTCGTTTCAAGTAATAAAATTCTAAAATTATGCACGTTGTATTTCCATCATTATCGACAAATGGAGCACAATTGATATCACCAGTATTCATTATTTTGTTTGCATTATACCCCAATTTTCAAACTTTTGGAGCTATTTGATGGAATGTGGATATTAACTACAGATAATGAGTGATATTCACTTCAGAATTCATGAATACGTCGATAAATAACAGCACACTAACACCTGTAAGTAAAAGAAAACCCAATGCTGCTACGACTCTGTTTCTTCATCTAACACGAAGCCTTAGTGCAGCTGGAGCTAATAATTTTAAATATGCACTCCCTGTAATTATCTATGAAGATTATAATGGCTTTCGAAACGACTACAGTTGCTTTCCGACACTTGTTAATACCATAGTGGATTGCGGGAGGTTTACGTTAAATTAACTTCTACCAGAAACCACTTTATCAGTGTGTATGAAAGCCGCCTTTGTTTTTATTTTTTCAGTTGAGCATAAAACTGATATCTGGAACGTGTAGAAAGTTATGTTTCCAGTATAGTATATTGGCAACAGCAAGTAGCTAGATTCGATTTTAAATATAGATTTTGATTTATGCTCTTTGGTCTAATGAAATTGTTGGTATGTCACATGCTCAAAAATATTAAAAACGAGGCATACTTTACAATACCTATGTCAAATGATCATTCGGTTGCAGCTAATTCTATCATTTCAATTCAATGGATGCTGGAAACTGCATTTTGTATCATGATCTATAATAATGCACTAAAGGCATATTATTATTTTATTTTGGGGGTAATTGTGTGCGGCCCGGAATCCGACACACATGACTGCTGTTGCGTTGCCCAGCAACTGCTTTCCACTCCGTGAAATCTGTAACCTCTGGGTCTGCTATTGTGCGCCCCAAATAGTCGGAGCTAACCTAGTATTACTATTTTCTGCATCCTTCCGGCTAATATGTTTGCTGATGCGCGACATGCTGGTATAGATTTTATAACAGAGAGCAGCGTATTTCTCATCCCACCTAAGCATCCAATGATCATAGCTAGCAGACTAGCAGTGTGGTCTGGCCAAAGTCTGCAAAGCTGGCTGAGGAGCTTCTGGCGCTTGGTCCGTTTCTCCTCTTTCAACACGATGTTCATCTTGGCAGGAGCTGAGAATTCAATAATGATCATATCTTTTGTTGTTGGTCATGGAGCAGCATCCGATACACCGAACCTATGTTCTATGCCACAGGGACTGGTTTCCATAATGAAAGATCGCGAATGATAATAGAAAGCTGCGTTCTGTCGGTAGACGAAAGCAGTGCCGGCGTACTCTACAGCTGTTATCGAATACTTCCATATCCATAACCCTATTACGGTAACCAAGATGTTAAAGACACCATCCTGGCAAGCCATTATAAAGCCCAAATACAGATGCATCATAAGTTCATAAGATCAATGGTGTTTAGGCCGTATATTATATGCCAGTTACATTGTTTCCAAGAATGCACCCTTCCTTGGTCTGCGGTCTGGTCATAATTTTTATTCAATGCCTAAACTGTTCCCGAAAAAAACAGCACAGTTCTTGAAATAGTTTTAAAGTATCAGATCGAGGAATTCATGCTTACCCTGGTTTTGTATATTGCACTTCCACCAAATTTTACATTTTCACACCATTGAGATTCACTAAACTTTACTGCGCTTCGCTTACCTCGTTGTTGAGTTTTACTGACATCCTCTCTTTTTTTCAGTTAGACAGATTTAAAGAACCACCTGCTTTCGGCCCCATGTGTGATCTGTTATGGTCGGATCCCTTAGAAGATTTTGGTAATGAAAACAACGCAGAACACTTTTCACACAACTCTGTACGAGGCTGCTCATATTTTTACAGGTAACACGAATTTTTAATATTATGAACAACATTCAATATAAATCACACTAATATTTACTGTTATTGACTACAAAGCATGGTCTGTGGAAGACAGCTATATATATATATATATATATATATATATATATATATATATATATATATATATATATATATATATATATACGACTAGAATAATTTGCTCATTTGCTCATAGATAATAGTATAAGGGATAAATAATTGGACCGAAGGATATTTCAGAAAGATCCAGATATCAACTATTCTCGGTTGATATTAGTTGAGAAATTGCTGTTCCCATATTTTGCACTTCTTTCCAATTCCTGGCTCAAAAAATTGCAGAGTATCATCGTTCGTATTATAGTGATTTCCAAGAATTTTGTTGCCTGAATCAAGCAATGAGCGAAGGTAATCATGAGGTTGGTGTTTGCATTATTTTCTATGACTTTGTTCAGAGAAGTCTATGCAGTACTTTATTATTGGGTTTACTTTCTAGTTCTGTATATGTTTCTGCACTAAAAGCGAGGTATCATCAGCATAAAGAACCAAAAGTACGTTACTGCAATCTATGTTACTTTTATTATCGTTGATCAAAGAGAGAGCAAATATTTTATTTTAGATAGTTCGTTCGCTATTCTTCGGTATGCTGAATTAATACATCTAGAGTGAAGGAATCAAATCTAGGAACAAGACGCCTTCTTCTGTCTTGCTAGTGTAAGAATTCAATATTTATGAAGGAAACCACGTTGATTGTTGAGGCTGGAATAAAATATTATTTTCATTTATGAATCTAACCATTAATAATATTTCCAAGAAGGTTGAAAGACACCACTAATAGGGTTGTAGGACAGATGTTTACTGTAGCCGATTCTCGCGCATATGTACATATTTTCCGGCTTCATCCACGGGCGTTGACTGTTTAAACTATGTGTTTATGTATTGTCTCGCGGCCTACGAGACATGAATGTATGTCTTTGCTTCGCCACTGTAGTAAATAGAGTATCTGTTTTCTTACTTAGTATGATGGTGAAATGTCACCACCAACTTCTATAAAAAGGACTATACCCATAATATGTAATCTGAGTTCTAGTAAAAAATATTCCATTTCTTAATTAAACTCTGAGCTTTGATCATATAACTATAGTTATGTCAGAGACAATATCTTCCAAACAACAATTCAGAAAAATACACGAAAAAAATATAATCAATTTATTGTTACAGCTATGCTGCATGTTGTGATTTCCTACAAAATAATAACCTCCTGTCAATAATCAGAGCACACGAAGCACAAGACGCGGGGTAAGTACATACTATATAATTGCATTTGTGCGCTTACCATGGATTTAATGACTAACCAATCTACCCAGATCCGTAGTAGCCCAATGCCATGTCTTTCAGATCTGAAAATAACAAATTGACATAGAGGTAATACACGAACAATTTTACTATGCCGTATTGATAAAGATTTCAGGTTTTTGACAGTTGAACAGTAAACAAAACGATAAAATTGGAAGCGTAACGCAAATATATTTTCTTGCATCTCATAAGCGATGGCTATGAAATAGCGAATGATTTTTTTTTGTCAGCTACCACCCCTATTGAGGGGTTGATACATTTCAAAAATATTTCCAATGAAAGAGAATTACTGTCATAAAATAACTGAAGGTAATTTACCGTAAAAAGCCATTAATAAAACTGCATTCATTAGTTGCTATTATTTTATGTATCATGTTCTCATGCAACAGACTACATTTTTCTCCAAATTTATCTTAGCGTAAAACTTTCATGAAATCACTCAAATACACCAGTTATTCGAACAATTTTCATTTTTTTTGACCAATCAGTATCAATCTTATGCACTGTTTTCTGTATTTATTGGATAATTGTTGGGGTTGCGTATCATAAAACCTTTAAAAAAACTTTGATTTTGGTCATATGACGTCTGTTACATTTGTTACAAAAAGGTGTCTATTCATGTGTTTACATACAAATAACCTTTATTGTACAAATAGCAAAAAAAAATGCCTTTGCTCGTACATCCAAGATTAAAAAAGTTTTGTAGCTAATTCTAATGCTGAATAATAAAATAAATGGAATCTGGTAGTTGCAATCAATTCAATACTTGTTTGCATGTTTTTCTGCATACTGAATATAGTACAAATCAATGTGTGATGTGATTTAGATCTCTTGAAGCTTATTTCCACTTTCTATGTTCATCAAACTTTCAGCTACTGGAGAAGGTTATTGTATGAGCCAAATGTTGGACCTCAGACACTAAAAATTACTATTATTGAGACTGCTTAACAATTATTATTATATAAAAAAAAGAATGATGAAATTACAGATAGAACTTTTTTTAGATATAAACCGTTATTTGTGAGCGTTCATATACATATACTAGGTATTCTTAGGGGCGTGTCTATAGTCATACCAAGATTGGCGGTGACAAATACCGGCATACCTAATGAGTGAGTGAAATGTTCTTGATGTAGACATCATATAACATTCATCAAACATATTATCTCAAATGCGAAAGTTCACAACACTTCCCTCGCTTATACGTCAGAATGATGTGTTTCACAAGAATATTCTAGCAATATTCGCATATAGTTTTCACATATTTTTACAAAATCATCCAACCTTTCTGCCTGATAGTCCTAAAAAATAAAAATATTGCAGTAATTTTCCATTACCTATACACTTTTTTATAACAAAAAATATAGGGTTGCCACGTCCAAAATGTATTACTAAATATTTTCTAATCTCTCATTTCCTATGTTTACACATGGATGAATGATTAATCTAGTAATGATCGTGTTTTATGGTCTTTCTATTTTTCATGTAGATTGTAATTAGATGCTTTCACTTAGTGAACCTCTTCCATAATGCAGATAAAAGGATTTTGTATTTAAAAAACAGTTTTACAAATCAATCTCTTTTTCTTTCAGTGACGTGTTTCGATTTATATTTTTGGTTTAAGAATCACTCAAACATTCAGCAGTTTTGAATGCTGGAATTATTGAAGGTTGCAATTCAATGCTTGTCTACGTAGCTTTTCATCGTAGATACAAATAATCAATTTTTATTTAATTTCAATGGTTGACAAATTTGTCTCTCACAAAGATTCTATCTGAGGGAAAATATTTTTCCAATTATATATTTAAATATTGAATTATGCGTTCATCATTCCCAACTTTGAATAACTTTCGTGCATTTTTGTGTATCTTTCCTGATTAAAAGTCATTGTTATGACAAATTTCTGCTAATGTTTCTGCTACCAGTGTAGTCTCTATGAAAGTAATACAAATAATACTTAACTGAATTAATAATGAAGACAGCGAAAGCTGAACGAATCATGAAGACAGGCTGAGGATAAGTTTGAGGAGGTACTAAAATAAAATAATTTATCAGGACACTCATTCTTTCAGGCTTTTCATCCATAAACGTAGATATATGATTTTCCATATGACATATGAATCCAATATAGTATATACTAAAAAATTTTGAGAATAGATTTATGGCGAATATATCAGTATTGAAGCACTGTCTCAGTCCACCTGTATAGATTAATTTTATTTCGTGATGTCTTTTAATACATGCTCTATCATTATTCATATTCATTCCATTATTTGCAGGTATAGGATGTATAGAAAAAGTCAAACAACAGGCTTCCCTTCTTTAATCACAATATTTTCAGCACCAAACTATCTGGATGTGTATAACAATAAGGTGAGTACTATGATTAGGTATACCAGTAGTCCTCTAATCTTCCCAAAGCTGAGTATTTAAGAATCCAGATAATATTTGGTTTTGCTGGTCACATAATCAAAGGGTTTTTAGACCTAAAAACGTTTAGTTAAAAGAGTATTATCAGGAGAAATAGGTTCTAAAAATATTAAACATTCTATATTATATTTTGTAAACTCAACAAATTGGAAAAAATCAGTCTCTTTAAAATAGTCTGTACAAAATGTTACTTGTTCAGCCCTGTTTAATCGGAAAGGTAAAAACTGAATATTAATATTCAATCAGTACCATCAGTTGTCTCATGGAGACCCCATTCTGTCGATCTGCCACTAAAAATGAATAACTGAAGATCCAAAAATAATACATGAATATTGAGGATTAACGTGAAAACTTTTTCAAATAGCTGTGTGAAATTGAATGTAAATAAAGGCTAACATATTATCTCGGGACATAACGTGAGTGCTTGGATAAAGATCTCTGACAGGCACTTGCATCCAAACAAACAACTATGTTCGCAACACCGGCAGAAAAAAATCCACAAAACAAATAAAAGCAGCATGTATTCATTTTTTATTTATAACGTAAAATCATGCATTTTGTTCGGTGTTATGCAAAATATGTTCGTAAATACATGCTAATGTTTCTTGAAGATGAATATGCTGTGTAGCATTTTCTTTTATAGTCAGAAATGCGTATTCTTCTTGTAAAGATCATACTATAACATATACATTAACAGAAATATCGTTCATTTAATGAAAGTTGATGGTGCTGTGAAGATATAATACAAATTTAGTAACCAGTTCGGTTGATCATAACTGTAACAGTACCAATTTTCTATAGCAAAGGGGTGATCTCGATTATTTACCATAAAGGTAACGGATATTCAAATAAAAGTTGTATATAAAATTGTGTAGACAAAGTTTAAACAACCGAGACCATCTACAATCCACGTAACACAAACACTTATTTTCTTCCGCAGTCGAGTTCTGGGTATAGTGGAAGGCATTATCAAAACAATAACAAAATAATGCTCAAACTTCGCCATGGGCCATTTTTGAGGGACATTAGTAAGGCTCTACATACAATTTTTCATTTCTTCGCACTATCTTTTATATAACTAAAAAAGCGAACAATTCACTTCATGGTTGAAACATTGCACGGATTTTGTTTTATACCCGGAATATAAATGATGTGCTAGCAGTGATGATAAATGGATACGTACATTGTATATAGAAACTATGTCAGTGTTGTTTAGTTAGATAATTCAATGAAAGCTACAGCAAATATTCAGTGTCCTGGATTCTAAACGGAGCACTTTTCTGTGACCAGGATGACAAATAATGTCTCTAATTGTTTTCTTTAACGTTTATTCTCGATAACTTTACATGTATTTTAATATCTCAAACTTTGTCGACTTATATGCGGTACATGGTATTTAGCAGACAAGTATTATGGCAGGTCAAAAAACAACGTCTCGGTGAAGTATCCCACTATTTGACATATTTCAATAACCCATGCAATTGCAATCTTGGTTCCAGAGATTCATCGATAATACTATGAGTTATGCAACTGCGAGTTCAGAAATAGACAAGAAATGTGTGAAACATAAGTTGAGGATAATGCTCAAAAAAAATCGTATATATATATAGCATTCATCCAGTACGCTATTGACTTCTAATAGTAGATAGTATCTTGTGATTTGTCGACGAATGTAATTTTGTGCATTTATCCGACATTGCATTGCATCAAATTCTGTCGGGCTGTTTTCGCATACTTGGACTTTTAATTTGAGTAGGTGTCCCCTCGACAAATATACATGATTGATGTGTTGTTTCCATGCAGATTTCGGTACAGTGAATATTACAAAGAGATTATGGAAAACTAGACCACACCCAAATTACTGCTCTGGCACAGCTTCATAGACATGTGTTCAGCAAACTCCCCCCAACCTCTCACCCTATCATGAAGATATTGTTTCAATTGCAGATTCACGGCACCGATTTCCTTTCAATTTTATGATTGTCGCTTTGAATGAAGCTACTTCCAAATATATGAGGTTACCTCGTGTGAAGTATTGCCCAATAAATTGATATCTGAACAAAATGCTAAACCTTTATTGTTACGTAAAATATACCGAGTATTCCATCAATTACCTGTATTTAGTCGACGTACACATTTAGAAACACAACGTTCACCTCTAGAATGTCTGAAAAATGTGCAAAAGGCTAAGTCGCACTGCCGGTGTGGTAGACAAAAGATGTGAAATTTTAATATTTTATGACTCAAAGAATGCTGAACCCTTGTACTAGTTATTATGGTTGTTATAGCAGATACAATATTGTAGGTAAACTATGTGTAAGTCTATAGATAGACAAAGGACTTATATGACAATACACTGTAATATCCACTGATAGCTTAAACTGGAAAGATCAGTGGTGAAAGCTTATAATAGTAGAGCTATCCAGGATATAATACTCGAAGAAATTCAAAGTTACAAACAATTATTAGTGCTCCGAAAAATAACAGATAAAAAAGGACCAAACAATTATTAATGACCTGCTGTCAACAACTATGGATGACATCAACGGAGAGAATACCTATCGCAAAGAGGAGAGGAGAAAGCATCTCTCGATCGAAACGCCTCAATTATGATTTATGGAGGAAACGTGTGCCGATAACCATTTCAATATTGCGGAAAATCTCGATGTAAAAAAAATAGTAGTATTAATAATATTAGTTTTGGCGTAGCATTGAGATTTATGGCATTACTATTTTTTAAGTTTTTGGAGCCACACCAGCTCACAAAATATCTAAATCTAAATATTTGGCACTGTAGGCTAGACAATCACTGCGCATTGCCTTTAAACTTTGATACTATATATATAGGAGTAATCCATGGAAGAAATATTGTAAATTGTGAATAAAGCTTTGACGATGCATGCCTCTAAGTTTTTTGATGGGTGTTGCACCTTAAAGAAAGACAGTTGTCAAGGAGCTTTAATATATAGTATAACATCATCCTTATAAACTTCAAATAAAACCTTTAAATTAATACAAAAATTTAAATTGTACAATGCTTCATCCTCACAGCCTTATGTTGCAAAAGAGTAAGTACATTTGAATTAAGATAACTACAATGTCTAAATGCAAAATTGCCTTCATGGTGATGAACAAATTTTTGTTGCTGGTCATTTGTGTAGATAAGGGAAGTGGACACTCTCAAAAAGAAGGCAGCTGTTTATAAAAATGGATTTCTGTCTTTAAAGGGCTGTAAGAGTGAAAATATATTTTTTAAGTATATACAGATCCTAACGCAACATCCTATCTGAAATTAAACGCATTTAGATGGTTGTAATTTTGATTGTTTTTTTTTAATATTTCTTATCCTGTGATTTATGAGATGACTATATTCTGTACTTCAACGAGATACGAAGTTGAAACCCAGTTGCTCCTAACAACCGATATTTTCTCGTTTGTTGTTGTTTACTTCAGTGCAGTATTGTTATAATTTCGTGGATGACGTAAAGTTCAAAGTGGCACACAGAATGTATTAACTGTGTGTATGTTGAAATTGGATGGCGAATCAGACTGTGATTATTAACATAATTTCATTTTGACTAAAATTAAAGAGATATTTATTCCGAAATATTATCAAAAACATCAGACCATTGAATGAAGTTAAAAAATTGCGATTCATATTTGGTCCACCAGCAATATGATAATACATATGTTGCAATAATTGGAACATCCATTTTGAATAAATTTGTATTGTAAACGTTGTAGATGTCAAAGTAAAACAAACCATTATGAAAAGTTTCAAACTTTCAACCCACAGGAAACTCCTTTTCGTACAGCTATTCATGCATTGGAAGACATAGGAATATTGTTTTAAACTATATCAAACTTAATAATTGCTCAAGACACCCAACCTAATTTACACCTACCACTTTTTTCTTAAACTCTAACAAAATACTTTTTACTACGCTGAATGTGTTATGTTGTTTTATATGATTAAGTGATTTGTATGTTCTCCAATAATGAAAAAGGAATTGAACTCAAAGAGATTAATTAATAATATAATAAGCTTATATCTTTTATGTAAATCTAAGATCGATTTTTAAGGTAAAGGAAAATATTTAATTGTAGAATCTGTAACGAATTTGAATGACTCAATGCTTTAGTATTAATTTTTCTCACTTGCCCGTGGTGATACCTTAATCTACAAAATATAAATGTAGAGTGGTATTAATTGTTTAATTAGGCATATATCTGTTCATAATTTTAAAATTAATTTGAA
This sequence comes from Bruchidius siliquastri, assembly GCA_949316355.1. Taxonomy (NCBI): domain Eukaryota; kingdom Metazoa; phylum Arthropoda; class Insecta; order Coleoptera; family Chrysomelidae; genus Bruchidius; species Bruchidius siliquastri. The sequence continues at coordinate 24,337,316 of OX438532.1, read as the reverse complement.
AAAATCATTGTAGTAAATATTGAATACTTAATACCCAATTCATACTTAGTTTTTAAGCTTTTGTTAAGTTCGTGGATTAGGTGTAATCTATAAATCTTTTCAATGTAATATGGTAATCAGATTCCTTTGATCTATGACCATCGATTATATAATAATTATATATGATAAATTGGTAATTGTTATTATCCCGTTGTGATCTTGATTGTTGATTGCTTACAGGCAGCTGTACTTAAGTACGAGAACAATGTGATGAACATCAGGCAGTTCAACTTCTCGCCACACCCGTACTGGTTGCCCAACTTCATGGACGTATTCACGTGGTCACTGCCGTTCGTCGGCGAAAAGGTGACCGAAATGCTGGTCAATGTTCTGAACATCTGCTCAGATGACGAGCTGGTGTCGGACGGCGATGATGCGCTGGAGGAAGGTACGTCTTACCGTAGACTGGTGACTCTAACGTCCATGGTCGTCGGTTCAAGTGATGGGCCTCTCTCACAAAGTTCTGGAAAGCTAAACAAATCCAAACTATCTTATGGTTTGATACATATAATCAGTCGTAATGTGAAATGCCTATTCAATTTAATGTTTTGCTGTTTTAACTAACACAAGTAATAGTCATATTCGTGAAACTGTTCAAAGCTTCACAAAATACATTGAACTTCAATATTGAATGTCATTTGAAAGACTATATTCTAATTTTGAAATCGTCTTGTAGACACATCAACAACATAAGTAATATTGATTATAATCTTTTTGTCTTCATTGAATTTTTATTCGATACATGATCAAAATAAAACTATGAGGAATTGAATTCAAATAACTCGTCGAGAACACCAATATCAAAATAATTAAATAGGTTTTCTTTCTGCTAAAAAAGTGTTCTATTCTTGCCACTATGCCAGGTATCTTTGATGATGGTAAACTTGATAGAAATAATATTAGAGAAAGAATAATCAAACTTTCACAAAATATTTCCATATCAAAACTAAGAAATACGACATACCTGGAGATCTCTCATTTATTTCAAAACATTCGATATGAAAATATTTTTTATCGGAAATTTCACCATTTGATGGTGCAAAGACGCTTTGTGAGATAAGTTCATTCACTCCACTACTTCATTATTCATATCAAATTTCATTAGCTTGTAGGAAGTTGTTGGAAGTATATGATACTGCAAAAACGGCTTCTATATTCTCAATGCGTTTGTGATATACATTAAATGAATTGTTCTGTAATCAAGTAAATTCTGTGTATTGTGAAAGTTTTCCACTTAATACTGTTCACAAAATCAAGCAGCTACGGGTGCATTGCGTTGCTGGTAAGAGGAAGTTCCATACAAACCAGAAATGAAGCATTCACTCGTTGATAAGGTACTATCTGCAAATGCTTTCACTTAAGAATTTAATTAAAAATAATTTAATCAAAGACCATACCATATTTTCTGAGTTGTTGTTTACGATAACTTCCTGCATTCCAATGAACACTAATCAGTTTATTTATACATATATCCCTTTCATGCATACTTCATCCAACAATTGGGCAGAGTTGGCCAAAACTACGTATTACGTTTCCATTTACGTTCTTCTTAAAATTCAAAAGTTACTACATTAAAACATTAGGATTTTTGCAAACAGTATGTAGGTATAATACATCTTCATGTACAGAATATCTCCTGATAATACATTATTTATTGAGCCCTATTTGAGGCTTGATTGTTGGCAGTTATTGAGTGTATTATTGTGGATATAGGAAGGTTTTATGCTGCATTATCCATTTATAATGTATGAGGATAGTATAATCATGATAATTGAGATACTCAATTTATTAAAATAAAACTGTAATGTTACATAAATGATGCCAGCTTTCACTACATTCTCAGGTACATAGATAGAGACCTACCTATTATATTCATTACAATCAATATATGTCACTGATATATGAGCTCTGCCCTATTGTATGACATGCGCTGCTCAACAGTATATATTGACGTAGAACAAATTACGATACAATATAATTGATGATTCAATGTTTTTCAAACGGTATGATTCAGAATCAATTTCCAACCCTTGTGTATAGTTGGTTTTACCAAAGATTACTAAAGCAAGTGCACTGAATATATATATATATATATATATATATATATATATATATATATATATATATATATATATATATATATATATATATATATATATATATATATAGTCAGATATATATGACTGTACTTTGTATACTATATTTTCTACTGGCCGCTGTTTAGAATCATATATGATTGACTGCAATATTTTTACTAATTTTTCGGCTACCTGGCAGCCTTTCTCAAATTGTATCTTTTTAGACTGCTTTCAGGGGAACAGGTTTCAAACAAGATCTTGCTATCAACTATTATTACAGTCTAGAATACAAATACAAACATGTTTGACAAATCCAAGACAAGCGGCCAGTATAAAGTATAATGGACCAAAGAGACAATCACAGGATAAGTGTCAGAATTTACATTAATTAATCTATTAATACCTAAAAATTCATAAATTCAAGAATATTACAGGGAACGAGAAACAAATTCATCCATTTTCCATAGTACGTTTTAAAGCATTTTTTCAATTCAGTTGTTGAGCAGTAGCGAGTGTTTCGTTAATCGCTTTTCAGTCATAGAAATATTATCATGTTAAAAATTTTAAATCTTATCATACATAATGTTTCATCAACTATTTTAGAATTACCACAAGCAGCGGTAGAGTTTTCTGTTACATAGACAGTAATCCTAGACCAAGGGTTATATGAAATGTTCCTCAGTGAATGCCTATATTTATAATTGTTTACATACAAGGTGAGACAATGAGGAAACGATAACAACAACAATAAAATTTTCTAGCGGTAAATCTAACTTATCGATAATGACGGCATCAGAAAACTAGAGTTTTATGAAACAACTCGCAATTGCTTACGTTATCCGTAACAAGAGGTGCTGCTATCCCTAATCCAGAAAAACATATTAAAGTGCCTACACATTCATGACGGGACATTTCAAAACTGCAACACATCATCTTTCTCCCAAACAGGCTGCCCGAAGCTGCATACAACGATAAGTTTAAATCTGTCACACCCTCCACTCGGAATAGGACATTTAAAAATTGTGGTAACCCTACTCATACGAGTAATAAAACGATCATTTATTCGTCAAGAGACTTTCCAACTTATCACATCCTCTACTTCTAATCAAATTTTTCAAAGCTGCTTTTTATACTTCTCGTGATAAGAGACCAAATATGCTAAGCCCTCTTATCAACTCCCAATGAAAAAGTTTGGAACTGCCCAATACTCTGTTTGTCATAACGCTTTCCAAGTCTACTTAACGGGTTTTTTATATCAGAGTTATCCATGCTGCTGATCCCTTACTTATAATACGCACACTTTGCACATCATGAGGCTTTGACAAGTTGCTTCGATCTTCACAACGGACTCTTGGAAAATGGCATAGAATCCAATCCACTGCTGGGCAAATAACAGCAGCCTTATATCCTTAATGGAACCAGGCAAACCACTGTCAGCTTGAGAGGTGGCAGCAATATGCTATCCAGATCCAGAAGACATAAAACAGTTTTAAATAAGGATCTACACATTAAAATCAGCACAACGTACAGAATACAGCTGGTCTGCCATCCATGGAGGTGAAGTAACACTCAACACTCAAGTCGTCTTCCATCAAGCGTCTTGGGATGAACATTAACAATAACATGTACTGGCACGATCATGTTTTGCATTTCTAGGTCTTCTGAGGGCTGCTTGCCGCTTCAGAAAATCCTGTTCAGAGTAACGACAAATACTCTACAAGGTTGGGATCAGGCCATCATTGGAGTACTACTCGTATATGTGGGGATGCTCTACAGCTTCAGGACTAAATCCAGAAAAGAGCAATAGGTCTAGTAGACCAATCCAAAATTACAAATGATTCCATATCCTGAAACAATTAAGCAAAGAGGCTTATCTGTTCCTGTTCTATAGTTTCTACAATAGTATATGTTCGACTGAGCTGTCTCAGATAATAGCACATAGAGCTATCGACACAAGAAACACACAAGCCCAGCAAGCTTAGCATTACTAGGTCAAACGTCCACACCAATAATGACTCTCTTCCGAAAATAATTCTTTTGGAGGAATTCAGCTTTTTGACGTTCGCATGAATAGTCACTTATTGTCTTCATCATGGGAGATTTACCATAAAAAAACGTAACTGTTGAACTTGCCTCTTCTAATGAGACATTAACCTGCCAAACGAAATTGGGCATTGGAGCTATCCACCAGTAATAATTCATTCCAAAACTGACACACTACACATACTGAAACGTAACTGCCTATTTCCTAAATTGAAAAACATCATTTGAGGTTAATTGACCATATCCAACAGCTACCGATAAAAAGTGCAAAGGTTTCGTATCATACATGCTTAGCTATACTTTCAATAGTACAAGAATACATGATTAGGAGCGATTACTGCAAGAAAATCACTACTTGGGTTCATAAAATCAATATTGAAGAAAAATATGTTCCTGTTCTTATTGCCGCACTTCGAATATTTTCGAATTACGTCCTAATCTTACTGATAGAGCCACGATTTATTTTTCAATCATATCAGCAAAAAAAGTGTATGTAAACATAAACAAAATCATAGCCTGTCCACGTGTCTTGGCTTTGATCAAAACCAAATTTTCTTTCAATTATATTCACTGTTCTAGTGGCGCACGCATCTGGATAGGTCGCTACAGAATTTTGGCCGTTTCTCATATGTATACAATAAAGTTAAATTCTAATTTCCATCCACTGATAGTCATAGATATAGATATCTTAAATAATCATTGTAAAAGGCTTACCAAATATAAGCAAATATTATAAACAGAAGGACACAACTAATAAAAATATATTTATGTGTTTTGATCCTTGCATTGGCGAAAGATGCATCACTTTCTACAAAAAAAACGTGGTATTAGTTATTCAAGTAACTGCTAACTAATATGCAGTATGTGCATATATCTCAGGAAAACTAGAATGGATTAATACATTATTATTAACATTATATAGGAAACAAAACTGAAATAATAAGGCAAATGTATATGTTAATCTATTGATGGAAAAAATTTTGACAAACTGAGAAATTTCAAATAGCTGTCCAAACGGCTATATAAAATAGTATCATCTGAGTTCTTGTAGCAAAACTCTACCTGCTGCAGAAATTTATATCCCGCAGTATGCACTATTATGAATGCAGATCAATTCAGTCGAAATATGGTCGGTAAATGCATAGTTGTCATCAATATCACAGTCATGTTGATAGCTGTTTGTATATGCAAAATCGAAATATGAATAGAAATGCATATCTATTATATTTAAACATCATTTCGATCATATTTTCGACTGAATGATCTAGCAAACACTCGTCCTTGAACATTGATTTAATTTTCAAAATATATGACGAACATAAAATTCTAAACATGCTTGTTTTTCGAACAAAAAATTTCAAAAATTGTGTTTTCTTTCTTCACTTTTTTTCAATGCTACTTGGAATGTAAAGATGGTAAGGTTCAGTTTTACTTTTTGATTACACATGTAACTGCTTATGAAATTTTTAGTGACAAATTAGACTGCCTGATTTTTGTCCTTATGTGTTCAATGTGATCTTTTGTTGGGTAATCTACCGGATGGATGTGTGATCAGTATACGCAGTTCCATGCAAAAATTCACGAGTTTACTAAAAGACTGAGCAGATAGTGTGAAATCAGTCAATTGACGTAATCGCAAACAAATATAATCCACAGGTGTTAGATGTATTGAACTGAGTTGGCAGTATTCAAAAAATTCTTTAAAAAATATTCATACAAACTCTCAAAAAAGTTTCAAAAACTTATATTATTATATTATCGATTAAAACGATTTCAGTTGGCAGACATATAATATATTATTACATTTTTTCGTATTTTTAAAAGTTATTTCCGCCATCAGTAATTGATGGCTATATGGCCAATGACAATTTGTTGATCTGGTGTTCTTTTTGTCGTTTTTGGAGAAGATTTAGTATTTTGGATAATAAGCTTTTTGAACTTCCAGTTATGACATAAAATCAGTCTCAACCATCTCGACATTTGTACTGCATAAAATGTCATAGAAATTAATTAGAGAAAATATTTAATAAGGTCCGCCAGTACTAAGCCTTGAGGAAAAATGTTTACCTAAGAAGATTTTTGCAGCTGATTGCCATTTCACGTGATAGCGTTAAACTATAATTACTATATTAACGAAAACATTCTTGCAATTTTATATTCCTATAATTTCATCTCAATTTCGACTACAACATATCTAGGCTTCAAAGACTCTGCTGCAGCCTTCCATTTACCATAGAATTTGTGTTATACAACGTTCCGATCTATGCCATATGTTGGAGCGTAACAGTTGATACAAATTCTATAGACAATTAAATTCCGAATCAAGTTTTCTGGGAATATAAATATTGTATACAAATTTTATACTATAGTAAGGCTGTTATTGAAGTCTTGAGACCGCCATCATCATGCGGTCTTTGGCTTTCAGAGCTATTCAAAAGACATCATTGCTCAAAGGTCCTCAGCTCCCGAGTTATAGCATCTGTCGTAAGCCTGTCAGGTCTAGTAACTCATAAACCAAAAGATATAGTCTTATGGATGTATCAGGCTCTCTATGACTACCTGCTATACTAAAATGTGACCAAACTGAATGAAGTTGAAGTCTGCAACTTCAACTGATTCAGTATAGAAATTTAAAACTTTACATCGGATATAGTATTCTAATTGCAATGACACCAGAGATACTTAAATTGATTATGGGCAGATATAGACAATTATAGATATGAATTGAACACGTATGGTGAATTTGTATCAGATTTGTATAATGATACCTTATGTAGCAGTTTTTAACTTATTAGAATAACGTTAATTTTTATAGAAATCGAACACTACCATGTCTTCAAATGTATTATTCATTGTTCGTTTTTGGCAATATAATATAATTTGATCAAGAAGATGCAACATCAGTCAAAGGTGCTGAGCTGTTCTGAAAAAGTTCTGTGCTAATAGAGAAATTTTACACGAAAATTAACATCGCTAACGCCCTAGCCAATATATTCGCAATATGAATGTGGATACATGAAACCGCATATTGCCATATGTTGTTCATTAACGTCCTGTTATGGATTTCGGCACGCATATTTTAACACCGTTATTATCAAATTATCGACGGTAATGACACAAGGACATTTTAATCGCACAAGTACGGTATTACGTGAAATATCCAATTCTCCAGCCGTATAATCAATATTATTTTTGTCCTTTTAATTTTATGATCACAAAAATTTCTGACATGATATGTTTTATATGTTTCAAAATACATATTACTAATTTACCTCGATACGTTTGTCTGTCCATCTGTTGTTATTTCCATCATCAGGTATTTCTTTTCTGTATCTAGTTTGAATAAAATCATTGAAACTTATGGTAGGTGACGCAATTTTTCGAAATCGTTATCAAACGACGGTCATTAACAAAAAAAACAAAAAATTGGAATTTCATGTTGCTATAGTTTCGAATAACAGGTTGAGCGTAGTAAGATAAAAAAAACTAGAACGATCAATATCCACAAATATTTCTCGCAATGCGATAATAGTTTGCGAGATATTGCATTTTAACTATTTCTCGAAATTATTATTTTACTGCTCAACAATTTATATTAGATTTCAACTGTTAGTGCAACTGCATCTCTCTATTAAAAAGAATTACCAGCGAATGACGAATTATTTTTTTCTAATATCAGTTGATACGTTAATATGTTTTACGTCACATTGATAATTGTCTATGTGGGAATATATTTGATAGGTATATATACTCGAATGACTATAATAATTCTATGTTTAACTGAGAATAATCATAAATAAATAAATAATGATAATAGTACCTATCATGTACTAAAATATTATTTTATTGTTTCGTAGTATAATAAATATAATTTCTTTAAAATAGTATATTTCAATAAACTAATTTCAGGCTGTTTTCCAACGTTATATGTGAATAATAGTTCAATAAACTTTGGAGGTAAATCATTATTTTCAGGATCCTAAAAAACAATGTATTAAGTGTTTTATTATATGAATGTCTCAGAATTATGTCTTTTCTATATCAAATTCAAAGATAATTGTATGCTAGCGTTTCGACATTATGCTGAAATTTTGCATGGATTAAACTGATTTTGTATTTTGTAGCTACTTAACAAAAGATCTCCACCCCCTAGTACCCACCTTGATATGTTCGACCGATTTTTTGGACAGTCTTTAACAAGAATGTTGCTAATATCCCCTAACACTATGGTTATAGCCCTATTTTTGAGATTTACGTTATTTTAGTTTTGTTTTATGATACCCAAGTAGCATATATTAATTTTTAAGGTTTGTTCACATTTTTTATATGAATATTCACTTGAATTAAGTTGCACTGCATTGATCCACGGCACAATATTTTCTAAATTCATTTATACACACCACAAGAGTGTTTCTCTTTCGAAAATTGCACCATTCTGTCTCGCATTTGCTCTTATACTTTTACTCTCTTTTTCTGACACTTCCTTTTTTCACTACTTGTCTATATTCTACTCCTTTGGATCTCGCAACGATCACAGAGAAACAGGCTAAAATTGTTGTTAAAACATCCGGTAAGTCTATCACAGAGCTTTCGACAAAAAAGGAGTTTTAATAACACTGCATTTTATCACATCTGATTTTTATATAAATTTTTTTATAATAATCCGCGTGTTGTGCCAGTTTTATTTTTTGTTTTTGTGGAACAGTACTTATTTACTAATACTACAGTATCGAACAGGAGTCGTTTTTTTATTTTTCAGCATTTGGTCATTTTTTATCCTACCATACTCATTTTTTAACCCAACTGGTTTGATGACCAGTCATTCCAACACCCAATAAGTGCTCATAACGAAGACCATACTTTCAGTACAGTAACCAATTTTTCGCTTGTGGAAGGCTATCAACTTTTATTTTTAGTTACTCGTGATGATTCTGTAAAACCAAAACATGTCAATCAACTCCACCAGATTTTAGTGAATGACCTATGCAACTCGAATTACATGAATCTATGAACTTAATATTGGCTTCGTTATGAAAATCAAAAAATTTTTGTGAATCACGCCCTCAATTCTGATCACTTAAACCGTATGTGTTGAGAAAACAAAATAATATGGCTAATTGGAGCTGCCTCTACAGCCTTAATCAAAGTTATAAAAAAAGTTGGAAAGTTGGAAAGTGGAGAAGTAGATAGCCACGGTACTTCCCACGCATTAATGATACTGTTTTCCAATTGAAAATATCATTCTCCGGTATAATCAATTATTTACTGCACCTTTTTGCAATTCTGTGTTTGCTTGTGATATAGACGAAATGAATGATATTACTAGGTTTAAATTTAGGTTATTATAATTAGGAATGGTGCAAAAAATCCTTGAAAATATTTTCATCTGTTCGATAAATGATTACGGACTCTAGAACCTTCTCAAATACATAAATTTCAAGTTCACTAGTTGCATATGTATAATACTCAAACATTTTTGACTCCCAATTTTGTTACGATCGCAAATCATTGGAATTTCAAGAAACATAAAAATAAAGTTATTATAAATTCAGGCGTTTGGTTTTCTGCGGATGACTCTGCTGCCACTGTACCATTTCATGGTCACAGCATACCACTCTCAATGCTCTCCACTATACATAATATCATGACTTATGACCTGTTATACACATGTATGTTTGTCTTTCGTTAAGACTCGCCATGATAGCCTGGCGGTCTGACTGCAAAGAGTAATTAGGTTGTATATATACCCAACTAAGGTAAAGGGTAAGTAACATTTATCTCTATTGTCGCGCAAGGTGGCGCTGTCCATTGGCATCTTTAGAATGTCACTGTTCTAACAGATTAGCCGTGTCGTAGGGGGCATCTGTCACCGCTATCAGGCTAAGTCCAAGTTGTTAGGATTTCGACTTTGAGAAGATGCCAATTGGCAGCAACACTACGCAATACTTTGAGATAAATGTGTATATGTACCTCTCACACGCAGATGTAGGAGATAAAAAAATTGAAATCACTTCGACTTTAATTGCTCAACTCATTTCAATTTTATTACTCTATGGCTGCAGGACTGCCAGAAAATCAGTAATATTTGTTTTCTCAATACATGCACATTCAATAGAATTGTTCAATTGCATAATGCTCATTCAGTTCAAATACAAATTTGCTTGAGAGCAGCCTGAATCTATATCTGGCTTATTCGAATTTAAATATGAACTCGTGAAGTCCACAGAGATGTCCTAATTGAAGAGAGATAATTTTTAGTTACTCCAAAATCATCTAAAACTCAAAAAACGGTAATGATGACGAGCTCCAAAATGTATTTTTATCACAGCCATAACTGATTGGTGGCAAAAAACCTTCAATAATGAAATTGGGTGTATTTTTCATGTTTCCTTACATTTTTTCCATAAATGCTAAGGTTCACACATCACCCACACCCGAATTTCATGAGATTATACGTCGACAAGGAAAAAGAGAAACACAAAAGCAAACAACAATATATTCAAATCTTAGTGTGCAGAGAACTCCGAAATTAATGCTAGAAGTTCTTTTGATGAGAGTAAAAGGTCGTTTTCTATATTAACGATAAGTCGACATTGAATCATTATGGAAGAATCGAGATTCTAAAATTCTGGAGCATTTTATCTTTTTTGAGATATAACCCCCAGGTAATTCGTTTATACAAAGGCCGTGAAAATATGTTTTTAAACCTGCAATAAACTACATATTTACAGCATGTATTAGTTTACATTTAACTTTTTTATTCCAAAAAAATATTTAATGAAAAATTATGACAGACCGAAAGGTTCTAAATGGAAGTCTTCATACGAATTTAGGTTTTTAAAATACTGTACAAGTTTTGCCAAATGTTGACATGTTAACAAATGTTAATGGCGTGGTTCATTTCAACCTGTTCAAACTTCCCTTTCTTGGCAGTATGTCCGTTTTCCGTTCAAAGATATCTTTGTCGAATGCAATGGATTTACTTACAATTTTATGAGGTCCCATCGTAGTTAAATTAATTTTGTGAAGCCATACAACCTCCATTCTTTAATTTTTAACTTTTGGTGCAGAGGATAATATACTTCTTCATCATCACGGAATTCGATTCAATCTGAAATATTGAATGAAACGTATTTTGGCACTCCGGAATTCAGGGTTCAAGGTTGGACTGGTCAGACCTTGCTACATTGATCATTAAGGCTATGATGATACATAAAGAAAATAAATCAATAACCTATTGATATGTATTGGCTTCAAATTTCTTTTGGTATGATTGCATCCGAGCCAAACTCCCCTAGAATGTTATTAATTACGCCAAAAATATTAGATTCTCGGAAAATAGCATATGAGGCAATGAAAAAATTTGCAACAGAATGACAGCCCGTCAAAACAGGAGTAGTAAACAATTAATAGTACTCAAATGTGGTTTAGGTGCGTCTAAAGTGACTGGTAGCTCGAAAAACATTCCAGAAATTCATTTGAGTAATGTGCAAAAAAATGTTCCTTCAAAACTCAAGGAGAATCAGATTTTTTACTACATTTAAAAATGATCGGGAAGTCAAAAAACAGGCAAAAACAAATCTAGGTAATTTTATGATTTTCGATATGTACCAGCCCAATAGAATATCTCTCCTCAAATTTTATTTCGAAAAAACTTGTATAGCTATTTGAAATTAAGCTATGGCAGAAATACCACCGGACAAAACAACGGAAATGAGTAATACTAATACTAAAAAATTCATTGTTCCCTAGCTATCCGATGTTGATGTTGATGAAGAAAAGATAAAATTTATTTATTCTATCATCTTTAAAGCGGGATACCTCCCTAATTGTTCGAGGTTGACAAAACGTTCATATAGGAAACTATTTTTAACCTTAAATAACTCTCTGAAGTGTTTATTATTTATATTTAAACACCATATGCACTTCATTTTACTATAATTGGTTGTTTAAAACAGGTTTCCATAAATAGACTTTTTCAACTAAACGCTTAGTCGTTTTGCTTATATTTTGGAATTATACAATTGACTGAACTATTGCTGTATTGATAGAAGTATTTGATTTAAAGAATTCGAATCGATAAACCCGCACAGTTTCGAATGCTGATAAATAGGAAAGTTTACCGACTTCTTCAGTACCATCCAGGTTTTTCACTAAAACAATATATCGAAAATTGCATTGGTAGTCATCTTAGTACTAACTTCATGTTTGACCAGAAGAAACTATATTGCTTAGTATCGCCTCGTATTCAGTTAATTGTACTTTGAAAACCGATTGGTAGGTAAATATATGACTTTATGATAAGAAATATGAAAGCAAATTGTTTTATTATTAAAGTGGCGTACATTTTGTATTTTTTTATTATGCTATCTAACGCGTAACTGTACCCATCTCTTTAATTAAGGTTCTGTATGATAGTTAGTAAACAAGTATTGGCTGGTATATGCGATATAAATTCTGGTGAAAACACATTAGTAGTCCTTCTCATGCCCATTAGGCTTACTCTGAAGCTCCGTACTCAATTGAACTTCGCACAAGTCTTTAGATGCCTGTAAAAAATCTGAACTCACACAAATACATTTGAATCATGTGTATTGGTGAGCACATATATAAACACTATTCAAGTATCATTTACGCCGCGCCACAACAAAAGTTGAACATTCGGCAACAGGGTACGGCCAAATCGCGACGCTCTGATTGGCCTACCGGCTATTAATTTCTGGACATGCAGCGACGCGAATTGAACAGGTCTGCATCGGCATCGGCCGTATAGGCGTAGACACTGTGTGTAGTCTTTGGATAGATTGCACATTGATAATGCTCTGGTTGGTCAATCCTATATGAAAGTTTTACCTTTTTTCCAATAAAATAATCTCAAGAAATCAACGATTATCAGTTTTCAACAAATTCAAGATCATAAAGAGAAATACGACCCTGGACAATTTCAGTGACGTAGTGTTGTGACCAGGCGTAAATGATAGTTGAATAAATTATGGTTTACCATTTGTTCAAAATTTACGGAACTTATACTTCTCAATTTTTTTCCATAATCTAGATAGCTAAGATCTATCATATTATTTATAATGTTCGACATTTTCTGTTGTTCAATTTTTATTGCAGATTCAATATGTAAATTAAGAAATTGTCCTTAATATGACGGTAATATTCAGAATAATAATTCTGCAATATCATGCACAACTACAATTTTTGCAGGTAACAAGTTACATGGGTTTGCCATATCACTTGTGACACTTAAAGAACTATTCCTATGACTATAGACTGACTTTCATTGAATTCCTTTTTTCAAAACCATAGGAATTCGTATACTTTTTTTTCTAGGAATTTAGTCAACGCGACGTTTGGCAAACTAAACTGCTGAATAGTAGCAAAAAATTATTGTCGGTATGCTTATGATGAAGACTTTTATTTCATCACACAAAAGACAGATTTCGTTAAAAGGAAATCAAAACCTTCAAAAATTACGATTACAAAGCTTCACAGATAAAAATGTATTGAACCGGTGTTTCGCTATATATATTTTAGAACATCGTCATACTGTGAATTTAATTGTTTACGCTCTGACAATGCTTTCACTAGACTAGATTTAATGCATTTTTGTCTGTGCAATATTCGCACATACCTATAATGATAGAAAGGATAAGTAAGATAATCTACAGACTACCTGGCAAGATGTTAAGTAGTTTGAAAAGTGAAATGGTCTTGCTCACCAAAACCTTAAACATGTCTTTGTGTTTCGACTCCCCATTTTCAGCCTCATAATAAATATTTCTGAATACGAGGTGGTACTAAACGCATAAATGTGCCTTCGAAGTTTTACTCATTGTCATTGCTAGATAGCATAGTAAAAAGATCTTTCTTTGGGTACCCAGCGGAAGATAACATTATACTCGTAGTCTAGGCTGAAATGTACATAAAAACTGTTTATCACCACAAACAGATTATATATTTAGATTACAAACAGGAAGTAGGCAAAGCTTTCCACAACCAAAAAAACTCGCAATAAGTTACAATTATATTGGCTATTAGAAAGTTAGGCTTCTCCCTCTATTAATTGAATGCAGACTTTGACGAATTCAGAGTGCATAGAAAAATACATTGCTGCTGAGGGAAAATTCATATTTACTTTGAACTTTGATGCACGATTATACAAATTTGCCACCTATTCCCTCAGTTGATTGAGTCCTTTGAAATAAACAAATATTTAACAATGAAATGATAAAATTAAAAGCAAAACGGGGTTGTAGACGCTTTCAAATAAAGTTGTTGCTTAGACTACATGTTTGGTGAAGGTACCCGAAAAAATATTATTGTTTTGTATTTGGCAGGCAAAGCTAGAATGCCATAAATTAAGAATTCGAATTGCGATCAAACCAACGTGTATAAAATCAATATCAAATGACACAATTATTCCAAGAGACAAAATTACTCACAAACAGCATACATTGATAATAATATCGTTTTTTCTTGTTCCTTTCATCGCTACGGTGGGAAACCAGATGGTAAGCGTTAGTTTCTGTTTGTTGTCCTGCTTTGTATTTTTTGTAGAGCATAAATAGATGGTTGTAGGAAATTTTTTAGAAGTTTCGATATTGATGTGAGGTATAATGGACCAACTAACAGAAGCATCCTATAATACCAGTTGGACAGTTCTTGAAAATGGGTTCTATACCAATGTAGCGTAGCATAGGAGTTACAAACAGTACAATTATATTTTCCATCTGCCCTTGCTCACTCTACTCTAATTATGTTGACTATAAAGTGAAATTAAATTTGATAAATTCTAGATCGACATGGATAGTCCTTGAATATTGTGCTATTAAGACAGGTAGCTCAGTGATCTTGATTGGTTTTAAAGTGGGGAAGTTCTAGTAGTAAAGATAAAACTGCTAGAAAATGTAATGTCCGGGATTCACACCAAATTCTATAAATTAATGCTAAAAAGCCTACAAAATACTTTTCCCAGAGCCAAGGTTATTATATATTTATATCCAAAGTTGACGGGACATGAGAATTATTATCTTCATCATTAATTTATTGGAATTCAAGAATTTGGATATATAAAATTCGTATGACTGAAATGTCTCGATCTACGTCCTCATTTACGTAGATCCTTCATTTAGCTTTTACAAATGTATGCAGCCAGATACAATGAAATTACAAACGACAGATCTATGTCCATGGCTTTACAATTTTTACTCAGAACCACGTACGAACAACGTACTCGTATTATCTAAAACGGATAATATGACATTCAACCTGGTACCTACTTGTTTCAAAATCAGATAGGCTTGATTGTATCAGTTAGAATAGTGAAAAGATTATTGTACACCATCCAGCATAGACAACCGTCTTACATTGATTTTATTATCTTCCGAGCTCGACTTGTTTTTATTTGAGTAATTTCTTAAAATGAATGCTTATTATATTTACTGAAACTAACGAGTTATTACGACGTCTTGTGTTAGAGGTTCATTCACCAAGACATAAAATACATGTATATGTACAATTGTACATACACATTTGTGTGATCACTTCACATTTTCCTCATAATATGATGATATAAGTAGATTTTATGTTGCTGTTGTGTGTAGATAGGATACGGTAGATAGTTTAGTGTAAAGAACTAGTATCAGCCACTGTATTCCGCACTTGCGTCGACAAAGTTCCGGAGGATTCAAATGTGAATAGGCATTGTTCCAAAAATGGTAGGATATCTGGTCGGATAGGTTCACCAGCCGTTCAATTATGAATCCATGTTCCACAATATTTGGATTGCATGTACCGTGTATTTCTTATCAAAAAAATGTATGGTTATCGTCTTGTAATCGACCACATGAGGGAAGTGGTCCGCCGATAGAGACGCTGGGAAGTAGAGCCAAGCAAACAAGGCCTTTTTTATTATGTCATTCATATGATTTAAGGATAGTTGGATGATTTCCATTTATCGCCATGCGCTAGTTTTCGACCAGAGACCGAAATTTGGTGCCCTAATTATACATACTTTACGTGAAATCCCCATTTCAGTCGACTTAACAATACAAATAAGAATTTTTCTAAATGAATGTTGAACTCTCTTGTTGAATTGACATAGAGTGGCAGACTAGAAAGTATTCGCACCACAAACGATTGCTTCTGTCGAAGAAAGGTTGAAAGTATCTCCAGAATTATCAATCTGTTCGAAATTATGCTCAAAGATTTCAATTTACATGATCGACTAACTTTTCAACATTGTTAAAATGATCAAACTTTTTAACCAACATTATTTTCTGCAACAAGGCGCATTCTACTGGTAAATCCAATAGGAAAGTAAACAAGTAGAACTGACGCATTAAAGGTAACGCAAATCCAAAGAAGATTCACGAACAAACTTTTAATCCTCAAAAGGTCTCAGTTTCGTGTACTCTGTGGTCGAAAGGAGTCATCGATAATTATTTTTTTCGATAATGGTTATGGAAAGCCGGTTACTATGACTGATGAGTCAGTGACTATTACTTCTCTGGACTTTATGGACTCGACATTGATGCGGCTTTTATTTTCTACAACGATATCGTTTTTTTAAGGATTTGATCAGCATCACAAATAAATTCTTCAACTATTGAAGCAAATCGATCGAGTTCACGTATCTGGAGTTTTGTCCGCAGAACATGTCCTCCTCCCACCAAGGTTATCAACGCATTAGCATCAATTTCATCCATTTTTCAACAATTCCAGTCTAACAGAACACAAATGGAATACAAGGAAGCCGTATGACGAAAATTTTCTTTTGTGAAAATATGTATTTAGTCCAAAAAGCCGTACGGCGCCCATCAATTTCAGAGACCAGACAGCTAATGTGAACCATATCATGCTTTCCTTCTCTTCACTATCTAAACCGTACAATGTGAAATAGGGATAACGCCTTCTGGTAGTTCTTATCGTGGTACATATTTGAGCGACGGTATTATCCATTTATAAATGTGATAAATCAGCTATGGAAATTGTATACATAAATTGATTTCATCATCAGCTAGTTGTTGTATAAGCTTTTATTTTCCTGCATCTCAATTGCCGGACCCTTCATATTTGCATTTTTATCGTATAATTTGTTAATATTGGCATGGATTTTGCTATCAATCCCCTACATCACCGTACAGATCCATAGTTAATAATTTATATCACAGTGTTAATCACATACACATTTATCACCACATATGTGCATGTTGTTTTTATTTTGCAGCATAAGAAATTGTATGTTTCCACAACTATTCGATGAATTCTACATGGCTGTACCTTTCCCACCGATTTTCCAGTATATCTGTTACTATTTGTATTTCACAAAATACTAATTTGCTATGCTTATTCTGATTGTTGAAAACATCCTTTCGCAACAATGATACAAGTAAAAACTTAGGCGCCCATAAATCAAAAAGACAGGTTGATATTTTTCTGAAGGGTTGCCATTTTCTGTCAGTAGATATCTTGAAGAAGAAAAATGCGTCCATATATGTCACACTTTGTCCGGGGGGCAACTTTATCAGCTAGATTTGCTTTTAATACGCCTAAAAACATGGTAACTTTTGCCTCTTCAGAGTACTACTCTCACTCTAATCTAGAATATGGGTATATGCCCTGGCTGTTCTAATGGATGCATATGAAGAGAACATTCAACGTAGACCGAATTTGAATAAACTATTTACGGATTAGTTTGGTTTATTCCTTAAAGAATATTAAGAAATACACATTACTATTTCTTATAACCTGACAAGCTTCGGATACTCCTTACACAGCTACCTCCCTGTAGATAATTTATTGTAACCATTCTTTCCAGATGAAAAAAATGGAGAAGTGTTACTAATATTTTATGTATACTGTCAATTTTTTGTTCCTTGCATCGATATTCTACATCCCTATAGTTTGATACATTTTAAATATTTCTAGATAAAATGTTTTTAAATCTGTTTAAGTGACTTCCATAAGTAAGCTAAGCAAAAGCTCAGTTACTGAGAACATTATATATACGCAACTTATTATCGTTGACTAAAATTGCTTAGTCCAACAGGCTGAAGGTATTGTTTGTATTTAAACTAACAAAAAGGGTATCAACAATCGTTATACAATAGCTGTTCAGATCGATCGCCCCTTCAGTAATATTAATTGCGGTGTAAATACGAGATCACCCTTGTGATCAATCCCTAAAAAAAACTATGTTATTTGATTCGACTTTTGGCCTAGATTATAATAAGTGTAGTAGATGAATAAATTACATATTTTGGATTGTTGTTTGCTAGATGGTCTGATCAATTAGATGAGCGTTGATACTCTTAAATCATTTACCAATCCATCAGCTTGTATCCCTTCAGCAACATGTTTCCATTTATAATGAAGCTATATTTTCTACATGCACCGTTTGTTTGATTTTTTCTATACTTCTGCGCTCGCCTCACTTGCGTCACTGTACCTTCCTCCAATAAAAATGTGCCGCTGAATCTGCTGACGCCTGATGCTACTGACGCTGATGTCACTCACTGATTTGCTGCTGCTGCTGTGCCTGCGTGATCCTTGGTTGATAACCGATCATTTTGGTAAGTGCCACTGAAAAGTTCATCAGGAAAATTTGATATTTCGTTTTACCATTTCACCTAATGAAAAATGAGTAAGCTTCATCACCATTTTGGCTATAATGAAAATGCATTTCATGGTACTATTTTGAGGGATATTTCTGACGTAACTCATTGTTTTTGCGAATTCTGTGAAATTCCGAGTTAATATATTTTTTAACGTGTTAAAATATTGCCGCGTCTCCAGATATTGCTACATTTCCGCGAACTGAGAACGGGACATCTAAAGTACCTTTTTCCCACACATTGGCCCTATGATTTCCATGTGTTTTCCCACCCGACATCATGACATGATATTTTTACAGCTATCTAAATAAGATTCGTATAATTTTGTTTATTCTTGGAATGTTTTCAGTCAACAACCCCATTCAATAACAAAAGAGCACGTACCTTCAACAGCTACTTTCTATCGATTTTTAACTGTCATATTGTCAGCGATCACTGTTTAAAAGTATATGAGCCGCTGTAAGAGTCGGTGGATAAATTGTTGTTATTACCTATTATTGCCGATGTTTATCAATTTACATCGTAGTCATACAAACCCGTGATACACCCACGTGTTACCACATCTATAGTTGGAAACAACTTCATTTTAGAGTTCACTTCACAGATTCCACCATGTACCCATGTATAAGCGAACATTTTCTAGTTTTGGTTAAGTTTTTTTTGGGTGTTTGCTATACCTGCCGGTAAGAATATATATGAAATTTGGATTAGTCGGTCGACTAACAAAATGGCTTGAATCATGAATATGTTACAAATTTGAATAGACATCACCCTTGTCATGAAATTTCAAAATGGTAGAGATATTTTTTGTTTATGCGGAACATACTGGTGTAGGTACCAAATATGAAGTTCATAAGTAGGAGCATCCAAAATAAGTCAAATGATATAATTGTTGTAAACACTAATTATTCTGTTGTATTACTACTTCATCAGATTATTCCCTTGAAGAAATATAGTCAAAACAGTATTTTTCACTTTACCATTATTATGGTTGGGATAGCTTATCCAATGTTTAAAATAGCATGGAGATACGTATATATACATATATAAATAAATTAGTCCTCAAGAGAACCCTATATCAACGTTATTACTCATTTGAAGGTGAAATTGCTTCCTGGTGAATTTCATGTCATTTACAACTGCTTCTTAGTACTGTTGAAACGATAAAAATATTGCAGGTATAATTTACTAACAAAAAACACATATTTGTTACAAACAGTTGAAAACATGAAATGTATGATTCCAGGCGGGAATGATTTTCCAATGTAGCTTGTAGATGCTCTTACTTGGTGAAACTTTTTCATCATGCAGATAAAAAGATTGTGTAATTAACGCTCAGTTTAACAAATATTAGTGAAACTGTGTGTTAATTACACAATATTTTTTCCTGCATGATTCCAATATTATTTTCTTGTAGATTATCCATTCAACAGTACTGTTGCGCATTAAAAAATATATAATTTTGCCATTGCAGCATGGTACTGTATTTTTCAATGACTTTGACTTATTACCATAAAAACCACGCATTATTATTCACCATATGATTATCACCAGTAATACCAATTGAAGATATTACCCACAAATTTTTCATCTAATCGAATATGCTCTGTATTCAATATCCCTATCTAGGCAATATATTTCTTAACTTTCTTTAGGAAAATACTGATATTCCTTCCGAAAACATTTAAAAAGTTAACGTCATTATTGAAAATATTCTCAGGATTCTAGTATTTGTTAAACTGAGCTGTGAATTTAATCTTTGATTTAAATCATATTTTACAGAAACACATGCGTTAAATAAACCATTCTAAAATGATTTAAATTTTTTTCGAAATTCTTCATTCAAGGTTTAACTCATTTGTTCGAAGAAAAGGTATCTTTCAGTCAAATCTCTTTAGGTTTCAAATAAAATATTTGATTTCAATATAGGTACTTTTCAAATGATTTATCACAACTATGGTGTTAAGCCACGCTAACAAATTACATACTTAAAATGGTAAACATAATAAATAAGTTAATAGAAAAATTCATACCATTTTTTTTTTTTTTTCTCTGCGACTCATATTTTTAACACCTTCCAATAATATTTACAACATACATTGTACAAAGATGAATAGTTTTTTTAACAACTTCATAAATATGATGTGCTTACTACAAAGAAACTCGATAGGCCATGTTTGCCACACACATGGAAGATCAGACAAAACCATAGCAGTTCATTGATGCTTAATGACTAATATATTCAGTGTCATCCTCTGGGAAATAAGTCAAGGTTATTTTTCGTCAAAAAACATGTGATGTATATTGCTTAAAACCACATTTCTGTAATTGCACTTTTCGCTTAACCTCAACATTTGAAAATATACAAGGGGCTGATGTGTCTAAATTCTAAAATTATTCCTTGATACATTTTACTAATAAGTTTTGTCTGATCGATGCATTTACAGATACGTATACAGACCTGAGTCCTAGAAAGTGACATGATACAAATATGCATACACCATTACCATAAAAAACGTATTGTCTTAAATGGTGTATGATACTAGAGTTGTTGAAGCAATTATCATTGTATTAACCGCTCCTCTTTTGTATAGGTGCCGAGCATGGATAACATACAGACAATACGTTAATTATATCTTAAATGTTTAGATTTCAAGAACTCAAAAAAATACATATTTATTCATTAAGCGAACGTTTTACAACATATATTCACTGAGTTATCTGTACTCATATAATACAATGACAATTTTTATTTTTTAAAGGTGCAACAGCAAATCTCCGAAAAGAAGTTATAAGGAACAAAATCCGAGCTATTGGAAAGATGGCTAGAGTATTTTCTGTATTAAGGTATGTATTCAAAATATATTGATATTAATTTATTGTTTAAGCTGAAGACTGTACCACCTTCAAATAATTTCATATCAGAAGTAGGAGAAAAGCTTTAGCGGAGAGTGTACTAGTATTATTTGTAATACATAATAGGCTACTTAGATTTTTTTTAAAAACTAGTTTCACCTATCTTGAGACAACATAAATTTTTGACGTGCGTATTTCCTACACTTAACTAAATTTTTATTTTGTGTGTTTGAAAATGTGTGCTTCGAAGGTCTCAAGCAAAATTGTTGCTCCAACAAAGTGTGTCTTAATAACTTGTTCAACCTACTAACATCATTCGCATCCGTCATGCTCCCCTCATTAACACTATAAACTATTATGAAATTTTCTGTTTCCGTAGACTCACCTAAATCATTAACCAGGGTCCCCAATGTTAGAGTAATCGCCCAAGTCCATGTCGACTTGCAAAAAGAGCGACAGATATATCACAAAATTTCGGAAGACTTTTCTTTGCTAAAACTCCCTCCTTTCCTTTCTATTTTGCCATTATGCAGACATTTGCAGAGAAGACATTTTCACGGTAAAAATGGATACGCAGTCATTATCTGGTATAGCGGTCCATAGTGTTGTTGATCAATCGGTCTGAAAGTCTTGTTATCCAGATATCAGAGAAATTCAAGGAGAAAAAAGAACGTACATTGGAAGGAGCTTGAAATTGTTAATTTCAATAATAATAATAATACTTTCTTTATTTTCCCTTTGTCAGTACACTGCTGGTGGAAAAGAAAAATAATAGAATCCTCACATTCAGTCAAAATAAATGCTAGCAAAGAGAAAACCCCAAGGGGGAGTTCACGCAAAGTGTTCTTCCACTCAACCCTTGTATGTGTTATCATTTGTACCGTAAAAAAGTAAACTAAAACTATTCTAAAATAAGAAGCACAACAAAACATGCATGGGGGTCACCTTTTGAGTCCAATCAACAGCTTTTATACTGCTGTTTAGTTTTTAGAAAAATATTGATCACGAACATATGTTTTGAATCTATGAGCACTATAACATTTACAATGAGAAGGTATGGAATTATATAGCCTATAGACATTGAACGTAAAACTTCTCTCAAATAGTGTAGTTTTATGTGGTTCGAAATTTCCTGTTGATCTGAATAGTTGATTTCGAGGTTTGATGTCATTGAAAAAAGCAATTTTGTTCACAGTGCGGGCCGCGAACTTACTCGACTGGGTACCAACAGAGAGTTGCTATGCGATTCCACCTGAGTATAACATGGATGCCCCTGTTGTTTGATAGGAAGGCACGTATTTAGAAAGTGGGGTACCAGGGCCTGGACCCCCCCCCCCCCAAACAACTCATCCGACCTACTGATAATTAATTTGCTAGACCGCTTCGAGACTCCAACGACAGTATTGTTATGATTTCAAGCCCTAGGTTTGCATCACCTGATGAAGCTACTGACTACAAGCCTTATCTATATTTTTTGATGAGGAATGTTTAGTGTCTGGTCTCCAAGGCCAATACTATATGTGGTGCAATCAAGTTTCTAAAGAAACAAACTAGCATAGCCGGATATATGGAGGGGGAAAATTGTGCACTGCACATAGCCCCGCGGTTAGGTTGACCCCGCGCTAGCGTAATTTTTTCACGATAAGGAAATAATTACCTCACAGACGCGTCCCGACGCAGAAGCTAAAATACATTTATCCAAATTAAAACTAATTAAAAATTACCTACGCTCGACTATATCGCAACAGAGACTAGTTGGGCTATCGTTAATTTCAATTGAAAAATTCATTTGTAATGGGATAGGTTTTTCACAATTTAGAGTTTGAAGTTATTTTTCTTGGCCCAGCAAAAACATTTTCCCAATCATCCATCATCTACTGACCATTGAGAGGTCGTTTTCGACTACGAAGAGAGTGAAGATTTTCCTTCAAAATAAAATGCAACACGAGAGACTGAACTCCTTAGTTGTACTTCAATATTTTGTATACCAATGTGTTTTCATGGTCGCAAGCTTCATTTACTAAAACTGTATAAATGGTCCTGCAGGCTATCCTGATGGGACATGACAAATAGTACGTATATATGTCGGTGTCACTGTCAAAACTTGTTAGAGTAAATTGTAGCAGCTTGAATAGAATTCTTAAAATAAAATACTATGCACCTGTGTTAACAAGTGTTGGGTAAAAAGCCCCACACTGAAGGTCACCTGCGAGGGTCACTCTAACAAGGCACTTGCAAATGGATGATCTCAGTATGCGTCTTCATTCGAATTACGAGCAATAATAATACTTCTCACATTTTATTTGTTTTTTTAGAGAGGAAAGCGAATCTGTATTACAACTGAAAGGTCTTACACCTACTGGAGCATTGCCATTGGGTGCACTATCTGGAGGAAAAACGAGTCTCAAAAATGGTAATTATAATTTTAAATCATTTGTTCTATGAGGTAAATGTTTTTATTGACTATTGTATTTTAGAATCAGAGCAGTAGTATGAACGATTCAATAAGCGCTAACTGAATAGGAAAATCTTACGATCTACATTGATACATTCTGCTTTAATTCATCTTTTTCGGGGCGCTGGTCATCAGACTCGTCACATCACCCAACCAACAGAGCTTTTACGATGTTATTAAATTCAGATCAAAGTACTGACTTCAAAGGTAGCTCATAAATTAATAAAACCCGACCTATAACCAACATTAAACTTTGCCTTTTTCATAAACAACAAAAATATTAATAAACATGACATTTATCGATGGCTTATATTATGAAATTCATTCAATGGATGGCACAACCTCCAATGAACAATATGTAAAGAATTTAAAAACCTACAGTATGCATTTCTACAGACCGCATTCAAACAATTTTTCTCTCGGGAAAGTTGGAGAAACGCTTAAAAATGGATATCTAGTAGATTTTTAATAAAATTAACCGCAGTCATTTTAGTATTCTCTTCAGGTGACAGATGAAAATTCATGTTAGTAGTTGTTAGATTACTGCAATATGAACATTTTAAAGCATTATATTGTAAATTTCACTGTATTAATCTGAGTGGTTCGATTTGAATCTATGGGGAACAGTTTCTGAAAATAGAGATTATTATAAACTAAACTCTGTATATCTTAGATTTCCATAAAACTTTCTTAAAAGATTGCTACCTGTAAAAATGCTCCCGAACATAATCGATGAGCATGATATTGCATACGAAAATAATATTGCATACAGCATCTATGCATCATTAATTGTTTTTAAAAAAATCTTCAAAAGCAATATATATATGGAAACGGCGGTGGGTACCAGTCAGCCCTACTACCCACATTTCTTAATGTCAAGTCAGTAGGGCCTTTTCATCCCCAATGATGAGGTTATGATAGAATCTTGGTAGTTTCGGAGCTCTCATATAAAATTTGTGTTATTGAAAATAATACCTGCAATAGCGTCAAAGTGGCAAACCGTATTTTTCTTGGGGCGCAATGAGGATCAACCTCATGTTACTAATTCAATCAGATGATTAGCTCTGGAGGATTTAGTACAATTTCTAACCCAATTGACAACTTTGTTGGTTCAGATAGAAAATCCATTCCGGATAAAATTGTTGAAATCACAAGACTAGCTAAGGCCATGATATGAAAGACAAATAAAACGCAATACAATACATATGTATGTGGCAAATGGATTACTTTTAATTCTTAAGCGCTATTCCGTCTCTTCTTGGTGAAAAATTATTCGGTCCCTGTCTGAAAAAAATCCATTAGCCATTTTTTTTCAATCCTCTAATCGTGTTCCTTTAATAGTAATACTATTCATGCAACACTTTTCACAATAAAAAGCAAAATGTCATTTTTATTCTTCATATTACACGAAAGCTCTCAATTTGAAACATATATAGTACATTTTATACTTCATTTCAGTGGATATACCTTAATACTGGCGAATTTCTGTTCAGTAATACTAGAATTGATTTTCGATGCGTACTCCCCGCTCCATACCGGTTGAAAACCCTAATAGTCAACTTGCAGACGGTAATATCAACTACGCACATTTATATGATCCTCCACTTCCTGGTCTAAATAAAAGTTTCACTATTTCAGCATTACAAGGGTTCTCGCCGAACCACAAAATCACCAGCTTCGCTGAGGCGAAAGGGTTGGATGCGATAAACGAGCGCATGCCACCCAGGAAAGATGCTCCCCCTTCCCCTGCAGAAGAAACGCCACAGGACCACAATCATACCAATCAGTCCAATGCACATTCGTGAGCTGAACTTACTGGATAAGTACATCACTGTAACAGCCATCTGCATGTAAGTAAAGCATAATTTCCATTTTATTGATTTCCTCACAAAGTCAAGATGGGACCCCCCCCCAATAGTTCACTCCATAACGCTTCCATGAGCTTCCCCTCAGGAATGGCTTTTGGATGAAGCTCCTTCGAGTTGTTGAAAGTTCGACCTGGTGAGGATGTGACTCCTGGGCCGCTCTAATGCTCGCTGTATTGATGACTCTTTGTGTTATTGTGCGAATATTCGTCATGATGAAATCCATATAACAGGAACAAGTCAGCCACATTTCTTCAGGGTTCCAGACTGTGGAGGCTCTTTGAAAAGTCAGAGGAATCCACTAGACGTATTGCTCTTTGCTGGGTTGTGTTGAGAAGCTTCAGGGTGTGCTTTGGAGCATATCCCCACACAGTACTTGTAATCTAGCGATGGCCTGATCTGAGCCTTGTAGAGCAGCAGGTGAATACAATTTTCTAGATCGAAAGAGAACTCCTAGCTACTGACATGCTGTAGTGTAAAGGCCAGCAACATATTCGTGCCATGACATGTTATTGTTTATGTTAATTTCTAAAAATTTAATGGAAGATTATTCGAGTATTGGACGTCCGCATATCATGCACGGCTGGCAGACCTGAACGTGAGACCAGAACATGATTTTCTTCAGGGTACTTCTTCTGTGAATTGAACTGAACTCCATTTGTAGATGCCCACTCGACAATTCTTTCGATATCTTCGTTGATCTGAAAAACATATTGCTTCCATCGACGTAAGGTCTCTCGGGACCTATCAGTCGATGTAAGGAATCTCTCCGGATATCTGCGAAGCTATATATAGCATGAACTGGGTGTTATTTCCAACAGTTCGTTGAAATATAAACAAGAAGAGCGTTGAGGAAGTACATCCATCCACCATCACATATAAGTATCGGTCTCTGAAAAAACCACCCACCACTGGCATAGACCCAGTTTTTTTTTAGGAGGATGAAAGCTTTTATAGCCGAAGTGTGGGAGTCTCCACCGGCTACCCACTACCGTCATGATTACACAGTAATAGATAGTACACCCGATGGCATACGCACTAAAACCCAAACCTCCGAACGCCAACCGCCACCGCGGAACTGTTTAACACAATACTTCACGGTGGCAGCCTTGTGGCTGGCGCCTACAATCAGCTTTGCCCAACCCATAAGAACCAAAATGCGGGCACTATTGCCAGCGCTCACAATCAGGCTCGCACGTTTCGGGCCACCTGCTGTAGGGCCCTTTCCTCTGATTTTTTCTCCCGTAGAACCATCTCTACAAATCCCGCCACAGCATTCCAATTCTGAGGGGATCGAACCATGCAGTTCACTATTGTATCTGGCGTAACAACTTCGCCTAGGGTCATCATCATTGATGCCCTCCACACGTTCCACCTTCCGCAGGTGAAGAACGTGTGTTCTGGTCCATCCCAGTAGCAGTCCATAGGCAGCAATATTGATCAAAAATCTCTGATGCCACACCCTATTCAAACCTCTATGAATCTCTGTATCTCTCTGCTCCACCATGAAGGTGACGTAGGCTAGAAGATCTCTCGTGAGTCTCTGCTTACGAAAGCGTCCTGCCGATTAGTAATGATGTTGTTTTTGTCCAGATACGCCAGAAGTTGCACGTTGTGGGTCTCCATAACCTAGGTCATGATGAAGAACAGTCAGAAATCTAGATGCTGGACTCGTTTTTTTTTTAGTTAATAAACATACTTTTAAATCCAGTTTTCATCGACTACTAGTGTAGTTTCCATGTATGTGTTTTTGAGAATACTTATAAATGTTAACTTGCTATTGAAAAAGCCTAAGGAATAAAATAAAAATCGCTTTACTCTCACTATAACTGCGATTACTACTCACCTACGAGTGAAAATATCCAATCGCGTATCTGTGCTACCAGCAGCTATGGCGTCTTAAGCTTTAAAATGATGCATTAGACGGTTAGTCAAATTCTCAATATTTTGCTCACATCTCGGCAACCAATTAAATACGGAACGATATATAGGAAAGCGATTCTGTAAAAAATCTGACATGATCTCGTTTAAAAAAAACGTAACGTACAAAAAATCTTGCAGTATCTGAATACATAACTATAACTGTCTTTTTTCATTCAAGTTAACCTAATATTTATATTTTTACAGCTTTCACACGATGGATCAGCTATTTTCCAGAGCAGAGTGGCATTCACTTCAACGTTGTACATCTTTACTAGAATATATAAACGCATATATACATTTACAAAGACGACAGGATCGTTGCGAATACGTCACACATATTTAAAACAAGTAGCTGGTCTGCTTACATTTTTATCTTAAACAACTGCCTCGTCACCTCTAGGATAGGCCTTGGAACCGGCCTTGTTTGTATTATACTGTCTAGTTGCCATCTCTATTCACTGTTTGTATGTGCAAATATTTCGCGTTTCGTCAAATTCATTTTACTTCATTGATTCACTCCAGTCCGGTTCTAGTGAATACCGTCATCTCAAAGTCATTTTCAATACGCATATTTTGGTTTAGTACGTATAGTAAAACTGAAAAACCGTGTAGATCTTAAAACCTTTAAAATCTAAATAATTACATATGGTGAACAAATTTTATAGAGGAGGTCGTAGAACCTTGTGGATTAATGTAGAATATACATATTCAGATATTATCTGAGTAGAGGCGTCACTCAGCACATATTAGCACCAACAGTCCTTCACATATTGTCATCCCGGCATTGTGCAATGCGTTGTTGCGGATTGCCTTAGGCTGTATATTAGTTTTTTACAATATGTCCATAAAAAATATTATTTAAAGCTTTGTTAATCGTTCGTTAATAATCATTTACAAGCACTAAAAGATATACTTCAACTATTTACAAGTTATTACAATTATTTGCAACAAAATTAATATGTCGCATGTCCCAAGCTATACCACACAACTTTGTCATAATATAATGTTTGACCAACAGAATGTGTAGTTTGCTGATTTGAAAATCTATGGCGTGAGATTGGTCCATTTTAAGGTTTGCCTGAAATAGAAAATGTTCTACGTATTGGTAGCGGGTAGACAATAGAACGTAATCGCCAAAATTTGGGAATTTGAGACGACAAACTACTATGGATATAATGTCTTATAAGTTTGTCGGTAATTTTTTTCACTCTTTGATTGGTGGAGGGCTTTGAGTTAAAATCTAAATATTTGTATTTTAAAATGTCAACATGTCAACAAGAGAACATGTGTAAAAGGTATTGAAGCTTTTAGATGACGGTACGTTTTGTTACATTCCATATCTACGAGGTGACAAGATAATATGTAGAAACGAAAAATCAAATACCTAAGAATCTCTGTGGTTTGTGGTGATATGTGATCACTACTGAGATCTGTATGTGAAGCATCCGGGCTCTTGTGTGGATAAAGACGTAGTGAGTTGGTAGCAACAGAATTGAATGTACCCATTGTAGCTTTCAAAGTATCAACTTCCAGTACAATAATTAACAATATTTTCCTTCGCCATAACCATAGAACAGCTCAGTTCATCTGTATAATAATAATTCTTATGTTATCCATCTGTTACCATTATTGTTTATAACGTTGCTTTATTTCCGAATGGAACCTCTCTACACAATTGCAAATTAAAAACAGTGACAAATTATTCATCTAACGATATAGCCATTGAGAATAAATAAATCTTACTCTTCAATATGCAGAGCACTGAAGACAATTGGATAAAATAATTTCTTTCAAATATCATTCAGTCGATTTTCACAAAATCTGAGTTGTTAGTAATCATTTATTAGACTTCCATATTAGCTCAAGACAACTTAAAAATCATAACGAACTCAATGTATTTTCACTTTAAATATAAAATTGTAATTGTATTGAGCTGTTGTTACTTTGAAAACATTTGTATCAAATAAAATGATGTAGACAGAGCTGATTCTTCCAGCAACAGATATTGAGTGATAAATGACGTGCCATAACCTGTCGCCAATTGTTCATTCTTCATCGGTCGTCGTTACGCGTTACTCATTTTCACTGTGTGTTTTTAATCTCAAACAAACTGACCAACAACTAGGCGGTAGAATCAATATATAGTTAGTTTGACAAGTGTTTGGGCACAGTGTTTGCTTATACATTTGCATTTTTTTATTAAAAACGGCCAAGTTGATAATTTTGTTTTGAATGTGTGCGTCGTAAATTGCTGTTAATTTTTTGTTGCAAAATCATTTTATGAAGGGTGTTGATAGTATTATGGTTATATAGATAAAACATTTTCAGCAAAAATACATTCTTTTTTCGATGCTATTTGAAAAATAATTCTAATGATAGTGGTATTTCCAATGCATAATACAATATGCATTTCGATCATCATAGTAACCATATACATACCCCATTGTTGGATATAAATATTAGTGCTAGCACGCCATGGAAAAAACTACGATTCTTTTTCAATCCGCTCTTGAATTAGAGCTGCATAATAGAAATAATTTTTGAAATGTTTCATGTATATTTTGGAATTATTCCATATTTTTGACCTTTATTGCTTGTGTGCGATTTTTAAAATAATAATTTTCAAACCATGTTTTTTATTAATCCATAGGCTAATTTGCATATATCTAAACGGGAAGAAAAAAACCCGAATAAGTTTTTCCCAAATTATAATGTAATTATCACCGAGAGTGCTCACTCTAAATTCGTAATTTTAACATGTATTTCATTGTCTAAAGATACTTCGAATTTTTCCATTCTTATCATTATAGCAAACGAACATCTAGGAAAATGTCCCATTTTGCATGAAAATATTAATTATTCACGAAACATTCAAAACACTTTAATATTCGACTTTATATAGATTTCAATACAACAAACAAGTGCATCTGAAAACTGTATCCAGACATTTCCTAAACATGATTTCGCCAATAGATAGACCACGAGGTGCACTTAAATCTACGTACCCGATAGAAGTATTTGAAAACTGGGACGACGTCCTACTTTTTATCATTTAGGCCAAAAGACAAGCAGGATAATGTAAAAATACTGATAAATTCCTATAATTTCTGAATTGAATGAAAAAATTTAATGTTCGTTCATGAGAAATAATCTGTATGAATTATCTATTTCTATCGATATCATAGATCGAATGTGTCTTATTTCTGATTGTTTGAGAACGATATTATAATACGACATTCTTACGGATTATAATGAATCAACATTTTTACAGTTATTTGAGCTACTGGTCTTGAGAATTGATTGTGATTAAGACTATGGCAATGAAGATCGAAAACTACTCTTAGTTGTTGGTTCAAAATATTGCTATAAATATTTAATTGCCGAGTAATAAGTAAACACTGTAATTGTGAGAAATAAGTACATATGTATCTTTACCTCTCTCTCTCTCTATTCAATATTAAATAAAGTATTTGATTTAATATTAGGTGAAAGAATTACACATCTTTGCTACGAGTTGTACTTATTTTTACCATTGTACAAATTGTGTTAATACTATTAAAATTATTAATATTAATACCTCCACTCCTTGTCTGGGTGAAACGTTAAGGATAGAAGAAGCATGTATATAAATGTACAAATAGGTGTTTTATCAAGCCAGTGTTTTATCCACACGAAAGTGCATTAAATAGTGAGAATCTCGATCACCATCTTTTAAATTTTATGCATTGCGGTGTACTCAGGATGATTCACGGATCGATGGGAATATGTGAGGTGGTGATAGGTAATTGATAAGTACATATTATTATATATTTATTTTGTTATATTTTGCTGCTAACATAATCAAGAGCAGGAATTCCTTAGCTGTGTTCCGCGGAACTCAAGGGCATACAATTTTGAGATATAAAACTTAACTTCAAAACATTTATAAATAAAAAAAATCAACACCTCAATTTGATTTGAAGAGGTTATATAGCTTTTTAACTTATTTTCTCATTTGTTATTACTTGCAGGATACATGAATTAATATTGATTTGTCAACTGTTCCGTAGCTGTCAATGCTTAGGAACCGCTGATCCAGAGTTTCTGTTGAGAATTCTATAAGTTCCGATATAAACAGCATCATAAGTAATCAGATACAAGTTACTTGTCTAGTTAATGTATTAAGCGCTGAACGGTGAAATTGTGTGTCAATAATCCAGTTGGTGACATCTTGAAAACAGTACAATATACACGAAATGTCACTAAAAAAATATTTGCAGTCTAAATTAACTCTCACTTTTTTCACTCTATAATATGATGTGCCACACAATCATCAGGGTTAATTGATCTAGATGAAATCAACTTGACAAATTACATTATTTTAACCCGGATTCATTGGGATGTTGTCAGACAACTACTATTGTATTTTTTCCGTCACATTTGAAACGTTTCAATTGTTACTGAGGATACCAATTTATTGACTTGTTTGGCACACAAACTGCTTATCATATGTACATAAACAGATGTTTCCTTGTTGGAAAATCGATATTTTAAAAAAAAAATTAATCTTAGCTCGAATATATTACACCAGCATGGTGTAAAGCATGAATTTATCAGGGGGACTGAGTCAGATCAGAGCGGTGTTGATTGTCGCGTCAACTTATACACATAGATATGTCTAAATGCGCTATTTCTTTCGAACACATGTGAATAGCAACTGACAGTAACTGATTGCTACCAATTATGTATGTTTTCAGTCACATTGCTCACCCCAATATTGGCATCGACCGCCTGAACCCTGTACAGTAATAACCTTTCCCCCAAACGTGGAGTTGTATGAATGATTCTTGGGTGCCAGAGCGTTAAATTATATATCTATTAATCATATTAAATCTGTAAATTTACTCTATAATATATACATATAATTATGATATAGTTTAATTCTTAGGTAATATCTCAACTAAAAAAGAACTTTAGAAGAATATCAAAAATTTCATATGGCGTCCCTTAACTTTTATACAAAACTGTAACAATCTCGCTATACTATATTCCTTCAAAGCTCTCCTCATTATTAACGATCTGTGTGCAATCATTTTTTATTATTTGTTAGGTATAATGTGTGACTGACATTTTACGCTTGTGCATCCTTTTGACACTTCATTGCCACCGTCTCCTTTTTTCAATTTCTTAGCTAATGCTATCATCTATGGGCATGACTGTCACATTTCCTAACAGAATTGAAGAAATAATTAACTTTATTAATAGAAAATGCTCGAAACCACTATTTTGTGGACAGGTTGATCATAGTCATTAACCATAATACAATAAACACCGTAAAAATTGCTTCACAATTTTCACTTCTCCATACGAGCGACACAGTCGCTATAATGGGCCAACATAACCAACGGCGACGTAATCGAAAATGCGCTGTAAGCGCTTCCTCGTCTTCTAATCGTTTTCACTTCAAATTGACCTTATTCCTACTTTTATGCTGCCTTGCTATATAACCTAAATTTTTCATAGAAATTAATTACTCCTCTACCATTCAGCAATCAAAAAAAAATGTGTATGGTTGATATGTGCAACGAAAGCATCTATGATCAGAACTGATATAGTATTGAGATCTATTTCACATAGCAATAGCAACCAATATGTCAGCGAAAGTTTATGTTCAAATGGCTTGTGCTTCACTTGTTTCAAAAAGGAATATTTTGTTCGAAATGTATATAGAGCCCTTATACCAATATTACAGGTTCCAAGAGGCGGTTTTACATTCATATGCAAAATATTGCACCGCATCACAAATCCTCGTAAAAGTGTATAATGTGTTCTTTTTTAGTAGAGCGGAAACAGTTGCACAACTACGAGATCACTCCACTGGGAGACGAGACCCCGCCGACGACGACGACGACGTCGCTTCTTGTGAAGGTCGTCGGTACTGTCGGTAGCTATTTTTTTAAATTGAAATATTTTTTATCACAATAGCGGAACGAATCACAGATTCAATGCATTTTTATTCGTGAACTTTGTATCACATTTACACAATCCACTTGTAATGATAGAAGAGTTGACTAAGAAAAGCATCTACAAACTACATGATAAACGTGCGTAGTTCTTGGTCGAAGAAGTTCGATATCATTTTGAGTGGATGTGATGAAGTCAATTCACTGCTTCAGAATTATGCTATCGAAGAATATATACAAACCTGAATAATGTTGAAAGTTCATTATTTTGTTTATTATTAATTTTACGTCGAAATTCACTGCAAATTTTCACAGTTAATGCAATTGTTTACATTAACATTTTGTTCTAAATTATGTTTACAAAAAAACCTTCAAACTTCAAGGATGTTTGATATTCTACGACTAGACTGACCGGAGTGACGATTTTTTCGGCAATGATTCATCATACGGAACATGAAAAAAACGCCCAAGTTCACGCCCCTATAACTTAACAATAAAATTTAAATCGACTTTTCTCATCCGGCACACTTGGAGGAAAAATGTCTCATATACAAATTTTATGAAAACACAGGTTAAAAGCTACAAGCTACAAATTTATTTTTCTCTACATACAATATTTACTTTTACCAAAGTTCACAAGTTCATGAACTGATCTATGTAGATCAGTATAACTACGAATTTCTTGAAAAGATTAAATTTTTCTTGGTTTCTGATTTCTAGCTAAACATACACTACTTAAAATGATTCACAATGTGTGAGATCCTTGAACTCCATGAACAGTTTTTTTATTCAGATAGCATCGCTCATTTAGTATGTCTCAGCTATCCACTCAATTACATACAGCTCGATGTCAGTTGCTTCAAAAGGACCTTCTTCACCTTCATGCGATCGAAGAGTTTAGAACAGTAGCAAATTTTATACATATCTTCCATAATATCTAAGCACCTCTTAATTTTTTTTCAATAATGTATTGTGAAACTAAGTTAGTCTCATCAACTTCAGAATTGGAAAAAGAAGACAGGTGACAAGTGAAAGATGTATATATATAAAATTTAGGGCATGTCTCATCTCTAAAAATTATATTTAGATATGTTATACTGATCACTGACTTATATGTCACTGTAACTGAGAGATAATGAATATTATTGTTAGAATCCGCATTTTGGAAAAAATTCAACATTCGTCGATGCCCAAAAACACTTGCATCATCATTTTGTCAAGTGAGTCGTGCAAGAATGACTACCTAATTGTGTACCCGGCTACATAGACAGTGTGCGGTTATCTTTAGTAATGCAAGGTGCGATTGAACTTGCTGGTCATGTGGGTAGCCTCAATCGTAACCGCAACATTCTGTTTCCGCGCCGTCGAATCTGGGAGCATATTATGTTTTTGTGAAATTGCTCAATAAATCTATAACGGTTTCACACGTTACAAAAAAACTTGATTTCATTATTATTGAGTTCATTTCAAATGTTCCAAATTAATTGCTTTCATCTCGTTTGCAAACAAGAATACACTTAATATATTTTTTATTTCATGGTTTTTATTTATATAATAATTTTGAATGTAGTACAAATATGCTTCTTCCACATCCATCTTTCAGATCGTCTGATCATGCTAAAAGTCGCAACTCATACCCAACCGAATCTTGCAATTACTTACTTACCCGTAATCCGACTAGCTGCACTTTCTTCTGCCTCTTGCAAAAACCAGACTGGATGCAGAGCGGGTAACTGCCATAGAGTTAATTAACTCTTTGGTAACTGCACAGTTCGTATGGAGCCGCAACCGTAGGTTTTACAAACATTTTCTTCTGTCAGGAATATACAAACATGTTGAAATACGCTAAGGAAATTATTATAAAAAAATGTTAATTATTATTCGGTATTGTACTAATATACTTAATCCACCGGATGTGGGCAATCGCTAATTTCGATTATTCAGACTTTATCTGCGAGACAGATAACATTGAAAATATAGTGGAAGAAACATAACTGGGATAACAGACCAAGCTTTCTAGAATCAAGTACGGAATTATCTTTTCTACACTTTGAAGTTGACTCAACGTTACACAGCCTTTCTCATCAAGCTCTTTCATAAAGTTGCCTCCACCAGTAGTTTATTTCCTTTGATCTTATCAAAGAAGACGACACTGCAGCTACTTATAGTCTGGACCCATATTTTTTTTAAAATATCCTATAATAAACATGTTAAGATGACAAGACTTTGTATGGAACACAGCCCAAAGTAACTGTAAAAACAATTTTGAAGATAATATTCACTTTTCTTAAAAAAAATATAAATTTAAGAAATTTCAGACAAAAAGATTGTGTTGTTAACACACACTTTCTCAAATAAAACTCATTTTCTTTCAGTGACGCCAGGGCCGGCCCCAGGGCAGGGCGATCCGGGCGGCCGCCCGGAGCGCAAAGCTCTAGGGGCGCCAAAATCATCATGGGAAATACAAAATTAATTGATAAAAGAAATAAGTTACAAGCTTTTTTAAAATGCACTAAAACGTAAAAAATAATTGTTATTATTTTTATCAAGTATCATTTTTATTTCTAAGCACATTATAAATTTAATATATGTATTTA
This sequence comes from Bruchidius siliquastri, assembly GCA_949316355.1. Taxonomy (NCBI): domain Eukaryota; kingdom Metazoa; phylum Arthropoda; class Insecta; order Coleoptera; family Chrysomelidae; genus Bruchidius; species Bruchidius siliquastri. The sequence goes on along the minus strand of OX438532.1, from coordinate 24,300,894 downwards.
AGCATTAAGACAAAATCTAGTTGAGTTCAATTCATCATGACAAAACCACTCAACTATCGCTTTACAATAATTTACCAGTTTTCGGTCCCTGCTCTGGCATTGGCAACACTTACAGGAATCTACAAGTCTGTACCAATTTTGAAACCAACCGAAACAAGATGTCACAGGAGTTTTTAACTGCATATATAAAGGAAGTTGACTTAAAACAATGCGTTATTTGCTACTAGACTTCGGCCGGTGCGGTGCGAAATAAAATAGTTTTTTTTTATTATTGTACAAAAAGTTTTAAAAAAGTGCTTGACTTTCTGTTATGGGAGCATGAGATTTACTTTAATAAACGGAGAGGGGGGGCGCCAAATTCAAGTTTTGCCCGGAGCGCCAAAATGTCTAGGGCCGGCCCTGGTGACGCGTTTCGATTTATATTTAACGCATCGTCGGACTGTCCGACACGCCACTGACAGAAAAAGTTTCATTTGTGAAACTGTGTGTAAATTACACAATCTTTTTATCTGCATAACGGAAGAGTTTCACCAAGTAAGAGCTTCTACAATCTACATAACTAAGAATTTCAATATACACATAATATATTTTACATATACATATAGCTCCGGATTCATATTTTTGACGTTCACCCAGACAAAAAAAACCGTTTAGGAATTCGCCTGACGTGCATACTTTATCATCGTTTAGTAAGCCTTTTGAAAAGAGAGGGAAAATAAATCGCATTGTGTGATGTCTCCACGATGCTTTATATTAGTCTGGGTACGTAATTATTCGGATTTTTTAGATGCTTTCAATAATTTATATTTATTTACAAGGGAAAATAAAAATAGTATCAAAATTGATTTTACAAATACGGTTTCTTTGGTATTATCAAAGGAGACCTCAAAATAAGTTTACCATGGAGGAAACTTTACCATTTAAAAATAAATATGTCTACCTGTTAGTTTATTATCTATATGAATTGATTGGTTATAAGAGTCCCTTTTTACTATTATCCACATATTTTTATGTCTATATTTTATTTGCAGTTAGGTCGCGTTCAGCTAGTCACCATAATCTCCGTGGTAGGCGCATCGTTAAATATTCCCATCCAATACAGATACTGTGGTATAGATAGCAATAAACGACACTTTTTTATCAGCTGTCGTTAAATGTAAAGTACCGAAGTGTGGTTAGTAAGCATTATCTAAATATTCTTTTTGTTTATTTTAATAGTTTTCTTTGTGTATGACTGATAATATTCGATGATTAAACGCCAGATTCATTTTTGATGGATTACTTTATGGCTTAATTGGAGTTGATTACTCAAACCATTGCTTATATTCCATCATAGCATAAACCAATTGAATGATAAACGTATGTCTTCAAAGTAAAAGCTGAGTTGATATTATTAGCTGGTACAATTTTTTATTGATATTAATCAAACTTGAATGAATGATCCTCTGTTCATATTAAGTCTCATCACAGCTCTGTTGTCGATCTTACTCAAATGAATATAGAATTCTTTTACTACTATCCTTTTGGTTAGTGAGAATAACCATACCCAAGAAAAAACCACTAAGCGATCATCATATTAATTTGTGATAACACTCTTTATGATACAAGATGCAGAATATCCCAAATTTGGGTCGTTAGGCTGATGTAGCTGTATACACTTACGGTTATAATTTTCAAACGTTAATGTAATAACTTTAATCGTACTTCACCAGGATGTTTATTTCGACATTAATGGTGGGATGGTATGACTTGATTTATTTTTGATGATGCTGAATAATATCAGCTGGAATGTAAACAAAAAAACTTTTGGCAATTTGTGTTTCTTGTGTAACTTTCGCATATCTTCCGAAACCTTGATATAGACTCAACCAGGAAATAGCTGAAAGAAGTGGATAAGCGATGGCACCTTTCCGTCGCAATACCAATAGCAACTGAGAATAAATATTCGTTATTCGAAAAAAATCATTCAACAGATTCCCCTTGACATTTCCGAGTTTCGCCCCTAGCATGCACTACGCCTACACATTCGAGGAATTGAAAAGTTTGATGCATTTGAAACACGGTCAACTGTGCTTTTACTTTGAAAATTAAGAGGCTTCTGATGGTAGGAGTGCCATCTTTTGTTAAGCAGATCTAACCATAAAATAATGATTCTCCAAATGTTTTGGGTTCAGCCCACTAAATATTAATAAGCGATCATTTGTGATACCTATCTTTCACTTTGAATAGCTTTTTAGATGTTTGAGCTTAATATTATGCTCAATGGTCAACATATGACTGGAAGGGCTATCAGCTTTGTAATATTAAGTTCGAACACTGTTTATCGAAATAAAACTCTTAAAATTGTATAAATATAAAACTATCCATATGCCTTCATACTTCCTAACTTATTATGAATATATTATGTATAATAATGCACTGAAGGGATGTTAGACTTTTTACTTTAGTACTGTCACTGTCACTTCATGTGGCCATTTTAATATTAATCAAGGCGCTAAACCTCCCACAATACGGATCCTCAGTTACTTAATAATGCTGCGTTTCCTTGGTTTTTTATGCTATATGTTATTATAATCAATAAAAAAAATTCTACATATATATTTTTATAATCTTTGTTGATGATGCTATTCAAATTTTACTCTCAAAGTTTCGAGTGAGTATCCGCACTGTGGCGTGACTTTAGTGTTTACATTTAGAATTAGATGAATGTTTTGAAATAATTTAAAAATAAATTATAATTATATACATATTAAAAATGAGTTGATATAATTCATATCAATCGAAATGTGCAATTTAAGATGGAAAAACTTCTAAAGTTATGCATGTTATATTTGACAGTTGTTTATCTGTGATCGCCTTGCGTTACTGAATTTGTATTTTACCTCTTCTGTCGAATTGTATGTTAATTTGTTAGGAAAAAGCTGTAATTCAATATTTCAATCGTACTGGATATTTTCATTTGTGTTCTTATAAAATATACATAATTGATAAAAAAACTCTTCCCTATGTGTCACATTATTTATTTAATTATTTAATAAAGGTAAGTCTTGTTTATATCATTAATTCTGTAAACCTAATTCCTATCTCAAGAATTAAAAAGCTAAAAGAAATCTGATGTTATGACTAGTAGTACAGTAGAAGTAATGGTGGTGGTAACTAAGTCAAAGAACTTCATTATGGCCATTCAAACAAATTATAACCTAAATGTTATAAACACGGACTTCAGCCAATCTTCTGGTATTACTCCAGTGATGTACACTTTATTGAATAGTTTAACTAAGATCCCGATGTTGTCTTCATGAATCATCTTTAAAAGTTCCACTGGAATGTCGTCTGGTCCGGTTGCTTTTTTAGATTTTGCAGACCGTATGCTATATAATATTTCGGACTTTAGAATTTCTGGTCCTTCCACACTATCAGTGATGTCTGGTTGCTCTGATCTGTTGTCATCAAATAGTTCAACTATGTATCCACTCCATGCTTCAAGAACCTCATGTTCGTCAATGATTAGTCTGCCTGTATTATCAACTAGCATAAAAAGAGTTTTTCTAGTATATAGGCCAGCAACTTCCCTAACTTTTTTGTATATGTTGAACATGTCGTGTTTCCTTTCCAGCTCTTCCATTTCTCTGCACCTTCTGTCATCCATTTTTCCTTAGCGTCCCGTATTATGTTTCGAGTTTTCTTCGTTGTTGCATAAGTTCTAGTCTGACTTTCGTAGTTGGTGTTGGTTTATGACTTTACAGAGCTGGTTCTGTAACAGTTTCCATATATCATTGACGTTATCATTGGTGTTGATGTCCCTTAGGTTATTGTTTAAAGCAGTTCCTAATACATTCCTGTTGAGTTCGTTTATATCGATTTTAGCTTGATGCGTATTTTTTGTCAGTTTCTTCGACTGAACTTTGATACTGGCAACCAGTGGATTATGGTCAGATCCAATATCTGCGCTTGGATATATTGTGACTCTGTTGACAGAGTTTCGGAATCCTTTGTTGACTAAGATGTAGTCAATGTAGTATTTGACCGGGTGTGTTGGATTATCCCCAGGACTCTTCCAAGTAAATAACCTTCGTTTGTGTAACCGATACCAGGTGTTTGTTATGACCATGTCATGCTCTTGGCAAAAACTAAATAACCTGTCTCCACGTTCATTGGCTTCGCCCAGGCCGTGATTGCCTGCCAAGTCAGATCTGCGGCCTTCGCCTATTTTTGCATTAAAATCACCGTAATGTAGGTGATTTTATAACTCTTCAGACTCTCTAGTCTTTCGCCGAGTTGTTCGTAAAACATTTCTACTTCGTTGTCATGCTTCTTATCTGCCGTGGACGCGTATACTTGTACTATATTAATGTTAAATGGGCAGGTGTTTAGTTGTAAGAGTATAATCCTGTAGTTTATTGGGACAATGTTCTGGCAACCACACACGGGGTGCAGTCACTGCTCGACCACTATTCTTTTCCGCCGACCGCTCGGCGTCCTCGGATGTTAGGGCACCACACTGCGGAGTGTACCAGAAGGCGGTCGACCATGTGCGCACCCCGCTGATGTTCAGTTGTTACGTATGCTTCAGTTGTCGGTCTGAGCGCCGCACCAAAGTTCTCACTATCCAAATATCTAAAACCAACCAGACATATAAAAAACGATAGACATATCTGTTTATATCCTGCAACACGCCAACATTAAAATTCGCAAGTAGAGTAGTGAAACAATACTGCCGTACTTACCTCAAGAACTTTTGAATTCAGTTCGATATTTATATATAATTTAAATTTATTTTTTTATTTATTGCACAATTCGTCAGCACAGCAAGCTTAACCACGGACAACTTCCCCTCAAGGTCATTGAGATTCCGACTTTGCGGAAATGCTTGCGGACTGTTGTTTTTGTCGCAGTGCTTTCGCTGCTGTGTCAGGTCATAGGCGGCTTTCATACATTGTGGATTAATTTGAAGTCGTCTAATTGAAGGTGCAAAAATCAGGTGCTGTTGATTAAAATTTGTTAAAGTTGTTGATCTCTCTACGACTCAAACAAAACTGCATAAACATATTTTTGCAGGCATTTTGTTTTTTATTGTCTGCTACTTTATATGACTCTATAAGGTTCCAACGAGACTTGAATGGATGGGAAACTTGGCTTGCCGATGTACCCAGTAGTTTATAGACGCCTGTGTTCCGCTTTACACTTTTCAGCTATTTTTTTCTGAAAAAAAGACATCTGTCTTGATGTAATACAAAGATACAAAAGTCGATTTTTGTATTAAGCACCAATGCGTGACCAATTCGCTTCCTAACCTTTCAAATACCGAAAAGCTTTTGTCAATTTTCATGTATATCAATAAAAATCAATATACTAGCAGTTTCCTACAAACTACGTTTTCAAGGCGATAAAGAAAGAACACGTTGTATTATAACGGCTGGGGATATTAACATTATTGCGACATATTGACATAAGTCGGTTATTTGCGTTACAGCTGTCAGGTAACAGTATCATGTAATTAAGGGATAAATAAGCGTAGCTATCGTAAATAGCCGGGTCCACACCAAACAATCCATTTTGGATCGGCGATCCCACGATCCTGATCCATGGAGCGTGGATCATGGATCGCACTTATGCGATCCAGTTGCAAATTTTAGCGATCCTGTCGGGGTGCTCCAAGACGCTCCAGCCGATCCACACTGATCCAGTCAGTCGAACTCTATCTCGCTATGGAGTCACACGTGCCGCCGTCGACAAATAGCCATAGCAGCAACAACCTATATTTTTCTAAAATGTTTACAAGACAAAAAACGAAAACAAAAAAGAAAGAACTGGGTGAAAACGATATTTAACAACCGGTTGGAATATGGGACTCGGCTTTACAAAGAGTTATTTAGGGATGGAGCTGAAACTAAATTTGTTCGGATGGATGCAAATCAATTTGTTTTCGTTCGGATCCCATAAACATTTATGGTCCTTGTACAGAGATATTAAACGACAACTTCGCGGTTTGTCCATAGCGTTAACAAATTAACCTTTCGCCCGATCGCCTGGATCACACTCAAGTCACAACACGTCCACACCGCACGCGCCAAAAGACCGAGGCTCTTTTGAAGCAGGACTAAAAACCGACAACGAATGAATCGCGCGCGCGCCAACTTTGCGGCTTGGATCGCGCGAGGCGCGTCCACACCAAACGCTCCGTGCCGCGCGCGTACGGATCGTTTGGTGTGGACCCGGCTATTAACAGTCCGTGAGTTATGAATATTTTGTGTCATCCAGTTGACATAATTAAATTTTTGTCAAAGTTGTACACCATATTCGTTAGTTCCGAGTTTTCACTACAGTGCATAGATATAGAAATACTAGTCAGTTTTATTTTTTTACAAAATGCATTTTTTTTGAAGCATCACGCTGACAATTTTTTGTAAAAAATGAATTCCTACTTAACGAGATATCTGACAACTAGACATGATATTTTGTCATCATGTTACATCTTGTTCAATATTTGTAACAGTTATTTAAACTTCTAAGAAGTTTGGCTACTACATCGTTCACCTGAGTCCATTTTTATGTTTTTCGTGTTCCTTGCCAATTGGCAATTGGCTACCCAATTGTAGTTCAAAACACTTCACTTGTCAATTTCCATTATACCAACCAACTTAAACAAAGTATAGATCAACACGCAAATTGAACTATATTGTTTAGATTATATAATATCACGATGAATATTGAAAAGATAACGTTATATATTGCGTTAAAATGCGAATACAGTTCACAATTGTCCACTATATCTCGATGTAAAAGCAGTTGCGATTTTATGGTATTTTTACATTTGTTTGATCCGCAGTAGTTGCGTCAGATACAAAGGTGTTTGCCAGGTAAGGTTCAAAAGATGAGAAATTCAAAGAAACAGCATTTTGTAATATAATCATTTTTGTTCACTTGTACATACATAAAGAGATACTATAGTGATTAATATGCGGCAGAGCAGCCAACCTACATAATACATTACGAAGACAAAAAGACAATAAAAAAGGAAAATCAATTACATTAATATGAATGTAAAATTATATAGCTTTTTTGGGAGGACTTATTCTCCTACAATTAGTTATTTGCGAATTGGCTTCTTGCTTTTAGGACCAGCGCCATTTTTTACTGCACCACCCCTCACAGGCCTAGGAGTAGAAGTCACTGGTTTCACTTCTTTCACCTCTTGTTTCTTTTCTTCCTCTGGCTCCTCCTCTTCTCTTTCTTCATTATCATCCTGAAGTTAAAAAAATCACCTTTACTATAACTATACCATGTCAAATTACACACGTTCATAGACGCTTCACAAAGGGAAGCCATGTAGAAAAATAAAGAATCATCAAGTCTGGTATAAGGCTATTGTATGGTCTGTACATACGCAAGTAAAATTACCTACAAATATGTTTGGGAGGAATTCTAGCATTGTGAGCATTGTGTAACTTTATTTCGTCCATTGTGAGCAGGGCAGCCGTCTTGCTGAAACCAAATATCGTCCAAAATTGAGCTGGGATTATTTCTTGCTGGAGCAGTAGTAGTAGTAGTAGTAGTAGTGGGGTGGCAAAGCCTGGCAAGTAGGCCACCTTTGTGGCCCTTTTTGCCCGCCCCGAAGACCATCACTAAAGCTATGGTAGACCTGGTAAATCCCTAGTGTCGAACCTTCCAGACCTTATGATAAAGATCATGATGTCCGACCATTCCGCTAAGTAGCACTCTTCCGTCTCAAACTCTGCTGTGCCGAACACCCCAGCCCAGGAAGTTGAACGAGGTTTTCCAGCACTTTTGACAGCGGTTATAGTTTGTTGTACGCTGGCAGTGTCGGCGTTAAAGATGTAGTTCTACTATTGAACATTTCATACTAATTTGCTCTTCAATTCGCTTCCAGACATCATGGATTAAATTCCTGTTTTTATGGTTTGGATCCCATGGGTTCCGAATAATCGGCCTGGCTTCATAGAGATGAAAATTCTAACACCACCTCGTTCGACCACACCATAGTGAAAGCACCACGGCACTAACAGTACCACGCGCCTAGCCACGCTGTTGGAGCGGTATAGACCTGTTGCGCGTCAGCAAACTGTGTTGATTTACTGACAGATGACGGGACTCACCACGCCGACCGAAGATCGCCAGATCTGTCCTATCCCACGTCGCGTGGACTGCCGAGTTTGGCGCGAGGAATGACACTCCACGCGCCGTGGGATCCCGGCCTAATGATACCAAAGAGAGATGAAAGATGTTCCACTCCCACTACTACTTATTACAAGGGCAGCGTTGCCACGCTTTGCGAGATTCGCGCACTCACTCTACATTTGTGTTTTAGCTTCTGTTTTTTTCTTACACACAAATTCTCCGACCGCAAAATCTTCCTGCCAGCATGGTATAAAACTGTGGGTGTCAGATTGTACAATGGTTATATGAGTGCATTGCATTCTATGTCAATAGGGCTTAGACTGAGACATGTCTCTATTGTCCAATTTGAAATTCCCCTAACTGTATGAAAGGTAAGAAGTGCAACAACAGCTAGGAATAATTTTTAATTTAAAGCAACTTTTTAGCAGGTTCCTTGATCAAATATGCTGTCGATACCATTTTTAGTATACTCACCCCAATTTACTTAACCCCATTTGTTCAATAACCTATATTTTGTGTACATGTTATGTCCAAACATCGAAAATCCTCAGTGAGCAAAAAAACAACTAGCACATTCTACAATAATTTTTACAATGACTCATAACAAATCACTGCTGCGATTCAGAAGAAAGAGATGAAGCTTTTCTCAAATTTAATGAACAGCTAAGAACGTCGGATAAAATTATAAAATTTGCTCAGAGTAGTCATTACGACTATAAAGTTTTTTCTCCCTTCTTGGTTCGTAACTTACATTTGATGGCATTAACGCTTAGGACTATAGCTAGAACACTTCTAGGCACAAGCTGGTCTCTGTGTTCACAGAACAAAGCCAACATTTTTCAGCCTGCTCAACAACATAAGACAACTTCTGTAGAACACACAGAAAATCAATCCAGAACGCGACTTGGTCGATAAGAACGACCAGAACCCGAAAAATTATTGGATTTCGGTATTTGTTTGTTCAGCACTGTCCACAACGCGTTTGGCCGTTTTTTCTTATCATACATACTGACATTATTATTTAACTGTTTCTTTCGCAATCTGGCTAGTGCTCAGAGCCTGAATATGTTTTTTTTTATTTAATCAATTCATTGATTGAGTTGAGTCGTACCTGTGACGCGTCCATTCCAGAGTCATTGACTACAGACGGATCACCTTCGTCGGCAGTTTCCATGGCAGTTTGGTCTCCATCATTCTCAGTGTCATTGCATGCCTCTTCCGGATCATACATATCACCTTTCTCTTGATTGGCCTTGGTATCATTGCTTTCTTTCTCCTTCTTTTTTTGTTGATCCCTGTCCTTTTGGTGCTTGATTTTGGCGGCCTCCACGAAATTGAAATAATGCATCTGGGATTTAGGATGCATCTAGAACAAATGCAAAATCAATTATTCACGTTATAGAGTAAGACCCAAAACGCGCCAGACCGAAGTAATTTTAACAAAGGTAATATTTTTACACTCTTAAGTGTTCAAACCTAGAAAAACATTGAGCTATCTCACTTGATTTATGCCATATCTTGGATCATATCCCTACTATTTCCACTTGTTTAAATGCCTACACGTTATGGGGGATGTCTCAAAATGCCAATCACTTGTACAAATTACTAAAATCCAGCACTGGTTTCAGTAATGAAGATTTCAGTACAGTGAATAGAAGGCACTTCTATGTAGTGGAGCAACCTACCTAGCCTGTTAACTAAACCTGTGTAGACATGTTTACAGCTATGATTCTAGCGGTCTCAATTTGCGTGATAGAAACAATACATATGATCTAGAAATGTTTATAATCACTGGAATAGGAAAGACTTTGCGATCCATACTGTGTCCATGTAAACAATTATAACTTCCGCATATAAATCAAACAAGTAACCCTTATGCAAAGTGAGAAGTCTAGTTGTATGATCAGAGATTATGTATATAACGAGTAGAACAACTTGATTCAAGTTTTGAAGCATCTCTCCCACAGAATAAGCAATAACACAAACAGGTCTCTAATGACATTACGTGAAAAATAGAAAAATTATACATGTTAAAATCATGTAGGTGAGCAAAGTTTTTTGCGCCTTTAGTACCTTTTTTTCTCTAAAGCAGCCCAGTTTTGAACCTAGCATATAATCATAAGTTCTCAAGCACACGTTAAACGTATTTGTGGTTAATATAATAGATCTCTTAAGCGACATATGTTGTCAACTCCTGAATTGTGGTAGATTACATAAACAAAATTATAGATGGATATTTTAGTAGCTGACCTCCAAAATATTTACCAATAGCATTGATAGCAGGTTTGTTATGGATTAAAAAATGGAATGGAATTCACGATTCTAATGAATCGACTTATTTTAATTCTGATCATGATTTAAATCTAACTATAAAAATAAATTGCTGTAGAGAATAACCAAAGATAATCATCAGAAAATTGAAATAAAAAAACATGAAATCAAACCAAATAGGATATTTTATCTACCAGCAAGAATATGGTACATTAAACACATATTCAAAAAACGGGAAGAAACAAGCTACTTGACACATCAGCCAACAGTAAATTAAAAAATTCGCAGCAGCCTCAGATTTTAAATGCATAAGTTTATAACATTAAAGAATGTCACATGGTAATTGAATAATTTATTATCGCACAAATATTAGAGTGCTTCCGCATGTAGGCCATGAGAGTAATTTGCTCAAATGATGGGCACAGAGCCCTGAATAGAATCGGATTCTGTCCGAAAAAGTGTAGTAAATTAATCGCATTAACATAGCCATTACAGAATTTTAGATATTTGCAGGGCAAGACTCACCTGTGCTATTTCCTCATTAGCAAAACTCCTCCTGCATAGTTCGCATCTAAAACCATCAAATGGTTTTAAACTCTGTGTAGAAACAGCCCTGTCTGGTTTATATGCTGGCAGATTCAGACTCTGCGACATGTCGTCTGCTAGTTCCAATATAGGGTTTTCTGATTCCATTTGTAGAGGTTCTTCCAACATAGCTGGCAAGTTTAGTTCACTTTCATCGTCAACAATGATATCACCATCTGTGGACATATTCAGTTTGATATGAGAACCGGTCAACCATTTTTTTGAATACAACAACTTTGCTTGTAGCAGAGTATCTGCGCTTGAGGGAACTTTGATAACTTCGAGATCCCTCAAAAATGAACATAAATTCATGCAGACATATATTTTCAAGCTTACAAAGATTCACTGTACTGAAAGCTGTCATCAAGTAAGTTGACACTACTTCTCACGCAATGGTATCAGTTTAGAAGTAAGGATTTTGATTGAATTTTGCAATTGTTGATAGTTGAAATTGAAATCATAAAATATTGTAATTTGTTGTTGTTTCATAAATACCCAGTATACAAACAATTCTCTAATTTGTACATTTTTAGAACTAACTTCAAATAGGCCAACAAATGTACAAAATATGAAACGGTAATTGGAATGACGTAATTTTTTAAAAGCCTAAATAATACTTGCACAATCATTTATGAGCTAGCTCTATTCAATGAAAATGCAATAAGCCCCTTTTAAAAAATGGAATCAACAACGCCTCAAAATCGAATCATTTTTCAAGAACTACAAAGCTTTTTCGTCTTTATCACAGCAGTAACCTAGCGTCAAAGTTTAATGAAAATTCTAAAAGCACTTTATAGAGGGCTCAAGGATTACCGGACAGATTACAGACGGACATAATACAGACAGACAGACCAGCGGAAATGAGTTTTTCGTGATGTAAATGATACAAAAAAAAATTTCTCATTCGAAAGTTTCGACGTGTGGAGTTGAATAGTTTTTTCTAGAAAACTAATCACTACATGAGACCTGCTAAAGATATGTATGTTTCGTCAGAATAGCCTGACAGTCTGACTAGAGAGACATTGAGTGCTATATACCTAACCCAAAGATGTGAGAGCAAAATTTAAGTGTTGCACAGAGTCGAGCTGACCATTGGCATCTTACACCTTATAATTGTAACAATATATCACCACTATAAGGCAGTTCAAAATGACTTCACAAATATGACAATGAACAGCGCACTCCTTCCTTTCAGTTATTTCAGGGGCGGCGCTGTTTATTATAAATAAGTAATTCACATTTTTAACAATGTCAGTGATTTTATAGGGCTGATCAAACAATTTAAATTAAATTTTTATGCCTGAAATTTATGAGAACTGGGGTCAGGTGTATTCAACAATGTCAGAACTCATAGGAAAAAACTGAAATTAACGGATATTGTAAGGATTGATTTCCGAGATAGAGTAGCGAGATTTTTGTTCAAATTATATTTATATGGTAGAAACAATATTTCTGTAAAAATAGTGTTTTCGCAATATTTCATGGATTCTCAAAAATGTACTTATATCGGTATTGTAATCACTGAAATAACATTACTTTTTTAGTTTGTAGTACTAATATGAAACAAAACTTTTAGTTAATCAGTCCAGTGGTAACAAAATGATCAAAACTTATGTTAAGAGGCTTGGGTCATTCCGTCCTCAAGACTATATTTAAACAGAATAGATTTCGACTCGCCAGATTTTCTGGACCACTGCGATATGCCTGTCTAATAAATAACGGTTGCTTCCTGTAAACAGCACTTGATTCCCAAAACTGTTAACTTTGCAGTTTTATACATATAAAGAAAACCAGTTGAGCTGGTCTACATGTCTACAGTAATATTAAACAACAAAAGGTATTTTCGGAGAAATTAGAACAACCCTATAAAAACGTTTTACTCTACTTATGCATCTCAACTGATTTAACATTTGGGCGTCATGGGACCTCAATAAAACCAAAGCATAAAAAGGGGTTATAATTTCACAAAAATATTTGAAAAACAGTTAATACCTCCTCCTCCAGTTTTATTTTTGAGAGTCTCATTCAGCTTCCTCATATGATCAGGGGTTAAACGATGTTCAATCCACTCAATTCTAGATGGAAATTCTTTATCGCACATCTTGCAGTTAGGATGTAAATATCTCTTCAATCTCTGATGGCCCTCGTTCCTGTAATATATATAATTTTACCATTCATGTTATGCAACCAAACGGTTGATTTTCATCTCATCTCATTTAGATTTTTTAAATCCAAATGGAAGATTTGGAGATATGAGAGAAAATTGGGCTACCGGAACATAATCTTGTCAATTTCATCAAGAACGATATCGTTATCCTAAGCCAATGGGATTAATCAAAAATGAGTTTGTTATGTTAAGTCAATAGGCTTGACCATCGAAGTTACAAAACCAATAAATGTCCATAAAAAAATTCAAATTCGACGAGCGGTAAGTAATTAAAGGAGAATAAGGAAAGGGAGAAATTAATCTGAAAACGCTGATACAATAAACGATTCTCATAAAAAAACTATCCTTCTCAATATCGTTGCTGCATTCTACTATTCTATTCTACAAATACACAACTCATATCCTCATATTTGAGCAATAGCTTTGTTGAACTACTAACCTGCTACTTATATACTTCTAACTCTGAATTTTATGGATCAAAAAAATCAATTTTTTTATATATAGCTTTTTATATCTTCTGCCAATTAGTAGACAACTGCACTATTTCATCTTCTTTAATGCTTTTATCAATACAATCTCCAAGAACTATATACAGCGGCAAAAAAATGCAGCTGCAGTTATTTTAAAAAAATCTAATTTGTCTAACTTTTTATTGCCAGAGGTTTCACTGTTCAGTCTCCTTTGAATGAAATTGAAATTGTAATGGCCGTTAATATGTGCAGTAGATATAATTACACTGCACGCTAGATATCAAATTGTAGCTTGATGCGTTAACCCTTCTTTAAGGTTTGTCGTTAGAAAACAGGCTCAGTTTTCTTACATGAGTTGTAACGTTAGAATGGATAGAAGTAAACATTGAGAAAAAGAGTTCAGACTTACAGAACATTACTCACGTCAAACTTTCGCGGATATTTCGGATAAAGGCACCTTGATACATTCAAGCATATGGCTGCTGGAGATATTATTGGCGTTTGAATGTTAGCATTTATAATTTGTATGGGAATGGACCTAAGTAATTGAAATAATCAGGAAATTTGTGGAATACCTTCTATATATCCTTTTTTACAAAGCTACCAGGAGAGTCTCAGGAATTTATATGTATGTAGAATTACTGCAATACACTGATCAAATGTCTAATTCGTCAAATCCTATTGGTGGAGAAATACGATTTGTCAAATCTTTCTAATTATAGAAAATAGCGATTTTACTTACATATATGGTATATTGTAAGGCTCAGAAACATGCTGTGAGGTTCAGAGTGCCGTTTTTTCATTAAATCATTTCTCATCATTTGTAGAGAAATTTAAGAGAAATCAATTATTTTCAGAACTTTTGACAGAAGATTGTTTGATGATATTTCACAAAAGGGCTTATGGGATTAGTCAATCTGTTAGTTAAATATCTGATGTTGATGAAATCCACCCTAAGCATGCTGTCAGATCACACGAATGAAATTATATAAAGTATATCTGTTTTAACAAATTAATCTTGAACCATCAAAGAAATGAATTTAGAGCTACAGTTAAGTAAAACGGCCAAATAGTTCAAGTATCATTCTTAGAATCAAACTTACTTCCGATGGACAACAATCTTTCCCAAAAACTTCAATTCGCACATATTGCAGTGGCTTTCAACGTCTAACATTCTCTGATGCTTCTTTTGGGTGCGCTGCTGGCGGTACAATTCAATGACCTTCTTTTCCTCAGCCAAACGCATGTTTTCCCTCAATATGTTCACAGTTATGTGGATGCTTTCCTCCAGCTTGTCCAACATTTCTCTATGAGCACGTCCTGAAATTGTAAAAGTATTCAAATGATTGGATACAATCTACTGATCGAAAACATTAAGTTGGAAGACCAGCTTGCCCAATCGATGACCACTAAATGTCTCATATAAGATTTTTGATAATCAGTTTATAATGCAGATACTTCCAGTAAGAGTTTATAAAGCTTTGACTTGTTTTGTAAATGTAGTCTAGTTGCTTGCAATATGCAGAAAAGCACAAAACCATAAACCTCTTGATCTCCTAAATCTGTAACCAATGCTATTTCATGAGATCAATGTAATTATTATATTAGTTTTCATTTGGTTATCTCTTTAGTTATAAATAATTAAATGCTCTTGTATGCTGGGTAGTGTATTTAAATCATTGGCTTTAAAAGTAGGGGGAGTGCATGTGTCATCGCTATTCAGGAAAAAATAAATGAAAAATCTAGGAATAAAAAAAAGGAATTTATTTTGCTCAGATAGTTCTTTGAAAGTGCCACACAGATAAAACTAATATACCCTCAGTTGAAAAAAAGCTGCAAACCTTTCAAAAATCCATGATTGCACAAATATACACCTGGAATGAATTATTTGTATCATGACTTGGCATAGATATGTGTATTATTATTTTATTTTTATTATACAAGAAAAAAAGTTTCTGAAACACCAAGCACCTGTTTCGTTTCCCAGCATCTGCTGCTTTTATCATGATTATGATCATGATCATCATCATCATCATTATTACTATTATAAATAGGAGCATACCTTTATGTAGAATCCTGAAGACAAATGAACAAGGATAATGTATGGATCGAACCACACCAAAAAATTGTATAACTAAGCTCATTAGATAAAGTGATACCCACAATTAAAATTACTTTATTACCTTTAACATGCTTATGCATAGATTCTCCATCCCACATAGCTTTGTTGCAAACAAAGCAGTTCAAAAACTTGACTGGAACTCCATGATAGGGACCTTCTTTATCTTCACTTTCGTTTGCATCTTCGCCCTTCTTTTCATCAGTAGCATTCTTCTCATCCTTCCAGTCCCTTTTGTTTTCAGTAGCATCATCAGCAGACTCATTAACATCTTTCGCTTCAGGCTCTTTTTCATCCTATGTATATCAAAGTATATGAAATAAGATCCAAATTAATGCAATTTATCTATCTGTGAAGATGATAAATATCACATTTAATGCAGATCTCTCCATTTCAGGTATACTGCTTAATAAGGTGCGATCAGCAGTACAAAACCTGACCAGTAAAAATGAGTGGTATAAAAATAGTGAAAACTTGTGCAATCAAAGCATATATAAATAATTATGTATAACATTTTTAGCTTGACAAGTATTCAAACTGCAACTGCTAGGTGATATGAAAGTTCTGCCACTTTATCTGGGTTTCAACTTACACCCAAGTAATATACTCACATATGCAAGTCACATACCATGTACTTTATTTCAGAGCAGTATGCATTTTATGTATCATGACAATGTTTAGCTGTACTATGCCGTTATGGTCTAGGTCAAAACACCAGTCAAGCAGAAGAGTATAACTTTCAATAAATATTTTGTGGTTATCTTCATGACTCATTATGCTCTTCCCTCCCAACAAATTTAAACCATATAAAAATTATCAATATTTGAAGTGCTTAGGTAATATTATTTACTAAATACTTCAAAAATGAAATCATAAAAGTAAACCATCATTGGTTTCCAACCCAATAATATTGCATGTTCGCCTAACGCTTTTTTGTGTGAACTAGAAAAAAATTATTAAATACCACCTGATTTTAGAGTTAAAAAACATATATCATTAGTGACAAAAAAATACAAATCACAAAATAAAACGCGTGATTTTTTTGTAATAAATGAACTAATTCTTGGGAATATTACTTTCCAAAAATATTTGTTTCCTTTTTTAAATGTCCTAAATTTTACCTTACAATCCCCGACTAACCCTGAGTAAGTTACAACAAAACTTTGATTAGAGTTGACTCCATTACCCACTAATTAAAGTTTTGATGTATAGATACATAATTATGTTTTTAATTATTAGCTAGAATGCTAGATAAAGAGCAATAAATAAATCTAACCAGAAGTTTCTCCATTCAAATCTATTTCTTCAGTTATAGAGACAGTGTTTGATGATTTAGCCTCATTAAACATGTGTCTATGTAATATTGTCATGCTGTAGTAGAGACCTATCAAATATTCTGCATATATTTGGTTTATCAAAAAAGCTTACAAAAACAAAACTTACTGAAAAAAATGGCGTACTTAGCTCAACTCCAATTCAAGAGCCATAACATTATGACAAAATCACAAATTGTTCCTCATTTTCCCCCAATTTTAAGTACTGAATCACCCAATTACTACGGAATAAATATTTCATGAAATCAAAACAATGTTTGCAAAATTGACAAAGTACCATAATAATTATGAAATTCCACAAACATTTAGTATTCAATAAAAATCTGTAACTGATTATGGAGATTATTTTAGATAATGTGATTAAGTGAAAGCTTACCTTCTTGTTGTCCTTAGTAGCAGTCTTTTTGTTTTGTTGATTCTGACGCTGTTTACCATCTGGTCTCCATCCATTTCGATTCTATTACAATAAAAATTTTATAAAACCATATAATAAGCTGCAAATTTTCGAGTTTATAGATTGATCAAAACAAAATGTACAGCCTTCACACATACCACCATATGATTAACTAAAGTTGTATTATTGCATTTGAAAATAAATTAGGAAGCTTCAACATATATAGTTATTTGAACTCTGAAATAACTTGACAACCTAGTAGCAACATCCAACATGATATAGTTTCAGAGTATCTGATAAAGTTGCATATTGCATTCTCTTGCAAAAAGTTTAAGATATTTATCCATTAATAATGTATTTCCACATTAGTATTCAAACATAAGAGCCAAAAACTTATTTTATTTTTTTCAAGATCAAGACAATAAATGTGATTTTTTTATTGTTTTTTTGTGCTGAAAAAAGAACTTGATATGCATAAGGTTTCCATATCAGACCTGATCGGTTTGTGATACATAACACTGTGAATTATGTACAAGCTACAAGTACTCATTTTTACTTTCCTGGCCATTCTTGAACACACATGTAACAAGAATAATGAATTAAATGAAAGCATCATATGAGTTCCATTTTGGAAGTTAATCAGTGACAGTAAAAATCTGAAATCACATTTATGGGCAGATTAAATGAAATTATGAGGGTCTAGAATTAATGAATATTATGAGGAGAAACTCATTTAATATTAATAAAGTTTTTTTTGGCATATATAAAAAGGAACAAGCTTCACGGAGTTATTAACTAGCCAATATACTTGAGTATGTTTTTTGTTGGTATTCATAGAATATGTTAAAGATTGCTACTGAACATCAACTACAACCATTGAATATGTCATTTTCATATGATACCACACATATGCTGAAAAATTTGTATTTCCTCATAAATGCTTTAATTAATTATAATTTGACAAATCTATTTGGGTTTTATTGTCCTATAGCATATGTGGTGAGCACCAGAGAAAAGTGTAACTAGAAGATTATAATAAACAGCTGCTTACCATCCACCACTATCCACAAATATAAATAATTGAATAAGCTTACTTGAGAAGCTACAACTGCATCAGTGGCGGTGATACATGGGATTAGTGGCATTATTTTTCCAAATATATGTAACTGTTTTTTCCTGAAACGCTCAATTTTTCGAATTCTACCTTCAATTTATTACAAATAAGCACTTCTGTGTTTGTTCCTAGCATTATTATCGTAAAAATAAAAAATTAGATAAGCATAACTTTATTTCAATAAATGTTCATTAGGACCACCATTCTGCGGCATCTTTCTAATAAAGAAAAAGGTATTTCCACAAAATTTGTTGTGGCTTGAACTTGATGAAACGCATTATTTATTCTTTCTTGTAACTGATCAACAGTATTAATTTTTTTTGACGAGAATGGCATTGGAAAACAGTATTAATTTGTTCACAATAGTTGTTTAAAAGCGCCCCACAAAAAGAAATCAAAGGGGTTCAAATCAGGAGACCTAGCTGGCCAATGTACGGGTCTATTTCTGCTAATCCATCATTGTCTAAAATGATTATTTCACCATGCGGTTATATCACGACGAACATGCGATGGGGCACCGTCGTGCTGATACCACATTCATAATCTCGTTGCTGACGGAACATCATCTAACACATTTTCTATGTAATTCTCTAGAAAAGCTATGATAGTATGAGTTTGCATTTAAACGTTGTGGCAATACGTGCATAAATAGTTCGCCATTGAAAATGCCGCACCAGACGAGTGGATTTTTACAGAACCGGAACGACCAAATATGTTCATTATGAGAATTAAAGATTCCACTCCTCATGAAAAGTGATTCATCTGACCACAAAACCAAATCAATAAAATCTGCATTTTGATTATGCATTTGCAGTAACCCCTTACAAAAATTCCGCCGTTGTACTTCGTCGCCGGGTTGCAGACATTGCACATTTTGCCAATGGTAAGGATGTAAAACCTCCAGTTTTAAAATTCCCCACGCACGACTTTGGGAACATGGTAGCTGAGCTGCTATCCGCCTAGTAGTTGTACTAGGATCATCCAACGCCAAATTAATCACTTCCAGTACCCCTTGAACAGTATGATAGCCTCTAACTCCGGGAAGTTGGGCAATTCCATATTTTTGAAGTCTTAGAAATGAATGCGTAAAAACCTTTGGGGTAGGTTGGCGTCTGTTAGGAAGTTTATGTTGATACTTCCGAGAAGTCGCTCAAGCCTTGTATCTCGGCTCTTAATGAATAATCTAATTTGTTTTATTTTTATTTTCACGAAAACAGTGCACTCTAGGAAAAAACACAAAAGTAATTATTTGTTGCAAATTGGAGGTAGAATTCGAAAAATTACGCGTTAAAAAAAAACATGGCGTATTATTTTCATTCGAAAAAATAATGCCACTAATCCCCTGTATCTCCGCCACTGGTGGACGTTAATTTTGAGTAAATACTTTTGAATATGGACAATACTCAGTTAAATCCACATACCAAATTTTAGTTCATTCCAGTTGACGGTTTTGAAGATATTAAAAGATATTAAACATATCAATAACCCTTATTTTTTCAATGAAGCCTTCAAGGAAAAAATGTTACATGAAAGACTCCCTTAACATATGTCCATGTGTATGATGTTTCATTTTTGGTCGCGACTTTTGAATCACCCTGAATATATAAAAATTACTTAAAAATGGAATCATATTGGAATAAATAATACCTTCCAGATTAATACAAAGAAGTTCATCTTAAAATATAGTGGAATAGCAAACAGCAGATTATATTGATGCTAGATTATCTTGAAAGTGATTTCTAGCATTTCTAAAATCTTATGATGATCTACCATTCAAGATTACATGGATTATGGAAAGTTAGACTCCAATATAAAATAGATGCAAGAAGTAGTGTAGTTAAAAAATTAACTAAACACTATGGACATACCTCTTTGAAAGTATGAGTTAGTCAATATTGCTTTCACGAAAATAGGGAAAATATCGAAAACAAGATCAACCAACATGAAGAAGAATATATTATCAGAAGAAAAATACATGGTAAAAGAGTTGCTTCAATTGTTAAGACAATATAAATAATTCAGTTAATGAAGTTACAATTTGTAGAAGTATTTGGGAAGGATCAAGTTTAAATCATTTCTTTTGAAAACACTTGAAGCAACAACAAACTCAGAGTATAGCATTAAATAACCCTTTAGAAATATTGGAAAATTTGAGTACCTAGATGACATCTATATCAATTATTAGAGTATCAATTACAATGAAAGGAAGGGATTCTTTTGATATAAGCAGGTAGTGAGAAAAAAACGAAACCAGTGTTGTGATTTTTTGATTCTGAATATATGAGAAAACAGTATCAATCGAGTAGATGTTAAAAAGGCACCTATTATATTGTTAAGAATGCAAATGAATATAAATTGTAAAAACTCCAGTATCATCCAATTACATATGTTATAAGAATTTATCATGGATTCCCTATTTGGTAGTGTAAGACAAAAAATTATCCATTATATAGTTTTGCGAGTGTCCATAAATTTTTTTTTATTTGTGATATTGTTCATGACAAAAATAAATCCTCATAAATATTCTTGTTCCATCTGATTATATAGATCAAAATATTCAGATTTATTATTTCCAAACTAGTTAATGCAGAATAAGATTAGCATCAAAGAAATTGATGATTTGAAATGTGCTCAGATTTTTTTGCTATCTGCCAATTGCTATTTCATAGTAAAAATAAATAGAAATAACCAATTATCTGGTTAGCATTGAATTTGAGTAACTGATGTATTGAAACAAAGTACCACAAGGACCAACCTAAATCAGATTTAATTGGCATCAATAAAATTATACCTGGCAATTATATGGAACCCCAAGAAAATTAAGTAACATTTAGTGTAATATGAAAAGTTTGACTTGCTAGTGCATTTTTCGAAAATACTTTGGCAAAACATTGTTTACAACCAGTTTCACAATTCTAGTATAGATCAGTTATTTGCAAGAATTTATATGCAAGGACAAAAGTAATTATCCACCAAGAGTCAAGCAAACTTAGCTTAATGATTAAAGTTAACTAACCTTAGCTCACAGTAACTAATGTTTTGACAATGAGATGGGTGTACTCCAAACTAGTCACAAATATATGTGGAAACAAGAGCAGTTATGTAAACTAAGTAGAAGAGGAGCAATTACCTAAATTTATTTATACTTTTAATTTCCTCAAACAGTTCATTTTAAGTAGGTAAGTACATACATTTCATTTCCAATGTTTCTCTCATATTACAACGTGAAAATCTAGCTAATCATTTTCACCTTTGATTGATGAAAAAAAGATTAATTATTTGCAATAGATTGTGCACATCCTGTGCCACAGCTCCCACCAGTTCTCTCAAACCTACAGTTGCATGGGGGTCAATTAGTGTTGTAGTGTTGCAAGAAACAATCTAACAACTATGTTGCAAACCAAAGTAATGGCAGTTCATAAGACAAATATGATAGTAGAGATGCCTCATTTTTATCAGTTGATAGTGAAGATAGATAATGGAATTTTATCAAAAATGAATCAATTTTAAATATAGAAGAGTAACATACAGTATTCACCAACTTGGCAAAAATATAGTATTTCAGAAAATATTAATTCTGATAGGTAGATATAATGTGGATGGCATGTTTTACTTGTCACTCTTGGCAAATTATAGAAGAGGTATTGTGTCAAGTTCATTGAATTAGTGTTAATGCTTTACTTGTAGATAGAGACCATACATTTGTTTCTCATTAGATTAGGGTAATTTTAAGTATTTTTTTAATTTAATGTTATCATACAAAACTTCTCACTGAATGATTATCAAAACCTATATGGTACTCTTATTGACCCATAAGCTTTACATTTGGCACTAAGGCAAATCTGGGTTTAAGTAACACAAAAAGTCTCAAGTACCATTTCCCTCAAATCTTTTGTGAACACAAACTTTTATGTAGACTTGGCTTATTCATATGGCACATATGTGAATGAAATTTCCCCCTCTTTTGACTTTACAAAGGTGTGGCATAGTTTTAAATTACTATATACCGGCACAAAGTTACCTTATGAGTTCAATGATATGTTAAACTAACAGATACCAAATTTGTTGTCTTCACATATTTGCCAATTCTTTTCAAATATTATCTGTAACTAGCCAGATGGTGACAACTGAAACTAGATTTAGATAACCACACTTCATAAAATCATATTTTATTTTTTTAGTGCAAATCCAACACCACT
Source organism: Bruchidius siliquastri (assembly GCA_949316355.1). NCBI lineage: Eukaryota > Metazoa > Arthropoda > Insecta > Coleoptera > Chrysomelidae > Bruchidius > Bruchidius siliquastri. Next base: position 24,278,102 of record OX438532.1, on the reverse strand, counting down.
TAGCTGTAAACTTGCTCAAGATTTGTTACAAGGTTTTTAAGGCTTAAAAAAACTTGGAAGTATGAATTTGTAGCAATTCGTTTTGTAAATACATTTAATTAAGTTATACCATGAAATAAAACATTTACATTTGAGTTAATTTGGCAAATATATAATTATACTGGGAAATTCAATTAAGCAGAAAATTGATAGAAATAGTTATATAAAATATAGAATATGACAAGAGTCTGTACATAAAAAACCTCAATCACTGAAGTTAAACCAAAAAACACCTAATATTGCTGTTGACAATAACAATACGGAAATTACTGAAAAAAACCATGAGAGTCCAGAGATATCGTAACCCTAGTTAGGCGAATATGTGGACACTAATAAATGCTGAAGATGTCAAATAGGTTTTACTCTAGGGAAAACTAAAAGGTAAATCTGACGATATAGATATCTCCAAAATACTGAGGAAAGTAAAATTGTAAAAAAATCATACCTTATTGTAAGGCTCATGACGCCTATTATCACGACCCCTGCCGAAACGATTGAAATCTCGATTCTGGCCAGGATAACCAGGACCAGTATTCAAAGAAAGTAACGACGGTGGGTTGTTCATTGGCTGCTGATTCTGGAATAAGCTAGTCAAAGCTAGAGCGAGCTGTTGTGGGTTGGAAGATAATTGAGAAATCAGCCCTTGATTCATGAGATTAGGGGGCCCCTGCCACGGATTAACGCCTCCACCACCGCCTTGGAATGGCTGGGAAAAATTACGATTGCCTCTGGGGCCACCCATTCCGCCCATTCTTCTATTTGCCATTCTTATTCAACTAAAGATGCACCAAGAAAGTGGATTAATTAGCAGAAGTAGTTTTCAAGAACATACGTGAAAGAACTTAAAATGGAGGCAGGCTACGAGAGCTGACGCCAAAGATATTCCAATTCAAATATCTCAGTTAATAGACGAACGATACCTACCTTACTGTGTGCTCAAGGAAAACAGAACAGCACTAAGCTTTTTACACAAAAATTAAGGATATTTATAATGAAATTGCAAGTATTTGTTAAGATTACTGTACTCCGCAAACAAGACGGGAAACGGAATGGGAACAGCGCCAAAAGAACCAGCGGCAAATTGCCGAACTTGGTGAAAAGAAACGCCAAGGGACGGGAAATCAGAACGACTTCATAGTGACGCTTTCTGAGTAGACAGTAGACGTCAACAGTTTTATAAGACTATTTGTGACGACAATCTACTTTTATGATTGGAAAACTGTTGACTTGAATACCTAAAGTCCTTTAACTAATTCTATTCTCAAGAGATTTTTTTTTAATCTGAGAAAAACCGCATAAACCCTTGGGTCACTAGCGGTGGAGTTGATAACTATATTTTGTTTAAGTATCTAGAGGCTTGCAGAAAATCAACCAAAATAGATAAACTACATTGTGATCCTAATATAGATCTTAGTGAGCTACCTAATTAATTCACAAGATAGTCTTTGTAATTCTAGTAACGGACACTCAACTAAAATATGTTTGACCGATAGCACAATTTCACAGATTGCACAAATCGGTTCCGGTTCTTTAGCGATGAGGTATCCGTGGGTGGCTTCAGTATGTCCAAGTCTGACTCGAGTGACGATAACTTGTTGTTATCTGTCGCTGGAAACTTTCTGCCATGATTTTCAAGAGATGAATATTATACCATCTCGTTTGTTCCCATTATTTAATGGTATTAACGAACATTTGAAGAAAAAATTCGGGTCAAGTAAGCGTTAATTCATTTCGGCGGATTTTCATATTCAAGTTGTGTTGTTTGGTGGTTCACACACAGAAGCAGATTGATTATGGCCTTTTGAGTGACGGGGATTTTTTCTCTGGCTCGCTGTGATTTCCCGTAGTATGGAGTTCCTAGAATTATTTCTAAATTTGTGTTTCCTTGATGGAGGGTTGACAAGATGTCCGATGGTTAAGTTAAACCCGAGCTTTCATAACGTGTTAACGAGCTTATTTTTCGGTTACATCTTTACAATAACTAACCCAAAAATAAGCTAATTATCGTGCTGTAGGAACATAGCTTAAACTTAGCCCTAGGTCGTCCTGTTAACTCTTCATTAAAAAGCAGGCCCTTATTGTTTTATTTAAGGGTCGCTTACCAATAGTCGCAAGACTTTAGTGAAGGGGGACTCTTTTGAGATATTGCCATGCAACACCACTTTAGTGCTTGAAAACAAAAAGATTAGTGTACTTTTATCATATACTAAACGAAAATTGTGCATTTCGATTTCTAAGACCGTGCTGGAACGTGCGTTTTGGAGCGCTTTACTGTGCAATCTAAGAAATTTTCATTGGCTTGACTTATAGTGCGGTATCAGTTCATCAAAGGTTTTAATCAATTTCAGAACCACTGATCCACTTGGAGTAAGTCTTAAAGATAATAGAAATTTTTTATTAAAAACTTGCACTGGGAATTTTTAAATTTGTTTCAGTATCTTTTAAATTTTCATTGTGGTTGTCGGAAACGTTGGTTGTAATTATAAGATCTCGATTCAACGTATTTATTCGACAACAAAAACTAATTAAATCTGTGATTGATTAATTTGACGTAGTGTCTTGTGCGTGTGGCGATCGAACCATTATCAAGCTGCCACCACGGCTGTTACTCAATCCCTTGGTAAACACAATATTTTTATACTATGTACCGATGGACTTCTACCTATTCGAATTCGTTGGTGGCGATCAACACCACACGGTGCAGTATGCACTACTGAGCATAGGCATAGCATAGCTACTGTTTACTGAGATGCAGGATGCAGGTCACGAAATTAAAATTGAAGAACATCTCGTCCCTTCTCTGTGTTCCGTGATAGTCGCTGCAAGCGGCAGATGTCACTACAAATTCAATTCCAAGATATCCAAATTCCAATTTCTTATGTGATTACATGTGAAATACCGCGTCAACCCGTTTGACGTCATTTTTTGTACTAAATCTTGTATTGGATCCAAGGATTCGCTAATTGCTTCCAATAATTCTGTTGCAGATTTTATTTACTTTATTAATGTTATTCAACATCTTGATTGTCCTTAATACTAGTGATCAGATGGATCTGATGGAAAATAAATCCTTCTGACTCTCATATTGCTTAAAACAACGATAGTAAAATCATGCATCTTCAATATTATATACATTTTTTCATGTTTCACTATATTTTCTACTAGCCATTAATTGAAATCGTGTTCGATTGACTGAAATATCTTTACCAACATTTCAGCTATCTCGGTAGCCTTTTTCCGTTCATGTCGGACAGACCGTGAATTTCGACTTCTAAAAAATTTATTTACTCGACAAAATGTTTTATTTCAAAGAATAATAAATTTGTTTTTAACTGTTTCGTAGAAAATATCAAATAACAAAATTTTCTGAAACTTCGGGAGTGGAAACCTTCAAGTGGATTAATTGATTTAAAATTCGTTTAAACTTCATTAAATTATTACTTCCTAACCTAAGATGAAACCTCGTTAAACTTGTTGTCGTTATTTTTGAGAAGCTCAATAGCACTGCAGAATTGTCCCTGATACTTAATCAGTGGATATCTGTTGCTAAACAAAACAAGCAAAACAAATTAACCCATTTGAGAAAAGCTAAGGAACGCCCAAAAATGTCGTACGACTTGTAATAAAAAATTAGATGTTTGAAATTTTCTTTAAATATTCGATGTGCGTATAAAATCTTTTATTCTTATAAGTATTGTAAATAAATTCACAGCTATTGAAAACAAATGTGTCGTTGTTAGGAATTATGCTGTCTAGGACAAATTCCGTAATTCGCGCATTTATTTGGACATTCAACCCCTTGCCCCAAAAAAACTGTGAAGAAAAAACCTCCCTATGAAGGCATATCCTGCCCGTTCAGTACATGATTTTGTGCACCATGCTGACTACGCCCCTGATGCAGGCCTTGGTTGCCCTGCTCTGATGATAATATCAATGCAATCATGAGAAACATCAAATATTATAGATATTGACACGAAAAATTATTTGCTAACTCCTTAGTTATAACATTTTGAAGCAAATCCCTCTTATTCATTCACTGCGATTTTTTCACAGGTACCTAATGACTTAATGGTCAACTCTAGTTGTGCAGGTTTTGCTTTGGGTTAATGTCTTGTATTACTGGTTGCAAACAGCGATAGCTGTCAAAATCTTTTCTTCAACAGGTATTACAGCTATTTTTGTTTATAAAACAACAAAACATTATTTGACTTATTTTCTAGCACGTTCACAGCACGTTTTTTGCTTTACCTGAACCAACATTTACTCTCAAACTTTGCTCTTGAATTACAAATTCATTGCATCCCAAGATTAAAATTGAAGAAGTGAAGGGCGTGAACGAAGAGCGATCCTCAAAAGTGTGATTCAAAAAACATCGTGTTGAAAGAATTCATTCAATATGGATCAATTAGCCGTAGAGAAAAAATTGTCACTTGTTTATTTATTTTGTGCATTTGCTGGTGCAACATGCAGCATAACAACAGGTATTGCTTGGGGGCATTGGTATCGCACATTAGATCAATGTGTAGACAGGAACTGCAGCTGTATTATCTATGGACAGCATACATATACAGTGTTTCTGGGTAATGCTTTAATCAACTATTGATACCAACAGCAGTCACATTTGATTTATTTTAGGAGGTGAGCAGGCCCCATGTATCTGGGTAACTTTTGGACCACTACTCTATGTATTTTGCACTGTTGGTTTGGTTTGTTTCCATGGCTATAGAGTTCTATTTGCTACAAATTCCTCAAAAACAAGAGCATCAAGAGCAATGTTAGCCAAAATGGAGTGAGTTTGTATATTTTATAAATAATTTTGTTATATATATAAAAGCCTGGGTGCTGATAATTGATATTATCATAATAATGGCAAGTATGTTTAGTAATAGTTTGACGGTTTTCAAGTAAATAACATTTTTTGAAATTGTCTAAAATCTACCTTCTATCAATGATTTGCATTCATTGTTCCAAATTTATCATTTTTATCATAAGTGTTTTTTACAAAATTGAAATTTAATGTCAGAACTCAAGAGAAGATTTTGAAATGGTAAAATACTGTTCAAATAAAGACTGCAATATTTAGTTTCATATGGAAAAGGTGTATTGTATAGTGTTTTACAATTTCAAAATTATTATAGAACAGATTATAGGTATATAGATTTTTGATGGGATTGACTGATGAAATTTCAATATTGTAGAAAGTTTGAAAAAGGCATTAATATTGTGACCTGTTGATTTATTTAAAAATATTTGTTAAATACATTCAAAGCGCTAATTAATGTAGAGTATTTTGATTAAAAAAAATGATAAAAATAAGAAATTTGGAACAATTAATGCAAAAACATTGATGGATTGTAGATTTGGATAATTTCGGAAATAAGTGATTTACTCGAGAACTGTGAGAGTTTTGCTAAACAAAAATTGCCGTTATTCTGATAGGTCGTTAATCAAACTATCAGCACCTGGGCATTTGCAAACTATTCATGGAAAACCTGTATATTCAAAACTATTTTAATATAGAACTATACCAAATCGTTACAAATTGTGTCGTACCTTATATATAAGGTAATTTTGTTTATATGATTTCAAAGGTATTTCATGCTCCATGCCAAAAGGAAAAAATCTTAATTGAAAAAGTTTCAGACATCACTTCAGATGAAGGATGCATTGCTAGCCGAAATGTGTACACCTACTTCAAATTAATAATAATAAAAATAACTTTATTTTATCCTCAGCGACTTCAGCTGAGCTGTTCCACTTAACTGAGGACCTTAAGTAGAATGACTAGAATAAATGTGACACCTGTATTAACTAATATTCAAGTTAATTAAAAACATGGCTACATATCATTTAATTGATATACACAATCTACTGTACATTTTAAACATCTAGCTTGTATTTTCAATGAATATTTTTGAAATACTTTTTCAAAACTACTAAGATCTCTGTTTTTACTAACACTGGAAGCTGATTTTAAAGAAAATTAGTTCTAAGTACTTGGTGTATTTCAAGATACTGCTAGGCATTCCCAAGATAATTTGAAATATTTCGAGTTACTTCCAGACACTTCCAAGACTCTAATTTGTAAGTTATTTAGAAATCAAAGAGATATTTCTGAAAATACAATAAGGCTAGGTAAATTCATGAAATGTAAGATCTAATTAGGTACTTTGTTAAATAAATATAACTTAGTTGTTTTTAACACCATATAAAAACAGCTATTCAAAACATAAAATTTTTGTAAACCTAGTTTCATTTATACAAGTTGGAGCATCTATTGAGCTTCTCTGATTATAATTAATGAAACTGTAAATATTGATTTTTGTTGTTATAATGTCATTCTTCTGTTAGTTCTTTTGATGCCAATCAATTTATTTGTTTTTTAATTTTTTTTGTAGACCTGGTGAATCCATACAAATTGAGGCAGTTTCCCAAGAAAGCACTAGTCCATTACCCACAGCATACTGGGTGACAGTTTCTGTCCTCACTGGACTATTCACTATATATGCTATCATACATTTTAGTATATATGTTGATGGATATTATACAACATGCAATCAATATAGAAAAACATTGGAGCAATTCTTGGGTATACATGGAAGTGCCTTACCTGTTATTTACAGTAGATTATCTTGCCAAGGTATATTTGATTTCATGGACTACATGCAGCTAGACACCGGTAATGCATTCAGAAATGGTATAATAAATACTGGTTTAGATTTAGCCATTGCAATTGCCTCATCATTCTTTTCATGGGTCCTTCTATTTATAGCAACTGTGTTAAATATTCGTATAGCCAAGCAGAATGAAGATATTTAATATTTTTATATGAGCATAAGAGTATGCATTTTCAATGAATGATTCATGTGCCTATAGTTAAATGTCACATTTCAATAATCCACATCGATTATATGGCACTCTCCATTGCACTGTGTGTGATAAGACTATTTTAAATCTTGTAAGATATAATTCTAGGAAATAGTAAAAAGGTGAATGTCTTGATGCTGTTTATATGCAATATATAATAACACTCATAACCATAATCAAGTTGCACTTGACATCGGATGTAAAAGATAACAGAATATCAACTTATCTAGACATTAACTTTGTACTTTCCGAAAAGATATACCTCACAATGTACCTATATTATTGAGTAGCCATAAAGTATTTTAATTTTTTAAGTAATGTAATTGCTATCATTAGTTTAATGGGATGTATTAGGAATTGCTTCCTAAAACATTTCTGCGCAGGATTCAGTTTTCAGTGAATATGCTCAAGGCATATCAATATCTTATAGTCAGTGGGCAAAACAATTAACAACTTCTGCTCCACAATATTTTAGTTTGCATAATTTTAAGGTTATTTTGTTGAATAATGCAATTTCTCACGATTGTGTATCCTGCTAAGTCTCAAACTTATTCTGCAGTTGTCTCTATGATTCATTGTGTTTCACCTGGCATATAAATTAAAAGCACATTTGTTGAATAAGAACATTTTACTAAAATATTTTGGATGCCCTTTCTCCCGTCATACAAGTACAAAAATATTGAATCTTAATTGAAAATAATAAATGTGGACAAGAAAGAATGGGCTTATTTTCCTACTTGAAATCACGACATTTCTCTTGCTCTACTAAAATGAGGTTTGCCTGAATTCCTACTACACCTGGTACAAATTCTTGAGTGCTTAACAGACTTTTATATTCAGAAGGTATGGAGAGTTTAAATTATTGTTCATCCCAAAGATTGGTAGGTTCTATTACATTGATCAAATTATTCTAACTATAATAATAGCTAGTGGTACTGTGGTAACCCAGCTCTCTATGTATGCAGTATAGTAACACTATCTGCCGGTTAATCTCAACAAACAGCTGTTACTCTTTAAGAAAAAAGAAAATGTTGAACATTAGTCGACCAAAACGAAAAACTTATGAAAGTCGAAATACAACTAAAACTTCATCTTTCATGGAGGATTCAAATAATTTCATTCTGGATAATAATATATAGGTAATTTCAATTTTGTGACCTCCATTTCAACCAGTTGCACCACTGAAAAATGATTTTATCTTGCGAAATAAGAACTGAACAGTATCTTATCCTTTTTTGAAATTCAATTACCTATTTAATGGCATCAGGAAACAGTCTCATTTTAAGTGTATGCTCTCCACTATCCGTCAGACCTGCTATAGACAAATAGACATGCATGTTTCGTCTTTAGCATAGACTCGTCAATATATCCTGGCTGTCTAACTCTAGAGAGCAATTGGGTGGTGTATACATAACCCAGTCAAGGGTCTGTTAGCAACATCAACACTCATCACCAAGCGTCGCGCACTATGGCGCTGCCCATTGGCAACTTTGACTTCGTAAGTTGCCAATGGGCAGCGCCATAGTGCGCGACGTTTGGAGATGAGTGTTGAGTCTCATTTTGTCATCTAAGTTATGCACCCTTGTAAGTTTGGTTGTCGTCGATAATGAAACGAAAATCGAACCAGTTATTTAAATATTGAGATGCATCAGTTGATTAAAGCTTTGATAAAAAACTTTGGAATTATCTATTTTTTAGATAATAAATTATGTAGGCGATAGCCATTGCAGCTTAATTGGTTTCTATAAACTAAATGAAAGAGTAAGGGTTTTCAATTACGGGTTCATTTTGAGATACTATCACGATACATATACACCTGTATGCCGATGCGCATCCGACTCTGGTTTCGTTCCACGTGACGTCGCAGGGAATAAAGTCACAAGCGACCAATGAAATAACGTATTTCTCTGACGCCGAAATGCGCCTTGGGCCGGTGTACTTGTATCGTGGATAATATGAAGTATGATAACAGTAAATATAGACAGAGAGACTTACTACCGGTCCGCAAATGTCCATCTTGGCGAATTAATGAGTTTTAAGCAGCGTCTTGTAGTTACTGCCAATCTCGCAAATGTTAAATACTATTCAGTGCCATTCCATCTAATAACTTTAGAACCTTCTACTTTATATTCAATTAAAAAGATTGAAAATATTAACATAATGCTGAAATTTAATGATCATTGAAATGCTCAGTACAATAATTTTGGTAACACATCCAATAACGTCTTGCAATTATTGAAATTATGTTCCAACCAGTTTGACATACTTACTTAACGCCGCTAGGTCTTGTATTTGGTCGAATATTTTGTCTCAGCTTTTAGTTGGTGTAATTACGTCGTGAATGTTTTACCAATAATTTATGTATATAGGATGGTATAAAAAATTATTTGCTGATGGAACAAACCTTTAAAAGAAAATATTTCAAAATGCAACAAACTTTATTATATGCATATATAAAAGTGTAATTAATATGAATTACAACTAGCTTTCGAATGAATGCAGATAAAACATTTTATATTACAAAAATTTTACATTTCTATGACTTCGTCATCATAAAGTTTCATAGCTGCACCTAAAAATAGTTCGTAATATAAAATATTTGCCAAATTGCATCTATAAAAGCTGTAAAAATTATTCATATCATAATATAATAATTCTATTGACTATATAAATAAATAAGGAATGTAACAATTCATTTCAGAGTGATTTTACAATTTTTTACTTTATAACATAACAATAAACAATGTTTAACAAATTTGGAGGTACACATTTATTTACATGCCTTATAATTGACTCAGGTCTCCAACAACGCTTTGATCTCAAAGACACTATTACGGTTCCAATGATACCTTTGGTTTCTGTAAAAAGCTTGGAAAGTAACATTTCGTAAAATTTTTAAGGGACTCTTAAACATATCACAGTTCTACACATTCGTTACATATGTATGTCTATAACAAGCTGGCTATTAAAAAATTCAACTTATCATATAACATACAAACCCTTGAATAAGGAATTATCAGTGCTTCTAGATAAGAATCATTTACTAAATGTTACCGCATCAGTTGATTTGTTTTCAGTATTCAAAAATAACAAATCTTCGAACATTTTATTATTTGCATATTGGCGGCTAGGTTAGTAACATTAGCAAAAAGTTTAGCAGGATACAAATTATTAAACATCACATCAGTTTTGATTAAAAATAGCCCTTGGAACGGAAAACTCGTACCAACCGATTTTTCTTGTTCTCAATACACTACCAAGAGAAAATAGGATTGGGCAGATATTTCTTGTAAATGGAGTTTTGCAGGAGTGCAAATTTGCTCAGATATACAAGACATTGTTATTTACATATTGATTATCCGCGAACAACGACTGAAAACTATATATATATATTATATATATATATATATATATATATATATATATATATATATAAAGAGATGTAATCCTTAAAATATAATCTGAGTTCAGCTGTCGAATTTCGTACAATATTTGGTGTACGGTACACATTAAACTATAAATTATCGGACAGGGCTAGTTTGTAAGTCACCAATTAAAATAGGCAGTTAACTTTATTTTGCCATTGGAATTACTAACATGCTTACAGATTTGATTTTGTTCGAAAACATTGTAGATAGAAGAATGCCATGTTATAAAAATATAACATTTTAAATATCGACAACTTGTTCATACGATAAATGTCTTCTTGAAAAGCATGCTTTTTATGAAGAAATGATGTATCCAATCTCAAAACACAAAACTACTACTTCTCGGAGAAGCTAGATAGATTTCGATTATTTTAATCTACCACTGACTGAGGTCACCTTGTTTGTTTCCTAAAAAAAAAGCGGCACCACCCCTTGTGTAAAAGCGTACACTACAACTTTTATTCTTTCGCCCGTTCCCTAAAAATTTCCCAAATTTTCATTAAAATTCATGTATCTGAAAGAATTCAGAGCTGAAGATAATACATATTGGACTATTTCTTGAATGGCATTTGCTGGTTGATTCAAGGTTCATATGCATGTGTTATGAAAATAACTAGAGGGCAATTTGGTATCTTCAAACTGGTAATTTGCTTGCTGGAAAACCGAAAATTGACGTCTATAAAATGCTTTTATTATGGGATAACGGTTTAAGCTAACAGTCGAAAACTATATTTGGTAAATAAAATGTCAATACTACAAAGTATGTGTTATTCTGGGAGATAATGGATGAGAGAGATCAAAATTAGATGCCAGCATTCAGTTAAAAGCAGTGAGCAGAGACAGTAGAGTCGTAAATATATTTTACTGTAATTATCATACAAACCCTTGAATAAGGAATTATCAGTGCTTCTAGATAAGAATCATTTACTAAATGTTACCGCATCAGTTGATTTGTTTTCAGTATTCAAAAATAACAAATCTTCGAACATTTTATTATTTGCATATTGGCGGCTAGGTTAGTAACATTAGCAAAAAGTTTAGCAGGATACAAATTATTAAACATCACATCAGTTTTGATTAAAAATAGCCCTTGGAACGGAAAACTCGTACCAACCGATTTTTCTTGTTCTCAATACACTACCAAGAGAAAATAGGATTGGGCAATACTTGAAAATTTTGTGTGACTATGGGGAACGTGGTCACATCGATCAACATTCGAGGTATATATGAAAGCGACGCTGCGCATCGACAGATTCATTTGATTTCTCCTGGGCGCTAATTGAAGCTACTCGTGATTACTGAATTAACTGTTTCGACTGCCTCGGCAGCTTTCTTCAAAGTACAAAATGGGAACTCAAGTTTGAAAATTACCGCATTAACATTTAAAAATACATTTATAAACGAGTTTTCTCTTTATGTCCTCTTTGCCACGCAATACTATAAATTATATTATATAAGCGAATAAAGTGAATCCATCATGTGGACTTGTAATTAGTTAACATATAACAAACTGAACGTATTTTAGTAGAAACAGGTTTTTATGCTATATATGATAAATAATAATCATATTAAAGAATCTGCCTATTTAAATATTACCATGACAATCTCTCACATTTCTCAGTGTGTGATTCGATGGGTATGGTTCTTGAGAAGATTTAATCCAGGTTTCCCAATTCAACTAACAGGTGTACCATTTTTGTCTCTCTCTCAGGACATAGGAGAAAGGTGACATTATGACTTGTTATCTAATTATCAGTGAAATTTTTCTTTTTCTAGATATTTTTAATGTACAAATTTCAAACATCATTCAATTCAGGCAACGCTGCTTTGAATAAGTCTACAAGACAACGAGAGTGAGAGTATCTCGGTGTATACGCAAAACTAAATAATAAAAAATAGTTGAAAAACGACTGGATGCGATAATATTTAGCGACCTTAGAGTTAAAATACAAACTTTATGTATACAGCTAATTGAATGCATGAATATTGATAATACTTGACCGTAACAAAATAATACAAAGCTCTGTAATACTGAAAAAAATAACAAGAAAGATCAATGTTATTATTGTTCCATTACATCAGTCTATTGATGTCAATAATCTCATTTTGTAAACTATACACATGGTAAAATTCAACATTTGGATAGAATTGAAATTACTACTAAATACTATTTTTCAATATAAGCACTTCTTATGAATTATGCAAATATTTAGTATACATTCACGAGAAAAAATGAATATACATGTATATATTGCAATAATCATTGATGCCTAATATTTTGATTTCAGGGTCTAACTTTCTATTGCTTGGCTACAATTTCTAGAACATTCTCCAGTATTACTATTAAAATGTGCAATGAACAAAATGCACAAAAAAAAAACATTAAATATGTGGAACGTTTCAAATATAGCGAAACCTGTTTTGTTAAACACCTGTGTAAAATTTACTCAATTGAATCACAATGTTGCCAAGTAAGAGCATCTACAATTTTTCAATAGTTAGTTTTATCGAAGATTTCATCTAGTATGCCAGTTTCTTCATGTAGGTAATTACTGTTCTACAATAGTTGAACTAAAGGCACATTAGCTGCTAAATAGAGGATGGAATCATTACACAATTTATAGATCAAAATCACTGACATTATGATTACAAACTGTCATCAATTTGTTTTTAGCTCTTAAAATTATACATTAAATAGCATACGCGATCTTACAAATCAATGTTCTGTAAGTGGTGGTTTCCTTAACTGTGGAACTCCTGCATTATTATAGAAGACATTGTGATGTTATGTACAACAGAGAGTGTATGATCGAGCTACTGTGAGGATATTCAATTAAGTTAAAAATAGAACATCCATAAATGGAGTAAAAAAATATAACACCTATCCTCTTCTTTGGATACATATGCAAAAAGTGAATTCAATGAATTATGGTATCGTTATTCAGCGCCAAACAATGGGACTCTCAAATTGCATGAAGACTTGGATAGAATTCAGTTCATAGTAAGCATAATGTCAATGAATAATATCATTTGAAAGTCTTATCAATTCGCGTTATATCTTACAGTATGCTCTAATTTATGAATATCTTGACATTCAAATTCAACTCAAGTGAATGGATTATTAATTCTCTTGGATCCGAACTTCTTTTCTTCTTGTTCTGGACTTCTTAAAACCTCAAACGGCATTATAGAACCTTCTACTATATACTGATCATCTAAAGGAAAATCCTCAAAACTCATATTGCTGAACCCACCTTCAATTTTGCTTTTAGCCGAGAACTTTTTGGATTTGATACTTCCTTTCTTGTAAACATGTCCACTTTTAGCACTTTTTGGTTTTACTGAGAAACTAGGACTTTCATCTGAAACGCCATCTTCGATCAAATGGTATTTTGATTTTTGATCTTTTTCCTTACGCTTGTCTTTCTTTATTCTATGTGAAATATCTTGTTCGAACTGTAACTTCAAATTTCCTTCAGAATTTGATGTTGGAAAATGTGTACGCTTTTCAGGTGCAGGAGGGCTAACCAAATCATTGAAATATTGAAGGCTTTCCGGAATGTTTAAATTTTCATAATGGTTAGTTGTTTCAGAAAAATTGGTAACATCTGACACTATTTCTGGAGGATCTAGGACGAAATTATCGTCCAGGAATGGATTTAAACTTGGTGTAGATACTGACTGGAGACTGGGCTTAACTTTGTTGAAGCTCGACAATGTTTCTTCTTGAAAGGAACGTTTATCAGCGGTAACTTCAACGTCCATCTTCTTATTACGCTGTTTTGAAAACGGCGCTAGAGCAAACACATCTTTATTGTCTTCGTAACTACTTGAAGGCGCAATCCAAATTTCATTCTTCGTATTATTTTTCTCGCCGTTCCACTTTTGGTTGAACTTAACATCGCAGTCAGAATCCAATTCGTCATCCATAAGGAGCGGCTTTTCACCATACTGGTGACCGACAAACAACATGTCTTCTGACTGAATAGTCATTTTCTTGGAATCTTCACGCTGCTTGCTGCGAATCATCCTACTGACAGCATCTTCTTCGTGAGTTGCCATGCTTTCACATTCCGCATGGTAAGCGGATGAACCGCAAGTCTTTATACTCTCACTTACAGTTTCGTCCTCCTTTGGTGGTACCTCTAGGTGATCTTCATCTACCCTTAAATCGCTAGCCGAACCAATGGAATCATCCGAATCAACATCTACCGACGCATCTTTAGATTCGTGTCTTCTATTTGCTTTTGTCTCTTTGCGCCGCAGACTCTTTAAAGGCATTTCTACGGTTTTGTATACAGAATGTAGTTTTTCAGGTATATTGATTTTTTTCTTTCGTTTGGACTTCATATTATCTTCATCGGAACTGCTATTGGATGTAACATCGCAGCCTAGTTGGGTTAATTTTTCATACTTGGACCTGTCTTCAAGCGGTGCTCTGACGTATGGCGGTGAAAGGGGGACATCACTGTCTAGCTCTGTACTGATGAGAGGAGCTTCACCTTCCGAAGAAGCCAGCATCTGTTCTGGAGAATCGCTGTATGGAATGCTTTCTTCAAATAGGGGTTCACGGAGAGATTTCTTAAAACGTAGTTTAGCTAGAAAAGTAATGAATGCTTGTAAATCTTCAATAATAGAATTTGTCATTATTAAGTGCTTTTAAGAAACTTTTCTCGTATCTGCTAAACTGTTATCTTGACTTTTTGCTCAATATAAACTTATTTTTGTAATATTCACGCTCAAGTAATCAGCACTTGGATGGACAATGTACCTCAGGATGCAATTTATATGGAATATATAGCAATCATACGTTTTCAAAATATTTTATGAAATGTTTTACGAAACGATTTATTCATTTTCGTACCACATGGTTTCCCCGTTTTCTGATATGTCTAGTCCATGAATTATATCGATGTAGTTGCAACTGCATGGCAACTACTCAGGATTTATCCGTATCAAGGTATCCTTGCTTATGGACCTTCAAATGGAAGCTTCTGATTTCATAATCGCTATTTTTGTTTATGGTCATACTCACTTAAAAAATCTCAGACACTTGGACCTTACTTTCCAGCATCCCTATCCAAAATTGTTCAATTTATAGCAATAGCAAATAGATTTCAACGGTGACATAATATTAATGAAGATTTTTGAGAGTTGTGCTAAATGAATTAAGATATATTCATCTATATTAAGATAATACCATAATTATATCAGGAAGGTTGTGCTCCTGACTATTCAGAAGCTTTTCCATAAATAGTTTTTAGAAATTATTTAAAATATAATTTACTAATTCCATACAACTTGCCATTACTCTGAAAAAAGCATAAAAATCTTCGTAATAAGCTGTATTTCACAGATTGTTTCTATGTTGTTAATGAAGTTCTGGTATACGGAAAACTTCCTTTTGCTTACACTTAAGTTAAAATATTTTTACGAACATTTCATGGTTTTATTATTCTTTGCTGATTTAATGCGAGAGTTTGTTTAATACTATCGCATCCATGAAGTAGATATTGATTGGTTAATTTCCATTTACCATCGTAGTTCAGATGAGTATATTTTATATATAGATATCGGAGGTACTTAACAAATCAATCTAGATCGTTTTTTTATTCCTGGAAAGGAGTTCCATAAGAGGGTGGAAATGACTGTGATTTTTGGTGATGAGTAATACTTGGCTTGTCCCTCTGCAAATCGCCAGGTTGTGATTGCATTCATCCTGCCCTACTACAAATGGGGCCTGGAAGAACTGCTACCACACCTGCTGAAAATATTCAGAATTGGCCTAGCATACTGTTATATTCCGAAGGTTACTCCCTAAAACTAGCAGGATGGATTACACCATACCAAAGTCTATTCGATCTATCAGTCTCACACCGTTCCTGCTGAAAGCGATGGATAGGCTGCTAGACAGATGCCTCATGGATACCGTACTAGAAGGCAACCTTTTATAACCCAATACGCCTACACCCCAGGAAAGTCCATTGATACCGTTTTGCATCCGGTAACAAGCATGACATATATATACGAGTATTGACGGAGCGTTTAAAGAAGATAACATCAGCGCTTTTACTGAAAGGAGTTTCTACCACCGTCAGTGGTTGGATACTCAACATGCTCTATAAAAGGATGGTACAAGATAATGTAGGGAGTGTTACTACGAGAAGTCTGGTAACTAGAGGCTGTCCACACGGCGGGGTTCTATCACCACTTCTGTGGAACCTGGTTCTCGATAGCCCCCTAAACAGGCTAGACTTTAAGGGAATCTATAATTGCAGACGCAGATGACCTTGAGTACGCTACAGTTCCATAAGGCTATTTGCGAACGTGCGCGAATATCCCTAGGGAATATTGAAGAATCCGGTTTGAATAAAGCTGGTTCTCTTTACGAAAAAACCAAAGTCTGCGAACCTGGGGCATCAAGACTCCTAAGTGTAAGAGATTCGCGTAGGTTAAATCTCTTGGAGATACTTTGGATGGTACCATGCGAACTATATCTACGTAAAAAAACGTAAAGGAGTAATGGAGGTAATACTGAAGTTGCCATCACTAGAAATTTAACTAGAGAAAGCCGCCTTGGGTACGATGGTACGCTTCAAATCTGGTGGAGCATAGCTGTTGCAAAACTGCGTATTCTATAGACTGACGTCGACAGTATTCTTTCAAAGTTTATCTTTGATTGTACTTATGGAAATCTTACAACTCCTGAAGGTCAGATTTTTGAGGGTATTATCAACATCTACACATACGGATATAAGAAAAATGATGGGGCTAGATGTGGTATATATTCCAATATATGGATAAACATGCCAGCATGACACAGCTAGAAGTGGCTGGCATAACCATAACAGCCAAAGAAATCACCCTTAGGAACATCATGGGCAAAAATATTAGACTCACAGCTGACAGAGGACAGGCTTTACTGACTTTCAACTGTCACAAACTAACAACAATGTCAGTAATGGACTGCCATCAGGTACTTGTGAATGCTTCTACCAGCAAAAACAAAATGTTGTTTGGATAAAAGGACTCAATTTCCAAAGGCAATATTACAGCTGACCGACTGGCATAGAAGAAGGCTGCCAAGACTCAAATCCTTGGTCCTGAGCCACACTGTATTCTGCCCGTCATTGCTAAGTAAACTAGTGAAAGATAAGAACCACTCAGTTTTTAAGAATATTTGGGGTGGCACCTCTGACTGCCTATTTGCTAGGGAATTCCTCATTTATCCTAGTGAAGAAGTAGCCAAATGCTATCTTTACATGTTTAGAAAACAACTGTGCGTCGCCACGGGCATTGCAAGAGGACACGGTCAGCTAAGGAAAAGCCTCTTCAACATGAGGCTGAGTAAAATACCCCTATGATGGGGCTTTGAAGATGAGATGGTTAAGCATTTGCAGGGTGATTGTCCTATCAATCCGAGAATCCATTCTGGAGCGCTGGCCGTCTATGTCTGTCACCACCTTCTTCCGCAGCGTACAGTGGCTGAACAACCACCCAGTTTTGAGCAACTCCTTGAGAAGAAGTACAAGGGGTCCAATGCGGCTTACGTATTATGATCACAGCAGATATCCATTCCTCTAATACGGGATAAAGACAATGATTTTTGTCATTTGAACTGGTAATTGTTTTGTAATTAAGTTACAATCATGTGTTTTCACAGAACATTTTATTCAGATGAAATCCGACATATTGCAATTATCGATTGTTCGCAAGTTTTTCTCACGGTTATGCTGAAAATATGTGACACCTCATGGAGTAGCTTAAAACACTTACTTGATAAAATTGTGTAATTGAAACAGAAGGTTTCACAAGACAACTGTTTTGATTATATGTTTCGATTTTCGATTCAATATTTAAATCACAATCTGAGGTTTATTTATGAAACCTTGTGTTTAAATTACACAATTTTATCTAAATGATGAAATAATTTCACCACGTAAGAGCATCTACAATCTAGATAAAAAATTGTAAATTTCTAGTGGTATGTTCTGCAATCGTTAATTCATTTTTGTATTAGCTGACGCCAAATAAAGTTCAGAGCTATAACTTATGTTTTTTAATCAACAGAGCATCATTTGAAAAATGAAGTTAACAGGAACATAATTTTGATCATTGGCTATATAGGGCGCGTGCAATTTTTAATTTCTTCCTCAAATCGGCCCTTGAAAACTATTACTATTCTACGGAAAATCTTCAATTTCTTTTATAATTATTTTCCAGGAGTATAAATACCATTTTGGAAGAATTGATAGGTTAGTAACGTACCTACTTGCATGTTTATTGTATTATCGAAAAAAATCAAGTATGTCTTCAAAACATACTAGAAAGTACAAATCCCATAAACATGTTCATAGAAAATACTGCGCATGGATATTCAAGTCATGAATATATGTCACTTAAAATAATGGAACATTTCATGTTGAAGGTGGTCAACCGCTTGACAGCTATTACCGTCAAAAATTGTTGGAGTCTCTGTAAACACAGTTTACAGCAACTTGTATATCTATATCCATATTATAATTTTCCGTTGTAGAATCAAATTTTCTAAAAAGCTTAGATCAAGCGGCAAAAAGGCTGTTTCAAACAAATAGTTGTGGGTTTCAAGCTGTTAATTAGTGCAGAGATAGTGTTAATATTGCCCACCACCATTATTCTGGAACAGCCATTTTTAGACGCTAGGATAAGTCGTATTTCCTCCGAAATATTAAACATTTTCCGGAAGGGAGTTAAATAAATAAAGCAGTTAACATAAAAGCAATTTTATTGCTGAATAATATACAATAATAGCTGTACAAATTGTTTGAAAATGATCATAATAACAGTTAAATGATTATTTTCAACACTAAGTCTATAGAAGAAACAAAATAGGTCGAGTATTATTATTGCAGCCCTAGATCTACATGTGTTGTGGATTATCTTTGTATGTGTCAAGTCAGTAATACTGGTTGACTGATGTGAAATATAAGGGAAAAGCTTATTTGATGAAACAATAAAAAATAGTACGATTGTTATTACTTCACCAATAAAACGAAAATGCCCGTTCCAGAGATTTATTTTAGCTCAAAAAAATGTGAAGAATGATTCACGTAGATTTGGTGTCTAAATAATAATAAATCCATATCTTTTCATGCTAAATCATGTAGAATTATATTATTGTATTGGTTAATGAAAATCAAGAAACTGGTCATATCATGCAGATGATTGAAGAGAGTTGACATGAGCAAAGTTACGAATATTCAGTAGTTATGATCGCTTGGCTATCCTTACTATGCAAATTATATTACAGATTACACATAAAATGATTAACACATTCTATTTTCAAAATTCATATTACATTAACTTCAATATTTAAACGATTTAGCTTGACTAGTGGCCCGTGTTTGGTAACCATCAAATGAGAAATGGCGGATCCGCTCCTGAGTTCTAAGAGCACAGCAGCAGCAAGTTTCACAATGATTATTTTATATCATGGAAAGTGAAGTAATTTTTTTTCACGAAGATAATACTCCACTTATATATATAAATTATATTAAAAACGCAATAGAACATTCTATTTTTCATTTATGTGTCTGTGACTTGAATAGATTGCCAATTTTCGGCACTTGGAGGCATATATGGGTTTTTCTAATCGGATTCATGATTACAATTCGTATAAAACATACAGATGAAACTGGACGCATGCAGATCTAGGGCACTTCAGTGAATCTATGGAGGAAGATAGGGGATCAATACTTCTAAAAATGCTGTTCCAAAATTAAAAGTGATCGTGCATTGAAATAATCAATTTGATACACTCAACTCATCAACAAAATTGTACTTACCTAAAAAGGATAATATACAGTACCATAAAATAAAAAATAAAATTATCATAAATTTTATTTCTGTTGATAAGCCCCTCAAGTTGCAATAGGCCCTTGCATACCGAAAACACCAAACAGGGAAAAGGAATTACAAATACAAACTTTCAATGAATCAACAGTAAAGTATCTTTGGCTGCAAATGTCATTTATTCTTTCGCCCGTGAGGTGATTCCAAGTAGTTGTTAGTAGTATACAAAAAATTAGTACGACTACTTCACAAAATATTTTTTTGAATAGTGGGATAGAATTAGCTTTTGTCTCACTATGATCTCACTATAATCTCGAAAGATTTTGTAAAATTTAATTATAATGGAAAAACGGCATACAATCTATATCTTTTGTCTACGTGTTGGTGTCTGAAACTCTGCCCAAACAGTTAAGGAAAATGTAAAATTTGATAGCGTTTTCACGCTTTATAAGAAACTCGACTGATAAGCACATGTTTACACTTCGTAGGTTTCTTTATTAATGAAAAAACGTTTTCTTGCTCTTCATACCATTCTGCAATGTTTCAAACACCAAGATTTGAAAAATATTATCCGTTATCAAAACTACAATAATAATAGGTGGTTTCAGCTAACTCTATTCAACTATCAAGATTAAACGTTTTTCTACTATTTACAAATATATTTTGACTAGCAGGAAAATATAGTTCATGTTAGTTTGGTCTCTGGAACAATAATGTAAATGATCAAAATTATGTAAAATTTCACAGCGATCAATTAAATATTATTATATTTATAGTGAAATAAGCGTGTGTTTGTAGAAACTACTTTGCTGGATCATTTGCTGCTTATTAACCGAGATTAATGGAGGGCCAGATATTTGAATGACTAACTACTCCAATATTATCAGGTAGCATCGTAAGTTTAATTGGACTTTCATCAGCATATTCACCTATCAGCATACAATCTGTTTTACTGTCGTTCAATTAACGTTTATACATATTTGTTGATCATATCATTAAACCGTTCTAACGCAGTGTTTGCATTTTTATTTGATACCGATACTTTTCTACTTCGATAAAATCAATAATTTGTTCCTATATTAATTTTGTTCGTTTTATGTAAAATGTACAGAAACGAATCATAAATTTGAAATTGTTCGATAATTATTTGGGAGCATTTTGATTAGAGCATGTATAATTAAACATATATAAGCAATTGCATAACTGAAATAAATGTTATGATTACACAATATAATTACTACTTGCATTTATTGTGCACCCACAACACTAAGAGCTCACGGTTTACATATCCATCTTAAGTTTGTTGCTCAATGTTATATCAGATTTGTCCACGCTAGTAGTAGTTTCACCATTACACATTACCAATAAACTGTTGCCATTGTGATACAATGTATTACGTTCTTTGCTTCTTGCAAAATTATACTAACATTTAATGTCACCCAAACACAACTTTCATTTGCCAAATTTGACCAAAAAAATGTTAATAAGCGGTACAATATACAAGTGCAATCATTCGATGTCATCCTTTATACAGTGCAGGCTATAACTGGAAAACCACCCTTACAAATTCAAGAAATCCCAACCTACCTATGGTTGTGCAGTTATTATTCGGAGCATTCATTAGTTTATTAAGCTGCAAATCATATAAAGGCTCGTCCCCACTTAAAACTGCTACAGACTGACGAGATAAATCCTAACAAGTTCACTTCTAAGTGGTCAGTGTTTAGAGGAATAGTATTGAATGGAAAATGTTAAGCTGGGTTATTTTGAATGATACCACAAAGCTGGATCTTACATTTATGGCTAACACTGTCTGAGTCCATAATGATTGGTATTTGAGTAAAATAATTAGCACATCACATGATATATTTATAGCGCGTTACATAAATTAATAAAAACCACAAAAATGGTTTATTTTACAAGATGTTTAATTTCATATATCTTTCATTTCTACTATTTTTATACATTAAATGATTAGTCCTTATAATTCACTTTTGGAAAGGTGCCAATTTTTTTTTGTCATATCCGCTCAGTTTTCGAGATGTTTTGTTGAACAGATTAATCATATTATACTGATATGAAATTCAGGTTATAAGTACGTGTTCCCAAAAAATAAATGTTTGGAGTATACACTTATGTTAATTACTGGAAACACCACGTGATCTATATAATATAGATCGTATGAAAATATGTTTCAGTCAGAACACAATATTGCTATAATAATAAAAATTTAACTATTAATACACTGGGATATATTTTGAAATGTAAAAAGTACGGAAGCATATAATTACTGATACTGATGATCTAAAATAGATAAAAATATAATTTCAATTACATTATCGATAATAAAAATATTATCAAGCAGACTCTACCTATAACAAGACCAAGTAAGCAACATACCAAAAATGCTATACATAGTATGTTTTTTATATACGACAATGAATGAACACCGAATCACATGGAAAAACATGCTCTCACAGGACTCTACATTTATAGCATATTTTAGAACCAGAATTAAAAACCATTATCAAATGATTATATCAAAGAATTCTGGATTATAATTAGAAAGAGCTGTATGTGTAGACTAACATTTTTGAGATATATATATATATATATATATATATATATATATATATATATATATATATATATATATATATATATATATATATATATATATATATATAATTATCTACATCTTTCCAGGTGTAAACAGCACTAGAAATTAAATATATATTCAGTAGGTACTTTTGATAAGGTTGAACGGATAATTCTGAAATCACTCTTTATTTGTTATTTTAACTTTGTTAGGTTAAAGAAACGATAAAAATTGTATACGGTTTGCTATTTGGTACATTACAAATAGTAGAACTCAAAACTATTTCTGATGCTGATATTAAAACTGTTCATTTATTATTTATATAAATAATAAAAAAAAATTAGTTTACTCAGGCCGATTAATCAGATGTGGTCTGGATGTATTTCTCACAAGAATAATAATAATAGTAATGAGAATAAATGACTTCCAAAAAATAGGCAAATCTGAGGAATAGTCAAGAAAAATAAATTGAGGGTGAAATGTTTGACACAAAGTACGATCTTTGAAAATAGGTGATAAACGGTTGAATTCTACATTACATTTGAAAAAACTAGAAACGTTCAATCGACAGCTAAACCGTAAAATAACCTAATGATAAGAATATCAGTAAACGGGCGCAATATACAATTCCACTCGTTGAATACGTAGAAGTATAACGATTAAACATAACAAAATTAAATGAAAAAACTGAAGTAATTTCATTAATATACATTAAAAATAATAATGGTGAATTGCATATGCATAGGCCAAAAATCTCCAAAAATCATATAATGGGATGTTTTTTTGGCCAAGGGTATATGGCTTTCCCGTTTGATAAGTGGTGCATTACAATTTAATTGTTATTGTTTTCAATTTATTAAATATTGACTGCTTTTATTTTTCAATTTTTGTATGTTTAATCGTTGTTCTACATTATTTACTCTAATGATTCTGGTTTCTTAAATATTGTAATGTAAGTTCAACTTTTTTACGGATATTTTCAATATTTATTACTTACAAATCACATCTGTTTAGCTCTAAAAAAGACGTAAAATAAATGTCGAATCGTCGTCAATCTATCGAGTAAAACTGTCAGTAACCCGAGTCTATTTGGTCATCTCCAAATCCGAACCTTTGCTTGTATTTGACATCAAAAACTGGGAATAGAATTACTTTCTGTTTTTATTTAAAACAATAATCATATTACTTGTATCATCAACTAAGTCAGACTTACAACCTCAGTCGCAATCATCAATACATATACATAGCACTTTCGGTAGGTCAGGAAGCATTAACATTCGTTACCTGTGGAATGTAGTCCTTTGTTTATTTTATCTCTGGCACGTGCCGTCAAGCTGAAAGGCGCGCTTCCAAACGGATCTTCGGGCATCGATACGGGCAGCGAGTCCAGCTGTTGTACTGCTTGTTGAGCGGCTGTAAATAATTTTGAAAAACCTTTGCAGCTATTTGTTTCAAAATATTAATTCTACCACTAATTAATTTTTATTGTTAGTTGGAGAGAATGATTTGGCAAAGTTTCATTTTAACAAAAATTCTTTGCTGGCCGATACAGAACATTGTAAAAAGCAATTTCTCAACAGAATGGACTCCAAAATAGTTTCATTGAAACATCTATATTATCTACAAATTTTAAACAATTACTACTCTGGCACATTCTTCCATAAATACATTTTTTCTGATGCGTGAAGCATTTTGCTCTCTATTAAAAGACCAATCGACTATCAAATTCGACAGAAACAAATATTAAATTAAATTAAATAATTTGTTGGTGCGTTTTGAAATTAGCGGAACAACGTTTTTAACAGTGTTATAATAAATCAAACGACGATATTTTCCAAAGAACTGAAGGAGATGAGAACCAAACCATGTATATATATTATAGTTTACTGAAAAAATACTCAGCATACATGAAAATGTGGAAATTGTAAGATTTTATCTTGTCAAAGTTTAGGGGACAATACATTTCCATTAAAATTAATCGTGAACCTGTGTGTGAATAGTATGCAACACTTACCTCCCCTACAAGTACCGCCCTCTCCCTCCAACCGTATCCTATCGAACTCATCGTCGAACGTGTTATCAGCAGGAGGCGGTTGCTGTGAGGCACCCTCCTCGAACGGGTTCCAATCGGCCACGTCAGCGGACAGCGACCGCCCGCTCTCGCTTGACCCGGCTTGACCCCCACCGCCACCTTTGGTTACGTCGGCAGTTGAGACAGACGCGCCGGTGGCAGCATACGTCCTTCTGCAACTCCCTTGGCTGCCGCCAGTGGGCGAGTCGTCACACGCCATTTGCGGTGCCGCCCGTGCGATTGACGATTCGAAAGGCGCTAAAAACTGGGACGTTTCAGAAGCATACGCTCTGTAAGAAAGACAGGAGACACATGAACCAAAGTCAACCAAATTCAGTACATATAGCATAATATTTTTTGCAGACAAAAAGATTGTGTACTTACACAGTTTCAGAAAAAATACTCTTTTTTTTTCAGTGACGGGTTTCGATTTATGTATATTTAAATCAAAGACAATGTGTTGAGTATACTAATCTTTTTATCTGCATGATGGAAGAGTTTCACCAAGTAAGAACATCTACAATCTACATGATCATATTTTTTTTCACTACGTTTTATACTTCTGTTCAATTTTCTAGTGGAGCTTCATATATATATCTCTTGCCAAAAATGTTTCATATATTACTGGCTCAATAACTCGAGTGCCTTGATAAAAGTACAAAAATTACATTTTTGATAAAAGTGATCAATTGTTGAAAATATAATTCAAGTGTTTATTGTAAAAAATTTTCATGTTATATCAACAAAAATCATAAATTATCTGTTTAGACGTTACACCATTAAGTAGCGAAAAACTCGATTAGAGATTTATCATATTCTACAGATAGTATATGTAAGCTACACCTTAATTTGATTCCATGGTATAAAAATGACAGATTCGGTGGAAAATATTTAGTATGAAATTGAATAACTAAAATAAAATTGAGAGTTGATTCAAAATATTTCATTCAAGGATAAATGTTAAATTAATATATTTTAGAGATTTACAATTTTCTGATGGATTGGCAGGACCGAATCTATACGTCATCAAAGAGGCATTGCTTTCATTTTTTCAAAATGTTCAGTAATTGCCTCATATTAAAAAGACACCAAATCTTGAAATATGCACCAGTAATTACACATAAGAATTTCGAAAAATTACGCACTTGTTAAAAGCCGTGGTATCACTCATATTCCTTCGATGCCCTTTAGGTACAGATAACGTGGGTGACGACGGCGGCGTCTTAGTCTCGATCACTTTGTTATTATCCGCCAACCCGGCATTCATGGGTGTCATCGAGCCGGAACCCATCAAAGGGTTTTCAGGGTTCATAGGCGTCGTCGCCTCAGATTTCTTCCCGCTGCACTTCTGTGCCGTCGGAGACGTCCTGCTGTCATCCCGGAACGGGTCGGGGTACACGGAAGACTGAAACAGCGAATCCAACTGTGGTGGAGGAGCAGCGATGTCGCTAGCAGCAGGAAATAATGCTTGTGGCGAAAAGGAACTCTGTGAAATAATACTGAGTATCAAACTTGGATGATCCAAATCATAAGTCTATGGAAGCTGAAGAGCGTGAATAATATTGAAATATATGTTCTGCTGCATAGAATCGTTCAGGAATTTTCGAACATCCTTTTAGCACGTATAGACTACAATAGGTACGGTGCATGGTGCTTAGAATTATGCAAAAATTAGTTGGAACGGTGATAGAACTTGAGATGACAACTGTCCTGAAATCGATTCTAGGTTCATCGACGATGACAGGCGTTATTGGAAAAGTGTACAAGACTACAGGCTCTATTGGAACAGTGTATAAGACTCTCCCATACAAATGGTTGAAATGATGGATTTTATAATGAGCATTGTCGTGCACAGTACCTGGCGTGGCACTGCTTGGTTGAAACAAAGCTTTTATACCATTTACCAAATAGCTGTGACAAATGTTATCTCTTAAGCCTGGACTCGCCTGTATAGCCCAGCGGTCTGACAGTAGAGAGCAAGTAGGTTGTATATACCTAACCTAGATAATGGTTACATTAGCCTCCAAATGTGGCACAGGTTTTAGGCAGAATAAGACATGTCACTGTAAATGACTTCACCGTTGTCGATAGATGTAGGGGTCATCTGACAACAAGGCTGTCCAAGCTGATCTTTGACTTCGTAATGTTGCAAATGGGCAGCACCAATTTGCAATTCATATATACAACTTGATTACCCTCTGCTGTCCAACTGCCGGACTACATTAACAAGTCTAGGCTAAAGACGAATCTAGCATGTCTAATAAGCAAGTCACATATATCGTGCATACTGTGGCGGAGCTAAATGTACGTCAGTTTCTGCTATTTTGACAGAAAAGTAACTTTTGAAATCTGGCCAATGAATGTTACCACATTATGTAATTTGTCAAAGAATTAATGTAATTCATATACCCGCTAAAGAGTAGATTCTGGTAACGTGTCGCCAATAAATCATTTTTTGAATGCACATACCACATTTTATGCAAGTACCACATCACGTGAATAACGCCTGAGGGGGGCATTTTTTCCCCAAATCGCTCTACTATGTCATGATTACTGTTACTGCCAGGAATCTATCTAACCTTGTTATTGCATAACTTTACCACCATATTACCTAGGATTAATTTATAATTGTAATATATATAAATATGATACTTGTAACTTAGCATGATAAGCTACTGAGTGGATGTCCTTTTGGAGATTTTCTCTGTTGATGTCTCAAATTGTTATAAATAAATAAATAAATAAATGATAAACAAGTACTCTTCTGCTATATTGTATCATGAAGAGAATTATTATAGCATGAAACAATTCCTCATGAATTGCAAGCTTAATCTGTATACCGCATATAAGCTCACAATCAATAGAAATATGTCTAACACTTCGATATGCTGGATATAACACTCATACATAGTAGGTGGCAAGCATTTACCATTTCCTGATATCCAGCATGTGGCTTGGATGTACGCGACAATCACCAG
Organism: Bruchidius siliquastri; assembly: GCA_949316355.1. Taxonomy (NCBI): domain Eukaryota; kingdom Metazoa; phylum Arthropoda; class Insecta; order Coleoptera; family Chrysomelidae; genus Bruchidius; species Bruchidius siliquastri. Next base: position 24,250,289 of record OX438532.1, on the reverse strand, counting down.
CAATTATTTATGTTATCCGCTTTCGATTTGACTCATTATCATCACCTGCACGATCATGCCAACTCTCTTGGATCCATGATGGGAAAGGTCCAATATAAGCAAATTTCACCAATGAATAACGTGTATAGGATTCTGATATTACTACTGATACACCATATTCTAGTTCTGGGTGCACAAGTTAATTATATTGGTGTTCCATCAATTCCTACAAACCTGCGGAAACGGAGGGTTGAAGGCGTTACCTTGGGTGGACAGTGAAGGACTGTGGGATTTCTTGGTCAGAGTAGGACTAGGACTTAGCGTGAGAGGGATATTGTTGAGGTTGAGAGGTGTTGAGGAACTGCCTTTGGGACGCTGGCGGGGCATCACGCTGGTGCCTTCTATTGCCGGTGCCAATGGCGTCTTTGGTATTGATTTCACCTGGGATTGAGTCTTTTTCAGTTCGGATTCGAATGGAGGCGCTGGGAGATCTTCTATTGTAGGCGCGGGACTTTTCTGAAATCAAGATAAAAATGCCTATGAAAGGTCATATTGCATTTGATCCAGATCCCAAAGGCGACTGGAGGTCAATTTTATATTCTATAGATGACTGAATTTGACCTTAAATTTGAGAGTATTCCGCATTAGAATTTAGAACAGTGCAATATTTGACTCTCGATCAAACGTCATCATTGAAGGCATTTGAATTATAACACAGGTCTACAAAACAAAATAAAAATTTTGTGTCTATGATTTTAGCTTTGGTTTTGGTCATTTTGGTTGCGCTGAATTTTAATATATAATAAGTTTTTCTTTATAAGGTCTACTATTTTTGATTTAATATATCCTACGTATTCGAATACTGTTATTTTCATCCTACATGTAAGCATAGATGTTCAGTGGTCAGAAAGGTAATACCTAAGCCAGTTGATTTTTCTGAAACCTAACTCATTAATATGGTCCTATGGCTAGACTAATCTTAGGGAAATGAAAGGTTAGACTAAAAGACGTATTTTCCTAAGTGTTTCTATACATCTTGCAATATAAAACGAGCCATTCAAGTGAAAAAATACCTTACACTCTAGCATTTTAATTCCGTATGGTCTGTCAGTCGACGATAGATTGAAGGTTACATTGGTTAAACTTTTTTTAAATCCGCTATATCAAATCTATATAGTTGGATCCTGACTTGAACTAGAGTTTATTTTTCAAGTTGAAGCTGCAGAAGATAGACTGAGTTTGACCGCAAGTGATATATGCGTTTGCGAACGAGATTCTACAAGGTTGATATGAAACGTACTGTGGATTAGATTGATGTGTTCATGCTTGTGTGGAAAAACAGGCAGAAATCATACCATTGGGTTAGAAATGCCTGATCAGATATAAAACCTAGATGTCGAGGAAAATAATGTAAATAACGATCCCTCAGTTGAACGAGAAAATCATCTTTCTTCCACTTCAAATATCAAGCTGAGCCTCATAAAATCGTTTTTAAGGCTCTTGATAAGACTGGATTATGATGTGCATATATAGGAAGAAACATGCCCCAGTAGAGTCCAGCAAAAATTAACGCAGGAATATTTGACGGCCGACAAATAACACAACTTATTAGGGACCCTGCCTCATTGAACTCAATGAATGATGCCAAGCGGAAATCTAGACAACGGCGGCCGGTCATAAGTTTTTGAAAGAAAATAAATTTTTTGCTATATTATTATTGGTGGAATGTTCACAATTCAACAAGAAAGTAATTCCTCAAGCTCTGAAATTACCTCAGTTAAGAAAAGAGATTGGTCGTCTCTCTAGAGAGCTAGATTCAAACAAAAAAATGGTGTTATGATTTTAATCATATGTATAATTGTTAATTTTATTTTATCTTTAAGCTTTATATCTAGAGCATCTGTTATACCCTGTAGCATGACAATGTGTTTTATTATGTTCAAATAATCCTGATAATGCTCAGGGCAATATTATTTAGATACTTATTTATATATGTGTGTATTTCATGCAACACTGATGGGTTAAGTGGTGGAGTAGCCATCTCCACGATCAAGACGCTGTTAATCTCGGCGGGAGTCGTATGTCCTTGATACAAGCAGGTAATGTATAAACTGCTAATGAACAGCTATCAATTGCGCAAATTATATGAAAATGAGTATTGTCGAAAACAAAATAGCAGAATGCTTCACTGAAATAAAACAATTTTTGTATGGGATTTCTAATAACAGTGTTATTGGAATTCGATTGTAACATATCTGACCGGGGCTTGTAGTTCAACAGAGCTATTGCACACATATATCGGAATGAGTTGTGTATTTTCAGAATTAAATTGTAGAATGCTGCAGTGACATGGTGAATGAAAGATTTTTTTGCGAATCATAGAATTTTTAACCAGACTGAGCCAAATTATAAAATTTTTGCAATTTTCTATAAGCATCTGACATTTAAATACTCAACTATCATCTCACAAGTTTGAATGTTTAATTTTAGACTTTGGCGATACTCCTCAAACACTCTATTAAATAAATTTGGTGTAGGCATATTGGCAAAATAGTAAACTGTTTGTTGATCAAGAAAAACAGTTTGTTTGTTGAAGAAATCCACCCCCAGTTTGTTTATCATGGTTATAAATAGTGAATTTAAGTCTGACGATAGTCGTCATAGATTTGAGACTTTAAAATGTGAAATCTGGTGTAATAACCACATAATTTTATATGAATTTTAGTTAGAACAATACAAAATACAGTTTCTGTTTTTTGCATTTTCAGTATATTGTATTTTAAAGTAAATAATTATTCTGTAGGTACAAGACATTCAAGATAATACGATATATTCAAACGATGTTTAATTATCACTATTTTTATTTTTCAAATTGTTTGCATCTGCTGTCTTTTCAGGTATCTAGAGTCTGAACTATAATCTAGAACATTATGAAATACATTTTTGATCCATTAGGCACAATTTTAGAATAACAAATACTTGTTAGATTTTAATATACTCAGCGATAGTTCAATAGTGCAACACTATTACATCAGAATGTGATGAAAATACGAGATATATCTCATTCTCCGTTCATAAAGGATTATACATGACACAATGATATTTTGAGTTCAAATCATCTTACCATCAAATTTTTCACAGGATTTTCTCTTCCGAGTAAATGGAAGGCGACACAACTAACTTGATAAATATCCGGTCTTATATCTGGATCTGGTTCTAAGATGTATTCTGGAAAATAGAAAAAGTTGTCAGCTCATATTCAACAATTCGGATAGTTTGCATAATATACCGGCTATTTTCATTACGAACAATAGTACCCTTTCATCGCCGTTTGCATTACTTTGCTTTAATCTCAAGCTTAGCCAAGCCAATCTTTGAGGTCCGATAAAAGTGTCTTTCTTGGCAGTTATGCCTGTTAACGCCTGTCAATCATCACTTCTCTGAAGGGTTTTTAGTTTCAATTGAAATATAAAATTTGAAGAGTGAGATACTGATTGTGAATATTCAGCATCCACACGTGTTCCAGTAAGCGATATAAGCATAATCTGTTTCTAAAATAGTGAGATACAGTAACAAATAAGTAGAGATACATAAACATGAACAGAGGAAAACAAGGCTTGGCAGAAGATCGCAGTCATTTTTTAAATAAATGTTCTAAATTAGAGTATTGTAGATGGATTAAAATACAATATAAATATAAACTCTACATAATTTGCAAAATATTTTTGATTTATCTTGAGCCCAACATATTCCAGGTTTACTTTGGGTTAGACGTCGTGCAACAGAAATTCATAGAAGAATGTCCACCTTAGATTGAGCATCAGTTAATTGAGGCGATGCAAAGGGCCTTATAGAATATAATATGCTGCTAGTTCACAAAAAACATATAATGATAACATACTTATCAATTGATGAAGTCCCTTTGAATATCTTGAATTATCTGGAATGCTGAAGTTTCCACTTTGGATAGCTAAGGTACTTTCCCCAAAAGGTAATGTGAAGAAGCACAATTTATACAGTAAACAGCCCAATGCCTGAAAAACCCAATTTCTATAATAGACAATCAGCTTTTACAGCTTTTAAAAAAAATCTACCGTATAATTTCAACTAATCCATTCAGATAATCCGCATTCTTTATCAACCATAAAGTTAACACGCGGCCCGTATTTAAAGGTGTCACAACTTTCAATTCCTATATACTCGAAGTTGTTGAAGAATATTACACTCAGTAACACTTTACTCAGTGAAACTGACAAATTATAAAGTTTTGATCGCACATTACTGTGAAATTTGCCGAGCAGTATATCAAATTGCATGCCGAATGTATAACAATCGTGTTTCAAGATACATGCATGTACCAGCGTAGGATGTTTTTCTTTGATTCCTATTGAAATTTGAAGTTCCTGACAATGGGTAATTTGAAGTACCGCGTGCATTTCGTACGTAAATTAGGATTCTGAGAAACTGGATATATTGTAAATTTGGGATTCTTGATCAACAGTTGTCACAAGTGACAAGCGTTGAGGAATTGTATGAATAGCCTCACTCTACATGAGTGTCCAATAATAATAGGTCGTGACACATTACTTAACTAGATCTACAGATTTCTAATAACGGTCATTTGACCAATACATGATTCACGGTGGATGCTCTACCTTTAAAAAGTCTATTATGATCATTTCCACTATTTTATTCGAAGTGGTACAAAGTTCAGGAATAATCTTGAATTGATTCAAATTTGAGAATGAGATCAATCCTACGCATGTGGTTTTAATTAGCAGCCAGAAAAAATATTATGAATCAGAAAAACGACCACTGGATAAGTTCAAGTTAAACATTAAACGCAATATATTCAGAATCAGAAAAACTGAGGTAGCAATGATAGGATGAACTCAGCTTTATGCAACCAAGTACTACACGAAACTTATCTAAAATATCCATCCAATGTCATCGTGCATTAGAATGAGTTTATTAAAATATCGACATATACTACAATGTTTATTAATTTTGTTATTCATTCAATTTGTACATAAAGTACACCTCGTATACTATGAACATAATACTTAATACATAATACTTGTTTTCGGAAGAAATATTTACAAAATGAAGTGACATTCAAACAGTAGCATATCTCAAGGAAGTCTGCGTACAGTATCGTATTCGCGTGATATTCATCGTATCTTCCAGTTTTGGAATTAGAATGTTTACCTACGTCCGCAATCACTAACTCAAATTGGAACTTCCGAGATATAAGGGATGCCAAAGATTACAGGACAGGCAAATGAACGACGGATATGAGTGAAATGTTTTTTCTGATATCTGCTCCATAATAAAATACTACAAAATTGAATTTCTTCTTTTCAGAATACCTCTTTTGCATTTGGCATGAAAAGGAAAAAATACAATATATCATTAGCTTGAATAATGATAATTGGAAAGTAGAATTAGGTATTTCTTCAAGTGACCTGAAGTCGATTGCAGATAGTAGATCAATCGAAATGGGGTGACACTCAAAATTATATAGACGATGGAAGCCTGAAAAATAACCTATGTAGTATCTAACTTGTCTAGTAAATTTCAAACAGCAGAATTAGGTATCTAAGCTAGGCTCTTCTACCGGACTACTGTGTAAGAGTATGATAATACAGTATCATATACACCTTGTAAATTTGTTATCTTACCCAAATATCAGCCTTTGTAGATATCACTTTTCCACTATACATATCGACCATTTCGGGAGACCTATAACTCAATGTCGTATACCTCTTGATCTCCTCTTCAACAGTAACCGCCCCTTTTTCGACAGGGTTAAGTACCCGAGCGGTAGCTGAACCGAAGTCGCATATGACATAGTTTCCATTTTCGTTCACCAAAATATTTTCAACCTAAAGATAATAAAACAATAAAACGTATATGACTATTACAAAACGCTCTTTTGAGAAGCATAAATAAAGCAGTCTTCTGGAATATCTAAACATAATAGAATTAGTAAAGCAGATTACACTTTTTACAATCTGTTAGATATAATGTAACATTTCATTTATATATTTGTATATTCTTTACTACAAAGTTCCGTGAAATTGTAAAAATATTTTCGTCACTGTTATCTATGCTGGCATATGTTTAAAGTGACGTGAATTGAGAATGGGAGAGGGAGTCAATTTAATCATTAGGTAACGATTCGTAAAGGTTTGCACGTATGTACTGGGTTTTTCATACATCAATGACATCGCATGAGCGAAACAACGTCAAAATAACAAAAGTTCCTAAAAAAATCATATCAACGGCACTGGACTTAGTGACATCAAGGCACTAGTATGTTGTAAATTATTCATATTGAATGTTAAATTGGAATCCCTTTTGAGGAAGAATCCAAAATAAATGAAATAACCTTACTAATATTTCGGCTGCTTAGGCAGCCTTTTCCGAAGTACGAAAACGATAGAAATATGTTTTAAAATTATGAAGAAATTATTATTCACTGCTTCCTTGGTAATAGTTTTGTTTTCAAGCAAGATCTTAGTTGAACTTGAAGGGCTAGAATACTGATGATGCATTTGCATTGGTGATAAATCTTGTCCTATGAGATAAAATAAAACGAAACATAAAGTAGTGAGCTTCATAGACTGTAACGCAACATCCCCTTATTTGGGATCCAGTAAAACACCATAAGGACACTTGGAGAAAACCTTATAGTCTCATCAATAGTTTTGGAGAAAATTATTATGATAGACAGATAATTTCGGTTTCATCATAAATTCTGACTGCTACCAATTTAATTATTGAAGAGCTTGATAATATGTATAATAGAAATACTTTTTATTAGTTATTTCTAAACCCATTAAATCAAATATTTTGATATCTGGAAAGCACACCAATTGTGACCAAGGACAAATGTCCTACGGGCCGTCGTGACAAGATAATAATGAATAGGAGCACAGAAAGAGTATTGCAGACGCCTTCAAAATTTCAATTAATAACAGTGTCATATTGCTTTCCTTCGTACATGTCCTGTAAGGAATTTACATTTAGATATAGATATATCAGTCTTCTTATTTTACTCAGCATATCAATACTCAATATTCTCCTGTATACAAAAGCAAATTCACCTTTCAAATCTGAGTAATAAGATCTATAAGAGGTTCCAATACACAGATAAAACCTGAGAGCTGTCCAAAATTAATGGCATTTCAAATATTCAATAAGTAAGCTTCTAGATGAAATGAAGGATTCATAAGTCAATCAAATCAAACAAAACATCTTCGACAAGTTGTATTTCATTCAACTGATGAATATCTTTCAGCTAATTTTATCTCGTTGAATGTGTTTTGCTGATTGTTTTTGCTTATTATGTATTTTCCATTAAGAAACAAACATTGTTTTTCGTTTTGTAGTATTTACTATTTACATATATTTTTTCTATTGTTAAATAAGTTTATTAACGTGTTGTTTCAACATTTAAATTTGACTTCAAATATATATGTAATATTTACATATATATTCCTATAAACGGAAGGAACAAATGACGGTTTAATGCTTTTTATTTTCTTGAGACTTGCCTTCAAATCCCTATGTATAATAGGAGTCTTGCAATGGTGTAGCCTAGATACTGCTTCACATATATCACAGAAAATGGTGAGCACTTCAACCTCTGTGAAGTTTGCCTTGCCCATTGACTTCATCAATCCTAAGACATTCTCTTGGCAGTAAGGCATCAAGAGGAGAACCTCATAAACACCTCCTCCTGTTGCTGTGAGACTTGAATCTACATACCCTATGATGTTTTTGTGGCCACTAAGGCTACTCTAGAAACATGAAAATAATTTTATCAGCAAATTATATAGAAATATAAATATCTGGAAACAGCAGAAATATTTTCCTAAGCTTTTGAGCATTTAAATATAACTGTCAATTTATGTATAGTCTGGTTAGACAGACATCTATTTGAAACATTAAAGTTATGAAGGGGGTCTGGACTTTCGGCAACAAACAAACATGTGTAGCTCAACTGAGTAGACAACTGCCTTAGCACAATGATATATTTGTGTAGCTAGTTTTATACGGGTGCCAGCAGGATGACCGAGTCATTGTACTTTAAGCATATGCAGTTGTGAAAGCGCGGTTTCATATACGAGTATGTACGTCCCTGGAAGCCTATATCAATATATGCAGGTCTTAAGTAATAACTAGTATTCCTATGGTTGTATCTTTAATCCATCACACTGGTCCTGTGGTCTATCAGTTAAATCCACATATGACTACTGAAAAACTGACATTTTTTCTATCTCAGCAGCTTGTTCAAAATATAAATAATGGCTTAAGTAGACTGACGAAGTACTTTCCATGATACGGGATCAGTTTGATAATAGGGATTTGGTTAGGATTTTAGTACTTTTGATAGTTGGAATTCAATTTAAAAAATATAAAATAAATCTTTTATAATCTCATATCATATTTCCAAAATTGAATCAGTAGCTCTAAATAGCGATCACAATATTCAATAAACTGGTACAGCTGTACGTGTGATGACAGGGTCAACTTAGTTAACACCATTTTTCAGTAACCTGTAATAAAAGCCGCTAAAACAGCAACAGAACAAATCAATCTTTTACATACGTCAAAAAAAATGGTCGCTAATTGGTGTGGGAAGTAAAAAGAATATGAATGCTAAAACTACAATTAGTAGTAGTAGTAAACTTTATTGGAATACATTAGAAATACATTTCCAAAGACCGTGTTCAGTATCACCAGATTGGAAAAATTTGGATCACTGGTCTTCCATGCAACCCTACCTATGCTAAAGCTTACCAAGTTCTATCTGGTAGTAAACCTAATAATGAATTATACTTCCAATTGTAAAGTTACAGTTTAAATATTTACATTTATTTAAAGACGAGACAGATAAGGGCCTGATAGTTTGTGGAACCTGGTTGTACAACTTATGAATACAATATGCAAAAGATCTTTGAAAGATATCAGTTCTGTGACGAGCCGAAATGAGGTAATTGCCTCTTAAATCCAAACTTATATTATGTGCTTGTGACCTATATATGATTTTTCATGTAAATAAACTGGAATCTTATTTTTTATTGCTTTATGGTATAGAACTCGATAATTGAACAAACTTCGCTCCATCATTTTCAGTCAACCTATTTTAAGTATGCTGGAAGATACATGTTGTCTATCTAGGTATATCAGATACTAAACGTATACATGCGTTACGATTCGATTGAATACTATAAGAGTCGCGTTTTGATATGCTTTATAAACTACATCACAGAGATTAAAATTTGACAGGACGAGAGTATCGCATGATAATTGCTTGTTTTTTATTCAGGGTTATTCTTTGTGAATAAATAACTTTAAGCCTACTAAATGCCATTGCTATAGATCTGTTTATATGACCAACTAAACACCTGATTTTTGCCGATTCCACTAAATGCAGCGGCACTCCGTGAATGTTAACAGAAAATTTTTGAATAACATTATTTATAGATTTCTCCCTCTGAACAGTGGGCTTTAGAAATTCTCGATAAGCTGTTCAAATCATCCATAATTTTCTTGCATGGTGCAGCTAATTGGCAGGAGAAGAAAAATAAAGTTGAATATCATCATCATATAGGTGAGCTGAATAATGGTGCAGACAATTTAAGAGCTGTGAAGTATAAACACAGAAAAGTATGAGCCCTAAGATGGCACACCGCATGTCACACTTATAGGGAAGGATTATATCTCTTTAACTTTAACAATCTGTTATCTATCTTTCAGATAACTAGTCATAGGTTTCACAGAGCTTTCAGAATGTCCTACATATTTCAATATTGCTAGTAATGTAGTAGTTCATAATGCGAACAAATCCTTCCGAGTAGACCTGCATGTCATAGCAATCATTCTTGCTTACACACATACTTTGGGCTAATTATTTTTGGGTAAATGCACAAGAACTTCACTACAATTGGATTCTAGCCTGCTTTTGATTTTATTAAACGACAGGGGTCATTTTGACACTTATATACAGTTGTAGTTCTCCAAGATTAAATAGTTATCTCACTTCTTTTTGTATGTCAATGAAATTTTTCTTCATAAGCTGGATTTCACGATGGATACATTCATTCTCCTTATATGCAACTTGTAATTCTGCAATGCTGGATTTCGTGCGAAGGCTGAGAAGTTTTTCACTAATTTTTTCACTGCACTTATCCAGAACCACATTAAACCCAAATTTTCGGCAATACACTTATCTACAACATCTTTGATTTTAGTGCACTGATTATGGAACTTGTTTTCAAAATAGTTTAATATACTTAGTACTGACAACAAAATTGTCGGAGCACTGAAAACATGTGCTATCCAATGTATAGCATGGCAAATAATGTTCACAATAAATTGATTAACTTTCTTTACGATAAGTGTTTTGCTAACTTGGAGTAGACTATTGCATTTATTACCATTACATTTTCAATATACAATAATTATGAAAAAGAAGTGTGAAGTTGCTATTGATATTTTGCAGAGAAAAAATGCTACTATCTCAGATGCTGTAGAAACATTTTCGACATATTTTCGAGGATGTTGTACAAGTACTTTCAGAAAAATATGAAATTTCTGGATTGATATAAGCAGTTTATGTTACACCCTCAAAAGCAAACATACAAGTTAACACATAAGCAGCAACAACTTATGATTTATATAGGAACATTGGACTATTGCCATTAATAATATAGTTGAATACATTAAATAGCCCATTTAAAAATATTATGTTATTGGATGGAATAAGAGAAAATGTGAATGGAATAGTGGTGTAAATCGCGAAAGGCTGGGAAACTCTTCTAAATGAAATTGATTCGATTAAGTGATTTTCACAACAATAAATTATAAAAACTGCAACATTTTAAATCAAACCCAATTAAAATGAATAAAACTTCCCAAACAGTACAGAAAAATGGGTGATAATTTTGCAATAATAATCATTATTGTTGTTGTTGTTATAGTAAAATGGGATACACCTTTTTTATATAGTTTAGAATATATCCAAATGAAACATAAAAAACTCTTTTGTGGTCATATGTGAATATATAAGTGGTTAAAACAACCCCTAGTGTTTGTCTCTCAATTTTGGTCCCTTGAGTCAAATCTCCTAGGTCACATGATTAATACATGACTTTTTGGTGCTGTTTTGTTGCTGCAATGTACTTGATGAAGTATTCAATTGAAAATGGTTTAAACTATTGAGAAGGAACAATGCGTGTTTTTATCATTTTTATACCAGCATGGCAAAATTGTGCATTCCCCTTCAAGTCTCAAAAGTCAGTATCCCATTTATACTTTTAATGGCAAACATGCCAATTTTTATGTTTCAAACAATGAAGATGTTATGTTCTAAAATCTAAAATAAATGAAGTTGAAAAAACTAAATGAAAAATAATACGGAATGGGTGAGTTAAAAAGGAAAGAGAATCTAAGAAGCTGTAGATCAATATGATACTTCACCTGAAATTCTGACAGTGCAAGAAAATATAGAACCAATTGATATAAATGTATGAAATATGAGCAAATTAAGGATATATTATATCACCAGCTCGTTTAACAAGTAAAAGGGAATATTCTATGAATCTTCCGCTGGCATAGATTTATTTGAAAAAAATAGAGCATAGTTTCTGTTCCTATTGAGTTCTGAAAAGTTAGGTCTATAAATGTATTTTAAGATATATGCTGTTTATTAAAACCAGTCCTCCTGCAATTAAAATTGAAAGGTTTCTTCTCGTTATATAAATTAAAAATAATATTTCAAAGTGGACAAAAATTTTAATTTCTTTTTTAGAGATTTTTGTGACCCTGGAGACCAATTTGCACACTTTTAGCAAACAAAACTTATTCTACAAATTTCAACTACCCTCTTCTAGGTATTAAATAACATGTGAGAATAAATAAATTTCAGGGAAAACCATATATGTAGCTTTACTGTATTTTTTTAACTTTTTTTGTAAATGTACAAGAAATCTGAAATTGACCCACATACTATTATGTTTTATTTTCGGAATAATCAGGCACATTTGATTTTTTTTTCAAGTTGATATTGTGCATATGAATTGCATTACAATTTTATCCCCTTTTCCATAGTTTTTAACATTACTGCTATTATCCAAGAAATCAAAAATTGATATGATACTTAATACATATTCTAATAACTGATACCATTTTATCATTACATATTAGGGCTTTGTGATTTCGCTCTAAACAGATCCAAATCATGGAGAATAGTTAAGGAGTTATGAATAAAAAACAAATAGCAAATATGAGTATGAGGCAGCTTACTCACTGTTATATCCTCATGAAATAAATTTGAACTAGGTCATTGGTCATAATACTTCCAAAATTGGACACCCTGAATTCTGTTGAACATTGATGTTCATGATAATAAAATGAACTCTTATGAACTACGTTATGATTATTACTTACAGCAATTTGTATTTCACGTTTAGCCACATTGAGGTCTTGTTCATTATTGACATACATACGTTTGAGTGCATATCGAGTCCCATTATTTCCTTTTACTAAGTACACGATTGCAAATCCACCTAAATAACAAAAAAAAGATAGTAGATTTTTTCCAACAATAAATTGAGATAACACTGAGTTATGCATATCTGAATGAGACTTCATATTGAATGACAAACATGTTTGTATAGAAAACAATTTCAATTCTTAATACCTTCTGCTAGAATATCTTCCACAGTGACTGTTTGCCTTCCTACAGCAAAAACTTTGCCAACATAATTACTACCTTCCCTAGTCGTATTGTCGATTTTCGTCTCAATTTTCGAAAACAATTTTTTCATTTTCAATAACCAAATGCCACTTATCACATTTAATTTAAACTTTCGTGAATATATTTTATGAATAAAGTATTACATACTAGTTCGCACGAAACTTTGTATTTATTATTAATTATTTTTAGTTTAAAATGTTGACCCCATAACTATTTCACTTTTTCATGACGTTTACCAGACAATCAAATTGACAAGGTGAAAATGTGATGTCCAAATAGAAACTTCAGATAAGAACCTAACAGTACCTGCAATCAACCAGCGTAAAACTCCCCAACTGTCGCTGCACAAAGCATAAAGGTGACTATAGATTAAATGAGTAATTTATAAACTAATAAAATAATTATTTTGTTAGCAAGAATAATCATTAAAAATTGTTTCGGACTTCCATTTTCTATATAATTTTGAATTACACGACGTCTCGATTGATTTACTATCATCAATCGTCTTCAGGTGACCTGAACTTTTTTTGGCATCCTATTTTGGCATATAAATATTTTTCCTCATCATTTCATAGCTACGATCATATTGGGATATGTAGATAAATTAAGGACTTAAATGTGATTTAAATAATACTATATGTTTTCAGAAAAATAACTTCGTCTGAATTATTATTTTAAATACTCAAATCACATAAAACAAGTTCTGAACATTTTCCAACTCAAACAATTTCTTGGGGTTTTAGAATAAGGGCATTGGCAATTGATTAATCATAAATAAAAATGACTACTTTCATAATAATATTATTAGGTACAAATTGAATTACATGTTTGTGTTTAATACAAGATATTCAAATTGATCTTATATACTTGTACAGATCGATAATTAAAACCACAAAAAAATATGCACTGGTAAAGACGTTTCTTAAACAATTTTTGAATGTTGTACAAGAATACAGCCGCTTATTCAATTTTAATTCAGATGGTACTATAGGCTAAAACCTGATTTAAGTGTTGTTTAAAATGATTTAAATCATGCCAAAACAATTCAAAATGTTACGTCATAATTTTAATCTGAAAAATATAGTTTTTCCTGAATTAATTAAAAAATAATTTACTACCTTTAGATCATAATCATGGCGTGCGGCCACAAGGGCACCGTAAAGCAGAATGTGATCGAATATTTAAATGCAAGCGGCAGAGTATTACACTAGGCCATTATATTGTCTGCTGAAACTCATCTATACGGTAGTTGGGGTGCAATAGTTGAGGCGTCGTTGTGACCGGACACTTAGGTCTGTACAGCGAGCGCAGCCAAATCTCATCTCTACGAGTCGCCTTATTTTGAGCGCATCTATCTATATATTGAGGAAATTAGTCTAGTTGTTTGCTAAGAACAGTTGATGAAAGTAGTATCGACAAGGAAATCAACGAAACTGTACGGAATGCAATTTAAAAATATTTCTGAGAATATAAAAATATTTTGGGATTGTTTTTATATTTTTATGTCATTCAATATTTTACTAATTTGAATGTTTGGTTGGCAACTCTGCGTAACTCAATGACATGACACTGATGACAGAATTTTTGGAGAACAAAATTTCAGTCACTAGAAAATGGCGTTTGGTGACTTTTAGCACATGTCATTTTTCTCCGGTAAGTTAAATAAAAAAACGGGCCTCATAGCTGCTCAAATGGTATTTTAATTTATAATTTTCAATAAAAAGTAGTTTTTACAATCTCTGCTGCTGATAGAAAACGATTTGTTTACAATTTGTTAGTAGACCGGATGACGTAAACAGTTCCCAACTTCTACTTATTATTTGTGTCTTGTACTTATTGTCATGTAAATAGTAATCAAAAAAAGTAATATCCTAAATATTAACCGTCTAAAAGCGTTACGCTACTTAATAATATGTTTCATAAGTAGGTATCTTGTTGCAAAAACGAGTATTGCTCACTAGAAGAAAGACTTGCCATTACAAACTGATCGTTTGTAATTTTTTTAGGACCTTCTATAGGATTCTCGGCTAAAGAACTGGAAAATCCTCACAGGACTTGCTTATCGATATAATTGGTAAGTAGAATAAGCTATTAAATTTAGAAATAGTGAAAGTTCTGCCTTTATTTGCGTGCAAGTCTAATTTTATCTTTTGGAAATGATCCAGAAATATTTCAGTTTAAATGTCCAGCACATACTATACATCCTTTAGGAAATTGTTTATTTCTATCAAATATTTGTTATATTAGCTTACCTACATGTATAGTGTACTATACATAAATTAAGTATTTTAAGAACAGCTGAATGTATGTTACCTTGTACCATAGGTGATTCTACTAAAATTAAATTAAAAAATGCATCAGATAATTTTGACTATAGGTTATGCCTAATCATAACTATCTGATTTATCAAAATATATTAATATATTATCTGTTAATGTCAATAATAATTGATTCAGTAGATGCTACAATGGTCATTGGTACCCTGTTACACATCCCCTCTAAGTCCTTCTATCCTTCACATAGATTATAATGTCCTGGATGAGATCTAATGAGTCTCAAACATGTATCAACAGCTGTTATTTTATTGTTAGCATGTTTGTGCCATGATCTTGTTTGTTCTTTTTGATTCAAATTTGGTACATTACATCTTTATTTGATTATATTTATTTGGGAACTTTCAAAATTATTTAAGATTCAATTATTTTCAATAATGAATATTTCTTCCACTGTTAATTCATTCTGATACTTGGTGCATAGCATTATGAAATGTTTGCTTACTTTGGCCATGTAGCCTTAATGAAGAAAAAAGGTGATGTGTGACAAATGTTAAGAAGTATCTTACTGTTTTCAATTTACTGACTTTGTGATTGTTTGACAAACATTTTTTTGAAGTGAATAACTTCTAATATGTGAATGTGATGCTTAAGAGTGTGGGTTGAGGGTTGACAATGTATCTTTTTTTGATAACTTAATACTCATAAATATGTATCAATATCAAAACAAAAAGTAACATTAATAACAGATCATGTGAATACATGACTTTGAAATTCTGTAGATTATAACTATTAGGGAACAAACTTTCTGGCAGCTCATTCCACAATGCTGAGGTTCTCTGAAAGAATGACTTTTGGAAGAGGCTTGTTGGAGGTGTTGGAATTTCGACCTGGTTAGGATGCGCCTGCTGAGCCCCATCTAGTGTTCGCTGTACTATCAACTCTTAGTGTGATTATGTGAGACAGCTCAGTCGAACATTCACCATGATAGTATCTGTAGAATAGAGCCTGATCTGCAATCTTCCAGACTGTGGATGTCCTTTTAAGGGCTGGCACATCCACTGGACGTATTGCTCTATTTTTGATTCTATCCAGAAGCTTTAGGGAGTGCTTCAGGGTGTATCCCCACACATGCAAGCAATACTTCAGTGATGGTCTGATTTAAGCCTTGTAGAGTAATAGTAACTGCCAGTAAATACAGCCTTCTGGAACAGAAGATAACGCCCAGCCTCTGGGACTGCGACTTAGCAAGGCCGGCAACATGCTCGTGCTTTAAGACAATTGCAGGTAATTTAGACTGGACAAGTAGATTTTCTTGTATTAAAATTTTCAAGAATGCATTTTACATCCCGTTGCTGGAACCAGTTTATGGCATTTTTGACCCACGCTGATGGTAGGTGGTTATTTGGAAAGTTTATGGCTGAATTAGCAGCAAAAACCCCTGCCTCAAGGTATCTGCTTTTTCTTGGAGGGCGGCAGCGATAGATCCATCTTCTCTCGAAAGTGGTGGTATTGACCTTGGCCTTGGCTAAAGACCAGAATGAGTTGGACGAGTTAGGACATAAGAGTGGTGTTATCAGTGACTCGCTTACAGAGACTTCTGGATTCAATGAAACTGCAATGGTTTTCTTTGTTTGGATTTCTTTTTTATCCCCTGTATTGATGGTTTTTTGATGTAATTGCATAAATGTGCACTGTTAAAATTGAAACAGCAAAACCCATAGCAAAAATTGGAATGGATACAATTGTGTAAATATTTTACCAGATATTGGGAATTGATAATTTTATATGTTCAAAAATTTTATCACACAAATTAATCATAATATAAAAATCCTTGGTTAAATAATGATACAATACATCATTATGACTGGGAAGGATCATATAATAAATCACTCAAACCACAGAACTGTATTGTAAAACAACATATTATCACATCAATATTAATGTTTACCTATCTGGTTTCTTTTTGAGTTACTGTTACATTTATCCTACATTCGGTGATTGCATTTTGTGTAAGTAAATCAATCATTTGATTTATGAGTTGTGTGTTATTCATAACATGAATTTTGTTTTCACAACAAAAGTTGGCAGACTAGAAAATTCTCAATTGACTGGTGAACACAAATAGTTACGAAATATTGTATAGTCATGTTCAGGTTAGAAATATCTATTTGATATTCAATAATGATAATCATTTTTTTTCTCAGATTTATTTCAACACTTACAAGTGTTATGTAATCAATCATAAAATCAATATACATGATGAACCTGCTGCTAGGTTGATGTGCCGCTATGATGCGTTTCGCGACAAAACACTATATCACCTTCTAACATGCTTCTAATTTTCGCCGTCATACGCTCCTAGTTGAAGCGCCAACTGAAAAGGTTCCGTGTATGTAATTTGGACTCAAAAATCATGACTCGATCTAAGCACCGTTAGTAGATGGGAGATCAATTTCATTTAAGCAAATGTATCCGAAATGGAGTACCGACTAATTAGAACAAGTAAAGCCCAAGAAGGTTTTGGAGGTAATTTTATAGGAGCATATTTACCGGCCAGTTAAAGTGAATTTTTAACTGCTATTTTTCAAGAACACGTTATAAACTATACATGTTGTAAAATCATGGTCTCCAGGATCGCCTTATCCTAAATCAGATTATAGGATGCGGGTTTTTTCAAAATTGTGTTTTGGACACAAGAAACAAAGCTGACAGAATTAAAAGACTATTAGAGAGCAAATTACTGTAATTCATTATTCAATTCATTAAAATGGACGACTTAACGAACAATTATTGAATACCCATTATTATATTTATGCAAAATAATTCTTTCATAACTTCTGGTAAACTTCGTTTTAAAAAAAAATACATAAGTTGAGATATATCCCTTAAGATGATAACCTTGTATATAATCGAGTGAGTTTGACACCTGGTTGCTACTGTGACGGAGAGTGATTTGTTTTTAGGCATAGTTTTCCACATTTTTTAAGTGTTCAGTATTCGTTGTATTCCTGGGTTGAAAATTGCTCTATACTAAAGCGTAGTAAATATCAAGTCAATCTACTGGATTTCTTTTTCCTTTCAACGCCAAAGCATAGAAACCTACCGGTAGATAATTCCTTATTCTATAGCACAACATGGTAATCCTGCATCCCAGATGAATACTCCTTAACGATTTTTTCAAAACAAATTCGTGACATCTAAATGTGGCCTTATGCAGGTATGATAAGATATAATGGATTTTTTCAGGAGATGTCCCAGCTTCCTGATCAAGATGTACGATTGGTGCGAGTTATTGATCGCATCACATTTGACCAGAAAAAATCAGTCCATATCAAGATCAGTCCAACAACGTCAATAGAGAGCATTTTTAAGGAGGTTTCTACAATATTTGATTACACTGTCGATGAAATTGAGCTCATCCTGAAAACAATAGCACGTGGATACCGTGTAAGTACTAGACATAAGCACGGGAACATGATATAATACCAAATTAAAATTTGTTGCTGTGTTTGGTATATTAGCATATATTGTGAATACGAAGGCTGTTTAGAAATTTTAATCCAGTTGCTTACAATTTTATTTGTTGACAGTTGTGAACAACTATACCTGATTGTAAGTTGCATGGCTTTAAAGTAAGTAAAGCCATCATCGCCAATAAGTGATTGTAATTTTTCACAATTGCACGCGTGGCTAAACCGTCAAGAATATTTTGAGGAAATCAATAGAGTATATTATGGTGACAAGTCATGATCCTTCGCTACCGCAAAGTGGTCGTACAATGAATTTTAACGTAACATTTATCTCATAGAGTAGATCTTACTCGGAACATAACTGTAAGAAACATTCGAGCAACTTCACAGATTGTGTTCAAAGCAATCAACACGTGCTTTACACAAACATTTGAAAATCTATAAGCGTTGCTCTTGCCGCAACTTTTCTTCTTTTAAAAAAGAGGACCATGCAGTTCACGATAAACATACACCCGGTATGCTGATTTGCCTTCACAAATGTCTTCTGGCCGCGTATCTGCCTCTCATTCGAAAGAGTGGGGAACGTCTGTGATGGAAGGAGTCTAAGGCCCTATCAGAGGCATATATAATTTTATTGGTCTCTTGTGATTTTACTGCCTGTGACGCCTCGCAGAACGAGATTGACAGTGTCAGATGTGCATGGGCATACCGGTGTATTTGTAGCGTCTAATTTGGAGTACAATATCCAAAAGGTTCGGTAAAAACATTCGAGTGGATCACCGTAACGTTCCAAACGAAATAATGAGTCTTTAGCCGTATAAACAGAACTCTTATATAATGAATAATTCTTATTTTTGCTGGTAAAGCATAAATTGCGAGGTTTATGATTTACATCTGAGGAAGAAGGGGTTGATGACATCAAAAATAAAATAAACAAACTACGACCAAAACATTGGAGAAAATGTGTGAAGAAGTGTTTCGAAATTATAAATATACAGAAGAAAACTGCCTTCTTATAATGGCTGTATTACCAGTTTCTACCAGTTTATGTTGGATATTAAATCATAAAACCAAATCTTATGTATAATGGGAAGCTTCCGCCTGTATCTCATTATTTATGCATATATTACAAGAAAAATATTGAATCTCGTATTTAGTTCAGTTATATATTTTCTCCATGATGTACTGTTCGACAACTTTGATTGTATATAAATATATACATATATCCCAAAATATTCGCGCCATTTGTCTATACTTTTGAATACCTGTTCACTAATGAAGTTGCGTATGAAACTATGAGTTTGTGGAATAGGTATTTTCATGTTATTTAATATCATTTGTTTTTTAAATAATATCGGTCAGATCTGCTTCAAAACAAAATTGTTGCCATATAATTCATACATCCAAAACCAATCGTACACAGTTTGGGATGTATGAATTATATGGCAACAATTTTGTTTTTGAAGCAGATCTGACCGATATTATTTAAAAAACAAATTATTCAAGAACAAAATAACATTCCTGTTGTATCTTAGATGTGATGACTCCTACCAAACTATTGCTTTTGTAAATTCGGGGTGTCCACTTGTGAGCAATTTATAGGGGGATTGTCCGTAAAACAAACGGAAAGTAAAAAAAGCATAATTTGGAAATAGGTTTGTTCAACTTGTTATTCAATGTTAATTCAATCAAACATTCATTATGTTTGTACTTTGTTAGAGGCTGTACATTCAGCCGAAACGTTAATAATATTGAGTCTTATAAAAAATGACACTACAGCTTTTAGTAATGATGCCAACTCGAAGAATGCTTCATGATAATCGCAGTGCAAATTCCGGCATCACTTCGAACAAAAGCCTTTTGCCTATGAGCTAGATCTATTCGGAACATTATATATTTGAAAAAATAACCCAGATTTCTATAACAACTTAATGAGGCATTTACTACTCTGTATATAACACTTTTCTATCGAGATTGTGTTCTCTATTACTCATTTTCAGAGGCTTACTTTTATTGAAGACATAATATGAATATTAAGAGGTGTTAGCAATGTTTTCAGACAATTATAAATGCAGATAAAGATATATTTAATTCATGTTTTATTTATCGCACTATTACATCTTGATAATGCTTATCTATTGTTTGATGCGCTTTGTTGACGTTCTGCAAAATGGAGTCAGGCCTAGCAAATGGTGGATCAAATACTTTAGAGCATAATATTTGTCTATATAATATTTACCCAAAAATTGCTCCTATAATTAAATGCGTTAAACGGAATAAAATGAACTTTTCCTTTAAAACTTTTACTATCAACTTATAACGTCATTACACAATTTATATGATTTAAAAGTTTGTCGCAAGATTTAAGTACTCGTATTTACTTAGTTTGAACATTTAAAAAATTAAAATCAATCAGATCAATTTATTTAATTTACTCGTTTATCCACACAGGCAAATCTCGCGACAAGCTTTTATATTATTCAAATTGTGTAATGACGTTATAAATTGATAGTGAAAGGTTTAAAGGAAACGTTTATTTTATTCCTTTTAGCGCATTTATATAAAAGCTTATTTTGAAAAAGTTTTCTACTTAATATATTTTTTACTTCTTAGTTATCGCTGGACAGGTTTCTCAGTCTTTTCATTTCTTTTTTTTAATCTCATTCGTATTCTCAGCAAGTCCTTTCATTTGATACCCATATTGTAGGAAAGCATAAAAAACTTAGTCCGCCATATTGGATTTAGAGTGACGTCACACAGATAACCATGCATTGTCATCCAAACTAAACGTGTATTCAAAATTTCAGCTCAATCGGTTGGAAGATATCTGCTTCAAAATTGTGTTGCAAAGTTATATACATACATACATTGCAAATTAAATAAATGCTTGTAAAAAGTGAAGGCGGACCGCCACAATAATGTAGACACTATAAAACAGACCCCAAATGAAAGTAATTGGTGACTCCTGCCTTACAATATTCACCATGTGTAAACATAACGATTGAATGTGCCTAGATTACCTGTTTAGATATAGTGGTTACAAAAATTGAATTAGGTGAAAAAACTGATCCCGTGGATAAGAAAAATTTGAAGATTTTATAAAAATTTTTGATACTAATAAAATTACGCGCGAAATTCCAAACTCCCAAACTCGAGAAATATATAAATACCAGGTTGGATTAGTTCAGACATTTTTTTATTTTTTGACAATGACACCAATGAAACGATTTTCAAAAACTTCATTCTCTAGTATTATCCCTCAGCATATCGCTCCCTAAATGTCATCGAAATCGTGGTGGTTACTGAAACTACGCGGTGACTGAATTTAGTTACACATATTCTCATGATGATCAAACATCCAAAAACATATTATTTCAACTTCTTGATGTTTCCGTCGCTTATGCGTGACTGGTGAAATAACTTAAGTTATTTTGCAATTGTTTCTTTAGTTGCTGGATTCTGCTAGAAATCTTAAGATAACGTAGGTTTTTAACAAGATTTCATCCAAGAATTTTTTGCTCTTAACTTCTACAAACCTTATCAGCAACATGAATTACTTAGTGTGTAATTGTGAAAACAAGTATTTTGGTATGGATATTAGAGTACGGTGTGATAATTGCAATATATCTTGATATTTTTATGTTATGTTATCAGGTTAATGATTGATAAAGTGTTTATGATAGTAGTTCTAAGTGTTGGGTTGCTTTCCTTAATGTGACATGATGGGCTGCATAAATTGTTTTGCGAAATTCACCAAGGTAACTATAAAATGTTGAGGTTGCTTCGCTTATAAGAACACGTAAGGTGTTAGGAATAAGAATGAATTTATATATATATATATATATATATATATATATATATATATATATATATCTTAGGTAGAAATCGTTTACATTAGACATTATATTACAGTTTAAATGTAGTGTTTGATGTTTTAGAATCAGTGATATTAAGATAATGAAGCATCATCATAATATAAGTGTTGAGTTTAACATTGCCTAAATTGTGTAGCTGTTATTGTAGGTACCCTGAGTAGTTTTATTTATTTGATGCCGAAAATTAGGCGATTTCTAGTTTGTACTTATAATTTAGACATTCCGCAAAACTTCATGAAATTACAATTTTCCTAACTCCAAAATAACGAATAAGAAAATGTAATATATACAGATAAAAAATACTGAATTATCCCCATGGTTTTTCAAATATTAAATTATTAGCTTTAATTTGTGAATCACATTTAGTCTAATCTGTAAAAATAAATGCCATCTGGAAGAGAAAAAATTGGCATCACGTTGGTTGAATTTGAACTTCTGGTATATTTAAATTTATTTTTCTAATTGTCACTTTTCCTTCCAATTTGGACCCCTCACAAAAGGTAAAAAAAATTCGACCCCAAAGCGTGTAAAAGGATTTTTTGTTAGTTTTCTTTTTTGATAAATATTTTTCCGCTGGTGGATTAATTTTAAAAAACAATAAAGTTCTTCAAATATTGTGCCAGTAACCTTACCGTGGAACATTATCAGGCTAGTACCTTCCTAGATATAGATATAGATAGATATAGATAAACTCGGCCATCATTTGAAGTTTTTTCGTTATTGTCCAAGCGTTAACTCAATGTGAAAATCGCAAGATTTGAAGTACTTTCCAAATTGAGATGGTTCTGATTACCGGACAGACAAAAGACCGACAGAAATTAGTGACATGATTTTTTCAGATTTCATTTTAAGAAACATACCAAATTCGTTTACGATACTTCTCCGATCATTGATGTAGGAGGTAAAATGGGATAAAATTGTGTATACACCAGTAAATGGGAGATGTGTACGGAAAATAGGTTTTTTAATCTGTGGCAAAAAATTTAAAAAAAACTTGGAAATAGATGCTTGTGGATGAAATATTACTTTTCTCAAAGAAGAAAAAGTGCTACGTGTTTGCTGAAGTGAGTGAATGCCTTCATCCAGTGTATGAAAAATTAAGATTTTTTTATGTGGGTGCTTTGTGGTATTATTACTGTTTACCCAAAGTTATTTTATTCTATTCGTCAGTCGCTAGGCCAGTATGTAATCTGTCAGGTCTGGAAATCATACATTGTCAGTGGAAAGCAGAAAAAGTAGAAAGAAAGGAAGCAAAAGTGCAAAGATAAGGAAGAGGATCAGGTGGAAAGAGAAATGGCTTAGTGTTTCAGATTCATGTTTTGAATAATTTTTTTGTTCCAAAGTTAATTTTGATGCTAGTGTAGTAAAAAAATATAGTTTGGGTGTTCTAAATTCGCAATTCTTTTTTTTATCACAGTGGCAGTCGTGGCCGAGAATGTTCAGGGCTTTGGTGTAGTCCACTGATTTGCGCAACAGAGGGTTTCAATGCAATTGCGCTTGACTACCCAAAGTTATGTGTGTCTATGTGTCAAAAACAAAAATGTTGAATGTAGTGTCCAATTGGTAGCTAAACCTCTGATCGTTTTTCAGATCAATAAATGATGAATACATGTCATTCATTGTCAGTCATTCTGTGTGTCCACTGCAATTCTTAGCCCATTTGTGAATTGATAAACATTTTTCATCAGAGCCTGGATGATAATTAATCTTCAGGTCGTATAGGAATTACCCAAATCTCAATTAGCGGAGATAGCATACTGTTCAAAAAGAATGTTTTTCCCAAGAACAGAATTTACTTATACTTGATTGGCATACTACTGATCATCAAATCAAGCGCGGTTTCCGTGATCGGCCTGGATAGAGAAAGCCTTCTGACCTTGAACGATAAAGTAAAGTGACAAATCAATTTTGTCCTTGTTCATTTATTAAACTTGTACCAAAATATGTCTGTCTTTCTTCTTGGAATGTATTCATAACTTTACAATCACTTACAGCGTGTTAATTGCTGGTAACAAATACCCTGCAGTATCAGTGATAATTAGCTTCAAAAGTTGCAATAAATTTATTAGCACTTTTTGCCATCATTTACAAGTCTCAAAGGCAATTCTGAATTCTGAATAATTTTGTTGTTGCAAACATCCAATCTTTATAGCATGAACTTTAAATATTGAATATCAACCATTTTTTTTCGTTAGGAAAAGATTAAGAACAGTGATTTATTCAATTATTAAGAGTTTTCCATGCGACGCCGACGGTAGTTTGAATATTTAACATATTGACTCAATTGTTCTCATGATGGTTTTGTATTTAACTGAAATAATAATGAATTTGATGCGTTAGGTATTAGCATACTATTTGACGGGTTTCCAGGTTCATTATTTTCTTATCGACTGTTATGACTCTTATGTTATGGCTGTCTAAAAATTGCATTAGGTGATCAATTTTAGTTGGTGACTATTTCATTTGCGTTTATGATATAAAGTTTTGAAAATATTATTTTAATATCATCAATAAAATATTTCTGTATACAAACAAATCTCGTGATAGCCGGCTCAAAAGTATATTGCTCTTATTAGCCATCCAATAAGTTGGTTGTTTCCAAAACGTTAATTGATGGTAGCTATGTTCAGGCCTGAAATATGATGCATGAAGGATTAGATAGCATTTAGAGAAAGCAAATTCTCATATTAAGCAATATTTTGACCTCAAGTAAGCATTAAGAGTGAAATAATATCTCCCATGAGGAAACAGTGATCTATTGTATTGTCAGGTGATATATACAAACTTGTTTGTTTACTTTTCATCATACTCAATAGCAAATAAAACTGGTAAAAATTTTGAGCATAACAATCTGAAAAGTATTTTATCATTAAGTGTTTGCTCTCCACTATGCATCAGACCTTCTATCTTCTATAGACATGCATGTTTCGTCTTTGAGCTAGTTTCGTCAGAATAGCCTGGCGGTCTAAGTGTAGAGAACAATCATGTGGTATATACGTAACCCAGTCAAGGGTGTGATAGCAACATCAACTCATCTAATTGTTGCCCTCTATGGGAACGCCCATTGACGAAGCCAAAGGTCCTAACACCTGGACTACCTTGAACCGGCAACCGATGTCTCTTACTATCTGTGTACAAGGGTGAACTGATTTACAGCGACATCCTTTGTTCTTCGTAAACACTTTAAGATAACGGTACGTCGTAAAAGTGCTTACTAAGTGCAAAATTTTAAGCATATCAATTTGAAAAGTATTTTATCATTAAGTGTTTGCTCTCCACTATCCATCAAACCTTCTATCTTCTATAAGCATGCATGTTTCGTCTTTAGCCTAGACTCGTCAGAATAGCCTGGCGGTCTAAGGGTAGAGAACAATCGTGTGGTATATACGTATCCCAGTCAAGGTTGTGATAGTAAAATCAACTCATCTAATTGTCGCCCTCTATGGAAACGCCCATTGACATCTTACGAAGCAAAAGGTCCTAACATCTGGACTACCTTGAAGCGGCAACCGATGTCCCTTGCGACATCTGTCAACAAGGGTGAACTGATTTACAGCGACATCCTTTGTTCTTCGTAAACACTTTAAGATAACGGTACGTCGTAAAAGTGCTTACTAAGTGCAAAATTTTAAGCATATCAATTTGAAAAGTATTTTATCATTAAGTGTTTGCTCTCCACTATCCATCAAACCTTCTATCTTCTATAAGCATGCATGTTTCGTCTTTAGCCTAGACTCGTCAGAATAGCCTGGCGGTCTAAGGGTAGAGAACAATCGTGTGGTATATACGTATCCCAGTCAAGGTTGTGATAGCAAAATCAACTCATCTAATTGTCGCCCTCTATGGAAACGCCCATTGACATCTTACGAATCAAAAGGTCCTAACATCTGGACTACCTTGAAGCGGCAACCGATGTCCCTTGCGACATCTGTCAACAAGGGTGAACTGATTTACAGCGAAATCCCTTGTTCTTCGTAAATACTTTAAGATAACGGTACATCGTAAAAATGAAAATTAGTTCACCCTTGTTGACAGATGTCATAATGGACATCTATTGCCGCTTCAAGGCAGTCCAGGTGCTAGGACCTTTAGCTCCGTAAGATGACAATGGGCGTCTCCATAGAGGGAGATTAAGGCGATGAGGGCACTAAGATGAGTTAATATTTCATCTTGATGGTTTTTTTTAGAAAATGCTACATAAACTGGATTCATTAAATTATTTATTTCCAAAACCTCACAAAAATATTGACTATTTTTTTGTTTTATAGATAACCTCTCACAAAGGCAAAAAGTGTATCACGGTCCAGAAGTATTTCGAGAGGATAAATTTCTATTTACTTTAAAAACTAAACTGTAACTGTCGGGAAATAAAATCCTCGCTGCCCACTCCACAACGCTGACTTTATCCATATGAGTGACTTTTGGAAGCGACTCTTTCCAAATGTTGGAAGTTCGACCTGGCGAGGATGCACCCGTTAGGTCCCCGTAGTGTTTTTTGTACTTATAAGTCATATTAGGCGATACAGCTCGGTTGGCATAGAATAGGCACCGAGAAGCTACTTTTTTCGATGTTGAGGTCTTTTTTAAGGTCAGGCACATCCATGAGACGTATCGCTCCTTCTATGGATTTTGATCTGAGCCTTCTAGGTTAGTAGTAGTTCTAGTTTTCTGGAGCGGAAAAGAACCTCCTGCTTCTGGGACGCTGACTTTATAAGGCCGGTAAAATAATGGTACCAGGACATGTTATTGTTGATGTTTATGATACTTGAATACGTTTATCTCCAAGACTGGAAGATCAGCATGTGATTTTCTTATTAGGGTGCATTTAATTGAACCTAATATGTAGATCCTCCATTCGACAATTCTTTCGATATCTGGATAATCCATGTAAGGTCTCTCGGAATGGTTTCATACAGGATATGAAAGTGCTGTGATTTGCGAAGCTGTAAATATCATAATGAAATAGATGTTATTTACGACAGTTCGTTTATGTACACTAAGAAGAGCGTTGAAGGAAGAACAGATCCTTAGCGAACGCCGGCGTTGATGGGAAATATAACGAACGGTCCCTGAGAAAACTATCTAATCTTTGGCGTAAAGCCGTTGGCAGTCCATTGGCAGCAAGTTTGATTATAAATCTTTCATGTCACACCTTATTGAAAGCTTTCGATATATTGAATGCGACGACGCAGTTCAATTTATCTGCTCCACATGTGGGTGATGTAGGCCAGAAGCTCTCCTGTGGATCCATGCTTGTGGAAGCCTTACTGGCGATCATTGATAATGTTTTGTCACAGGTCTATAGTTGCAGGGTACGTTTTTTCTCCCGTTAAGGATTGATTATATGCGAACGACCTCAGTAGAGAACACACCTCGCTGGTGGAAGATTTTAAAGAGTTTGTAAAAAAAAGTTGAACCACGGGCTCTGCGAATGATTGCTCGTATTTTGTATTTCATGGAGTTCAATTTTTCATAATTTCTGCCATTTTTGAGCCCACGTTGATAGTAGTGGATGAAAGTTTATTGTAGAATTGTCAGTGAAAGCTTGGCCTAGGTATCCGATTAATCCTCGAGGTGGAGGTTGCAGATTTATTCTTTTTCATCAGTGGTGATATAGAGAATAACAGAAGTTCTGGCTAATAGTCTTGGTTACAGACTATCTTATGCTTAGTCTGAAATTTAGATAAATCCCTGATCTGGAAAGGTATGGATAGATGCTGTTGAAATTAGGTCTTTAGGAATTCCGTTTATAAACTACCATCTAAATTTGTTTAAAGCTATAATCGAAATTAGTGGAGATGTATTGATAAATTTGATATTGTTTTTTATCAATGGATTTATTAAAAACGTTATTCTTATGTCAGTTCGAAAACTTCGTTTATAACAGATAATAATACCAAATAACTACTCGCCACGTTTGCCAATTATTCGATAGCTTTGCTAATTGAGAGGAGTAAAATCTAGTTAAAACAATAATCTATTTTTGATTTTAGCTGGATTATGTCCTGAGCAAGGAAAGATCGAAAGTGTTGAGCCAGTTGAGCGAGTGGTCGACCGTGGAGAAGATGTGCTTGATATGGATGGATCGACCAAAGAAGGCGCTGGCGACGGACACTTCCCAGGCGCTAGTACCGGTGAGCACAGCTGATCCTGACCCCGCCACAGTACCCGCCTCCGCGGCGGCAGCCGTCGAAGATGACCTTCTATTAGGAGCCAGCGCCAGCCCCACAGCAAACGTCGGAGCCTCCGCCGCTACCGCCGATGAGACCTACGATAGGAGCCATGCAGCAGATGCCGCCTGTAACTACGTGGGATTAGTTAACCAGGCGATGACGTGCTATCTTAACAGTCTGCTCCAGGTATACCGCGCAACAGTAGTAGTAGTAGTATTAGAAATATTCATTTAGAGTTGTCAGAATAGCATCACAATAATCATTTTCGTTTTTATATTAGAATGCATGTAGAACATAATCTCTACCAACTTATCAATTTTTGGTTTTATGCTATTAAACGCAAATTCTCAGAAATCGGCAAGGCTTAGCTTGGCAAGCGGCTCAGCGTCGGAACTTGGCAATCTATGCGCCAAGGGATTCCGATATCAAAGGGTATCTGATTATAATTTAATATTCGACCATTTAATTTATTTTTTGATAATTTAATGATACCACCCCTGTTACTTCGCAAAAAAAATTTCCAATCATTTTACTATGCCCAAAAATAATTGGAAGCTCTAGAAACATCAGAACGAACTTTGTTATTCATGTAGATTGTAGATGCTCACATGCACTTTTTCCTGATTCAGATTAGGAATATAAAATATACATTCTGAATTTCGACAACTCAGCACAGACGTCCCTATTGATGCATTTTGAAATTTTACCTCTTACAGTATTTTTGAGTGCATTCAGGTCCTAGAATTTATAATTCGGAAATAAAATCAGGAAATCATGGATGTACCGCCAGCTCAACGAACAATTACAGTGGAAAAGGGGTGTACAGCAGAGCAGGGAATCTCACTATTTACGACCTCTAATCGAATCAATTACCCTTAAACATGAAATATACATGATTGTTACATTAACTTTAATTCAAATAAAAACACGTGTGTGAATGCAGCTCTCCAAATACGTTTTTTGGGACACTTGCAGTTGTACAGTCCTGACTTAGAGAACAAAGTATAGTAGTATCACATGTTATCTACTAATTTTTTACTATAATGAAATGCGTCATTGCTTTCTTCCATCTAGGCAACCGGTTTTTGGCACGCAAGAGAGAGAGAGAGAGCTTTTTTATAGGCTTCTAAAACCATTTTTCTAATGTTTTGTTTTAGGCCTTGTACATGACACCGGAGTTCCGCAATGCCCTCTACAACTGGGAATTTGATGGCGTGAACGAGTCTCGATCTATCCCGTTCCAGCTCCAAAAACTCTTCCTCAACTTGCAAACGTCCCAAAGATCAGCAGTTGAAACAACAGACCTAACAACCAGTTTTGGCTGGCAAGGTAGTGATGCCTGGCATCAGCATGATATACAGGAACTATGCAGGTGAGAATGCGTTTATTTCTGACATAATTTTGAGAAAACTGAATGTCGTGGATCTCATACCCATGTATATCGAGATCCCCCGACAGTGAACGCATGGATATATGTTTGTTAATATGTTGGCCATCCGTAATGATCCCCCACCGTCATGCGCCTCTAGCCACGCTTGACACCACTGAGCTGGGGGTTACCAGAAGCCATAACGATTCTTACTATAGCCGAAATCATAAACAGACGTGTCTCAACACATCATCGGATTGGCTGTATTACCAGTTGTTTAGTCTATGACCTGGAAACCATCAACTTAGTGCCCCCCCCCCCCACATGAATTTGTAAGACTGTACCAGTATTTTTATTCATATTTTATTTTAGTTACATAATTTATTTTCATTATAGAATTGTATGTACTCTAATGTCATTATTATTCACTTAAAAGTTATACATTTATACAAATCTCTCTTAAAAAAATCACAACTTGAGTCACACAAGGCAAACGAGCATAATTTTATAATCAAAATAATCAATATTTTTAATATATTCTTCACTATTATTTTGCACTATTTATTAGGATTTCTAACACGGTGAAATTATTTTCTTGAGAAAAAATATGTATTTAATTCGTTGTGTTGTTGACCAATGCATCTAAAAACACGTGTCAGATTCCCATTCCGCACTTCACTTTCAGGGTAATGTTTGATGCTCTAGAACAGAAATTTAAGGACACCAAACAAGCTAACCTAATTAACGATCTGTATGAAGGGAAAATGTTGGACTACGTGAAATGTCTGGATTGCGGAACAGAAAAGTCACGCGAAGATACTTTCCTGGACATCCCGTTACCTGTACGGCCGTTCGGCAGTACGGTGGCGTACAACAGCGTTGAGGAGGCGTTGAGGGCGTTCGTCCAACCAGAAACATTAGACGGTAACAATCAGTACCACTGCGAGAAATGTAACAAGAAATGTGACGCACACAAGGGGTTGAAGTTCACAAAGTTCCCTTACCTGTTAACAATGCACTTGAAACGGTTCGACTTTGATTATAGTACTATGCACAGGATAAAGCTCAATGACAAGTGAGTTTTTTTTAGTATTTTGCATTTAAATATTCAGAAACAGCTCGAACACACTAAAAGATAACAGCTATTTTTTATACAAGTTATTAAATTTATCACAGATATTTATGATATTCAGGACACAATTTTTGTAATGTCTTTGGCTTATGTTACAGTGACAAACTTTTGGATTATCACAGCGTACTGAATTGATTTTGAACATGTGAAACTGTTATCTTCTTATTAGAAAATATAATTTGGTGCTTATAATTATGCTAAGAGCTTAAAATCTGTATTTTATAAAGGATTATGGAATTCAAATTATTTGCTCAATATAATCAGGCACCAAATATCTCTTGTGACTAAAGAGATTTACGTTATTTAAAAAATAAGGAAATGTTCGTTCGATATTGATCATACAGAACGCCATACATAAAAACATGCAAATGTAATAAAAAAACCTAAAACAAGTAAAAACAAATAAATGTTAACAAACGCAGGTACAGCCGTGAATGAATGCGCAATGTCACGGCTTAGAGTTATGTAGGCTCTAGGTACATTCTCCTCTGTGTGGAGGTTCATTAGAATATTGTAAATATCCGTGCATTCGTAATACCGGTATTGTCATGTAGAATGTAGATCCTCTTATTTGGCGTTCCAATTCAATTATTAATTTTACAAAACGTGTCGCAATATCTGATGCATTTTGCTTCATTCAAAAGCATTCAGCGTGTTAAATTGAATATGTTAAACAATTCGCCTTTATAATAAGGAATATGAGTAGTATATTTTTTATCTACTCAATGCTGTAGTGTACGTACATTCCATCCATTTTATTGCAAAGTTGAAACTCTCATCTTCTATATAGAAGGCTCAATAAGACTTGACTGCCTGATCTCTTGTGCTAATTGATGTGTTTCCTTCAAGGGTTGTGTTTCCAGAGATGCTGAACCTGAATTCATTCATAACAAATTATAGAGTAGATACCGATCCAAATGAAGAAAGAGAAACTATTGTGAAATGTGATGATTGTAGTACCACAGATTCAGGCTCAGCAGACGATGAAAGCTGTCAAGGAACAGATGTGTCTTCCACTGCAAATGGTCATGATAACTGTGCAGATAGTGATGAAGGTATTTATACATTTACTTTAACTTGGCTATGTGGACTCATCCACAAAGATTTACAAGATAAATTTAAAATATGATGATACACTTTTATCATATTTAGTACTGTCTCACGTTCCAGTTATTCTGCTCCGATAATTTTCTATTCTATACTGTATGCGTTTGAAGTTGCATTAATATAATATTTTAGGTATTAGATATTTGGTTATTGCATTAGTCCAAGTGTTTAGAAAAACCTCTAAAAACCCTCTTCCGTCACCATCATAATCACTTATTCAGGTTATTCATGAATGCAGTCAAAATGAAAATTATTATACCAATACTCTCTTTGGATTTGAGCTCATTTATATGGGTTCAAGTCGAAACGTGTGAATTCTGTCACATGTGTATGAATATGAAAGTGACAACATTGGCTTCTATATTAGCGCGATTTCGGGTATAGGTTGACAGATTTCCATTTTCATCTAGAATTTCCATAAACTTGCAATGTATTGCAGGTTACATCATAATTACAAACTTTTACCATAATAATAAATTTTTGTTAAAGAAGCTTTTCAACAGGTATTGATGTGAGCTCAGGAAATAATCCTGACGAGGATGCCAAAGGACCATATGTTTACGAGTTGTTCAGTATTATGATACACTCTGGCAGTGCTTCAGGAGGTCATTATTATGCATACATAAAAGACTTCGACAAAAACCTTTGGTTTTGTTTCAATGACCAAAGTGTTAGTGGAGTAAGTATTATATTATTTAAATACTAATTTGCATAATTAAATATATATCAAGTATTTCATATTCTATTGGTGAAATTAGAGAATAATGGTATTTTTAAACAAAATTCTATAATAATTAGACTTATTTTTCGGTTATGGACGTTTCGCTATATTCAACTCTCTTGTCAGATTGTCAGTTAATAATAATTTGCATTTCAGCTATCCTGAACAAACTAATAATCAAGTTATCGGATAGTTTGAGTTCACTCCGATGGGCTGATAGAGTGATATACTATTACGCCTTACGTCTGACATGCTATTATGTATCTACTATTATAATATGTCTATTTTATCTTACCTACGGCAAAAATATTCTCACAAGCATTACAGAAGTTTTTCAACTATATACCCTGGGCAACCTTCAAAAAATGTACTTATTGGTCGTTCAGCGAGAGATTATCTGTCTCCTCGCTCTTAATTCCTGATAACTCGCGCAGAGTATTGGTTGCTACTTCTCGTTGTTTATATAGCATTTGTTTGAAATGTAATTGCATGTTTAGGGTACTGGATTTTATATCCCGATAACTGGAAGGTATAGGGAAATACATATGCGATGCCTATGCTTATCTCACCTTCATATGCATGATCCTAATGACGGATTCTCTTGATTTTTTTCACTTTCCTATTCAAGCGAATTACGATCACATTTATTCGTACTTTATAGTTTTGATTTTCGATGGTAGGTAAAACATAGCCCTGTAGAACTGTTCGCCATCTCCAATTACTTGCACTACTACATTACTAATCAGATTGATTGTTCCAGATTACCGAGGATGATATTAGAAAAACCTACGGTGGAGGTCCACAAAGAGGCTATTACTCGGGAGCATACAGTTCCAGTACCAACGCATATATGTTAATGTACAGGCAGATAGACAAGGATAGAAATTGCAAAGCGATCGCAGTGGACGACTTCCCGCCACATATAAAAAAACTGCTGCACGACATGCGGAGGAAAGAGGAGGAGGACAGGATTAATAAGGAAAAAGAAAACGAGATGATCAAGCTCACGGTTTATATATGCCATCCCAATAAGTCTTTCACAGGTAAATTTGATATAAATGTTTTCAGGCAAGACCTGAATATGGAGATGGGTAATTGAAGCTGTGTTTGACGTAATGTGAAATTTTTGTGTGTGCCTCAAACACTCGCCACAATTAGGATATTCACTTAGACTTATAATCGCTGTGAATAATAGTATGTATCTCCGTGCTAAGTGAAAAAAGTAACTTAAACATCTAAAAACTAAATTATGAGAGAATCTATTCGGTAGTACGGCGTTCATCATGTAACTATGGGAGTTGTCTCTATAAATAAATAAAACACCAGTCATCACGCGGTTTCTTTGAGAGTATCTAGATTTCGTGAATTGTTTCAATAGATGCAACTGGAATTGATGCCAAAAGACTCATTTTTTGCTTGAAAAGGACTATAAAAGTTTTTATCTGGTGAAAAAGAAAATAGACTTGAAAATCTACTTTCAGGCAAGTCCTACATATTTCGAAACTGTCTTTGAAGTATCATTTAATTTTACTTTGTGAATTTACGATTTATCTTTGGTACAATTGGTAGCATAGCTACTTATTTGAAATCTCTGTGAATAATAATATGTACTAATAAATGAAAAGGAATAAACATAACATTTGAAAATTTTAAATTCTGGAACATCCATTCTGATCTAGTAAATATAAGAGTAGTCTCTATAAATGTTAAATAATGAACTTATTTTAATTTGTATTTGAAAAGTTCATATTTCAATTGAGATGCGACAATGAACAGTCATGAGGTACAATATCCTGATCTATCCCAACTATTCCTGAAGAATTATAACTTATTTAGTAGCAATTTTACTTACAGATGTAAAAATCTCTGTATTCATCCATTCAACGTTGGCCGATGCGACCCAAGAAGCATACCAAAGATTTAAGTTGGAAGGAGTAGTGAACCTAGAAGACTGCCGACTAGTGGTGTTTAACAGGAAGCAGGAGTGCATCGACTGTAGTTTTGATTCCAGTGACCTCAATTTCTGTGATATCATGCACAATAGTCAACAGATTAATATTTTTACAGATTGGCTTTTAGAAATAAAACCTCCCGGTAAGAAACTTTGTATTTAGCTCTATTAATTAATATGTTTTTTTCCTTTCTTATATACTCCTGAAACCCAATGTCTCTATATCGTCTGTATGAGCTCCCCACCCGGTTTTTGAAGAATCGGAATATTTTTTTAAAGCGTATTGCTACCAGGCTCTATATTTGAGCCAAATGGTAAACAATTGAATTGATATAAGGTGTTATTAAACACAAATCTAAGATATTTTCTATAAAAAAGGTCAATCGGCAACAAAAAAACGCATCTTTTAAATCTAGTTTTATTAAATAGGAGTCTGGTGATAAAAATTTAATAGCCGTTTCATGACTTTCCATTTCCAAGTGAGTTTGGTGATGATCCTAAATCTACCTGTGGTTCTTTTGATCCTTTCGGCGATACATTAATCGGTGGTCGTGGGCTCCTTTTCTTCTTGGCTTTGTTAATTGGGCGCTTGGAGTTTAAATCACGTTGGCCCAAGATGAAGTCGAAGATTGACTGAAGTAAGATATAGGTTTTTATCTTCTTTGAAGTTTGGAATTCAAAATACTACCAATAGCAGACAAACTAGCTCCCATTTGCTCCTGTAAATGGAGCATATATCTATCATTCTTCTAAATCTGGGTTGCCAAGATAGATCTCACTTCCTGATTCAACTTTGGGGGTTGTAAAGTTAAGTAGGTCGACGGTATTGGAAATTTCGTAATATGCGCTTTTCTAACCTAAGAAGATAACCTCCCTTCAGGTAGTTGGTCCATCTGCATACCAATTCTCTATGTAATTCCGGAGCAGTTTGTGATGAAGCTTCAGTACCTTCTCCCAAAAATTGCAGATCATTTACCAAAGGTTTTATGCGAAGCATCTTGCATTGAAAGATAATCTGGAAATCATTTGCACGGTTAACTGTGCGATTGTATAACTACCAGAGGCCACAAATAAAAGGTACAATCCTGAGGCATCAGTAGACTTAGCAAGCAATTCTATAGTATTAAAAAGTACCTTGCTTCAATAATATAAGCTAAAAACAACAGGTACAACCCTTTGGCTATATTATTCGCAAGAAAATTCCTTGATTCAAATCATGACTAATATTCTATCTCCTCTCCACTGCTTTCTGGAGATAACATCGACGACGAATCTGACTGCTGAACGAGGCTTCTTTCTGACCTCTCGAATTTTATTTTCAATTCACACAGGTCCTGAATGGACGTCCTTTTTCAGGTCTATTTGGCATGGAGCCGATACTTTTGCGATGTTATCTCGATTTCCCTTATACTATAACGATGTGCATGAGGTCGCACAAATAAAAGAACTAGAGGTGTAACATCGTGTCGCCGGTCTCTGAGAGGTCGGTTGTTGGGGAGTTGTTTTTTTTTGAAATAGTGCGGAGCTCGCAATAAAATTATACGTACCAAAAAGCTATCATAGAGAAGGATGGAGACGCGAAGAATAATATACATGCTGACAGTGAGTCTCCCATAAAAAAATACAGATGGCTAGTAAAACACTAGAATGCTTTACGCCTAGCATAAAGTAATATTTGCCCTGACTCGATAAATACCTGTAATATAAACCCCTGGAAAACTGGAATTGACTATGGAATAACTATAGTGATTTCTATTTACCCGTAAGTCAAATCTTATTCTAATAAATTGGAATGATATTTGATGAGATAGATACATGCCGTTACATTTCTACTTCATACTTCTAATCATATGGTAATTTATTGAATCTCGTAATCCCAATACATAATTCTTTTCCCAACTATTTGCCAGTGGATATATTTATTGAAATAATGATAAAAAATGTTCGTTTTTGAATAGGATCCATGTGGATGAAGTTCAATACAGGAGGTATCAACATGAAAGTATATCCAATCATTATGGAAAACGAAGAAGTAGACGAACCTAAATCAGTAAGGGTGGACGTGGGCGATAACGTTCGCATCCTGAAATTAAAACTGGGCGCTCTTTTGAACATAGAAGCGTCAACTCTACACGTGGTAATGGAGATGTATAGCAATGAACCCAAATATCTAGAAAACGATGATGACGTCGTCAAGTTCGATTCAAATTGTAATGATTATAAATTGTATGTTGCTACTCTTCTTGATGAAGAGCCAGATAAAACGTTCCAACAATCTAGGTTGAAGAAAGTTATCGAAAATTTGTCCTATATCATTAGTTTGAATGTGGTCCTTCCAGAAACTGATATAGGTAAGTATTGCTACCGCTTTATACAAGTTGTAAATATCAATTTCCAATTCAATGTTAATCAGTGGCGTATTTACGAGTTTTGTTTGGGGGGTGGTCGAAGCTGGGACAGCACATCCTAGTATACTCTAAGACGCTATGGTCTAGACTTAGATGACAAAGACTAATTGCCACTGATGCCAGTAACGCGTAAGGAAACTTTAGTCTCTTGACAGATCCTCCTCCCTCTGCCGTATATTATACAATATTGCCCAACATCTTATGGCATAGTGAAGATATACGAAAACCATTCAATTAACAGCAGGTAGCTGTTACTTAGGGAGGAGTGGGTGCCCGGACTTGGTGCGGGGGCAGCATCACTAATATTGATGATTTATATCCATTTCCTCTAATCTGTTATTGAAAAATGAAGCTTGTAGTCAAGGAACAGCATTGGAAGTATTGATTGATTATTTTTATATTATTTTTGTTTATAATTTTACCGGACATTTATATCACGGGCTGAAATAAATGAAATCACACTTTGTTATTGGGCCTGGAAAGATAAATTCTTCGCATGTTGGAATGAAATAGATAAAATTCTAACTA
This sequence comes from Bruchidius siliquastri, assembly GCA_949316355.1. Classification (NCBI taxonomy): domain Eukaryota; kingdom Metazoa; phylum Arthropoda; class Insecta; order Coleoptera; family Chrysomelidae; genus Bruchidius; species Bruchidius siliquastri. Next base: position 24,212,531 of record OX438532.1, on the reverse strand, counting down.
ATTTTAATAATAAATGCCAGCTAATGAAACTTATGAACCTCTAGAACAACATACAGAAATTTAATGACATTTGATACGGATATATCATTTTCGTTAATTCACCTATCTATTTCATAAAATATGTGCTATTCTAATAATTTTTTACACCTGTTTATACAGCGACACTAGATTCATTGTCGATACCGTCGTTGGACTCAAATCAGAATTTGGATAAATTAGAGTTAGGTGGAGGCGACAGAGGTACTAACTCCCCAAACCTCAGGGTATCACCTCAGCCAGGAGTTAGTGACGGTTTTGGTGATCAGAGTAATAGTGAGGATAGTAGCTTGAGTGACAGTGATAGGACGCTGGTTGGCGACGCACCTGGCGAGTGCTTAGGTATGAAAATATAAGATTTATGTACCATGTAGTTGTACGAATTCTCTCAATTCACTCTAAAACTATATTCGGGCATAAATGCATACGACAAAAATTTGAAGCATACAATTTTCTTTAACAGTAGCGACCAACAAATCTAAAATTTATTTTGCATAGGTGAGGAAGTGTAAAATATTCCTGGGCGTATTGAATTTAGTCCTATGCATTCCTGCTATATCGCTAATATTTTAAGAGTAATTTAAGAAATGCAATAGTAAACAGACATGGTTCGTATTATTTAGAAATTTCATAGAAATCCTGGTAAACTACCATAAATAATAGATCTTGTTATAGTAACCGGATTCCGCTAAACGTACGAGGCGCTAATATGTGTGGCGTAATTTGTCCATTCTCTATCTAGTCAAATTTCAATAATTTTATTGAAGATATTCACATTTTTTCAAGATTTGATCGTTAATTCCTCCAAAATAGCCTAACAATAACCTAACATTGTCTTTCGATCAACATTACACACAATACTTTATTCAGGTATATTATTTTATATTTATATATCCTATTTGGGAACCATATTAATACAGCAAACCAAATTTTGTGTTTCATATTGTAGTCTAGAGAGGAATATGTGACGCTCATGAAAATAAGGCAAATAGTGAATCTAATCTGTATTACTTAAGAGAATAGAATTTCATTTGATTATATATCCCTGTGATGACTGGTATATAGGTTACATTTAGGCAATATCATTAAACTCTTAATTTTTCTAGAAATTTTTTATTAATTAAAGATTTTCTTCTATTGAATATATAATATTATTTTTATAATGAAATCGTATTTTTAGGTATTGTTTCAAGCAATTCTAACTCGCCAGCTGTTGAACAGAGGACAGCATCACCGGGAGGTGATCCGTGTGAAGATGGATACAATTACGATGCCTTGGGGCAGCCTGGCTTAGAAGATATGAATTGGGATGATTCAGATACTGTCCAAGATTCTTCTGTATCTCAGCGGTGTGATAATTATTACTTTAAGGTTGGTAACATACGATTTCTATTTGCTTTCTTTACAGGGTATTAAAAATGTGGTTATAAAAATTAAGTTAGGATGGCGAGATACTGCTGTTTTAGAAGGTACTTTGCTATTAGGTTTCCTATGCCTTCATTCTTCAAATATAGTTGATTTATGTTTTTAGGGCACAATAGTTAAAATATCTTTATAGCATTATTGCAATAAACTTGTGCTCTAATAAAAATAATGAATATTGGAGTGAAATATATTGTGAGCAGTCCGAGTTACGGAGACAATCACAGGGTCGGCTTCGGAAGTTTAATTTAACTTGTACCAAAATAAAACATCGATGATATACTGAGCATTGTTACAAGAATTTATTCACACCTAAGGTCGGTTGGTTGTCCGTAAAGTCAAATAACCAATTACACAACTTTGCATCAATTTAATCAGCTCCGTATGTCATCCGATTTTTCGACATCGCCATACAAGGACTCCAGATTGTAACACCCTCTGTATACAAAATAAGACGTCTTGTAGGTTGACGATTTACTTCCCATATTACGTTATTAGTTTAAGAACTGTGGATCTGTTGAAATTAAATTTGTATAATATTGGATTGAAAACCTCGAACCTTGTGTTTTATAATGTAAAAATTAAGATTCACAATATTATCGAATTGAATTCCATTCATTATTTATTAACAGATCTAAAATGCGATCAAAATCTCTAATACACCACTGCCCATCAGAGTTAGCCTACTTAACGTCATTTTTCATTAATCTAAAATCCAATTTTGCAAATTTATCATTCTTATTTGGTTAAAATGCAATGATCTATAGTAGCAGTTGTTGATAAAAAGCAATTCAAATAATGTAGCCCCCTTATAAAAAAGTTACCTTCGCTCTAAATTGCTGTGAAACTTGTGAAAATCTTTAAATGATATTTTCAGAGATTTAGAGGGTCCAAGGATTACAGACAAACTTCAGATAAATAGACCAATGGAAATGAAAGGCATGGTTTTTTCTAGAACTATATATTATGAAACAAAATACGAAAACAATATTCATAACATCACAAAAATAATGTTTGTTATTTTACTGTTCACGCCAATAGGCGGAAAAGTATCGTGAACGCAAAAATAATGCTGGATGTTTTATGCCATATACGTTACGAAAACTCATTACATTCATTTCAATGAAATTCAGTTACTATATTACTTCCATGGCAACGACGAAAAATGTGTATCGATTCAGTGGTAATTATCTATCGCCTCCACTCCACTGGGAACCATAAATGACATTCTCCCAGACAAAGCACTGCCGTTGTGGCATACAGCACATCAACGTTTACGCATGCGATACAATAATTAAGAAATTCCTGTTTGTCCGTCTATACATCCGCGTTCAAAAACCATTTCAAGGTGCTTTTAAACTGTAATGGGTAGAGCCCAATCATATAACTACTTATTTTATTTCCAGGTTACCAGCGTCATTCACAGTAGCGAAGCTAACGCTGCTGACAACAGGTATATGCGCTGCTGCAGAATATTGGCAGATAAAAGAATGACTTTGGAAAAATTCAAAAAACATTTAGAAGGAATTTTGAGGGTACCTTCAGAATATTTCAAAATCTTCAGACAATATCCAAATTCGGACGATGAGTGGAGTTGTCTTTCGGATACACTACGGTCTGAGAAAGATGGTGGAAGGTATGTTCGTGAATGTTATAGCACACGAATAATAATGTAAAATTGTTTTTATTCCTATTCAAAGGTTGACAGCTTTTGGATGAAAGTTTTTATAAATTATCTAGATCAACTTGTGTGTAAACTTTTCAGCTTGCTCAAAATTAGATGTTGTCATATTTTTAAAAATAATTGATTGTATATATAAGTACCGGATTGCTCACCCAGAGTGGTTCCATTTTTCCATTATTTAGGGTCATTACATTTTTGAGAATAAACTTACAAAATTGGACAAATAACCGGTTTACATTTCAATTTTAGGTTGATAGTGAAATTAGGTAGAGTATTGAGGAAAGATGAAATAAAATGTGGTGTATACTATCTAAAGGCTGACTGCATGGACGTAAACAACTTTTTGTTTGAACATATCATTGCCAAAGGTCAGGCTGTAAATCAAGTAAAGAAAGAAATACTGTTTGAAGCAAAACAACAACATATGCTGGATATACCATACAACAAATGCAGGTGAATATGACTTTGTTATGTAATGAATATTCATTTAATAATATCATAGCTGTTATATTTAATTGACTAAATTCTTTACGAGGATATCTTTTTCTGGAAAAACAACATTGACAGTTGTATTATTATTTATTCAGGTAAATTTCTCAGAAAGACGTTTAAATAAAAGCGACGCTTTTTCACGCAGGTGCTTCGTTTTCTCCCATCTTTTTCAAGGTTTCAAGTAAAAAGGAAAACGAATATAGGTCATGTATTTCTCAAGGGACTTGAATGCGTGAACATAGTTCTATAAACTGATATATCCTATAATACAATGTATTAGCGCTAGGTAGGATAAGAAGAGACCATTTACAATCATTATGGAGTCTGATTTTAAAATGGAATCTCAACATTAACAGATTAGAAACAAGCAAAGGTCACCCCTTGTCACCATAGATCCATAAAACAATATGAATAATGAATGAAATATTTATAATAAACTAACTACACATCCAGGTACTTGTTTGATATTTAATATATGTCATATGAAACAAATGTTGGCAGTTAGGGAGTTCGTCATCAGGCGTGTCTTGGATTTTTGGAAATGATGTCTTCATAGTTCTTACATCATAACTTGTTATACTCTTTTCCTGTGAGGTTTATGATTTTGCCAAGATTCATATTGGTTTATTATTTTATAGACTAGAGACAGTGGTTAACTGTTGTTATTCATTGCTCTTGAGGTGCGATGAGCGAATAATTGGATTCTTTATGACAGTAACTTTTTGGTATTCTGGGTAATTAGATTTGTACGTAAACTAACGGCCAAAACCGAGGTAGCTCAAAAAGCCTAGTGGCGCTAGTCGTATGTTAAACTACAAATCCGATCACCCAAGACCCCAAGGACTCCTAAAGATGAATTTCCAATCTGATTTACTCGATTCCATGTAAGGATTGCGGGGGACTCTACTCATGAGTCGAACATATCGTCGCTGAAAAGAAAAAGAGGCGTAATTCGATACCTATAACACTGTTATGGTAATCGAGAGAATTTTATACGCGAGCTATGAGCCTTTAGTGCGTCTTAAAATAGCTAAGTTGGAGCTACGCCTCTGTTTCGAGCGACGATATGATCGCAGTCTAGTGACATATGAGTGATATGTTTGATGGTCAGTTAACAGTATAAAATGTTTCAATTAATCGTTATTATATTCTGAAGATTGAGAGAGAAGAGTTGGAAGAGACCACGTAAAGTATACTTGGACGACCAGAAGTTTGACAGGGATACCCCGGCCCATATAGATGTATTCCTTCAAGAACTGAACGATATTGAGACGGTCACCTCAAAGGACCAGTTGGTGTTGTTTGTCAGGCAATGGTGCCCGTCGATATTGACGCTGAAACCGTTCCAAGAGGTACTTATTTGTTTTTTAGGTTTGATAAAAAAGCAAATGTTACTCGCCCTATTGTTTTTGTCAGCAAAACATAGTTCCAATGTACTATCTCTAGCCACCTTTTGTGCTACAAGGAACACATGTGATATAGAACTGCATATACGAGCTGAAATCATTGGCGTATATACAATTAAAAATTCCTTTACTTAACACGTAATTCCAACACAAAACGCGAAAAGGTATCAACATCTCTCAAAGAAATAACTACATCATTATAGAACATCACCTGACCTTCAATATTGATTATGATGACGCTTCACTGTTGATTACAAATATGTATTCGATTATCACTCATTTATGAAGGACTAACTATGTAATTTCATAGATATTAATTGACAAAAACTGTCGCTATTACTTTAATTTTGGTATGACGTGGAGAACAAATTGTAGATCTGATTGACAAAAATTACCGAACACTGCATGGCGAAGGTGAACACAGTGCTACATTTATCAAACATCTGCAGCTACAGTTTTCTGCAAATTTTCATATCATTTATCATACAGGTATTTTTGTCATTCCGTACATGGTACTGGAATACAGAAGTTCGGTAAGAAACCAAACACCTGGCCACCCTGCGCACTGTCCATCATAGCGATCATAGCGTTCTCCGAAAGAATCGAAAGAGAAAATTTTCCCTTTGAAAAAAGGTAATTTTCTCTAGACAAATGGGCCGGCTATATGCAAACCTAAGAAAATCTGTTCAACTACATTTTCCCATAGATAGGTTTGAAAAAACGCTTACCTATTAAATAGATTATCAACAAAAAAACTGTTTTTTGTACGTTTTTCATAATTTTCATAAGCTGGAACCAACCTATCAGAGAGAAAAATATCTGAGCTACGAGAACCGCTGATTTTTCGCCGGTTTCATGAATATAATGTAATATTGATCATTTAGGATGTAATTCACGCGGAAACTCAAGGGAGTTTGAAATTTCGTAATAAGCAGGAAGGTGTTTTTATTTGGTATGTTTAATTTTGGCCTAAGATATCTTAAAAATATTTTGGTATATCGTAAAGATTGGTTATTGATTATATACATTATACACAGAAATATATGTGATTTTCTGGGAAATCTCAAACGTAAAAAACGACTTATGAGGAAATTAATTTTACAATATGAAAAATAGTTATATATATAAATTTGCAAAATAGGATCCAAACGAGAATCCTTGCAGAGTGAAATGATCATGTTACGACCTTTCCAGTTTGCCCGAAATAAATATTTTCGTGGTGCCTTCGATTTCAACTCATACGTAAAAACGAGACGAAATCGCGAAGTAATTATGTGTAATTCTACTTTTGTCATCTATCTGTCAGATTATCGACTTTTGAATAAAATATTTGAATACGTCAATTGTCCTGCGGTAAAACTCGTAGGTGCGAAACTACTTTATTTGAATTCGATTCACATTCCTGATCATTTTAAAACTATTCCTGTATTTTCTGTAGGTTTCCGGACATGTTAAATTGATTGGACAGTGTCGCCATATAAAAACATTGACAACGCTTCAAAATGATCCATTAATTTTTAATGGAGCTTTGAGCAACCCGTCAAAATTTGTAGGCCTCTCACAATTTCCGTCATTTTAGATTATTATTAATTTTTTCTCAGATGATTTTTGGTTAATTAAACACAAATTACAGAAAGCCTATCAAATCTTATGACAATTGATCCAGAGATGACGGAAGTATCAGTATGAAACTAAAAAAAATAGATAGGAAATTGTGTTCAACACAAAATTTCGCTAACAAAACTAAATTTCTTCCAGTAACATGTTTTTATTTATATTTAAATCATCGTCGGACTATACAAATTGAATTGTGTCAATGGAAGACGAAGAGTTTTTATTTGTGAAACTTTGTGTTAAACACACAATCTCTTCTGAATGATGGAAGAGTTGCGCCAAGTAGGAGAATCTACAATTTACATGATCGAAAAACAGAGCCCACCAAAGTTCTTGACTGAATAATTATGTAGACTATTCATCTATTCAGAATTTTGACAACTGAAACGACAAAATTGAAGTACTAAATGAAAAAATCTTAATTTTAGAATTCGATTAAAACGCAGTGACGCTTTTAGCAATAGTGGCAATAGTGTCGAGGTTCACTTCTGGTTTTTCTATAATTTTTAGATAAGATTTTTAATACCCATGCTGTTCAAAAATTTCATTGACTGATATAACTGACACAATACTAAAGAACAAATTGAATTTGAGCCAATGCTGAACCTGTATAACCTGAAATATCCGAAGAGCAAACAGGCAGCCATGTATTTTGATCCAAACCTCGTTATTGCATGTGTCATGATACTTTTATCTACAAAAAGTCAAGAATCAACCTATTTAACGCTATTTTTTGTATTGAAGGTGGTGCTGGAGAATCCCACAATGGAGGAATTGAAGACGAAGATATCTGCGTTGTCAGGGATACCCGCTGAAAACGTGGATGTAGCCTATATTAAAGCGAATATTCCTTGTGATATGCATTTGTTGGACATTCATTCAGCGTTAGAATGGAATCCTAATGTTACGCATTTAGAGCAGCGAACGTTCACGATGCGAAGCAACGCCATTGCAGATGACGGTAGTGTCTTCTACTTCAGGTATTTAATTTTTTGAAACTATTTCGAATCCAAAAACTGGACTGAATTCTCTGCAAATGTATGCAGTCTCGGTGATCAAAGTGAACGACACAACTTGATTCAAACATATATAAAAAACACTCAATCCTAAATCTTCCCTCCTCCAATATCGTCCTCAATAGAATATAAATAGTTATGAATTTGTGGGAAATTTTTACAATCCAATATAATACAAATGCTTATTATTGATTATATTGATATGATTATTTGGATAAAAAAATGCTTTTTATTATACTCAAAAACGTGGGCACTGCGGATGCCGCTTATCGGAACGAGGTAGTATCATGTCTTAGTGTAACTTCAGAAACTTAATGTGATGTTGTCACTCTAGTTCATTATATTTTCTACTGTTCGCTAATCGCTGATTGAACCGTATAAGTATGTAGTTTCAATGAGGAAGTGTTCAATTTACACATTTATTAGTTATCAACAAAGTTATTATATGAATTTAGTGCTGTTTGAAGATACATATTTTTATTTCTAGAGATAATCGTGAAACCATCAAAGATCTGACACCGGAAGAACGTAAGGATCTGAACCAGAAAGAGAACATGCGGCTAGGAAGGTTGAGCATAAAGTCGTACTCGCCGGGTCGTGAGAGAGCGCTGAAGATCTATCTGGATACATCCCCTAGCAAATCTGATGATAACCTAGACTGACATGTCACCAAACGCTATAACATGTCGTCATTGTTTTATTGCGTTATGAGTTGAAAAAGGAAGTATGCGATCAATGAGCGGGTGCGGATTTTTCATTTCCTCTGCGACGATTAATTTTCCTCTCGATTGATGGTCCGTCTAGTTTCCAATATTCTCAAATATATAAAATTTTTTGTTAGAAGTATTTATTCACTGGGGCTGATGTGTATGACAATCTTCCATTACAATTTTGTATTTTTACTTTCTATCTATTTTTCTACATGACGAGATTAATCGTGGTGTTTCACTATATTGTCTAAAACTAAATACCATGTTAACATAGGGTACGTTACATGTGCAGCGCATCCCTGTGATTAAGGCGGTTCTAATGAATTTACCATACAATATGCAATAACTTTTTGATTTGATGGAAAACTATGATTAATAGAGGAGTATTTTTGCTTGTCTGTTTAATAAAAATAAACTTGTTACGGAAAACGAAGACCGTGGGTATAGTGAAAGCTGGGAAGCTTGCTGCGACGGATACAATATGTAAAAGGATAACAAAGGCATAGGTTCAAATATCTTAGAAGATTTGGAGGATCATATATGTTTGTTTCTGCTGGCAGAAACAGCGATGGTTTGACGCAGTTACCTGCAAAATACAAACAGTCACTTTTTCTCTGCCGCGATCTGTGCTGTGCTAAACGGACTGAGTCTCTGCAATAATCCATGGCCCTGTAAATTCATGAATATAACACTTTCACGGGTGCCCTATTTATTTGCAGTGCAATAAGTAATAGAGAATAAGGCAATTAATGTTGTTCCATTGGGGAGATAAAATGATTTTATATGTATTAACTCAAAATAGCCTATAATTTAGACTGTACTGCACTGCAATAATGAGGCATTGCTCATTTTTTGACTGCTGATGTATCCATACTTTCGGTTTCCGTATGTTACAAAATTGGTAATAAACTAATTTTTAATTTAAGTTGCTGTTAATACATGCATTTATATAGACCTCCACATATCAACTAAGTTTAAGCTGGTTGATTTTAAATGTAGAATTGCTTACAAGTCTCATGAAGGTTCCGGAAAATGCATTATTAGTTCTTTATTTAAAATGAACCACTTTTAAACATGTTTCTTGATTCATCTGAACTTAATGTTATGCAATTAGTTTACTTTTCAAGACTCCAGGTTGTCTATAGGTTGTCAAATCAGATGCAAATCGTTATATGAGGGAATGGTTACAAAATTTTTGAAACATGAAATAAATGACTCGTCATACATTTCAGATGAGTTGCGTATAAGATTTTTTTACAAATATTTATTTCTGAAGTATTTCTAAAGTTCTTTAAAGACGGACCATCTTTTATTAATGCGAGAGTGTGTATTTACTATCCAGTGAGCTATAATACTATTTGTTATAATGAAGAAAATTAAACCCTTTAATTTACGGTTTTTACTGTATTTTATTAAATTAAAATCTTATTACTTTGAAGCTACTGGTATAGTTTATCTTGTTTTTCGGATGTCACCCATTATTCATTTTCTATTTATTATTTTTTGTATTTTAAGTTTTTGTCTTTATTGGTGTTACGCAGAGCTATGGCGGTTGAAATTAACTGTTGTATTTTATTGTAAATGTTATATGGAAAATAACAGATTCGTACAAAATTAACAAAAAAAAAGATAGGCATAAATTTTTGCAGTTGGCTATGCGACTTATTAGGTAAATCAGAGCAACTCATTAATGTTGAATTTGAATGTCAGTTGTCAGTTTTTTATGGTGAAATTTACAGTATGCTGAAAAATCAACTTTTCTATACATCTTATATTGTGTTATTCTTTAATATTTATTTTGATATTCTATTATTTAAACAGGAATACAGAACATTTTAATGAAAGAAATTTCGACATTGTATTGTTTTATGACTTACAAAGACGTTTAAGTAAAATTAGTTGTGTTTTTCATATTGTAAGACTACTCTTAACTATCCGCAGTTCATGCTTTTTAATTATTACACCTTTTGTTAAACACTTACAATGTACCATTTCTACCGAGGATAGTAATTCTCGTTTCATACCAAATATGGTCTAGAAAGACTGCAAGGCCAGTGCTCTGTAACAAATACCATCTAAAATTCATTTTTAAATCGACAGTGTTTTGAATTCATCAAAAATGATTATACAGGGTTTCGAATATATCAATTCTGCTTGAAAACCAATTATTAATCCACATCTTGGCTTATTCTCAACCCCAGTATATGTAATATACATACATACTATTATTTTGGCAAGGTGAATGCTGGGCCTATCTTATACAGTTTATATCCTACACAATTCACATGTCATTTTCACTTTGCCAAGGCTTCTTGTATACAGTTACTTTGTATAGATATTTATTTGTGACTGAATAAAACACTGTTTATGTATATATATATACAGTTACTTTTATTGTATATAAGTTCCTATACTAGTCGCATTTTGAATGCTCTAAAATTATTTTTTGTGCATAATTTTTGGCATATGGATGCAAACTGGCATTTAGCTTTCACTATTGGTTTGTTCGAAACGTTCCACATTATTCGTGAATCGAAAATACGGAAAAATCTAGTACGTGTTGGAAAATCATTTCAACTTGATGGCTAATATTGCAGACACGATTTGCGTATTGATTTTTAGTAGAATGTTTTAGTGATCACTGTCGCACACTAATTACGTACCTCGCAAAATAAACAAATAAATAACTTCACATTCACCAAGTAATCTGACTTACCAAAAGTGGCTGTATAACTTCTGCCCCGACTAACCTATACTTCACTTCTCTATGTACCCGGTAATCTATGTAACAGAATGTATCAACGTAATTTTCACCGATTTCAAGAAATCTAATTTGATAATTTGCACACGGATGACAATATACACCTCTGGTTACTACTTTCTACATTTAATTTTTTTCTAAGACTGAAATATTAAAAATATTCATTAATAAAAATTATTTCTAATTTTTTTTGGTATTAATCCTATTTTTTTTAAACTATAATTTATTAAAACATAATGGAATGATCTTGCATAACACTGATACTTTAATGCGAACAAACCTGGATTTTTAATCATTTAACTAAAAATATGTATACTACTCGCTTCAATATTATTTCCGCTATTAAGGATTTTTAAATCTTACTAAAATTAAGTCATAGTTCTCATTTTCAATCACCTGTAGTTAAATAACGTATCCGTGCGGGTTTTCGATATAACTTGATGTTCATGGAATAACCCTGCATTGTTTTTTTATAAGATAAGCATCGTACTTCAGGATTGAAATACCATTAGATTCTTTATTTTTTGATTTATTGATATAAATTCATCAAAATGTAGTTGAACATATCGTAACAGTGGCAAATTTTCAATTTACAAGATATTGTTATCTTGTGAACAATCAATTGATTTCAGTTTCAAAATAGATTTTTTATTTCCTGTACTCTTATATAGGATACAGGGAAAGCCTTGATGTAAATGATGCTTGCTTCATTTACAGTCAAGTGATTCACATTGGCGGTCAGTATAAGTGAAAAATTAATTGCAATATAATATTTCAGGTTTTGATCCAATTCATTTTCCTTTCATTTTTCTAATTACACATTTTCTAGTTATTTTTGTAATGTTATTTCTCTGTTGTTTGAAACTTGTAGACAAGGTGGATTTATCAAAAGTTTGATTTCGGACTTCCATTGTCTATAAAATTTTGAGTATCACGACGTTTCGATTGAAGATAGCACATCAATTGAAACGTCGTGATACTCAAAATTTTATAGACAATGGAAGTCCGAAATCAAACTTTTGATGTTATTTCTCATTATTCAAATAAAATATCACATAAACTCAATGCCTGGCCTACCTGTTACAGTTATTGATATGTTGGCTGTTTTGGTTTCGAGGAATGCTTTTGGCTCCTTCCTCCTGATTTGCTAAACCTATGAGCACTGGTTGGTTGCGGTTATTTACTAGTGCAAGATGTAGAAGTGGAATACTGATTAAAATCGTAAAAATCAGCAAGTCTTAATGCATTCAGACGTTAAATATGACCGAATCATACCTATAGCCAGCCGCAGACATGGAGTTGTCAACAAGTTCTGCTTACTTAATAACTCAGTTTGAGTTGCAAAAACAATAATCAATGGGAATCAAAAAAATCACGGACCTTTAAAGTTGGACACTATCTAAACGAGACTGTTTTCAATATTTGTTTAGTGTTGTGTGGTTATATTAAAATGTTGAAAAGGGTTTGTAATTGAAAAACTGTAGTAAAAGGAAATATTTATTTATATTAAATTTCATAATAGTAGCATTATATGCACAATATGAACATTTTATCACATTTTAAGTGCAAAAATGCACTGTTTAAGCTTATGACATTTTTAACTAAGCAACTATACTCGTTTGTGTTCATCAAATTGCACATTATATTCAGGTAGAGTGGTAGAGAAGGAAAATGGAATGTATAGCGTGATACTATACGTACAATATATAAATAATATATACAGTTTGTACAATTTTCGTGAGCAATATTTTTGCTGTATAGTCATTTTAATCACAACACTTATTACGTCTTATGAGCTTGTCGATTACTAATAAAACTCCCTGAGCTCTTGTCAATGTAATTTACAGTTTTGTGCTAGCGTTTTTCCAACCGTAATTCAAACAAGTTTTTATTTAGTTTTTGTTAATTCAGATAAATGTATATTGGCGTTAGAATCGTCATAACGTCCTTTGATCATGCGAAAATATGACGGAGACTCTTCTACAGTGTTCGCGTCGCTTAAATCATAACCGCAAAGGCCGCAGTCGAATTTATCTGTACAAAGATCTTTCATTAAAATAATCCAAAGGGTATTTATAGAGTACACGGTATATAGCTAGTTTGATCGAACTATCAATAGTACAAAAAAATTCAGCTAGTTTGATCGAACTATCAATAGTACAAAAAAGTTGAGAGGTTGGAGCTACGCACTCCTTTTCAGCATAGCCATTTTGAATTATAATAGATAAACCTCTATTCAGATCATAAGTTCTCATCGTGGGCGATAACGCCCCCTTGTGGGCTTTTGAGACTCAGGGGGGTGGTAAAAGATGCTGAGAAACTTGGGACCGCGTTGATACACTATAAGGGGGGGGGGGTAAAGTCCGAATTTTTGTTTGCTTTTCAGATTATTTGGATAAGGTGAATGGGTGACAATTTGAAAGAGTGGGAAATATTATTCAGTCGTGAGTTTTTATTCGCGTTTCAGGTTTTTCGAAGGGTGGGGGGAGGGTCTTATGTCTGGAAAGGAGGAACAAACCACGGAACTTGCCCTGGGTGCCATAGTTCCTAGCTAAAAACACTGAGGGAGCAACATTTTAAATAGCTTGGGGGGGGGGGGGGGGTCGCTAGAGAAAAATATTCTCGAACTGGGCGGTGGGTAAAAAAGGACGAAAACCTATTATCTAGGTAGTTTCATAGCAGAGATAGGGGGGTTTCACTAATTGAATCAAACGACAAGCAATGATAGTGCATATAAACTTAGTAATACGTTGACTATGCATATGTTGGAGCAAATGAGCGCAAATCCACATTACATTACACATAGTCTGATGGCACTGTTCCATGTTCACTAATAGCTTCAAGTTTATTTCTCCCAGAGTCCCCCCAACATGCTGGGTGAAGCGACGCCAGCCCCACCACCTCGTAGGCTCTTTCGGCATTTGATTGATGCTGTTGAGGGGGTGGAAAAGTAGGAGGCGGCAGCGCGACTGCCCCTGCGGTGTGCGTGGACAGGTCTGAATAGTAAGCGCTACTCGGTGCGCTGGGTGGGGCGTCTGGATCAGCATAGGCGGAATTCTGGTAGGCGGGGGAGGCGTCCGACGGCGAAGGGGAGGCAGAACGATCCAGTTCCGCATACAGAGCATCCTCGTCTCCAGCTGGCACGGTGCTAGGCGCTCGTCCACTCACGCTGTTGTAACCTGAATTATAGACAAAACAAAATTTCTCTGAGTTATTATTAATCTGGACTAAATATACAGAAAATTAATGACGGCGTGCAGTAAAACGGGATAATTGATTCATAAAAAAAGTTATTAGAGGAACACAATAGGATGAAAAATCTGAAAGTAGTTATGCTTCAGAAGTAGTAAGTAGTAGGAGCAGTAGCAAATATACATATATTGATTCATACTAGACATCACAAAAAGTGTCAATCTTTATAAACTTCGCCAATACATCTCACAGATTGAGATTTCCGTTCTTTTATATTTAATATTTTTAATATGTGTATCAGTAGCGAATTTAAAGGGAGTTAATTAAACAGCTACCCCTTGTGACTCTTATCCTAAAGAAATTTCCGGCAATACTGTGCTGCTCTAGCAAGTGCTAAACAGCCGAAGTGCTGATTCAGTTTCAATGTTCTGTTTATATAGTGTTTCAATATAGTTGCGGTCCCAAGTTATTCTGGTTGAATTCACCATTAGTAGTTAATAATATGGAGAATTAAAAAACCTGCTGTTAGCAAAGCTCATAAGTGCACCTATATTAATATCAAATAGCAAAACATGTGAAACGATTTCAGTAACAATTGCAAAAATGAATTTTTTAGCCTGTATAAAAAATGATCGAGGTCCATCTTAATAGGTTTGATCTACTATGCGTCAATAGAGGAATCGATTTAAACTGTAAACGTTATAAACCGATTTTCAGATACCAAAAGAAAATTTGACCTCCTTCAGTTTATTAAAAATTATTACCAAATATTGTTTTCAAAGTCATGGATGTATTATAGCTTTTCAGGATGCATTAGAATATTTTATTTGATTTAATAATGGTTATAGACAACGACGTTTCTATTGTCCAATATTCTTTAATCACCTCTACATTACTGTTAATACGGCTCTTAATATTTACCATCCTCCATATGCGTATAATGGTTCTCGACGGGCAGCGTGGTCGGAGAGGTGAACTGTTGGTGATGCGCGTGACATCCCGAACTCCTCCTCGCTAGCCACGACCAGACCCCATTGGCCGCTGTTTGGTGGTTGTGGTGGGCGGCGGGAAAGTGGCCTGTAGGACTGCCTGGTCGGAGGTGGCTGCCCCCAGACGGGAAGCCAGTCAGTACCGACACTGCGCCGCTCACGATCTCTTTGTCTTCCTGTTGGCCGCCCGGCATGGGCAGTCGCTGCCTACCCGCCGCCATTTGCTCTAACGATACACCGCCGTGGTTGGGATCTGAAACGAACATAATATGAAGTGATGAGGTCAATACTATTCTGATTTGAATTATTTTTGTTTTACATAAGGCTTTTTCAATATATATCACTACCTGTAGGTAGTCCAATCAATCTGCAATGTTATTTTTAGCGTGAATGAAAATTTCTAACAGCTGATATTCCCGAACTACGAGTTTCACTCATATTTGAGAAGAAACAAAGTAGTACGGGCGTTTGTTCACAGCAGCCTGTCCTGTGCCTGTCAAGAGTCTGGTCGAAAGGATAATGTGGCTTCGATTGAATTAAAAATCTCCTAAATTTATTTGTTGTCTCAATCGTTCATCTTCCGACTACAACTGGACAGAGATCTCCTGGATTATTATCTGACAAGACTTCTCAAAAAAGTTTTTACTCCAGAAAGTCGTGGTTTTGTCCAACAAAACTGGTACTGCGGATCGAGCCGTTGAGATGGTCAATATGTGCAAAGGACTAAGACAGCTAGTGACGCCCGACATTTTTCCTTCGTTTTTATTTACACACTATCAGTCTGTTGGTTCTTTTTCTGATCATTCTGTTCCTTACAGTTGTTTGATTTAGCGACTCACATGCATCAGCTATGTCTGTTCGGTAATAAAAGAGTTCATTCATGTTTGAATGCTCTCGCATACAATAAAAACATCCAAGCCAAACTTCAACGATTGTTCAAAAAAAATTATGTGTATGTCGTAGCCTAACGGTAGCCGTTCCTTCTGGAATTTGGTCAAAAAGATTAAAGGGAATTCCACGAAGAGTGGCGCTCCGCCACTAATTTGTCAGAACCAAACAATTGCAACAGGTTCCAACGCGATAGCCTAAGTATTCACTAAAACTCTTACGGTCAATCCCACAATGGTCAGAAAAGTACTAGACACCAACTAGGCTTTTGGCAATGATATGATCGCGGCATCGTGTTGAGCAGAACTTGCCCCCATATATCTTCTCGGTTATTTAAGTTGTTATAAAATTCTGGTAGTTTCCTAGAAAGTTTGCTAATATTTTAGCCAGTGTCAAAAAGTGAATTAAACAGCATTACATTCACCCCAGATCCATGTTCTGCTATTTGTATTTAAGATGTTATAGAGAGTTAGTTTTCAAATATCTCTAGTATTGCCGCCCATTTAGCGACAGAAAATTACACACTTACGGAGTGAGATCATCTAATTATTTGGCGTGGTTTAAGTCGTAGCTCTTAATGATTACAAAAAGGCTTTCTTGAGCATGCAGCTTTCCTCAACAAACTCGGCCTTCCAGGGTAGCTTTGAAAGTGGGAAGCTGACTTTCTTTACGTTCGTGAAATATGCTTTGGAGTCAATGTTTTTCTCCCACAACATCAACGCAGGTATGTCACAGGGATCGATCTTAGCTCTAACATTATTTCTATTGCCCATTAATAAGGAGTGGAAAAGTGCAGCGATACACCGTTGGAAAAAGCCTTAAAAACAAGGGAATTTCTTATGGTCTTATAATTTATATATTCATCAGTACATAATTATATCGTATGAGGAATAAAAACGATTCCAAAATTTGTTACTACTTACCACTCTCACTAGAGGTCTTTATCCTGGAATAAATAGATAACAATTATTACAGGTACTTATATTTTTCATCAGGATAAATCAAAAATAATTTTATACAACTTTAAATACCGCATCTATAATATATACAATTGTTAGTTACGCGTCATTTTATGCATCTACAAAATGCAATATATGTTGGACATATAGTTTAATTACCCTTAATGCGAGATGCGACATTAACTTTGGAATAAATTACTGAGAAACAAGTCCAGGTTAGGTACTAAAATAACTATGTTAATAATTAAACCACATCTTATTCAAGTTTTTATACTTTTCCGTGATGCTATTAGTAGTAGTGATGGGGAGGCAAAGTCTGGCAAGTGGGCCACCTTTGGCCCTTTTTCCTGACCCCGAAGGTCATCACTAGAACTATGGCAGACATGGTAGTTCCTTAGTGTCGGACCTCCCAGACCTTTTAATAAAGGTCATGATGTCCGACTATTCCGCTAAGTAGTACTCTTGCCTGTCAAACTCTGCTGTGCCGAACACCTCAGCCCTAACGCCGCTGTATACGGCATACTCGCATAGTCACCTAGGAAGTGGAACGACGTCTCGTCCTCCTTCCAGCACTTCAAAGATTGGGTCTTTGACCACTCCTATTAGTGTCAGGTGCCTGTCCAATCTGCAGTGGCCTGTGAGGATCCCTACTAACAAGTGGAGTGAATCCCTCCTCCGGTTCAATAGCCATAGCTCCCGGATCTATTACTCATACTTCCCGCGTGGAAATCAGGCATCAGAGCTGCATGTTCGTAAGGATATGTGAGCGATAAGTTTAAATCCCGGTGTATATTTGTAGTGAAGAGGCATAATACATTAGGAGGATGGTGCTATTAGAAGGGCCGTAGCTTTTTGCCTATTCTATTTTGACTATTATTTTATTCGTGGATAATTTTTCAGGTTAATTTCTACTGCATTACCTTACTCATAGGAATATAAAAATCTATTACAGACTCACCTTTTACAATGTAATACAACTATCATTACTATAGCTCCAATTATAGCAGACGTGAGAGAAACTATCACTAGTGTGAGCACCCATCCAAGCTCACCAGGAACTTCTGAAAAAAGAGAATTAAAATATTATATATGTTTAATTTGGCTTCTAAAGCCCCCTCCTGTCACCGAGCCATCATGTATTGAAAGTATGAATAGATTCCAAAAATGCATGAATAGAGTTGAGGCGAAAACATTACAGTTTTAGTCAATGAAGTTTGTCACTTCATTACAGTCACATAGAAATGATTTACATTGTATGTGTGTAGTCTATAAATTTGCTAACACTTCCTACTACCTGTCACGCTTTATAGTTATGAGGGGATGAATAACGCCTATTGCCGTAATTGCATTTTGTTATATTAATTTTTGAGATCTCTAAATCTCACACTAATTGCAAAGGAGTGCCAGTAAACACAGTCTCTTAGTTACTTTCATGATGGGTTTGAAAATCTACAGTTATATTACCACAATGTAATCGTTTGTGTACCACAAGATATATTTTATAGTAATTGGTTCTCTCTCTATAACTACTCGATGCAACCTCACAGTATGAGATTGTCTGTACGATTAATAGACTTTTAAAAATAAATGGTTTGAAAGCAGAGGTGTTCCTTTAATTTATGTGATTTTTTACAAACATATCAACGTCGGTCTAAACACTTGTATTTGGTTTGGATAATCTTGCTGTTTAGGACTTCGTATGCTGTAACTTTATGGAAAAGCTAAAATCAGAATAAGTGTTATTTTGTATAGAATGCTGAAAATGATCGTATCATTCGGATTTTAATAACACTAGGTCAAGTCAAGGACGAAGAAGCTTTGAAGTTTTCAAAAATTAGCACAGAGGTGGCGTAGTAAATGCCAAATTACGTTTTTGGACGACTCTGAGCCTCCTGATTATTTTCCAAAACAATCTGGGAGAGGGGAGGGAGTTCAAATTGGAAGTGAGAGGTTGGGTGTAAGTGGAAATCTGAAATCTTTTTGGTATTGCTGAAGGAAATTCTATCATCTATAAACTTGAATAATTAAATGTGTTAAGCACATTTTTACCATTATATTTTTCTTTACGGCATTTTAGATCGGCTAACTTTATTATAATTGGGACTAATTTGTTTCTTTTTCCGATTCAGAAACTACTTCGCAGTAATATATTTTTAGCACTGTTTCACTTGAAGATGCGAAATACTAGGAAAGGGAAATTTTGTAAATTTGAGGAGTTTAATAATTTTCTTATATAATAGAAAACAATTACACAGGCCAACGATAAAAAAACTTTTTTCATAAATTTAGCTGATTCCTGTGTTATTTGGTGTGCTGATTCTGGAAATAGTAATAGTAAAGTCCTATCGCACAACACTTCCTCTCATTTTAATATCTGAAATAAATATAAATTATTTAGAAAAATAGACAAAACATATTTATAATTTTCGAAATATCATTAAGTAGGCATTGTATTCCATTCAGTACCATAAGGTTAGTAATGGAATAAAATGTTATAAGGATGGTAGATCGGGTAGACTACACAATTGTTTGTTGTCTTCTAGTTAATATAACCTCAAATTGCAGTACTTAACCCATGTGTTTTTTATTCGTTTGATTATGGCTAATCGTGGATGTTAAATCTCTCCTAACGCTTGGATATTATATATGCGGTAACTTTCAAATAAAAAAAACATTAAAGGAACATTACTGATTTTATAAAAAAGTATACTTTACATATTTTAGTGTAGAAATCGGTAACCAAGATAAAAATTGGATTCCTCACAAACTATGTTGAGAATCTTATGGCCCGTCCAGACCAAAACCAACACCGAATGGCACATCTGCGATTAGCGTTCGGGGTTCGTTTGCAGTTTATCGAGCAAACGAATCCCATCCCGACCAGAGATCCAACAGCAAAGGTGAACGCCACACACGACGATACGACATTTGCTGGTCCGATATAGTGTGGTGCTAAATTTAAGGAATACATTTGAGTTTATTTAGTCTAGAGCGATGATGATTTTTTGTTAGCCGGTGCGGTAATTATAGTGCTAAATTCTATAATAACAAAAAAAAGAACAACGAACTAGATACCAGTGGATGACCCATCTATTAAAACAGGCATTTTTGCAGCAGAACTCATTAAATAATGTAACAGTATTCCTAAAAATTGTGGGGTATGAGCCCAAACAATTTTAGTGATTACCTAATAAATCTAATGAAGTAAAATAAAAAGAAAAGAAAGATCAGGGCAGAATTCAAGATGACTTTTTACTATGAAATGTGCAATACGTAAAAATCATTGATTTCACATTTTTCAATTCTTGTATATCAATGTTTACAAAATGAATTAAATAAAAAATAAAGTCTAGTAGATTGCCTCGGTACTTCACATTCTGGTTTAATTTTTTCTTCTCACGATAGTTTGGAGTTTGGATAGTTAGGAGGTATTGTGCTCACTAAATTTCTTTCTATTTTAAGAAAACACGAAACTCCATATTACTCATTCCATATACCATAGTACATATATCTTAAGTCTGTCTGTCTGTCAGCCTGGCGGTCTGTTCGTCTGTCTCTCGGTATCTCAGCCGGTCGGTGATTCTGTTTATGTGTAGCTTATAACCTCAGTAACTATTGACGATTTTTTGATCAGACCGGAAGAAGGTTTGATTTGTCCTGAAAAGTAAATAATTAAAATTTAATTCGCCTAAACCCGAGAGAAAAAACTGTTTTCTCAATTTTAATCTCTCACTTCTAGTCATATACTAAGTTAATTGAAGTTATAAGAATTTGAGCAAGTAGATTGACTAGGTAATTGACACGTTAGTTTAGTTTTTTGAATGAATTTAGATTTAGTTTTTTATTTATTTAAAATATAAAGTATGTACCTGAAGGTACATCATTCAGATATTTTCAAACAACTTCAATTATTATTTGCCCATAAATGATGGGGCACTTATTAAGATACATAATGGATATACGACGATTGGCCCAAATCTCATAAGCTACTAAATCGAATTTATCTTAACTACTCTGTACTAAAAACTTTTGTATGAAAGGTGTTTAAATATTATAAAATAATAATGAAAATGAATTGATGATCTAGAGGTTTATCAAATATTGTTTAACTATTTCATATCTAACTGTTTGAAGATATCTCAAAGTTTTGGATTAATGTCACTTTGTATAGCTTCAAATAAGTACTAATTCTCTTCAATACTTGCGGTGCTGTTACTTCAGCTATGACTTTTGACGCTTGTATTGATGAATAACAAGTATCATTCATTATCATGAAGACATAATCATGTAAGATGAGAGTAACACTCTTTCATTATTATTGTAGCTTTCACAAGGTATACCTGAAAAAAAAATTATAGACGATAGATTTTTGGTTGTCCAAGGCGCATATGCTGTTTTTTTGGAATTTACAGGGTCTTGCAGAAAAGCAGGTTGATAATAAATTTCTTTTTTAGACGGAACCCCTAATTTTTATTCTCTGGTTCAGTTTACGTGGTTGATACCCAAGACATTTTTATGCTCGGTTGCGGCTAAATATATATATTTTTGCCCACCGACCGACAGACCAATAGATAGATAGATAGGCGGATAGACAGGTAGACAGACAAATAGACAGACAGACAAATAGACAGATAGACAGACAGATAGACATATAGACAGATATACAGATTGATAGATAGACAGATAGACAGTACAAATTAAACGACGTACCTACTGATTTAATCTACTTGTCTTTATTTTCTATGTTATCTACTAAACATGTTTATACAAGAATTGGAAAATAAGAAGTGAGAATTGATTGTTACACTGAAAATTGCATAGGAAAAAGTTATCTTGAATTCTTTCCTGCCTATGCCACGTGAGTCTAGTGATGAGGTTTTTCAGCCCAGTCCTGAATTTAATGAAATACAACCGAGTGATGATTATTTTAAATGTTCTAAAGAAAATTTAAAACCAAAAAATGGACACAAAAGCTCCAGTACCATAGATTATATGACAATGAACCTGTCGCAACACACAATATAGTGTGAAGTTATTAATTCTCCTCTGGCGGATCACTTTGCTCATATATTAAGTATGTACAAGACAAAGATTACTGATCAACATATTCTTAAATACACCAAACGTGATCTAAATGAGAGTTATATGAATCATTTTAGACTTTTAATAAACAAATTAGATTGGAGGACATTATTTGATCTAGATATGAGTGCATCTTTTCAATTTTTTATGGATTCCTTAGTTTGGTGTTTAGATGTTAGCTGCAAACTAAAAACCATAACTAAAACGCAATCGTTCGAGAATAATCTTAGAAAGCAATGCCTGAACAATGATCTTATAGATCAGGGAAGGTACCTTGAAGATTCATTGAAAAATAAGATATAGAAAGAATATTGCATAATCCAATTTTATTAAGCGTATATAATAGGTAACGCATCCAACAAATCCAAAATAACTTGGAATATTGTTAATAAAAAACTAAGAAGGAAAATAAGTTATAACAATATCAACTTAAAGATCAATATCTCTGACAAAGCTAATTAATCATTTGCAATCGAGGTGCGAAAGTCAATGGCGAAAACAAATTTGGACAAAACATGTCATTTCTATGCACAAGATCATAACATCAGGAGCAATAATTTTTCATTGCTCCAGTTTCTCATCAGGAAATTTTTACATTTTCAATAGTACTAAAAAAAGGAATCTGCAGGAGTTGATGGATTAACATTCATATCAGAGGAAAATTGTTATTTTCTTGAAGTTTTGAAACTCGCTTTGGTAATTCCAATACACAAAAAAGGCGATCCTGAAGAGATAGGCAATTATCGAACAATGTCTGTACTCAGTCTTATTCAAAAAATAGAAGAAATTTTTTTACAGAAAATCGACTGAAACTGCAGCATATCATTACTTAATCTTCATCTACTCAGAACTTGATCGGGGCAAGTCTGTTTTGTCGTTATCATTTGATCTATCGAAGGCTTATGATTCTGCAGATAAGGAATACTTAAAATAAACATTAGAGGCAGTTGGAATACGTGGTTTTCCACTAAGTTTAATATTATATAATATATTTATGGAGAATAGGAAAATGCAAATAAAGTTTGGGAATGTGAGGTCGGAGATATACGACCTGGACTTTGGCGTCCTCAGGGATCTGTTCTTCGACCACTCCTATTATTAATATACATCACCATGTCATTTGTGGTCACGTGACTACGTATGCTGACGATACAACGATTACTGTGCAGGAAGAAGTGAATACTATGTTACACAAATTGGGAGTCTGGTGCCAACGTATACTCCCATATGTTATATAACATCATGGCATGGAGGGCTTCGAAACACAAACACAGAGCTTTTGTGTCCCAAAAGCGTTTATTGAGACTGATTTTCAACTTAATTTCAACACATACCTGCAGACAAGCTTTTAGTCATAATAAAATTTTAACCTTGCCTTGTGTATATATTTTAAAATGTGCGAGGTTTGTAACTTTGGGGCAGTTTCACAAATATAATACTAGACATGGTAAACTTTTGTCCATTGTGAAGCATTCTACTACTCTATATAGACATTGTCCATATCACAACTCCAATTCAAGTGCGACAACTTAAAAACTATCGGCAGTTCAAGCATTCAGTTAAACACATTCCAATTGAAAGAGTATTTCATTCAGTTAGGATTATTTAGATCGTGATAACTCATACCAAAATTTTCGATGTTAAAATATTTTATCTTCACTTCCTATGTGTTTCATACAAAAACTTTTAGGGTTTTTAACTTATTGATGTCAACTTATTAGTAAAAAAGAATAGTAGTAGGTATTTAGATATCATTATAAATTGATATCGATATTTTAGTATTATGAGATTGTTTATGCTAATTTTATTAAGATTTTATTGTTATTATCTGCACATGTTTCTACGCACTGACAGACTATATGCAATCTTCTCTTGTCCTTTGGTGAAATTAAGTTTAAAATTTAAATTTTGAATTTGAACCATTAGAGAACCAGAGATGAACAGTTTACTATTTTTTTACGCAGGAAGATGATTTGACTTATTGCAATCATATTGACGGTGATGAATAAATTTGGCATTGAGTACAAGAAGATTGGAGACTTTTAATAGACTCGTCAAAAACTAAGTTTCAACGGTGTATTATTTCATAATGAAAATACTTATGCCTCATTGCCTCTTGCTCATTCATTCCACATAAAGGAGACTTACGGATATCCGAATATAACTATACAGAAAATCAACTAAACTTCTTGGACAAAGGAAGGGATTTACAAAGTTTCCAGGTTTTTTATGTAAGTGGGACAGCAGAGCAAGGGATCAACAATGGTCCAAAGAACAATGGTCTGTAAGAAAAACTTGGACACCCGGCATGAAGAATGAAACTTTAGTAAACCCCAAAAAGATTCTCTTGCCACCACTTCACATAAAATCAGAACATCAGAATCTAAACAGCAGAAAGTGATTTTTGTTGGGCCGGATATTCGTAAATTGATGTTTGATTCCAACTTCGAAACAACGATGAGTAGAAAACAAAAAGGAGGCTTGAATATGATTTAAAGAAGTTGTGACTAAGTTTTCAGACAATTTGAAAGCCTCTAACTATAAAGTTATTGTATCTAATATAATAATATAAAGTTCAAGACTCTTGGTTATCTGATGAGCCTGAAAGTCCACTTCCTGCATAATCATCTTGAATTTGTTCCTGATATTTCGGTTATGTGAGTGAAGAGCAAGGAGAACGGTTTCATCAGGATATAAAACAGATGGACTTGGTTATTTCACAAAGAACAACAAAATGCATCACATCGAAGAAACAGCTGCTGAAGAACTGTTTGTGATAAGAAAACGGACACCGAATACGTTTTCCGCACCCTAAGAGACATAAGATTCAGATAAATTGATGCCAATAGTTTTTACAAACATTTTTTTCGTTGGCCTGTGTTATAAATAATTCTATTTTTTTATAGAATTTTTAAAGGCATAGAGATTCAAAATTCCATCTTCGTTTTTAAACAGATATCATCGCGCAGAAACCTATATTTTTTTAGTGAATATTATCGATTTACATGAAGCTTGTACGATTAATCATTCATCATTAAATCATGAAAAGCGCATTTTCAGTTAAAGAAAACAACATATTCGGATATTTCACCTCAACTTTAATGGGAGATTTACCTACATCTTTTTTGTTTTGTTTATACCTTATCATGTAATTTTTATACTCATCCGCATGATTAAGTCTATTTCCAAATACAATAATCAATCTTCAATGATATTTTCTGAAAACTTTTGAAAATCCTATCTTACAATTACCTATTGATTTTATAAAAATTTCTATGAATACTGCAGTTCACAAATACGTTTTTCTATCACACAAATTCTTATTTTAGGAAGAACCACATACTACCGAATTTACTACTAACTTACTCTCAAACGATACGTTAAAATTTGTTTGTTTGTGCACGTCATTAGCATTATTATTTTTCCCATTCATGGAAAAAAAATAATCAAAAAGGTACTTAAAACTCAGCCATCTGATATTGTATTGATTTTTCACGAATTATGATGAATTTTTGCTTTGCACTTGATTTTAAGAGAAAAAAATATATAACTAATCTGTGTCAGGAGTATGTATTCCATAACACAAGTATTTTGGCATAAATTGATTTTTCGTTCTTATATATCACATGTTTTGAAGCGACGATATTATTCGAAGGTTGTGTATTGTTTGTCGTGTGACTTGGGAGGATTATAATAACAAGAACTGGTAACATAAATATGCTTTCCAAAATGAATGAACCTTACAATTATTAATAGAAGTAGGATTTTGCTGAAATCACAAGCGAGTACTATATCAGTGGTGTACGTGGAAGCGTCCTTCCTTGTTCCATAAGTACCATATAGTTTCATTGATATGCATTCACATATACAAGCGTTTCTTCAAATTCATGGGAAGGCTTTCCAGTTTAATACTATCAAATTAATTCTTGCTTGGTATTGAGAGATAATTGAAGGTCTGTCTAGCTACATTTTTAACCTATAGACAACGTGGTTTGAAATAGGTATTACAAAAATTCTCATTTGTAAGTGGAACAAAATCTCATAAACTCACTGTAGTGTAATTGAAATAAGTAAAAAACAGTTGTAGGTATGTACTTGATTACATCTGACGGGTAATTAATGAAGTGTGCATTACTACATCAGATGATTAGGTAAATCTCATTATGGTTTATTCTGATGTTGTTCATTAGCTATGATGTATTGCCATCACAGTGGGAAAGTCTTGCACGTAGAAAAAACTCATTATATCCCCATGAAATACTCAAAAAAGTAATAAAAATATTCATTATAAACCGCTCAGGTGTAACAGCATTGGTTTCAGGAATTTGCACAAATCACTTCATATTCCATCAATTGACTCAGATTTAGATTTATTTCAAATGGATTAGTTATTAATATGTACTACGAATAGAAATACTAATGACAGGAATATAATGTAATATCATCATATTTTCTGATGGCCGTTAATTCTTAGAGAACACGTTTAGAAAACGGGACAGAGTAAAATGGGAGCAAGTAACTATATAACACAAAGAAAACACTAATTTCATAATCTGTGGGTTTGCTTACAGTACAGTACAGTTGTGTAGATCTTTCGTTGAACTCTTAACTCAACTGCTTTATATAGGTAGATTTTGTGACTTTCCCCTTGAAATTGTTATCTTCTTTGCAAAGTAGTAGTAATAATTGCAAAACGTGTGTTATTGTCTTGACTTTGCGCTCATAATTTTATAATACATAAATCATATTCACAGTTATCACTATATTTGTTGGTTAACTTTATATGGATGCAGTAGCTTCTAAGGAATATTGCACATCAAACATAAACTAGGTTGACCACAAAAATGTTTTGTGTGTGCTTCTTATACGAGCCAGAATCCCAGATGGCAATTTAACCGAGAAAACAAGCAAAAATTGGTGGGAATGTCTGTTAAAGTACAACATCTCAATCTTGAATACAAATATATACAAATAGCTGAAATATAGCATCAAATTGCTGATTGACTGAATGATGATTAGAGGTATGGTTACCAAAGATTTATATTCAGGAAGAATAATGTTGAGTCTTATATTTATGCGAATACCTATACTAGTTAACAAATGGGGAAGCTGAAGTAAACAATTTTGCAATCTGAGCATGCTATTTAAAGTTGTTTCTGCTCTGCCAAGTTTGTGCATAGGTGAACGTAACTCATTTGAACCATGTAGCTAAAATCTAGATTTTCTAATCATTCACAGTATTGTCAATAACACAGGTTAGCAATAATGATGGCCAAACGTGTTTCATTTTCTTGTCTTCGCTTTCAGTTTTATAGTTCAAGCAGTAAATTTTACATACCATATTTGTTATTTAATTGAAATTTGGACTTACTTCGGCATATCCCATTAAAAAGCAATAACTTCTACAGAATACTGTAAATGTAATATTTCATAATGAATGTAAGGTAAAAAATAAATAGGCCCAAAAAATATTTTCGTGTCAGACATTTCTTAGTTGATCGGTTACAATATTAGATGATAAAGCAATTTAACCGAGAAAGGGAACAAAAAAGAAAAATAAATTGAGACATCCGTAGAGAAGAACCAATTTACATGAATAGCCGGAATCCATCAGTCGAAGAACGGGTTTGCTGTAGCACAAAAAAGAAGTAATTGCCAGTCACAGGACGAGGAATTGTGGTGTACAACATACACACATAGTTATAATCACTGCTATGGCTATCGACCCAACACTCTATATGAACTGAGATTGGTATGATTACTTGCACGTTCTAATGGCAATAAAAGCATGGAATTGCTAAAGAAATTGAAAGTGCATATCATAGACGACGGAAACCTGGAGTTTTGTTGACGCTTGGTTTAACTGACTGCAACTATGTTCAAAGATTTGACCCCCGGTTTGACCGGTCGATTGGCTAGAGTGTAACCAAGCATACCTATAATGATGATAATACATACTATATACGATATTTTCAAACGATAAAACGATTGTGTAATTAACACACAGTTTCACAAATACACAACTTTCTCTTCTGCAAAATAAAACTCTTTTTCTTTCAGTGACGCGTTTAGATTTATATTTAAATCATCGTCGGACTATCAGATTTTTTTTACACAATCCATTTATCTGCATGATGGAAGAGTTTCACCAAGTAAGAGCATCTACAATCTACATAAACAGAGTAATAAAAATATAATTGAAAAACGAAGTCTTCCCACTTAATTTCCATATCAGTCAAAGTACTGGAACTAATACCTAGAAACAATTATCGCATATGTCCATTTTTTTAAGACGGTTAGTTAATCGTGTTTGATCTTAGTGCTCCTCTTGATTACTTGCCGGGATGTGTCATTTTGATTATATAGACAAAATGGGGCCTTAATTAGGTACGATATATTTGTGTAAATGTTACACACAGCTTCATAAATATATGTATATGCGATAAATCAGTTACGTGTTCAACTATATTCAAAAGCATCATATGCAGCTTCGATAGTTGCCAGGTCATCGAAAATATTTAGACCCTCTATTATTTTACTCGATGCTTCATCATTTGCGAGGGTATAGCAAAATGTTAGATTAGAAAAATGGACATGTCTACAGTAATTGGTTTCGGGTGAATGAGTGAAATTGCTACTGTGTTCACGAAAAAGCAACCCCTGACTGGTAAATTGACTATTTTCAGTATTTACAGTGGCTTAATGGCTAATTCGCTATCCAGGTTATATGTACACTAGCATCGATACTGAACTGACTATATGTTATAGAATTTTGCCTTCTACATGTATTTATAGTAATATAAGTTTTTAGTGCCTGCAAAATATAACTCTAGAAAATCGTCAACCACCACAAATATCAAAATGCATGCCCATCAGATATTTTATGGCGAGACATTCTGTGAAAAGATATTCGTAGAGATTGTTAAATTACAAAAGTATGCTAAGATGTCAGGGGAGATAAAAAGTTATAGGTCAAATTTGTAATATCAATCCGTTTATTTAGTTACATTTGTGGGCGCAAGCATAGTCTGAAAAAAAGGAAAAATACATCTCGTAATTAAGAAGCTTATCACGAAAGAAGCAGATTGTCGGCCGCAACGATGTAGACCAAGATCTATATAACTACCGGTAGAGCTGCGATAAGACGGCGACTGAAATGTTTGTTCGTATAGGTTCGTTCTTGCGGTATTAAATTTCTACGTTAGCGTTCTCTTCGTGGAAGCCCACGCTTGTCGGGACATTCTTTGGTATGGTTGCAATGTAACCGTCTTTCGTCCACATAACCTGCAGTTCGCGCGTATAATACGTTTTATTATATTCTGCTGGAGCTTGGTTTCTTAAGAACCAAGTACGCAACTTTTGAATGGGTATTATGTTTCTAACAAGAAATTTATTTGAGGAGAATTTTAGTTTCCCAAAGTACAACGAGAGGAATTGCACCAGGAAATATCGATCCAGCTAAATCAGACCATATATATTTATGTAAATCCATACACATATAGTTTACACTCCAAAATATTTTATTTAGTCTTTTTAGTAAAGGACGAAGAAAAATCCAAAATTAACTGATTTTTTTAAATTGAATTCTCAAAATAATAAGATGAGTTGAAGAAAGTGATATGAAATTCACAATAATATGCAAATAATTGTGATGCATGTACTGTAAATTAATGAAATCATAGATTGCGTAAAATCTTGTATTGACACAAGCTTAATAAGTTTAATTAATATGAATCTGCCATGATGCTGTCACTATGGATACCCGGTCGCCACATTTGGTTGACCTGTGCACATATAAAATTTCTTGCTCATCCGATTTTGACACATTTTTGTATATAGTCTCATACAATTTAAGGTAAGGTAGACGGATCAATTAGAAAATAATTATCTTCCATGAAAGACGGTGTCGAAATGCGTTTTGCGATAAACCGTGGAAATAGCCGGCGCGGGGTAATGAATGTTTCGTCATATCAGTTAGC
The DNA here is from genome assembly GCA_949316355.1 of Bruchidius siliquastri. Classification (NCBI taxonomy): domain Eukaryota; kingdom Metazoa; phylum Arthropoda; class Insecta; order Coleoptera; family Chrysomelidae; genus Bruchidius; species Bruchidius siliquastri. The sequence goes on along the minus strand of OX438532.1, from coordinate 24,182,301 downwards.
TAGCCATTTCTAAAAAGGGTTTTTAAATGAAATACTTTTCATTTGCAGTGATGACTGATCAGGCGAACTATTAAAAAATGTAAGTTTATGCTGCTTACCGAACACCGTGTATATGCAAAACTATAATATAATAACTATAATAAATAAAATAAAATAAAACTTTTACAGCCTTTAAATTCTGATATCAAGCATATAGCTATGCTATTTTGGCTAGCCTTCACATATATACAATATACATATATAATACATACAAGAGAACATTATTGACATAGATGACACACACATTATATCTCATCTAAATTTATTCATTAAAATCATCGTATAAACATATGCTAATTTTATAATAGAGACGTAAAAATAAATAACATTATTAGTGACTATGAGTCTATATATTATATGATAATATATTGGCTATTGATTGCGAAATAAGTCTCTTACCTAATGGAATTAAGATAAGAATAAACTTTCACACAGTTGAGACGTTGTGCTATTTCAGCTTTTATCCGGGCTGTGAAGAATCTTTAATTACGCACATCATGCATCACTGATAATACTGGAATATTTACGACAAATTTATGTTAATTCTTGAGAACTAGCTATATTTCCCTTAATGAAAAGGCCTGCATTGAAATGCACGTTATTTAGATATGAAGCTGCGGTGAAAAATAAAATGTATGCAAAATTGTTCCACAACGAGTCTTCGCTATGGCTGCATTATCTTTAATTTCATAATTAATTTAGATTCATTAGATATTATGTTGACAAAAATTAGAATCATTTCTGATTTATACAATCATTAGATGAATATTCAGGTGTGAGGAATTCTTTCATTTTTGTAGTTTGAAAAAGGCTGCCTGGGCAGTCGAAACATCGGTAAAGACATTCAGTTCAACATTCAATCTTAGTGGTTTCAATTATCGAATAGTAAAAAATATATGCAACTATATATTTTTTGAAAAATTTTGATATTAAGAGGCCGAAATTTTTTCTCCTAAATCAATGTTATGCAGATTAGGTACAGTGGATTTAATAATACTCTTACAAATAATAAATACTGGTGCCGTAAAAACTGATTGATAAAATTAATTTTTTAGATGAATTACAATTTTTTTTCATAAAATACCAGTACATCATTATTTTTTAAAACTTAGATTCCCGGAAATTCAAAAATATCTTGAATGATGCATTCAAATTAAAACATGTAGGATGGCGTCAAGCGCCGGGAGGCAGTTGCGTCTATTTCTAATTAGGCTAAGAGTTATGACCCTGTTTATACGGGTTTTTATTTGCCGCATCACACCTAAGGAGGAATATTTAGGTGAGGTGTTGTAACATGATAAACGAGATAATGTATTCATAGAACTTAGCTACAACGGATTCTGAAAAGCCAAAAAAACTTGGTTGCATTGATTGAATTAATGACATTATCTTATATCTGATCGATTACCTACTGCTAAGATTATTCAAAAAGGTCTATCGGGCATACAGGGTGATATATACAACCTTTATACAAAATAATGTAAAGAGATAATGGATTAACTAATTTCAATAAAGAATTAACCAGTCTTCTGCTGATATGTCATGATTTCTCGATCATATCAACTAGATATTTTAACAGCTTGAGATAACATTGTGCAATTTATATACAACATTCCACAAATGAAAGTCGCTTTCGAGTATCGTGTTTCGATAACATCCTTGTTTAAGAAATATCTAACCAGACTGAATCGCTTTCCAAAGAATTTGATACTGGGTTAATTTTATTTAGGACAGTGTATCCTTAATTTCAATTTTCATACTCTTTTGTATGTACAGATTTTGAGGTTTCACTTCTATTTATACAGGTCTTGAAGTTATTTATTTTTGCAGGTATGTCTACTGATAATAACCGCAAAATCAATGTTTTGGAAAAATATTGATAATTTTGGTAAAGGTATCCTATTGGTGACATTCATTGATGGAACTCAAGTTACCAGCTTATAAGAAGATTTCTGATAAGCGTATCATGATTGATGCGTGTTATGTAAGTTCTGTAGCTAATCCTGTGGTTTACTCTTTCACCTTTTTTTGTGCTGGCATGATTATTTGAAAACAACAATTTAAATACTTTCCTGAAGTATTTCAATCGATTCAGTTTTGATTAACGGATAGTACATGTATGATGACTCAAATACGTTTTAAATAAAGTCTATTATCATCTCAAAGCTGACGGACACATCAAAATTTCGATTATTGGGACTATAAATATAAACCAAATATTCGGCATAAGAAAAACCAACTGTGTCAAAATGTTGAAATGTACGATTTTAAGCGACCACATAAATTGTTTCAATAAATGAAATAATATTGTATGTATTTCTTTCATTTAGGTGAACTTTGTGTGGGTATCTCTGTGTTTGATTGTTGGTTATGAATTTATTTCAAGTTTGATGAATTTTTGTTGCATTTCGAGTGAATAGGTCTCATAAATAATTACGAAATTGCTGTCAATGTGATCCAGTAAATTTTGAAGAAGAAAGAAAGAAGGAAAGAGAACTTTGATATTTAGCTACTAATTTAAAAAATGTATTTAACAGGAACCGAACATTAGCATTTGCATTGCTATTATTTGAACACAATGTTGTCATTATGCACAATTAAACTCACAGAACTAAACAGAGCATTTGTTCTATTTTGTGCTGGAGTGTTTGCGCAGATTCAAACTACAAAAAGTAAAATATTTCGGACGAAGTCGTAATATATGATTTTACACTGTTTATCTTGTTGCTCATTTTGAATAATTGTATTTCTGTTGGACTTTATTATGGGGAGAATTCCAATTTTTGGTCGTATAACCAGTGGGTCTAAATATCTAGATGGCACAACCTAACAATTCATATTTCCTTCTTACTCAACTCAATATAGCAATTTTTCCTAACAAAAAATATAGATTTATGTTCGTTTCAAGTATGTAAAACAGATCAAACGATACAATTAGTATATCTGGCGCCACAGCTGTAATAATTATAAGACTTTTATCTCGTGCTCCCTATTATCTTAAATAGACTGATTTAAGCTTTAAGCGTTAACGTTTTAAGTATTCTGTTATATTTATATTCAGCTCTAACTTACAGAAAGAGATTAATCGTTTGTTTTATTATACCTCACAACGTCTGGGGGCTATTTTTATATACTAGATTCTCAAAATAAAAACACTTCCATTGAATGTTCAGAAACCATCGACCCATGGTTGTTCCGCTGAATTTTTTTACAACAATTTAAACTATAGTAGCCATGATTCAATGTTAAAAAATTAGGTGGTTTTGATGTGAATTTTCATCTGATTTATTTTCATATTTCTTGACAACTTAGAAACTCCCCAAGAGTGAGATGTCGTAAACTCAGTTCAGAGTAACGTAAAGCCGCCACAATAAACAATTCAAAACACATCTTTTTGGCATTTTACTTTAATGAAACCTGTCGACATATTGTACTTCGATCAAGGTTGCCGAGGCAGCCAAAATGTAAGTAAAGGTATTCAGTCAAACGTATGTGGTTTTAATTAGTGGCTAGTACAAAATCTAAGAAAAACCAGAGAGACAAGTATAAGGTAAGTTTCAGAATCTTCAGTACTTACCAACAGTAGCGTCGAAGACACCATATCCTCCGCCTCCAGAAACTGCTCCTCTGCCGGTATTCTGCCATGCCCACGAACACAAGTCGCAGGTAGTTGGTCCATCGGGGGTTGCAGATTCATCGATGAAGGTGGGGCGGGGAGGTGGAGGAACAAAACCACCAACAAATAGACCACCTTCGCTGGCATCCAGCGGCAACGGCGAGTCGAATGGGATAGGCCAGATCAGCGGAGCCGGGTCACCTGGCGGAGCGGAAGTAGCATTTGATGGGAGTCCTGGTAGTGGCGTTGAAAGGACCTGGAACGGAAAAATTATGGTATAGAATAATGTTCTCGATCTCACCGCAGACCTGTTTCCTAATGGATGTAAGCACGCGAGCAATCCATCTCCTAGAGGGGAAAGGCCTGTGACTCTGCATCATGTCTTAGTTTGAGGAGACTTTCCAGCTTCTGAAGTACCTAACCATCTGATCTCGACAAAATACAGACGCAAAAACTTAAATATTTTAATCAGTGATGCACTTACATAATACTCAAACTATCTCTCACAGGTTTTTTTTTCGAATGACTCATTTTTCTGGAAAAACTTGAGCGTGGAAAATTTTCCACATGTGGTGCGAAGCCTCCGGCGGACTACTTGGCGCATAGCTTGGCAAATATATTTCTTGACTTTAAGCTCTTCAAAATGTTGCTGTCCTCAGTGTCGTCTCGCGCCCCAAACATACTACGCACGGGCCCCTTACCTTACTCTAGCTGCGCCTCCTAAAACATTACGCCCGAAGTCCGGGCTTCTTAGGTTTCTACAATAATACGCCCCTGTTTAAATAAAATTTATTATGCATGAAACTATCAACCACTGAATTCCTTAACCAATAAGACTACTGGTAACTGTTTTCGGTTAGAGGACTAATAATTTGTTTCGCTAATACTAAAATTAGTAATATTGACATCAAAAGAACGTACGCCCTGCCGCTTTGATTTCAAATTAATATCTTCGAAAAAGATGTGCAAATAAAGCTTAAGTCGAAGATAAATATTTGGAGACTTTAAACACAAAGAGAAGATTTATGTAAATATCTTCTCAAATATTTACTGGGAAAACATAAATTGTAGGCAGCGAGACTAAATACAAGACATTAATTTGCATATTACATCTTCACGGTTCAAAAGAATTTATTTAGATTCCATAGATTATTAAGTTGTAAACAGGTATGTATTAGTACAGTCGACAAATCGTTCATATATTTTATTCCACACTGGTGTGATTATAATAAACACATACTCAAAATGTTGTATATGAAGAATATTGATTTTTCAAAAGCAAGAATTTATAACAAAGATATAACGCCAATTCTAGTGCAAACCTGAGAAAAATCTGTCCGGTCAATTTATGTGGTCACCTAAGACGAACAGGAAAGAGACAGTATGCAAACTGCGTGACTGTACTGGTAAGGAGGATACTCCAAATCATTTACTAGTATGTAGTAGATACGTAAACTACCCGGAACAACTGGAAAAGGTACTATTAGTATGAATGTTAACCCGATGCCTATCCATCTTGATAGAATTCAGCAAGCACTGTCGTTGTGGGACGCATAGCGGACGATTGAGGGGTTTTAGCCAGTATACAGAATTGTCGGAGAGCCGCACATTTCGAAAGATTGATGGAACAATTCTATTGAGCTTTCTTTCCAGATAAGGGTTACAGGTTGACAAGCTTGTACCTGTCTGAAAAGATTAATGTGGTTTGCCTCCTGATGTTGAACAGTAAAAAACAGACTTATGGTTCATTTGTAAGAGATAGAAACGTTAGGTCTTTTAGTCAATTGAAGCGTTTTAATTTATTGAGCAGAGTAAGCGGAATGCTATACATATATAGAAAATTACAAAATCAGTAAATCAGTAGCATTCAAGTGGTTGAGTATAGGAAGTTAATAAAAACCAAGAAATAACTACAAATTAATAATTTGAGAGGTCACTAGATTATGAAAATCACTCAACAGATTAATTATCTATTTTCAAACTTCCACTTCAATACAATTTACTCGAGTACTATTCAGATCTGCTTCTATGTAAAATAGCTAAATCGTAGCATGAAATAATTCCGCGAATATATGTACATATTTTTATACATATACCTATGTATGTAAACAACATTTATTAATTTAAACGTTGATTCAAATTTGGTTTGATCATCCGAAATAATTCCATTGATGTAGTTTCCAGAATTATGTGAAGATGTTGAACCTTTCTAAATCTGACTAAGTGGGGGTTATTGGCCCAGTGGCTAGTACCCCACCCAAATCCACAACTGACAACCCTATTTCGTAACGAATATTTGTACTCAATTTGATTTATTTGGTCGATATACTTATATATAAAACGATAATACTAAATTTCAATCATTTGAAGAAATCCAGAATCCGGTGTTCCTGTTGCAAGTGATTCGGCAAACAGGGATCCATTGTTTCATTGGACGACGCGCGGCGCTGGGTCGTTTCCCGGAGTCGGAGTGCTCACGATCTTCGCTCTCCCAAAGAACAGACAAATTAAGTCATTATCTTTCGTTGAGAAACATGATTGATCACGCTAGGTATTATTTATGTTATTAGTTACTATTGTCGGTATGCTTTTAAAATTTCGATAGCCTGGATGCCTTCATGAAATATCATTTGTTAATAGTACTTCTTCTGGGAAAGTTTTTTTTCGGATGCGTTTACATGATTTGTGCAGCGGCGTCTCAACATTTTCTATATTTGCAAAAATCGGTCTGTGATATTACACACTGACCAGCTAGCAACTGGATGCTATGACAAGTAGATTGTCTATCAGAATGTGACAGCATTAGAAAAAATCCTTGTTTATCTAGTATTGCTGTTATTGGTAAGATCAAATGACTTCTGCTTATACTTGGTTTTGCTGACTTCGATATAAATTATGAGACGGGGAGGTAAGGAATTGATTGAACCCTGTGGCAAAAAGACTAAGAAGCAATTCGTAATCCTGAACATGGTTCCCTGTGAAGCGGATATTACATATTAAGGTGGGTACAAACCTGCGCACAGCGTATGTTCTGCATCGAAAACTCTCACTTTATTACCTGCAGTCATCTGACGTAGGCGACAACGTTTCATTAACGGCATCGACACGTGAGATGGAGTACCTGCTTCCTCTGAATTCCTGCTTCTACTTTTTATCAATTGAAATGGAAAATCGTCAGGATGAGAACGTGCGTACGAACTTCAAGTAACAAAATAATTCTTCGAAAACAATTGATTTATTTGTTCCTGATGTTCATATTATGAAAGCATGTAAAGTGAACCTCCAACAAACACTCTGCTTATGCTATCATCGTGATCGTCGAAGTTGCGCTCTAGACTAGGCTGAGAGTTGAAATGTGAAAAGTGATTTTAGCGATTTACTTATAAACACTAATTGTTTGGTACAGAATTTGTTGGCTCCAGTAATATGCTAATAAGTACATAAAACTCAAATAGACATTGCAAATTGGAATTTATTTCAAATAATATTTAAGCGATGTTTTGTTATCCAAAAGAGTAAAGTTATTAGAACAATCATATGTGGTTTCAAAGTACAAGTAAAAAATCTATTCCAAGTAAATTGCCGAAATTTATTATAATTTCATTAACTTTATGATATACATTTTTAACAAATGTAAAACTGTGTCTTGCTACCTTAGGAGGAAATAATACGTTACTCAAATATAATAACTAAATAATACAAGTTATACTATAATTAATCCTAATTATATGTCTTTCATTGATTTGGGAGTCCAATTACACTTCCAAACTGTGACCAAAATTGCTTACTTGAAATCAGTTTATGAATCATGTAAAAGAAACAACGATAATACAACTAAATAAAACTATTGAAAATGAATGAATGGATACAACTTTTTAAAGGTGAAATTAGGAATACAAAACATACGGATTTAGCTGTAAAAACTGTACTATTGCGAAATACTAGGGATTACATATCATGTAGAATTAAATTAAGGTTCTAAAAAGCAGAAGCTAAAAATGCACGGATGAATTTGATGCTTCATTGCGGAAACGGGAATTTATTCTTCAGACATATACTCAGCAATACAAACTAGATACTTATACTATTAATATAGTTTCAATATAAGCTAAAATTAATACTTTCTGTGTCTATGATTCTTAAAGCTTCTCACCTACTGGCTTAATTGTCAACTCAAGCACCTGAAAAAGGAACCTGATTAATATATATCTATTATTAAATAGGTAAGAAAAAGCCACGACGAGACCAGCTAGCTCGTCAAAATTACTGGGCTTTTTTCCACCAGATCGAACTTGCAACACCTCGAATTTAAAATCAATTTCAATAGAAATGTATCCTCTCGCAGCACTTATGTAGCGACACGTTACCTCCAAATAGACTGATCAGTTTCATATGATAGTTGTTGTGACAGGAAAAAATCATTTCACCCGATCGTATTTCCACCGTTTCTTCGGACATTTTTATCAGAGGCTGCATAAAAAGATATTCATAAGGATTGACAGAAGGTGCAATCACAGATTATTGCTTTTTTGAAACTATTCGAGAGCAGCAGGAAGAAAATGCGTTTACGGCGAGTTATCCTAAATTCCTAGTGGTAATGTAGAGTAATATTTTCTAAAGGAAAGCCATATCACTGCATTATTGGAAGTACTTGTTGTTAGTTAATCTAGTTCGTTCCATCTCTTAGAAATATAAACTGAATAATACCAAACCAAATTTTTATGCGGTTAATAATTTCATGATAAAGAACTGGCTAATTAACCCTGAACAAAAGGACGGAAACCAAACTAAGCATTTAATTTTTTTAAACTTTTCAGTAAATTATAAACATATCGTAAAAAATTAAACCCCAAGCGTAACGTTGCGTACCATTTCTGCTGAATAATAATAATCTAAATACTGATAATAGTAATAAATAACAAAAATGAGAATACCTGCACATGTGGGGGTGTAGACAAGACGTAGCCGACCCCATCAGCAATATCTTCAGGATTCAAAATAGCTTTACCAATGCTTTTGTCGAATGCTTCAGTGTTTTTTATGTTATCAAAAATTGGAGTATCGACGGCTCCAGGGCTGATACTCTACCAAATATGAAATTATGTTATTATATGATTATTCATATAACAACTAGAGCAGATAAGTTTTAATACAATACTTTTTTGTTAAAGTACGGTGTAGTTCTAATTCCTGAATGAATATTAGCGGTGTTCGAAATTATTCTTTGCTAGGTATTTTATAATCTTAAAATACTCTAAGGTATTTTCTTACATTCTCTACAGCTAAAACATCACAAGTTTATTATATAAATATATTATGGTTTCAATTCTTGGTCAGCTGAAGTGCTATGGATGATAAAAAGTTGTCATGGCACGTTAAAAAGCAACTACAGTAGGTATAAATGATAACGTAAAGAAATAGTCATTATGTTCCTTCCTGTATGGAAGAAATGTCAAAAAATCACAAAAAATGATTCTGCGGTTTTGAAGAATGCAATGGCTCATACAGATAACTGCTTACCATCTCCATTCATTTGGGTATTGTAGCCCTTTTTATTTTTTTCTTATACACATCGATATTTCACCAAATAATCACTTGATAATGTTTAGTCGAATTGCTTTCTAAAATAATAATGAAAAACGAACTCACTCGAGTATCGTGTTTCTAAATAATACGTCAAACTTAATAAAAAATATATTTACCGTTACTTTAATTTTAGTGTTAAAAGCAACGAGCTCATCCCTCATAGTATTAGTTATTGCAGTGACAGCATACTTCGAGGCTGTGTATATATCCATTTTTGGAAGATTTATAATCTTATGACCACATATACTATTGATATGTATAATATGCCCGTCAATATTGTACTCCCTCATGATTTTGATGGCTTCCCTACTGGCAATACACAGACCTAGCACGTTCACGTCTAATGTCTTCCGCCAGGTTTCGGTATTTCCATCAATGAGATTTTCTCTGAGATGGATCCCAGCGTTATTGATTAGTATGTGAACGGGGCCGATATTCTTTGTGGTCCAGTCGAAAGCGTCTTTGATGTCTTGCTCTTTGGTCATATCAGTTTTGAAAGCGTGCAGTTTGCCTTTTTGATCTGAAAGCTTCTCTGACAGCTCTTCGATTTTTTCGCTACGTCTGGCCAGGCCAACTACCTAGAAAATTTGTGAATAATTTGTGAATTATAATTCATACGTGATAATTGGATATTATCATGCATGTATGAGTTTCAACAAAAACATATCAAAAGCCTTGGTATGGGACCTACTGTTAGTTTCTATAATTTTCTTCTGTTTAATGTTTAGAATCTGTGTCATCAGAAATGTGAACCGTAGTATCCTTTTGAATCAAACGAAATGTGCTCAAAAATGATCAGCATCATAACGAAACAAACTCTTGTGTTCGTTCCCATTATGATAAAGTTGTACCTTGTTTAAGTGGAATTAAACTAAAAAAATTATACTCATATGAACTTGAATGTTTCAAAGGTTTTACCCAGACACGGGATGTCTGAAGTGATGCTTAAAGGATTGTCAATCGATGCTGTTTGAATAACTGCGTCTAATCTTCGTGTTATTACGTTAAACTGATCGACCTCCGCTCATTATAAATTACATTAACATCACTCAGGCACTCATTTTAATGAGAAGTGATAATAAAAAATGTATTTGTTTAAAGACGATGCTCGCAGAGCTCTCCAAATTACGAAGTTGGAAGTAATTTTGAACTTTAAAATGGCATGACATTAACTGAGCCACTTTTTTCAGAAATTTGATCGTTCCATTTTTGAATTAGAACTCACTACTGTGACCCGGGAAAAATTTCAACCATAAAACGGTGAAGTTGGTTGGAAGATATTATGTGGTTTTAATTATCGAAAAGCCAAACTGGAATGAACCAAAGACAAAACCACAAGTCTAATAAGCTATCCTGGTGTTTGAGATGTCCATATATTGGTAAAATATCAAAATACACGTTAGCAATTACCTCAAAGAACAGCAAGAGGGATTAAGAATATATAAATACTCTGATTGTATACTTCGACTTATCATATACTGATTCACCTTTGAGTTGAATTATTGGAATATGAAACTTAATGTATAAAATGATTAATGCGCTCAATTTGTCATATCTTGTTGAATGTTCATTCATCATTGTATAATGATCCATGTGGTCTTATCGAACGATAAGTGCTGTTATGCAAATACTCTCTACAATAACCGATTAACACTCTTCGGTATGCTAACCATTAATAAAGTATTTTCTATATTGATAAAACCTATTATCTGTTAGCTATTAAATATTAAGTTGATTCATATATTCATTTTAAATTAGATATATAATCAACAGTGAATCTTGTTTACCGAGTCAATATTTTCATTAGCAGTGCATTTCATCACTATATTATAGATATCAATTAGAAAACAATGGAGTAATAAAATTTAACTGTTCTGGCAGTAATAACTCAATATGTCCATAGCCGCAAAAAAATATTTTACAAAAAAATGAGAAAAAATGCGTCAAGTAGATGGGCACAGTGTCATGTGTTCATTGTTTGTTATGATGAATTTACTTAGACCTTTATGAGGTCCCCTTGCAGCATCTTTTTATGTGAAAAAGTGGATTGAACATTATAAATGTTTTGCAGCTGTCGTTGATCGACATACATTCATGTAGAACAACATGAACATATTTTTTATTTTTATTTTTATCATGCAAATTCCAACTAATATATGAAATGGTATAGGTTCGAGTCGATGGATTTCAATATTTAATACAGGATATTGCGAAACTATGCTATGTTAACAAAACAGCGCAAATTACATGAGCACTTCGGAAAAGAAATTGACCATGCCAGAAACGATTAGGAAAAAAAGCTTGTAATTTTCAAAACTGACCAGTATACATATTTTATGCTATTATTCGAAAAGGTGATTTTTCAATATGTGATTTGAAATTTGAGTAAATGATCCTATTACCTCCAGTAAATAGACATGCAGTTAAGCAAGATACGTAAACCAGGTGTGAACTGAGGTGAAACGGTTATTTAAAGGTCCAATCAATACAATTTTACAATTTTTGGGGTCCTATATATCTTTAGTCCCAGAACCAGAAACACGTTCGTAAAGAAGGTGTATAGAAGTACCCAGTATGATCTACTCCCCAAATTTCATCTAAGTTGGGAAAGTGCAAGTAGATATTTCGCTTGCGCAGTAACAAAAACGCCAATAGACAGACCGACGAAAATGACTGAAACAGATTGTCTAGCTATAGGCATCATAAAAAATAAAAATAAAATTTCTTAATTTGCGCGAGTAGTAAGTAATTGGACATATCACGTCAGCGGAATCAGAGGTCAAGCCATCCCTGAAGTACTGCCCGCATATACCTGTATGTGGGGATGCACGGCGAAGCGCTCCCTAAAGCATGTGGACACAATCCCGAAACGAGCAATATGTCTAGTGGATGAACTTGACCTCCACAGTCTAGTAGATCGAAGCAGGATGGCTGTTCTGTTTTTATTATATAGATATTATCATGGCAGATCTTCAACCGAGCTGCCTTGCTCAATAACACCAAGAGTCAGTACAACAAAGACTAGAGGAGCCCAACGGGCGCATCCTTACCAGGTCAAGCAATGCCTCGAATGAGGCTCTTACAAAAGTCGTTCTTTTGGAGAACCTCGGCGTTGTGGAATGAACTACCGGGGACTTTCTCCAACCGATGGTGACACTACAATGTTTTAAGGTCAATTTGAATAGACGTATGTCCTCTCGCAGTGCTTATGAAGCCCGATAGGCTTTTTGACTTTGCATAAGACGACAAGAACATCTGATCTTACTCTAAGACAATTCACTTGATAAGGAAATTATTATCAATTTGAACCAAGAAAAGTATACTTTTGAATTCAATACTCATTCTGAAGGAATATACTCTAAAGAAAAATATATTTTTTTCACAACTAAGATTTCAATGCTTCTATACAAGTATTCCATTTTTATGGTAAGGTTATCATATTTTCTAACGAAGCTCCGCTTACTTCAATCAAGAATACAAACATCTTGCGATTACCTCCAAGTAATCCATTCACTTGTTTCTCCATATTCGTCAACGGCAATTCAGGGGTAAGCATGTGCCTGCCGTTAGTTTGGATTGGATTTAATTTTTATCAACCACCTCTCAGGATGAATGTGCTGAGAGAAACTTGGGGTTGTGACTGTTGTGAGGATCTCATAAAAGTTTACAGGTGTTGATGTGAGATGAGTGATATGTGAGTTGTGAATAAGTTCTATTACAAATGGTCCACATACATCTTTTGGCTTAATTACGGGTAGGTACATATTTTTTATATACTGTTTATCTGTACAACACCTTTCAAACTTGAATTAGGAAAAATACTATATGACGCAAGTAAATATCACATCGCTACAGTTTTGATACTTTTTTGGTTCTCCTTTTTAAGGTTAAGGAACCAAAAGTTGCTTTGATAACAGCTCATCAAAATTACAGAATTATTATTACAGAATGTTTATACCAGTAATGAATTATATAATGAACTATTTGCGCCAAGATCATGAAATGCTTTAGTCAATACTATAGTATTCTTCTAGGTTAGATTTTCTCTGATTTGTCAAAGTTCATGATATATTTAATTCGAATTTTGGTATTCTCACTTACAAGATTTTCCTAGGTTTGAATGGAACATATTTACTTAAATTTACTCTATATGATCAAAAATGCGGTATTCTTACGTTAGGATTATTATAGCTTTGCGCATATAGGAAGATATGGTATACTTGACTGAAAGCACATATTCTTGGTCTGATAGTACTTCTCTACCGCGCAGCGTGGCGGCGTGGAGGACCGCTGGAGTTATTATGATTAAAAAAAAAGGATTATCGCCCCAACAGCTTTCAGCTTTCTTTAAGCTTGCTGAAAAGGTGATTTATTGTCACCTGGAGAATTTCTCGTCACATCAGCATGTGTTTCCTCATGTATTTGGCTTTCGGTTTGAGCATATTATGAAGTTATAGTCAGATTGATGGAGAACATAACAAGAGGAAACAACCTGATCGAATGTACTAGCATCATGCTTTTGGATGTTTCAAAAGCATTCGACATGAAATAATCTATTTTGTGAATACCAGGTTCGGTCTGTGATATTTTTTTAGCAGATTACTCCAAAGGGCTACACTACTAAGAAAATATTTTTTTTCAGTTAACTTCGTATCTCGAACAAAAGAAAAATCATGGATAGAGTTTCAAAAATCTCATTTAGCTTCTACTAAAATGAAATTGTAGTAGATTTTGTTGAAATTTGAAAACAAGTAACTCTCTGATGTAACTAATAAGTAAACAGGCATATATTTATAAACATTCCAATAATTGAAACCCTGTTGTAGTTGTAAAACTCTTCAGAAATTATCAAACAATGTAAAAAATCACTATCTGCGTAATTGAATTTACCGGAAGAAATCGATTTATCTTTGAAAATTACTGTCCAAAACTATCGATGATAAAATAGTTTAATGAACAGAGAGACTACAATATTGACCAAAATAACCGTTTTCATGCAAGATAAGAGTAATTATATTTTTTAATAGCTAGTGGATCGTTGCAATACTTCCCACGCATTTATGTTTATTTCTAGAACTTGGCAATATAATACTAATTAATTCTCCATCGTTATACGGTTGCACCTATACGGTATCAGATTTTCCTTCATTTACGTGAAAGCGCGAGAAAATTCATTGAAAGATTCACGAAATTGTAAAATAAATACTGAGATTATAGTTGACAAAAACAACTACTACAGGCAAATTGATAGACAGAGTTTAAAAATTTTACAGTTAATAATGTTAGTTGAGCACATATACAGTCAACCGATATTTGAAACATATTCAAAAATAATATTAGATTAGATAAATTAATAAATACTTACGATGAGTCCTTCCGAAACAAGCTTTTCTGCGATCGCGGCACCAATTCCTGTGCTCGCACCTGTAACGATTGCTACTTTTCCAATCCATCTTTCCATAGACAGCACCATCTTCACTCTTCTTTAATCGAGATATTGAACCACAAACGTGACCGACCGAATGCAACTAAACAGAAGTTGTAAACACTATCACAAAATATATAGGCCCAGCAACTACCGCGCTGGCGCTTTTGCATATCGGTTAATCAGGGCCGGTTTAGGTTTTAATTGTTCATTCTTATATTCAATTTTATATGCCATTGGATAAAATTTCACGTGTTTTAAAATGTTAATTTTCACTATAGAGAGATCACTCCAATTAGATCAATTAATATCAGTAACATGTAGTTTACGTTACCACATAATCAAACTAAAATGAAGAGCATTCTATAAGCATTGTATTCACTCTTGATCATCTAAATAGACTCAGAGTACTGACACATAAACTAACATATACCATTCGGTCTTTGGACATTTCTAGGTTGCCAAATCCTATTAGTATCTCATCATGTTCCTCGCAGAATCTAAACGTCATTTTTGTGCGTCAATTTTATTGAGTCACTTACATATTCAACTGCGTTTTTATTACAGGAAAGGTTATTTGTGCATGGAGAATTTGGTTACTTTCTGGACTTTCTGGATCTTTACACCATTCTAGGTATTTCACTCTGCAAACGAGTTCTAGACCTAATAATATGGGAAACCGCACACCGTTTTAGAAAGTAATGTCCCAAGGACAAATTGACTTTAACATATAGTCGGCGTGTTAGTGATGATCAAGCAGTGAGCTGTAGTTTCCATAGAGGGACTGACTGACTGTAAGTAACTTCTGAATTTGCGAGAAATCTATAAAAATAAAGCATTTCTCCAAAGATGAAACTCCAGTATATGATTTGTCTGAAGTTAGAAAGTGTACTATAAATCATTACCCCATGATCTGACGGTGTAAAATTGCTCCAGCAATAAAATCGTGTTATGACAGGCATTGGCGTATTCAAAATATAAAGCTTCAACAGATTCCATTAGATTTTAGATCGTAATTCGTAAGTGAATGGCGAATACCGGATTGATCCGCTTTATAAACAGTTCACGCGTGATAACCCATCGTTCATTAGGGGTTCTATTATTGTTAGGCTTTACATGCAAATGGCTATTTACTGATTATCAGTTTTCAGTTCTCAAAGAAACCTGTTCCTGTATAGCAGTTACCTTTGCCTATGGGATATGCTTAGGCAATAAGCTCTTGATCTTATTACGATACCAATACTTGAAACGTCCAGCACTGTACGAATTTGTTGTAAATCAATAGTAATATCATGCTCGACTAAAACCAAAGCCATTCAAAAAACGAACTGAAACTCTCGATGAAGCTCACATGACAGATTAAAATTTATGAGTATCTTGAGTTTTCGATTGGTATGGGAACATCAACCGTCTTCAGGTCAGCTGAGGCGTTGTCGTCGACAACAAATCTATGTTGCCGTTGTTTACAAATAAAATATCAAATTACAAATCAAACACACGAACCAATCAATCTTTGATAATCTGTAGAAATCGCTGGCAACCATACAAAATTGAGACATAAATCAGAATCAGAGAATAAATTCAATTCCAATCTAAGGTGTTTGCAGCTTACCATGCCAAATTACTACAATCATTTGCAATTACTTCCAATTTCTTCAATACTCTTTTGAAACGCGGTATTCTATATACCTACGCGCATCTGTAACAAGAAACTTGTCGAGTCATAGGGTAATTCTTAGCGCTCCATGTCATTGTTATGGAAGTGTACAATGAAATATACAATCGTTTTATTTTGTTAAATCACTGCTACTTACTTGGGAAGCAGCATGTTGTCCATCAGTAATGGTTGCAAATTATGGTTGAATACTCTTCAACAGCTTTGCTTGCGCATCTCGACATCCAGTAAGGAGGAATACTTGGTTTGATATATGATACCGACTGAATGCATTCCTAATTCCAGGAAATTTCACTGAGATACTTCAATTATCATTTCCTATATAGGTATAAGATAGTGACACACTGTAATGGCAAAATTTTTCTAATTTCACATAGTTGTGTTTTCGATACTTTAAAATGCTTTTCTTCCGATAATACTAATACTAATTGCTATTGTTCTGTTTACTGGCCTGACACTTCTGTCTTCATACAACTATTGCCATTTTGAATACGCAGGCACGGATTCAGAATCTCATTCAGAAGGGGGGGGGGGGGTAAGCTGTGTGTTCAGCATTTGTGTGATTTAGTTCTATATTATTATTATTATTATTATTATTATTATTATTATTATTATTATTATTATTATTATTATTATTATTATTATTATTATTATTATTATTATTATTATTATTATTATCTCTATATCAGAATTACTGCACAAGGTAAGTAATTAATGTAATCCACAAATCTCGAAATTTAGAGAATCAAATCAAATTTTGAATCAGATATGCACTATGCAATTCGCACTTTTTGATAATCAATAATATAATTCAATAATTATATATAGGTAATAAAAATTATACATTCGAGTTAATAAAAAATAGATTATGACTTTTATGTTCTGTTCTCATTTATGGTAGGTATTTTAGGTTATTTGATAAAAGATGTTTTGTTTTTTGTATTTATTTCTTTAGTAATAAACGTCCATGAGTGTATATTTTTGTTTTACATTGGCTTATGTATATTTATGATATAGTCGGCCCACCCTATCAACAACTGCCTCACCAAATGATGTCGCAAACATTAACATATACTTATTATTGATATTATGAGAAGCAAGGCAATACACTGTAATTTTTGGCTACCTCAATCATTCATAATTAACAAGTGAACACAGTGGTTCACAACCTGTCTCTCTGTTTTGAAAAAAGAGTTCCATTGATTGGGTTATTATGAAGTTTCATCGTCATGCTTTCAAGACTTTGAATGCTCTCAATTTACTTGACATTGCAAGTAATCTAATCATGTTACCATATAAATACAAAAAATACTCTAATATGATACAATTAGTGATAGTGCTTTGGCGACCATCATACCGGTTTAATATATTTGCTTGCTACTTCCACCTAGTCTGGATGTATTCATCTCCTGCACTGCACAACAATGAAACACTCTGTATACCAGCAATTCATGGAACGAAGATAAAATTATGCTTGGTTTTTATCAATGACCCTAATCGAAAAATCTGTTCGTCACAAAAAGCAGCAGATCTCACGTCCGATACTGCGGCAGCGGGACCCGCCTGATCGAATTGATTCGTTAAAAAACAAATTAATGTAAATTTAATGTTCGTCGAGAAGATATTTCAGTTCTGACAAATGTAGCTGATGTTCACCATGGTAAATTATAATAATCATTTGCAATTTTCTTCATTTGCCTCACGACTTTTTCCTTCATCCACAAATGTACAAAACCCACACCTACTAGCATAATCGGAACTTTGTGCCACTGATAGAGCAAGTAATGGATTGGTTTCAGAGCCGAGACTACATATAAACTTGTTTTAGCGCTAATATCTAAGCAAAATCTGAACTCAATCGGTTTATGCCAGCGTTTTATTGGATTTGAACGGAAATAAAAACATGACATTTCGACGATTTGATTCATTTTTTGATATCATGATACTCTATTTTCAACAGCAAAATCTTGGTTTGACCCGAAATCGGCGGCATTAAATTTGAAAAATTACGTTATGCACCCGTAGCTGCAGTACTCAAGGCGACAAGTGCTTATTGTGGACAGTAATATTGAGTTAGTCTAATTATACGAACACAATGGAAAATAAATTCACCTATTAACATTTTTTCACTAATAATACGAATGAATCTGTTCACAGTATTTGCAGTTAAAATCATTTTGTCCTCATTCTCATAGTAACACATTTGTGTTCGTAACTGATGTTTAGTGCGATGCCATTTATTATTAGAAACCAACCTTTGACTCATAATGATGAATGCATCAAATGGTTTATTTATTAAATAAAATTGTATTTTTTTATCGATTTCTCCGACAATAGTACAAAGTACAGTAAGACGCGTTCCATTTTATAACACAAAATTGGAATATGTTAGTGGTAGTGGTCAGTTTGTCATATTAGCAGAATTTAATCGGTATATATGACTACAAAAATATTCATAGACTAGAAAGATTAGGTAGCATGCATGGTAATTTTTTTCACAAATAGGTTAAAAGTATAACTTGAGTCAGATAGGTTAATTTTAATCAATTTTAAGTATTGATTTCATCATGCCAAAAGTTTACTACACACCGACAGTCAGATCAACAGACAGGAGGTCTGAATTTTACATTTTCTGAAACCTAAAGTATTTAAGGGTGATTGGAAAAGTAGAGGGTCCAACAGACAAACTGATGGAGATACTTTGTTTATCTACAGTATCTACTTCTATGGCATATGGCTTGATGAGAAACAAGTTCCAATACGAGTTGAACCATTCATGAGCGGTGGCGGCGACGGTGTGACTGTACCTTAGCTGGGCGCTCTCTCAACATCAATAAATCTGCAGCAATTACATAATTGCCGTGCAAAAATGCGAGCGGAACAGAACCATCGGCGGTCTTTTGTGAACACTATACAAATATAGCATCGCATATAGCGAGCAGTAATAAGGAGAGGAGGCGGTGGCTGTTAAGTACCGAGATGGAACATTAACTAGAGAAACCGCCGCGCCGCAGCAGATATAACGGTGAAGAACAACACTGAAAGAATTATGGATATAGCAGCGTCTACATTTCTACAACCACGAATATAAAACGTAACTGATACCAGAACCAAAGAAGCAGCAGCAAAGCTGGTAAAGCGGGGTTATAATAAACCTGAAAACACAAAAAAAAAATGTATCCGAATACACTGATTCCCAACTGTTGTACCCAAACATTATTAAAAACTGTTAAAGTTATCCGAAATTGCTTCACAGTTAGGAACAGTGGTTACTGACAGACATACTGACAAACAATCCGACAACAACGATAGAAAGACTAGCACTGACGTATCGGCTGCCTCAGCAGACTTTGCCAGAATACATCAAATACAAAACTAAACTTGGTAATTGAATGGTTTATGAAGACCAGTACATGAAGAATTTCACGAGCCAAAATGTTAATAAATAATAGTTAAAAGGCTAAAAACTATGTATAGTAAGGCTATAAGCGACCAAAGTGATTGGATAATGACGAGCATTTATAGTTATGAACTGTGAAGATGGAATCCTTCAAAGTACTTTATATATTTAGGATACGATTGTGGTTCACCAAAGGTTTTTTTATGCCAGCACATTAATCAGTGCATTCATTGTATCCAGTTATGTATACAACAGACGGAAATGTGGCTTTAAAATATAAAAAGAAAATTACACACTTTTTGAAATAAAATGCGGTAATTATGCCAGTCAACCACCTGTTTCGGCATTTTTTTGATGCCTGAACAGATCACAATTAAACTACAGTAACTCACACTCGTAAAAGGAACTGGTCTAAGAAGCAGTGGCGTGCGTGGATGGGAACTGCAGACACCTTCAAAATCTCTTAGACAACAACAACCAATCAATGACTGATAACATGATAATGGAACCACAGGCAAACTGAAAATGCTGGGATCGGTATTTCGCCATCTCGAAAGAGCCTCTTCCACAATGTCATTACGTTGTATGAGCTGCGGTGGAATTTATTCCCGCATAATAATAGCTTACAGTATTTAAATGTCGCTGTGAATAGACATCTCATCACAACGCTTCAAGAATATGACAGACTATCTGCCTTTGTAATAGGTTATCTATGAATAATCTTTATTGCTTTTGTAGTGCCTCTTTTTGGAGTTAACTTTGGTTTTGTAGAAACCATTAAAGTTACAATTAACCTTTCAGTTTTATGGTGAAAAGTAGTAAGATTTGGAGAAAAATACCGCAATTTGCTATAAGATTTAGTAATTTATGATGACAAAGCTGTTTATATGCAATGAACTCTTCCCCGCTTAATTCAAAATCAAAACCCTAATGTTTGCTTACCCACTATCTCGATTACAATCATGGTGCTGTAGTTCCTTACCTGAAAGGAAAAAGTCTGTTGATATATTATGCACTAAATTAACAATTATATTAATGACCATCAGATATGTTATGCTATTATTATGCACAATCCTAGAGTTCTTTCATATATATTTACAAAGCTGATGGATAAGATATTTAACACTGCTGTGGAAGGAAACAAAATATAGGTTGTTGTTTGAAATTTGTAGACAATACTAAATATTTTAATAACACTTCTTTGATATCCATTGCCTCGAGAATTTTAGTGAATGGAATCAGATAATGAAAATTCAGCATTTCACGTTTCGATTGGTGGTTATTTGCAATTGTCTCCATGTGAAGTTCTGTTCAGGTGAAGATGATTGAGGATAACACATCAATCGAAATGTTGTGAAACGCAAAATTCTCATCACATTGGAAGGAAGTGCAGTATTATTGAAAATATAGGTTGATAAACGCACAGTTTAAAAATATTACTAGTAGATTTTGATGCTCCCCGATCAAATTTAATTTTTTTTTTCTGGAGGGGTTGACATTTGATGGCGAGGGGTCGGGAGGGGGTCATTGGTACAAGACGTTCTATAATCTATACATTTTTGACCGGTAATCCATACTTGTAAAACATAGATAATCCTTCAGAAATTTGCTTTTAAGATAGAAACGATTAGAAATTGTAGTAAATGAACATACTGATCTTTTAAGCTCAATTTTTATTAATACACTACTATAAGTTTCCATCTATTTGTATTCTATGATAACTTACTCTTGAAATATGTTACGTCATAGAATGTATTAAGAAGAATGAAATAGCTTAAGGAATAAAATATCTAGGAACGTGAAATATCTTAAGGAATAAAATAGTTTATTACATCGAATATCTTAAGGACATTTTGACGGAGATGGTTAAGGTTCCATAGGGGTTTCCCTTAACACTAGTGCAAATGCAGTTGCCAAAAACGATTTGTCCTAAGACAGACAAAAAAAGAAAAAATGAATAATTTAATAGAAGAATAGCTAGACAGGATAAATAGTAGGCTAGATTTGAGAGTTCTAGTTTTGTATCCATGATAGGATCTAGCTAGTTGAAAAGTAGTCTGGGTAGCCTTTGTTAAAAGTCAAATCTGACAGTCCGACGATGATTTAAATATAAATCGAAACACGTCACTGAAAGAAAAAGAGTTTTATTTGTGAAAATGTGTGTTAGATACACAATCCTTTTATCTGCATGCATGATGAAACAGATTCACCAGGTAAGAGCATCTACAATCTATTCAAAATATGTATTACCTGGAAATCGAAAGTATTTATTGTTGTAAAATAGTGTTAGCCTAATGCTTGCAAAACCTAATTCAGCGTAACCGTACGAACGCCTTTGGATTATACAGGAAGATAACAATTTCTCCTGTCATTATTTGTTTACGTTCACGCCTACATATGAACTAAATAGCACTTTCAAAACCACAAAGGAAATACCAGTCTACCCACAAACCGTTGCATAAAAATAACACCTTGTGATGCCTTTTGTACAGGGTCCACATAAAAGGGTATACCTGTGTACTGAGCATCACCGGACTTGATTGCGTCGCCTTTTGTTGCTGGAAGTCAGAGTAGCAAATCTTTTGCGAGGACACAAAGGGGTAGGTTCATAAATCAGATATTCGAGGATTTCAGATGATCTTAGATTTTGTGGGTGGTTGTGTTTGTATAACGTAGTATGCTGTACCTATCAGAGTGAATAAATTCGATTAGGGCTATTGTACCAGAATGTGAAAATATGAGTTGTTTTGAATGAATAATGTCTGATTATTTGCATTCATATTTACGAGATATACACTAAAACTATAAACTGCAAATAATGGGACAAGTAGATTGATTCACTACTTTCCTTGCATTCAACTTTTTTATAGTGGGCGTCGCCTGGGTAAAATGTCAGGTATAATGGAATTATTTTTAGAATGCCCTCTTGTAATCTATGTCCTATCGATACTAGAATGAGGGTTTACACACAGGAAGGTGTGCTGAACTAATTTGTTCATTTATCAATGGATCTTTGTGAAATTTGGAAAAAACAATTCAAGAATATACTCTGGTCAACTCTAAGCTTTTAATGATCACTAGAATTTATTCCGCTCCATTCATACATGTGAAGTCAAGTTCAAATTGTGTCATTGCACATTCTGTTCAAGACTCTAACACTCTCAATATAAGTATGTTGTTCAGTGTTATATATCTATCAGGTAAATATCTTAGAGAAGGTTTGACAATTGGCCATTAAAAGATCAACTTACAGACCAAGGTTGCATATACATTCAATACGTATTTGACGGGGCATATATACACTGACAGCTAAGCATAAAAAATAGTCGATTGAAAATAAAGTTGCAGAAACGGCACCTATAAAACAACATATAACACAACTCTATGATACACAACCTTCAACAGAAGATAAATTCAGCTGCGGAAACCATAAGAGAAGAGTTAAAATTAATCAACCTTGAAAATGAGGAATCAGGTACGGTACCCATAAGACAATCTTTTAATTCAATAACGATCTAGGAAATGAGGTTGTAGAATCAACGATATTTTTTGATAGATAAAATAGAAAAAATATGAATTATTGTCCATCATATGGCATAGTCCAGATTCATCGATATACCTGAAAAAAATCCGAACCACAGAAGCTTGACAATTTATTTGCAAGCAGATTGTCCGAGACGACGACTTATTAGATGTGTTCCGCAGGTAACGTGTATGTCGGGTAACACAGTAAAGCGGAAAATAAAAAATTTTCATAAGACATCCAACTGACTACATAGTTCATAGTAGAAGCAGTCTGATGGCTGGTATACATTTATAAAGCCATAGTTTAAAGCACATCTCATGATTGATCTTTATGGGAGTATGCGAATGAGAAAAGCCTCGAACACAGCGCATGGTTACAGGTTGACCTTGGAAATGGAGTAGCAGAGCCAGCACCAATCAGAAAATCATTACATTCAAGGACATATTTCCCTACTCCTAAAGATAGCGAAAAAAATAAACAATATAAAGAATGCGGACAATTGTCCTATCAATAACAGTCTGCTGTTTACTTTCTTCTTAAGAAGGGACTAGAATAAAAAGCGTTTCAATATTTCGTTTCGAGCGCTAGTTTTTCAAGATAATTGAAGGATTTTTTTTGAAAATGATCGGAAAGGGTTGGTTCTATGCTCGTGTGAAACCCGTTTTGCAATGTTCGATTGAACATTTAAGATATTGTCACATGAATACACGTTTGCGACCAATGTCGGATGCTTTTATAACCATTTGGTAACCAAAGTAACCAAAATATCAAGAAAAGGGCTCCGCATTTGTATAGAGCCGTTCTTTCTCTGTGTCTGCATAAAAATATTTTCAATATGTTCAAAATAAAAAAAATGGTTTCGCACGAGTATAGAATCAAACTTATTTCTGATGTTAAATTCCCAGAAGCTGGGTGGAAGATGATTCAAGTATTTTGCATTCTTCCATCTGCAAGGCTGGTAGAAGCATGCGATTTTTTTGTCAGGGTTGATGTCTGTTTTTTGTGCATTCAACTGAACTTTATTTGTAGGTCCTAATTTTAAGATTCTTTCAATTTCCTCATTGATCTTGATAGCGTACTGCCCTCTCCCAAATGGTTTGCCCAATTTCATGCAGGAAAATTAAGGGTACAGTCATCTGCGAATATGTAGATAGGATAGAAGAAGAATAGCATCGTGGGAATAACATATTCCTGAGGAACACTCGTATTAATGGTAAATATATCAGGTTTAAATAAATGTTTTTCGCGGTAAAGCTGTGGTGTTTTTGGTTGCTACATGAAAGGGTCTAGTATCATATATAATATGAGTTATTGATTCAATCCAATATCCAATATCCAATAAGATTATAGCTCAACTATTAATCCATTCATATTTATTTAAATCAAATGTATATACAGAGGAATCTGAATTATAAAACAGTGAATAAATAGTTTTAGCATTATGATCTCTTGCAATTTCATTTATTTAACATTCATCACATTCATCACACGGCAGGTTTCATAAGATTCTTGTTCCTTTAACCATAAAGCAATGAAAACATTCATGAAAATATCAAATTTATTTTCGTGGTCATTATTCATATTTAAACAGTAGTTGCTCGGAGAAATTCTATTCGAGTGCAGTCTTCCAAAATACTGACATGAATGACCAAATAAAAATAATGAATTGATCCATGTCGACCTCCAGGTTTGACATCAGATATCATCGAATTTCTACAAGAGAGCCTTTCGCGTGTTATGCAGTTATAAGTCATTCACTTGAAGCTTATGTCTGTATAATTATCAACAAGCATATAGCAGTTAATGTTTTAATAACGGTATAAATCATTTCCCTGATATTACATAGTTGAGCAAAACAGCATTGCGTATTCTTACTATACATATATGTGCACTGGCTCCATTGGCGCCGCAGCTACAAACACTACACAGTTTCACCACTAGCCAAACCACATTTATTAAACCCGACACGTGTTTCGCTAACTATGTTAGCATCGTCAGGGAAAGATTAAAGCTAAAGTATTACAGTTAGTTGATATCTTATATACCTGTCGTGTGCTACCTACCGTAACAATCACTTGTCAGGAAGACTCGTTAGGTAGACACGTCATCTTTAAAAAGCTAACGCAAACAGCAGGCTGTTAGGAATAGAAATCCTGTCCTTGTTTATTATATGCTTTATTTTCTTTAAAATCTTCATGCTTTCGTGAACATCCAGCTTCTTCAAGTTAACGACACTACGGAATAATTTGAAATTACTCAAATCTTATGTTCACTATTAAACATGTGTTCTGCCACACTAGACTTCTCTATTGTGCCATACCTTGAATGTGCTAACTGCTCTTTAAATCTATTCCTAATAGATCTCCTAATTTGTCCAATGTAACATTTGTTGTAGTACTACAATTAATTTAGTAAACTTCGCACCGATCAAGTTTGTCAACTTCGTCCTTGGGGTTTCCTTATAAATCTTCAAGTTTTGGACCAGACTGGTATACAGTACTGAATCCCAGAACCTTAAAGACTCTTTCAAAAACCTTCGTATATTTGGATTAAGAATGAAGTATTTTTATGTACTCGTAGATATATATTTGAAGAAATTGAAACTTGGTGTAATGGGTTTCACTCTATTACAAAGTAGTCTGTCATGGAACTATTATCTTGTTAGTATTCATGGTGGTGGCTATGTTTTAAGTTAAAATACACTCAGATGCGCTCAGATCCTCATTTTAGCTTACCCAGCTAGCAGAACGACTACCTTTGTCTTTTCCTATAGTCAATGGTATATTTGAACACCTGAAATAATTAGTTTATTGTCATTATGGTGATGAATGACTATAAAATGGCCTTATGAAAATAATACCAAATATGGCGTATAGTAGTAATATATATTTATTTAGTCCAAACGGGTGGATGTGATGTTGTCAATTCAATTTCACCTACATCTACTCAATATCATTTCTGGGATCTTTTTAAATCTATTTTGTTCTTCTGTTGACTAATATATAAGATGACTGTGAGACTGCTATATAGAAACAACATAAATTTGATCGATTGATTGATCGAGTGCTATTTGGTTATTTAAAGGACATCTAAATTTTTTTCGCAGAGCTTAAAAGGCATTCAATGATTTATTAGCTGTAGATCTCTTCTTCTCAATATTTGTTAGACAAAACCGATAGTTTACAAATTTGCCTTAAAAAACGAGCTATGCTTTAAATAGCTGTGGACTTGGAATTTAACGAACATGGTATATACATATTCGGTCCATTTTTAATTATTTTTGAAAGTGTAATCTGTTGATTTGTGGACTGTATTTTTGGCGCCAATAACAATCTCTGTGTTTTATGTGCAGTGGTATGGTATATTTTGTTGGAACTTATGAAACTAATGAGCTAAGTTTTGGAAATATTAAAAACTATGGTCATTTTCGGAAGCTGCATAATATAGCAGTTTTTTTTTATTTAAATTCAAAAGATCAAGATATCTACAATCCGAAACCAATTTTCATTCCTAAACTGATTGCATTGAGTGGGAAGTAAAATGTGAAGCTATTTTATTCCATTCATCTTAATTTACCAGAAACTTTCCACAATCTACTGTTTAAGAGTAATATTAAATTTCGTAACCAGTACTGTTTACAGTAGTAATAAATAGTGAGAAGGGGAAAAAATGGGCAATGTGTCAAAAATGAACCGCTCATATCTATCTATGCATATTTATGAGATGAGTAATTTGATACCTAGTCAGTAGGCACTACCGTTTGTTAGCAATGCTATAAATAACATTTGATATTAAGATAATTTGAGTTCTCATTTTAATTTGCAATTTAATCAGGTTCCTGCTGAGTGAAAATTATTACCTTTTAAGCACTATTATGTATATTTTGTAATAAATTGATAGTGTACAGCTTCCATATCTTGTGATAATGTCACCATAAATAACTTTCCACTGGCCTGGACATAAAATATTAAAATTTTGGGCATTTCGCAACAATTAATTTCTTCACGCTTAGTTTTTCTGTATTTATAGCTATAATTTTGATTTAT
Source organism: Bruchidius siliquastri (assembly GCA_949316355.1). Classification (NCBI taxonomy): domain Eukaryota; kingdom Metazoa; phylum Arthropoda; class Insecta; order Coleoptera; family Chrysomelidae; genus Bruchidius; species Bruchidius siliquastri. Next base: position 24,154,988 of record OX438532.1, on the reverse strand, counting down.
TATTACAATGTATGCGAAAGCGAATTACTAAATGAATAGTTGGAAACAAAATGTAAATGAATTACAGCATTACACTGGTGGCATTTCGCATTTCATATATTCTCATTTTTTAAATATAATGAGTAATATTAAGAGTCTTTAATCGATGCTTTTACTCAACCTCTTATGCTACATTATAATTTTCTGACGGTGGACTAAAAAGTGTGGAGAGGTTTCCATACAAATTCTATAAAGAAATATTAATAATTAATTAATATTCAATATTCTTTGGAACTAGTGAGCCCATCATTAGTATCTATAATATAATATCATAATAAAGCAATACAGGGCTTCACAGCCAGGGGAGTCCGTTGGGAGGAAATCCGTTCCCGTAAGGAAATCAGAAATTAGGGGCTGCCGTCAAAATCTGAGGAGCAAAAAAATAAACATGCAAAAGGCCTGAAAAACTAGTAGGTACCAGTAAGAAGATTTCATAGTCTCTTATCATCCCTCCTTTAGACCCATGCCTGCCTCCATCTCATCGCGAATGTTCACTGAATATAACTCTCCAAATATCACCAAAATCCGCGTTAAAGACGACAACTGAATTGTAAACCAAGAAACAGACATAATTACGAAAACAATGTACATGTTTTTGAGCACGTCGTAAATAAAAAAAAACTTAAAATAAGGAACGATGAATTTCAAAAATATCTCAAATACGTTCTAAAATAATCACAAATTCATAGAATTTGTAACAATGATGTATGCATACTTTGCAAAATGTTTCACCAAATAATTATTTATTTTTCAAATGCTCTCGAAAATAGCTTGAAAAATCGATAAAAATAATAAAATAGGTTTAAAGAAGTTCTGTTAACTTGATGTTTTTGCTTACTACTAGCGGTAGTGTCAGAACGAGAGCCAACATTTTAGACCGTTATAAAATTGGAAAAATACTAATCATACTCTTTAAGTTTTTATGATTACATGCCGTGATACATGATGAGGCTAACTCAAAAGAAGCTCCTCTAAACCGTATACAATTTATTATTTTACTTAAAACATATCGGCTTTTATCCATTCAACCATTAAGCTTTATTATAGCATCAAGATAAGCCGAATTTAAATAAGTCTTTATGTTCAACCATAGACAAGCTGAAAACATGATTTATATATACTTTCGATTTTTTATGGGTCATAATTTTTTCCCATATGTGGACAAGATCGTCTGTGCCTTTTTTCGACCAAGTTTCATCCCCTTCAAATAAAACGCATCCAAAAAAACATTTTGTTAACATCTTCACAGCCACATATCCAACTTTTTTTTTCAAACATTTTTATAAAAAATACCGCAGCGCGATTTTTGTCCACTACCACTATGTTTTTTAATTTTTAAATTGGGTTTTGGATGTCCTAGTTATTTCACCTGCAGTTTTTCTTCCAGCGAAAGACTACTAAATGAATTTATGCAAGTTAAGATTTTATTCATTTTCAGTATTTCACTCAAATATATTGTAAATACACACATTATCGTATGTAACATGTAAAAAAACCTCCAGCATAGTGCTATATTTCTTGCTCACATGCGTTGTTGGTTAGAACTCTCTCACTCCATTTGGCCTAATAAGAAATGGCACGGTACATATAGGTCGTTCGTGGCTATTATTTAGCTTGCGTCGTGTTGCCACGTGTTGAATTATGCATTCATTTATACGCTGAAGCGCGGTTGGTATTTGATATGAAAGAGAGATATAAAGATAATAGAAAAAGCATAGGATGAAAAAGTTAAGGAGATAAATATGCTTTTGTGGAAAATTAAGGTAGTGCCATGGCACTGTGGCCGCCACTGGTGTAGACGCCATGAAACATAAAAAACAAAATATCTTAGAATAGACACTTTTTGCGATCACAATACTCTCTTGTCGCAAAAATTTAAGAACATTACTAAGATTTTGTGTTCACATTATGACCCTCCTCACATTTAATCAAAATCGGTGCATCGGTTATTGAGATTACACAGTGATAAAAAGCCCATAGTGGGCGACACTTAGATGAGTTGATGTTGCTATCATACCCTTGACTGGGTTACATTCCTACAGTTAGACCGCCAGGCTATAATGAGGAGTCTAGGCTAGAGACGAAACATGCATGTCTATAGCAGTTTTGAAGCTTAGTAGAGAGCATACACTTAAAATCATCTCAAATTATCATTTTTTGATAATACTGTTTTTGCTTTACCTTCCCAGGGAACAGCGCTAATAATTTGAGAGTAGCTGAGTAGGTCCTGCAAGCTTTTACACCTTCTGCTGTAAGGTAGAGGTTCCTGGTTAAGAGATTGGTCGGGCGGCCTTCATGATGCTTCTCTTTTCACTTTATAATTGTTCATTGTTTATTTGAATATAATTTTTTTTTCGATTTGACGTCAAGAACATAAATTACTATTGCTTTCAACGATTACGAGTAAGACAGAACTATCAAAACATAAAAATCTTAAATAACTTCTTATCTGATCGATTTTGAAGCATCTGAAAGCAACAAAAAGTTGCCTCGTAACTAATATATGATATAGTATAATTTTGACACGCTTGAATGTGTTGGAAGTGAAGAATTAAATCACATTATTTGCTCACATAATAACCCCTTAACATATGTCCACTATTCCGAGGCAAGAACCAGAGTACGTTATAACAAGGCTTTATATATTTATGAATTTAGACAGACACAATAATAACAAAGACGGGCATAAAATTAAGTTTACGATTTATTATTTGGAATTCTGGGTGGTCCTCCAACAGTGGCGTTGCCGAGGAGATAAACTTTCGGGACAGGTCTATCAGAAAAACATAATAAAACTTATATATTAGGTTAGGTTACAGACATTCAATAATCAGCGTTGATGCTATTGATTTTTAATCTTCTTGAAGCATTTCTTGATCGCGTCATAATAAAAAAAAAGAACTTCTAAGACAATCAAAACTGCTCTTCGACAATTCATCCAAGCACCAAAAGTCACCGTAGTTTCTTCGATGCTAGAAGCCACTGTAAACAGCAAAGAGGAGCACAACCAGAAAATTAAGAGCAGGTCCTCTTATATCCTAACTCGTCCAAATCATTCTGGTTTGTAGCCAAGACTCTTAGCCAGAACTTCTGTTATTTCTTCATACCACCAATAACGACTGCAGATCCATTCATCGTCTCCAAGTCCAAAGAAAAAGCAGAAATTTTGGGGTAGGTTTTCGCAGTTTATTTCACAATCTACTTCCAAGGAGGTACTCCATCCACAACCATTAACGGAGACTCATGAATGTTAAAAATTACTTTTCCACACCGTGATATAAAACGTTTTCTGCGAAAACTGAACTCCAAGAAAGCTAGTGATCCAGGCCAAATACCAGCAATCGTCCTAAATCCGAAGAGATTAACCCAGTGTTTTGTAAATTATTTGATCTCTCCTACCAGCGAGGTGTGTTCCTCATTGGATGGAAGAGGGGTAGAGTGCAACCTATACCTAAGGACAGAAAAGTATACCCTAGCTATAGACATGCTGCTCTTCTATACATCATGTCCAAGTCATTGACGCCTAGCTTCTACAGTATCTGGACAAAAACAACATCATCAATGATCGCCAATACGGATATCACGAGCATAAATACACTGGATATATTCTGGTCTAGGTCACCCATATGTGGAGCAGAACAATTGAGCTCCATGGATAGAGGCATGAGAGACTTCTTATGAAGAGCGCCGCATGGCCGCAAGGCTGCTACCGGGTATATGGAAATTGACGCTCCATATTTGTGCTGTGGATGGATATGGTTCCAATAAATTAAGACAGATATGTCTTTTCTCCAATGCTTTTTTTGCTGTACATCAACGGATTGTTGATGAATCCTATCTATACGTTCGCAAACAGCAGAACCCTTATATCCCGCATGAAAGCAAACAAACCACTACCATCTAGATATACCTTTCCTCGGCTGGGCAGCATGTTGACCAAATTAATGATGACATTGAGAGGATTCTCGAATGGGAGTGTACAAATGAAGTTTAGTTTAACGCACAGAAGATTCAGACAAGAACTCTGACAAAAAATCAAATGCTGGTCTGTCAGTCGTGGAGATGGAGAGAGTTAAGTTATCCTGCTTTGCTAGGTCGGCACCTCAGTAACTGGGAGTTCTTGTCCGCTCCAAAAAACTGTATTCATCAGAAAAGCTACTGCTACAAGGCTCAGTTCAGACCATCGCTTAAGTATTATTCGCATGTGCAAGGATCTGATCCGAATGTATAGATACAATCCAGAAACAAGCAATATATGTAGTACATGCAACTGGTCTTATAGAGGACCTCCACAGTCTGGAACATCGGAGAAGGGTGTCTTATCTGTTCCTATTCTATAGCTGTGCTTATTGAGCACTATAGATTTTGTGCCATTGCGAGCGGTTATCCAAAAATAATAAAAATATCGCAGAGCTATCAGAATCATGAATTTTGATTACTGAAGGCAAATGAGCGATTATTCGGCTCAGCTCAACAGGTATGGAGAATTACCGGGGTCAACCTATTATATCATCGAGATTGGAATTACTATTACAAATAAAAATGCGGAGTCTTTATAGTATCTTTGAGTGAGACTTACAAATTTTGATGAGCGCTGTAAAGAAAAATTAATCCGTGGAATATAGTAAATCAATACATTTGACTTCATTTTTAATTTTTATCGGTTGTAGTTGAGATTTATTTTTTATGCAGATTATTAATGCTCTTACATTGTTAAGATAAAATTGTAGTGCACACATTGCATAGAAGTTTCAAATTACAAATTATTAAGTATTTTAAGTGTATTTGGAAATTATTATATAGATTCGTGCAACGTACTTAGTCAACTCGATTATTTTATGGAGCGATGATGAATGAAGAAACCCCTAGGACTACTACGTCACTGTTTCCAATCAAGAGGCCAGAACAATTCTTCAACAAAAACACAACCGAATCAGAGTCAGTACTTCTTCCTGCTTGAGTTAAAATTGCAGCAAAACATGCAGCTAGTAATTGAGCCATCTCGAACTGAGAGAGATAGATATATCCAGTCTGGTCTCTGGCTGTTGTTAATTTCCAAAACTGTGCCGCCACTCGTTGGTAATTAGTATAGTTATTAATGATATCATCGTTAATATAACGACCATTAAGATGTTTTGGCCGCGCGCGCCTTTCTGTTTTTTCAGCCTTAGTTGCCCAAATATTAAAAATGAATTATGTGTACGTCGGAGATGCGGCATCTTTGATGATTAATGGGCAACAAGAAAATACTGTTTTTGGTTTTTGGCCGGCAGCTTTTTCTGAGCGACTGCTTCAAGTCTAAATAAAGAAGTTACCTACAGATGTAAGCATTTTCAGTACCTAATGAAATTTTTTATTTGGATTTTATACGAAATTTATATGTTTCTTACAAGGCTCATACACATGCCAACAATGGACAATAGACAGGTAGTGTATGATATAGTTTGACATGTGGAACAATTATTTAAACAAAAATTCTAAATTGTTTAAAATTGATTATAGGCGTTACTCTTAGTCACTAACTTTTTCAGGCAGATTCACAGAGGTCATGTTCTTGAACACACTTTGAAAAAAATGTCATGTATCTCTCTTTTATAATTCTAAAAACTAAAAATAAGATTTTCAGGTTTTCCAAAACTTCCTCAATTTACCAAATTGCCAAAACTTAGATATATATAAGATTATCTTCCAGTCAAAGAAATATTTCTTGCGTTGCTGAATGAAGATAATGTAATGAGGGCAATTTATCAAAAAACTAATGTAACACACCTTTGAAATATGTATAAGGTGAATTCAGATTATGATTCAAAAACTGAACAAATTACCGTAATAGGTGCCATCAAACGCATCTCAGGAGAAAATCTACTCATCACGTTCTGACCGTCCAAAATACCAAAGCCAGCATGAAAAAAACGAAACCGCCATTACTATATACCCATGAATGCTTATCTACCATCTGAAATATTACGTTTGGCCCACACACAAGACTAACATGCCCGAGATCTACTATCTCTGCGCATTCGCATATAAGAATAAATATGACCATTGAAATAAATTACCATTTTTAAAATTAATATATACACGTGCCTGGATGCATTTCAGTTATTATTGCGACATTGCAATTTTTTTCTGCTAAGCTTTTTTAAATAGTTTTTTGTCATTCATAAGGAGGCCAACTCTCAAAATTAACTACCTGTGTTTTGCGTGCCAGCGTCCAAACGGTGAAACTGGTATTTAAACAAGTTTAATGTTATTCAACGTTTCGAAATATATTGCAGGTGAAATTGATATGGACCTCTGTTATTATGAATCAGAATTTCGTGCACGCTGTATTTATTACCTACATGTTTTATATTCAGCAGTGCCGACACTGGGAGCTGTCACATCCTAACCAGATTTTCATCTAGCTCTGTATACAATTCAACAAAGATTTGTCTGGTTAAAGTAGGCAATATAGATACAAGTAGATAGCACTATCACGCATCTTTCTCATCCTGGCCGTTAACTAAAACGTTTCTGCTACTTCAACAGCTTTTTTGAAAGTATATAGAATGACAGAAGTAACAATTGTAAAAGTTTCTCAATTTGTATGTTGAAGAAATCTTTGATTTTTATTCTTTATTATAACTAATTTTTTATAAATTGTTTAGTTTAGTTTTCATTTTGCCAACTGTATAATACGTTATTCTAACTGCAGATGATATTAGTGCAATTACATTGAAAAAGATATTGGAATATAGTTGTAGCTCGATAATGAACAATGCGATACACCCGTAATTCATTCATCTTGTGACGTCCAAACAAATTTATAAACATGTATTAGTTCAAGGAAGAAGAAGAAAAATGAAGACCGACAGACCGACAGACAGGCCGACCGACATAGAAATCTACAGACAGACTAAGAGACAGACCGAGACAGAAATGACTGACAAGGAGTTTCATTTTGTGATGTAGATACAATAACAACATTCAAAAACCGATCTCAAATTCGAAAATGTTCACGATCACTATATTTCCTTCCTCAAAGTTTTCCGAACATGATACCTCGGCTCACTTAATTTAAACCCTGTAGATGGAATTTTGGTTATATCTTGTCCGCGAAGGTATCCGAAATCTCTCTTCGCGTCTGGCTCGTATAGTACCGTCTTATCTGCGCTTTATCTCGCAGAAGATAATCACGACTCCGTACACACATACTTACACATATTTTAAGGCAGCAATTAAAAGATGAAGTATCAATTAAATATCGGCTAAACGTGAAGGGTCATTGGCTGCAAGAGAAGTAGTCAACAGATGCTTTATCTTAATTATTTTTTCAAATCTCACTCCTGGTAAAATCGCTCGGCCGTGTTAAATGCAAATTATTGAACATTTTATCTTGGACCATTAATTAAATGGTCGTTAAAATGAAAGACCACGGACGCAATGCACGTTATAGTTTGTGGTGACTTGGACAGCATTATTATAATACTAGCAAATAAAATTAATAATGTTAAATTTTTTGTAATGGTTCAAATTCCAGTTTTTCACTTGGATCCTCTGTTGCCACTGGATCAATTTCCAAACATCACCGTTAAATATATTGAAAACACAATCAGAGCACTACTTTAAAGTTATATAGAAATTAATGATTTCAAAACAAATAAACCAACCTACAGCGTGACAGAAATGAACCATTCGGCTGCCTCGACATCCTTTATGAAGGTTCAAAAAATTGCATCAAGAAGCCTTTCACGAAATCGCACTATTTTGAAAATCAGGTATCGAACCTTATTAAGGACTGTTGATTCCAAATCTTCACAGTTTTCCAAAAATTGTGAGATTACCACAACTTATTTCAATGGGATTGACAGTTTTGAAATCAATTAAGCGTGGCTGCCGTGTGTCAATTAGGGATGCTGGTACACGAGATAAGGGTTATATCGCTACGTAGCTCTGCTGCTACTAAATCGATATCTCCAAAAGTACAAAGTACTACCCGTGTCAAAGTTTCATAGAGGTTTTTACCTACACTTATTTTTAATAGATCTTCCCACCCCTCAACCTCCAACCCCAATTTCCGCCCCACCCCCAAACTCAGTATTATAACGACATTGAAGTTCACTGTCTCGCGGGAAAACAGTTTCGTTTTTAATTTAGTGTGAGTTATTATGGAACGCAGTTGGGTTGAGTATCATTGAGGGAAAAATCTAAATAATGTTACAATGGATCAATGTCTTTTCTTCAGTTTCTCTTATGGTTTACTCTAAAACCTATACGGGAGAGTTTGTGTTGTTGCCTTGTGAATACATTGCTGTATATTTTATTTTTCAATTGAGAGGCATTTTTGTGTTTGCATTTGTGATGATGCATTATCTCCGATATTTTGGATTTATCAAAAATGGAAATGCATTAACTGCATTCTAGCCCTTCATTCTTATTTAAGCTGTCAAGGCACCCAAAACGTTACTAAAATTATTTATTCAATCACATGTTGTCTCCATCAGCCGCCTGTGAGTAGGAACTACTAGTAATATAAAATGTGATTCGAATTGAAAATATTTCATGAATTTGTATAGAATCGCGTTTGAATAAGTTTCAATTATTAGGTTTTTCATATTGTTGATGCTTGGTGGAATTCTCCGTCATCAATCATTCTGATGGGAATTATGGTATTGTAATATACGATGTCATTTTTATATCTGTGTTACTACACAGTTTTATACAAAAATATCTTATACAATGTTTTCCAATTTTCCTTAAATTTTCTGTACCTTCCGTAGTTTGATGAATTAAGACATGAAGTTTATGCAGACTCATAGATTCCAAAGACTGAAATTTCCTACAGCTGTCAATAAGACAGTTATGCATTTTTTGTCAATATAATATCCAGGTAGAATAATTCAATCCTAAAATAACAGTTAAATCTATCACCCATTATAGTTTTACTTTTTCAAATACGTTGAATTATGATACTTTAATATAATGATACTCACGATAAGATCAGAACATATCATTTTACTATGGAATTCTGCAGAATAGATTTCACGATTATACAAATTTATTCTATTGAGTTTACTGTTTTATCGGATAATTTTTTCATCATGACAAATAATAATTCAAAGACATACACTTTTCACCGAAGGGATTTTAATTTCTGATTTGAAACCTGTTACAATATACTCGTAATTACTTACGCTTAGAAGACTACAAAATCAGTCAACGCAGGTATAAAATCTAACTATGATACCGCGGTTTTGTTTACGTAACATAACATCCATAATGAACATTAAAAATGCCAATATGAGACACCATCAAGTACTACCATATATTGATTGAAATTATTCCTATCGACTACAGACTAACAAAAAAATCATCATGTTAATTTACTGATCTACTAGGGATGTGATAAAATTCTGATTTCATTACACCGGCGATTGTTTCCAGTGTGGGAAATACTGAGTTAATCTACATGACTTCACTTTCAACCGTCTGTAAATGCTAAGTGATTTTTAGAACAGGCGTCGGCTTAACAAAATTAACAAATCCATTCTTTCGCTATTTTAAAAAAATGTCTATGCAAAAATTTGCACTGAATGAGGTAGCTTGATACAGTATTCTCATATTAAAATTACACTGCTTTTATCAAAACACTAAAAGTCCGAAAGGAAGTGATAAGGTAGTTTCTTGTTAAAAAGATCAAAATATTTGGAGAAAGTGCAAGTTGCTGAAAAATAGCAGAAAAAGAAGTTGATGATATCACTATTAATAATATTTGATTGAGTGAACTGAAATATTTTCAGGGAAAACAGAAAAAACCTTTGGGACAAGCTCTAGGGAAGTTAATAATTATAATTGACTATGTGAAAAGACCAATGCCAATACTTACATATAGATCAAATTTATTACTTCTATTTTTGAGCTCGTTTGAAAGATTTCAGATCTAAATCTTTCGTAGTTGTGAGTATTAACTCCGAAAAGAGATAAAAAATGTTTATGATTCGTCAACCTGGCACGAAATTCCATTATATCAGGGTTCGCTCCGCAAGAGATTTGTAAGATGCTAATTAACTGATAGCCTGTTGAGAATAACTGCACATCAAAGGTTGCGATAAGGCAGAGAAGCCACTCCGTATCGGCAATCGGCGCTTCATTGGCACCGCACATCATAAACGGTATTTTTTGATTTTACGACGTTATTCATAATAAAATAGTCGATGGGTGAGGAGATATACATATATTATAACACGTGTACGTAAAGTACTGTTGTCAAAACGTTGATTTAATTACCAGATTTAAAATGTACCATGCGGACACAAAGCTTCACAAATAAAGGGCCAGAAAGTACGTTACACCGAATGTCCTCGTCAAACTGTCAAATTGTTTTGAGGACCGATCTGGTTCCACAAAAAAACTAATTAGACCTCATGATGAATGATTGGGATCAAATCACGGGATACAAATAAATAATTGAATGACTTAAATATTTTGGGAGTATATGGTGTTAGTAGTTTCTGGTTATTCCGAAAACGTGCCTGACAATTTGAATAAAGTGAAAACAATTTTTGAATTCACAAATACTACCACCAAAAAATGAAATCAGTGCAAGAATGCGATAGAAAAGCAATACAATATTGGTCAAAGAGAAATTTCTTAACAGTGAAAAATATCAAGAAAATCTAACAGTATGAATTACAAAACTGATAAAAATGATCTGTGTACATATCGTCACATATCTAACAAAGTGAACTTTGCTATAGATGTCATTCCATTTTACCAGTTTGTTATCAGTGTTTTTATATACTCGTATGCCAGCTCTCCTCACTCTTTTAGTGTTTGCGAATTAGTTTTTATTAATAATTTTTATGACATCCTCTTCGCTTTCATATATTATGTATAAGCACAAGTTGAACTGTACTGATATAATATAATTTATATTTATGAACTCACTATAAATGTATATTACACCTTTATTGTCTTTAGCATGTAATTTGTTTTATTTCCTTTCACTAGATAAAGAAATGCTTCCAATAATAGTTATCGCGTCCTCCTCCTCCCAGTTTGTGTAATGTAATTTTTTCTACGTAAAGTTCGTTTTACTTTCATACAAGTGTATTCAAAGCTTTTTTGCAGGTATGAGATATTCAGACAAATTTCAAATTTGAAAGTCGTATTTAATGCGTATAATGTGTGACTGTTTCATGGAATTTGTGAACCGTTCATATTTATTATTAGAAAAATAATCTACATGAAGATGACTCTTTTCTCCAACGCTCTTCTTGTTGTACATCAACAGTTGTGGAACATAACATTTAATCCTATCTTAGATTCACAGATGATAGCACCCTTATTTCCTGCATGGAACCGTGCAAACATTGAGAGTTAAGCTTAACGCTCAGAAGGTTCAGACAACAACCCTGACAAAGCAATCATCTTTCATCAGCTTCTGAAAATTAACAGCAAGAATAACATGCCAAGGCACGATCATGTTGCTGGTCTCGCTAGGTCGACGCATGTGTGGGTTGCTCCCCAAAGCACGCCCTGAAGCTTCTGGCCACAATCCAGAAACGAGCAATATGTCTAGTGGATGCGTCTTAGCTCACAAATGACCTTCACAGTCTGGAACATCGAAGAAGGGTGGCTGATCTGTCCCTATTCTATGGATATTATCATGGCAGATGTTCGATCGAGCATTCTTGCATAATAATTCCAAAAGTTGCCAGTATAGCAAATACTAGAGGAGCCCATCGGGTGCGTCCTTACGAGATCGAACTTACAACTATTCTCCTAGAAGTCGTTCTTCTGGATAACCTCGGTGTTGTGGAATGAGCTACCTGGAAGTTTGTTCCCCAAATGGTGACAATCTACAGCTTTCAATACCGAGATATAAAACTGAACTCCAGGAAAGCTAGTGGTTCAGACCAAATACAAACAATCGTCCTTAAACCTTTTGCTAATTATTTAAACTCTCCTATCAGCGAGGAGTGTTCTCTATTGGATGGATGATGGTCAAGTGCAAGTCATATATATCCTGCATCATGTCTCTGCTTATAGAGTATATCATTGATGTACAACTTTTGAAATACCTAGACAAAAGTAATATCACCGAAGTGGTTTCCGCAAGCAAATGTTCTGTCCTACATCACACATATGTGGAGCAGAGTAATTGAACTTCATGGAGAGTATCGAGTCGTCACACATGATGTATCAAAAGCTTTCGATCGTTTGTGGTATGAAACACCTCTAATCGAACCAATGGGTTGCATCCGTGGCTGTGACAATATTCAGATAGGTACCAGGCAAAAAGGGCCAAAAGTGGCCTACGTTGCCGAGCTTTGCCTCCCCATTCCTACTAGATAGGCACCAATCCTTTTTGTGTTGGTGGATAGATATGCTTCCCATGTGATTACCCTCAAGACGGGTGTTACCTTTCTCCAGCGCTATTCTTACAGTAGGAACATGAACGAAAAAAAGTCTACAATAACATGTCATAGTACGATTATGTTTCCAGCCTCAGTAGGTCGGTATCCCAGAATCTGGGGGTTCAACTGCAATAAACTAATCAAACTAATTTCATAACGCTATTTTTTGTTACAATGAATAAAAAATAAGTTGTAAGCATATTTCACTACCGAATCTCACAAATTGAATACTTAAGTCCGTGTCGTAAACATCATCAAAACTATAGCTGATATCAATCTTGTTTAACTACTTCTACAAGGAGTTCTGTTATGTCATTAATTTTTATTGTAATTAGATTTTTTATCAAGTTATTTTACAGTAAAGTATCAGAAACTGAAAATGTACATAAATTATTGGAGATGTATTCAAAATTAGATGTACTGGATATGCAAATAAAATTCTAGTAGTGAAAAAGAAAAATTACCTTTCTGTACCAATGCACTGATAAACTTAATAAAAAATTTAACGAGAGATTCTAATAGCCTTTGGAATATTGGACGAATCAAGCATATATTCAAATTAACAAATATAAGGAGAAAACCTTTTAAGATAAAATAAGCGTAATCTGTGATTTTTAAAGTAAGTCTGACCATAAAAATTAATGGAAAACGATACTCACAGCCAACTAATTGCGAAATATATATTCAAAAGATAACGAGTACTGTTATATTAATGTTTTCATACTGAGCGACAACGTATAGAATTGTTTGGAGCATATTTATGCACGTTCAGATTGGAAGTGACAGAAACCAATGTTCGCCGCCATAGCCGAACCCAAGAATAATAAAAATAGACTGAGAAGTGACCATAAGAAATCCATATGCTCGTGGCTGATAATGGCAGCCGGAGCGCTAGAAGTAAGTTCTTTTATTTATCATATATGGTTTCGATGTTCGTTGGGATACTTATCGGTAAGTTTTATTTTTACAGCTTCTGTGTTAAACACACAATTTTTTATATGAATGATGGAAGAGTTTCACCAAGTAAGAGCATCTATACAATGTACATGATTGTTATAGGCGCGGCGTTGTACGTGTATATGTTACCGTGAAAGACCGAAATTAGTGAATGTCGACATACACCGGTTAATGTCGACAGACACCAAATGTGTTGGTGAAAGACCAAACATTTATTAGTTTTATTAAAACATTCGGACCTTCACCGGTGTATATCGACAAGCGCACAAAGGCTTCGGTCGATGTCAGAAATGACAGGTTAGAAGTGGCTTTTTGCGATTTCTTCGGTTCCCTTCCGTGTGGGCTTGTTGTCAGTTTTACGCAAGGTTTCACTGACAGTGTGTGTGCATTCCTACTAATTTAATTTTAATATATATGAGTTAGGTGTTATAATTTGTGTTCAATAGCTAATACAGTAAATACTGATCAGTTTCTTGAAAAGTTACATACCCTAATTAAAAGTAAACGAGAAGACAATTGTATTTATTTTTCTCAAGAAAGGCACTCTAAAATCGTCTCTGAAGTAATTTCAGCTAAAAGTAAGTGCAGTACACCTTTGGACTATAGGCGTTTAAAACGTTTTGACATTTTGAAAGTTAGTGACGAACAAAAGTTGATTGTGCCATTATAACCAGGAGAAATAAATATTCAATATTATTTTACAAATGAAGAGTTGTTTAATATACTTTCCGAAACTCACATACGAACAGGCCTTGGAGGAAGAACACGAATGCTTAAAGAATTGCAAGTTAAATACAAAAATATTACTTATGAAGTCATAATGTTGTATTTTATAAATAAATGATAACCTATAATGTTTAATTTTGTTTTCATTTAGAAAAAAATGTTTCTTTTGAACATACACCATGAGTGCATGATGAATGTTGACATTCGCCGGTGTAAGTTAGAAATAATTATTTTTGATCAATATATCGGACATACGCCAAGTAACTTGGTGAATGTTGATATTCACCGGTATATCTCGACATTCACCGGATTTCGGTCTTTCACAGTAACATATATACGAGTCGAAGACGAAATACGTATCCAAATTGCGACCGGCCTAAATGCTAGTGCTCACTGATAGTAGATAATGAGTTACTGAATTTTAGAATTCGCTCCATTGTTCAATAGTTAAGCTAAGAAGTTAAGCATCAGACATACTTAAAAAATGTGTGGATAGTATCTAGCTTCGCTCGAAGTTGACTATGTTACCATTGAAGTTATTTTCCACTTTCCTTTTGTATGGAATTATTATATCGCAAAGTACTAGCGTACTCTAAGCACACTACAACACAATTATTCACGGTCGCCTCTTGATCGATAAAATCGCTATTATTTGCTTTTGCCTAGATTAATCAGTTAGAATAGCAGTTTTATGAAATATGTGCAATAATTTATGTCCCGATAAATTATACAATGCTTTTTTAACAAATTCTGATAGACGATTCTTTAATTATTCGAAATCGGTGTGTGAAAAATTACTACTGTTCGAATATGCTAACTGAAACACGACTAATATTTGAGGATACCTCCAGCATTTTAATGGAAGCCTGAAAAATCAGGCAGAATATTTTTAAACAACTTGGTAAAAATGTCTATTCATTACATTATGAAGCATAAAAAACCATCCTATGCTCTGCGACTTTAAAAAATTACCAGAAACAATTCATGAACAACATTATACTGAATAAGCTACCAGAATTTCATTTAGAAAAAGAAATACAAAAATTTCAGTAAAATTGTAATGCGTTTATCAAATGAAAAGGGAAGGGCCAGTTTCTCAAGTAACAGCAAGGCGAATTACGCCTCTACAGAAAGAAAGCAGGAGAAAGGAGCAGATATCCATCGCACATACAATTAAACACATCATCAAAACTGTACGCAGACTAAAACCAGTGGTGAGAGATTCGTACCTGGGTAACAAGGGTTAAATTGTATATATTGCGTTGATTCCGCATAAAAAATCCCTGTTTATAAAGCACTGATTAGCAAACAATGCTCTTCTTAATAAAGTCAAGGTAGTAAGCACAGTCTACTGAGCGGCTACTACCCTATTTATTGGTTCAAGATGCACCACAAAGAGGAAACAGGCCGTCGACCATTGGCGGTGGTTGTGGGAAAGTGATTATCAGTAGCCATTTCACTACTACTCTTTGAATTGTCATTTTCACATACGTGATAGGATTGTTCAAATTTCCATTAAATCTTACCAAAAATGTATATTTGTATTATGCTTTGAATAGAATAACATTTTTTCTATTTGAGGATGCTAGTATTAGGTATTACTAGCCTACTGGTATTTGATTGTGTAAAATTATTGGTTAGTTTTCCCAATTGTTTATGATAACACATATTATCAAAAGTTTGATGTCGGACTTCCATTGTCTATAAAATTTTGAGTATCACGACGTTTCGATTGATGTGCTATCTTCAATCGAAACGTCGTGATACTCAAAATTTTATAGACAATGGAAGTCCGGAATCAAACTTTTGATAAATCCACCTGTCAAGTTTCAAACAACAACACATATTAACAAGATGTAGAAACAATAATGAATTGTGACTATGCTATACTTTAGAACTTGTAGAAGATTAAATCATTATTGAACTAATAACTTCATCAGCCAATACAACTATTTCAAAATACTGTGACGCGAAAAAATGATAGGTAAATGCACTTCTTTCCGGACAAATCTTCACATGGGAGTTGACAATTTCACCTATCATTCGATGGCCAAATTGAAGGTAGTGAGTCCCTACCTGAAACAAATAAGAGAACAACTATTAGGAGTAGTTTCCACGAATTTTATGGTGCAATCAGTGTTTCCACCAACAAAATGGAATCTTTCATTTTATTATTTGTTACAACACAGCATTAAATAAGGGAATTAAAATTTTTGTGCACGCATTTCATATAGATAGTGAAACATTAGGATATGGATTAATCCTTGCTCCTTGTATCTTAAGTCCGACCTAGTGCGCCAATGCTGTCGGTTGAAGATGGACGTGATGTGTGTCCCCATCGAGATATCTCATGTCATCTGGGACCGTTGATACCGAGGAGAAATGTTAAATTTCAGGCAGACTACAACTGATGTGTATTAAAACGACAAAGTAGTAATATCAGGAACAAAAAAGCAGGCGTTCCATTCGCGGAGCCGGAAAACCAACAGGGCTGGGCTTAACAGTGGTCTAAATCTTGTGCATTTTTTCGATTTTCTATGCACAAGCGAGGTAAGGGTATTGTCGCAATAGTCTTCTGAGTGCAGTGATTCTAACATGTGCACATCTTATTAGAAGAAATCCAGCTCTTATATATTGCTACACAGTAGCTCAGTAAAATATTTATGTTGATTACTTATACTCTTAATTGTTCAGATTAAATGAAAATGGTTAACTAAACCCAAACCCCTCAATAACTATATATTGCTTTTTTATGTTCAGATGGATAAGTACTTTGACACCAACTTGGGTTCGATAGGAGATTCTCGCTCATTCTTCCCCCCAAGGAAGAGTGGACGGGAGGAAAGATCAGATTTCCGCCCCACAGCTTGGTATGCTACACTGACGGGATGGGATCCAGTGGCGCGGGAATGTGCCTGGAAGACAGAGCCGTGGAGGAAATCGTAGCGCTAGGAACCCACATGTCAGTTTTTCAGGCGGAGATATTTGCAATCCTGATGGTGGCATATTCAGCGGAAGTACAACAGTGCAAGGAGCAGGACATCTATATATGCTCCGATAGTCAGGCAGCTTTGAGAGCAGTAGCATCTCCTAGGATCAGATCAGCACTGGTCCAGGAATGCAGTGCCACCCTCCAATCAAGCAAGGGGCGCATGCATTGGCCCCGAACTCTTGCTGGGCATTAGCAGAGGCCAGGTTAGTAATGTCTGGGCATATAACGAACTTGCGAAACCATGCCTGGAGAGAGACGACTGCAGGCAGTCAAAGAGGTTCATAGCAGGCCCCAACAAACACAGGGAACTATGGTTACTGAACCGGAAGAGGGATTCACTCCACTTATTAGTGGGGATCCTCACAGGTCACTGCAGACTGAACAGGCACATGACACTCATCGGAGTGGTCGAAGACCCAATCTGTCTGAAGTGCTGGGAGGAGGACGAGACCTCGTTCCACTTCCTGGGAGAATGTGCCGTATACAGCAGCCTTAGGACTGAGGTGTTCGGCACAGCAGAGTTTGACAGGGATTGGTCGGACATCGTGACCTTTATTAAAAGGTCTGGAAGGTTCGACACTAGGGAGTTACAGGTCTGCCATAGTGTTGTTTTCATCTTCTAATTGCCGGGTAGATGCTTTAAGCAAGTGAGCACATCTCTCAATATATCAAAAATGCCATTGTAATGGAAACTGCAGTGACAACAATTATCCACTGGTACTATTAGCATGATGATGAGACACCAAGTGAAACTCGGCCACAGATCTTTACTCATCCAAACTGCACGTGGTATCTCTAAATCCGAACAACGTGCGCGGTTTGAAATTTGGAGGAATGATGGTTTTTACGCAGCGCTTGTTAATCGTGATAGGTTTTCTTCCTTTGCGTGATGTTATCGTTAAAAAAATATTAAAATATATCTAAAAATATCCTGAACACAAACTGGACAGGTATAAACTGTCATTATCACAGACGTAACAATCGAGGTTCCCAACGTAGTACCTACTACTAGACAAATTCCATTAAAATTTATAAAATAAAAGTCATAATTTGATACAGAGACTTATACTATCATTCGTAAGAGGAAGACATACCATGACATCTCATGACAATAAAAGTTGCGATTGACTATCATGTGAGAATAAGCATTTAAGTTGCATCCGCGTATTAATAATAAGAATTGAAATGAAATTATTTTTCTTGATAATAAAATATCAGGCATCTGCACATCTAGTTAAAGCATTGTAAGAAAAAAAATATTGTTATGGTTAAAACTTGAAAAAGATAAACAATAATTTTCATGTACTGGACGCAGCATACTACGTGAGAAAACCTTTTTATTATAATTCATACATAATCATAATTATGTTATTCTAATCTTATGAGTGTACGTGTGTCTAACACAATATGGGGATCATTTCACGGTGTTGTTTTTCGAGTTGTATGCTGTTTCAAAGGAGATGAAATACGAGTATTTTGCATTAGTTGCACCGGTTGATTGATACACACAAAGCAGCTGTCTAGTAGTAGACTAAATTCAGGATAATCATCAAAAGCCTGTATCAATTATAAAAGTTAAATACATATCATGTGAAATTCAACCAAAACAAGGCAACGTATTCAATGCTGTTTAAGAAGTTTACTATCGAACTGACTATCGTAATTATTTTGGACTACAATTACTACGTACATATTTACGAAGTAAGGATACAAACTCTGTTGAGACCTCAATCATACTATCAAAGAAGCTGCTTTTCAGCTTATAGCACAGTTTGCCGTGAAAAGCTATCCCAAGGATTGAGCTTTTTGTTTGACAATCAGAGACGTATTATCGCAGAATCCAAAGAAGCCCGAGCTTAAAACGTGGGTAATATAATTAAGAAGGAACTGTATGGGATAAATTAGGCAAAAGTATTAGAAGCGAGTAAAGATCTTTATCTTAAAGGTTTTTTTTTCAGAAGAGAGGGTAAGATCTACAAGGGGGCGCAAATTTTACGGAACTTTCCTTGAAGCCACAGTCCCCAGCTACGACACTGATGGGCGCAACATTCTTAAGGGATTCGGGCGGATAATACGGCACTGGAGACGATGGAATTATATGCATGTGATTCTGAATAGTTTGGCTGAGCCGAAGTGTGTAGGTAGTATTAATATACCGATTTAACTTGAGACCTCCATATAGCGCAAAAATGGAGTTTTTAGATGAAAACGCTCAGACGAAAGTTCCTGAGTGCAATGGAGGAGAGTTAATGATGACTTTCAATTCCGACATTGCCAGCATTTTCAAGGCTTTTCCAAGGTCAATTTTCAAATTTCCCATAACTACATGGTTTCTCAGAAATGCTTTTCTTCTCATGGAAGCAATAATAACGTAGTGGGAAAACTTTAAATTTATTATAACAAATGATTCCCGCCAACTGCAATACACTTATCAATCCAATTTATAAGTTTCATTTATTGATTGCTCGACAAGCATATCTTATGCGTTACATCATATTTTCCAATATGCGAGCTTCTTGAATAAACAACTTCTCTTAGATGGCCCAATAAAAAGAAATCGAGAGGGGTTAAATCTGGTGATCTAGCAGGCCACAGAATGGGACCAATCCGATCAATCGATCAGGGTATTTCCGATCGAGCACTTCCCGGAAAATTCTGGCATAATGAGCTGGACAGCCATCATGCTGAAATCACATACTTGCTTTTCCTAGAAGTGGCATATCGTCTATTAGCTCTAGTAAATGGTGCTGTAGAAAGTCTCGATATTTTTGCCCATCCAATGTTCCTTCAATAAAATAGGGACCGATCAACCTGTCATCAATAATTCTGCACCATACCTTCATCAAAGAAGTGGAGCATGGTTTGTAAGACCAGATTCATCTGAGAACAATAAACAAAAGAAAACAATTCTATTTAGTTCTATTCAATTTCTTGCCTATTGACAAAATACGATTCAGTCAATAATGTTCCAAAGAAATTATAACGGCGTTGTCTACCGGAGTTGCAATCGGCTTAAGCATTTTGTGAACAAAAGAAATTTGATTTTTCTCGTAGATTAATCAAGGTTCTGCAATAAAAAAATATATGTTCCCATTAAAAAACATCGCTGACTTTGAAAAAACCTTGAAACGCTGTCAATGTCGGAAATAAAAGTCATCATCAACTCTCCCCCATTGCACCCAACAACTTTCATCCAAACGATTTCATAAAAAAGCTGACAGTTTCCACGCTATAAGGCTGTCTCAAGTTAAATGAACCACCCGGTATAATTATGCGCACAAGCTAGGAAGAATATTGTGACCACTTTCTGGTTGTCCTTTTGTTTGCTATTTTGAATAACCCACTTATAGTGACTTCTGGCATCGAGGCAGGAGACACAAACTGTAAAAAAATCCACTCTAGATGCTTCACATCCCGCTGTATCCAGGAACTCATAGTTGTTTAAATAGATTTTTTTAATATAGCTATCCACAATATTGAATTGCTACATGCCGTCAAAGATATCATAAATTTTCAAATTATTTTTTATCAGGATGGTTTGTATGCTGTTGCAAATTCTTTCATGTTATTTTTATTCTACTACTCTCATGCATATAGCTCTATTGAATCAAATTTCCATCACTCTAATTATTATGAGTTCATTTCTTTGTAGATGGAGACTACAGCACGCAACCTCATTTTTCTTGCTGATGCTAATAATGTATGGCATGATTGCTACGTACACGAAAGTATTTTTTTTACTTCACGTAGGTAGTATTCGTGGTCTAGTGCCTAGTTAGATACTAATTAATGGGAACTTCGTATGTAGTTTATAGTATTTATAAGTATTTTATATACATGTCTGAAGATATTTATCTACGTGTATGTCCAAGCTATATTTATTTGGTCTTAAATGAAGGTTTATTTCATCCTTTCTCATTTAATGTCCATTGTATGATCCTGTATATTCCTAGTAATAATTCATTCAACTGGTCATGTGTTCAACTATTACGCCCACCGTTGCTTTGGTTAGCGCTACTTCTTCACTCCAATAGGCGTGATTTTCATGAAATTTGAACGGCAGGTCACTATTGTATGAGTGGGCATGGTGCTTCTGTTGACCTCACATCTTCTGGTTCCAGAATGATAGCCCCAGTATAGTCAATCTGTGGTGCCCTAAGACACAGTGGTTATACTATGTGCGCAGAGAACTCCTCCTCTTACCCGAAGCGTGCGCATGTTGGGATATCTACCACCACCATTGAGTGAAATTGTTGTAGCAAGACATCAGTCTCACCAATAATTTCAAAGGAAAAAAGATACAGCATCATCCACCACGAGCGCCACACCGTACAATTAGTTTCTGTGCCTGACGAATTTGGAGATATATATCTACCTTTGCGAGTGGTATTTTTAAACCCCCTCTTTAGTTGTTATTTTAATTTTGTTTGCGGCTGATCTTAGTGCTGGGATTAAAAGCTTTCCCTTTGACCTCATCAACGCCATCGCAAGAGCTTCCTCTATAGCATTACCATGTTATTGTTTCGTTACAATGTCATCAAGTCCTCACTTTACTTAGATTGTTAGTTGGGTATCAGAACAGATAAGGCACTGTTCTTCCGTAATACAAAATGCGCAAGACACAATCGCATAGATTTCTACCTGCAACACAGTGGTGCAATTTCTCAAGCCGGAGTAAAAACCTAGTGATGAGTCCGAAGATCTCGAATTTAGTACCCAAAGCACTAATAGTATTATACCCCATTAAAACTTCATCCAATATGTTTCTAGATTTACATTTTAGCAAGTTCGCATCAAGATATTTACAATGAATATCATTCTTAAGATGCTTATTCAAGTACATTATCACAATGTTAATTTTTGCTACGCTGCTCATGAAGTATCAGGAATTTTCACTAACCGAAATTTAATAAATAATAAATATATTTCATAGAAATACTCAAAAATTCGTCATTTAAGACTAGAAGAAAATATAGTAGCTTCAGTTGCTGATGTTGTGTTAATATGTGTAATAGTAACACGAAGACAAGCCAATATTCTATGCGAATGAAGCCAAATATCAGGAAAGATCGCATTATGGGTACAATATTATACCTAACAACAAATTTATACTCCACTTTGTTCTAATGGCCCTATTTTTATATAATGAAGACTCACGCGCAATATTATGGTAAGAATATTAGATGTCAAATAAATGTCAGATTGCATATACTTGTTATACGCTAGTTGGAGGAGTAGTGCTATCACCAGGGCATTTCAATCGCAAATAAGGTGAGTACGAAGATATCAAAAACTTTTGCATACTTAGCTGATATACTAACTATATAGTTAAATATTTTCATACTAATACATTTTTCACTAAATAAGTGTTTGTGCCATGTATGTGAATGTGAAAAACAGTGTTGATATGAGTAAAATATGAAATTATATCAAATGGAAAAAGTTTGTAGTGTCGCTGTAAGGACGGTGTCACCATTGAGACCAGGTTATCTTAACGGCTGCCTTAACTATGACAAAAAAGTAAGACTGTGGATACGGTTCTGACTGTTGTACGGCAAAAACAAAAGAATGAAATAATGATGGCTGGTAGCAGAGGCGCTGAGAACCGGATAATATTTATCTAAGCGGACATTAGATATCTTCTGTTTTTCAACAAAGATAGCGCACCATCACGATCTATTGTCGCATGTTGGACGCCTGCGCCGCCATACCGATGCCACTATAGATTTCTGGAGGGTATTGTGCCGCACCGGTTGCTTTATAGAGTGCTTGAAAGTTATACAGGATTCAAAGTGTGCCATATAGTCCAAGAATAATAGATCAATCAAGGATGATTATCTGATTCACTTATGAAACAGTTCTTCCAGTATTATTTTGATGTTTTTAAATTTTTGAGTAAGTTACCGTACCAACTCTGCGCTATGCTTTATTTATATTATGTTTACTGATTAGATTAGTAGTGAAAACAAGAATATACTTTGTTTTTTGTTTTGTATTTTTATATGACATTTCCCTCCTAACCCAGAAAATTCAGTTATTTCTTTTTTCAATTTATCCCACATTTCTCCATACATCGTTTTAAACAACATCCTTAAAGACTCAAATATTCCTCACTAAACCACATAAATCATGTCTAAACCAGAAAAGTCTTAGTATCGAGCAACCTCAGCAACCTCTTGTATTGGTTTTGAAAGCCATTTCATTTATCATCTTCTGTGGAATTTGTTGGAAAATAATAAAAGTACTTCAGCATTCTCTTTCATTTTTCAATTTTACTACTTTTCTTGTGGCTACCGCTGGTTCCATGACTTCTTTGCCGATAATTACTAATGTATCCACTTCCTCCATTGGTTGGAAAATTGATGTTATTTACTATAACTATTTCAAAGGATTGTAGTATAATCATCATACTATATAGTCACGTCTTTTCCTTCCTTTTTCTCTAGATATATATAGTCAAAGGATCTGTGGTGAGAGTCATGCTGTTGATCGTTGGGGTTTTTCTCGCCGTTTCCGGCAATCTTTTGTAGCGCCTCATTTTTCTTCCTTGCCATCTTTCCAATAGGCGGAAAGGTATTGAAATCAAGATATTGCGATTTCTTCATATCCCATGACATATACATACATTGAGAAAAACTATATCCAGCAATTGCGATGGTTTTTATAATCTGAGATGTAGCAGACTTTCAAAAGTATATTTTGCTTTCTAAATAGGACCAAAAAATACCCACTGAAAATATCGAGTCTATCAAGTTGGGTGTTTGAAATTGATACATTATACTTCTAATTGAAGGATAAAATATCAATATTTGTGACAAAAATGATTTTAACGTTTTATTAGAGTTATCAGACCAATCAAAATATAAAAAATTACCGCCTCTTAAAATCTGCCGCCATGGGATATAGTCCACTGATTACTAAATAGTTACCGGTTGTCCACTGCCTTGATAAGTTGTACTGAAGTATTGGAGAAAATAGTACGTATATCAGTGTGTGCGTGCAATACCTACCTGATTTATGAATGTCTTGCCCAGTATATCGGGCAAAACGTCAACGGGTGTGACCATATCGCCGACAATTAAGCCCATCTAAGTGCCGCACCAGCGACCATCGCATCTCATTGGACTGACACTGCGATCCCGCCTGCCTATTAATGAGTTATTGCCAGGAAAGCGTAAACAATAAATCGCTAAACACTTCTTCAAGCGTGGCCACAATGGCAACACAAGCATTCACATAACTCTTGTGCTGGAAAACAATGGGCGAGACGGCCAAGATACCCAGATAGAAATCTGTACCGATGTTGCGGGCATTTTTTATTTATATAATTATCAATTATTGTTATTATCTGGAAACCCACACGTTTTCGCTCGGAGATTGCGACAGTCGATAGTGCGAGGAATCTGAAAAAATCAATTTTCTATGTGGGTACAGCCGGACCGAGCTGAGTGAGTTATTTGTGCTGGTAGGAGATCATCGGGTGTTAAAGCGGATGATGGATAAAGGAATCTGAGGTGGAATGTAAGTTGAGGATCTTCGTTATTCTAAAGACCGCTGGCTATTGGTATTTATATTTGCGTTTTCTACGCCTGATGAGGGCACTACGCTTATAAACACTCTTGAGATCCCAATACGAAATGTGTATCTATGTGTGCTTAATAGCCATATGATAGTTTTATAGCTAAGTCCAAATACGCGGTCAGTCAGTGATCAACTTCAAATAGTAAAGAGCTTGAAGTCGTTGATATAAATTAGTGTATAAGTTGTTGTTGTTAGATTATATTTCTCAACTTATGAGTGTGGCTCAGAATGAATTTTCTTCCAACCATTTGAATGATAGCCAGTCAAGCATCAATTAATATTCCACTAATAATAGATCTAATTACACTGCTACAGTTGTAATGGATACAAATACACCAAAACAACAAAAGGAAGCATTTATAACCCTTTCCAGTGCCAGATGCATAACATGAAATGAACTGGATGCTAATTAGAACTCGCATTTATTATTCTAAGAACTAAAGGTGCGTGAAGCAAAATGGTTATTCTGCTAATTTTAGCAGGACATTTATTGTTCATTTTCATCTGTGTATAACAGGCGACAGGGATATTTTTAACTCTTGTCTTGTGCTTTGAGCATCTTGATTTTATTCATGCAACAGCGGATGCACGTGAAGAGATTACACAAAAATGACAAACAAATGTGAAAGTATATCATAATGCATTTGAGTCCTTCTTTAAGTTGAAAATTGTATTGCCAATCATAAGTCTATAAATTACGCATTTTAAGTCAATAATTTAAGGTCAGTGTTTTGTTAGCAGACTTCGATATGGTGTGTGTTTTATCTTAAAAGTTGAGTATTATGACATACCCTATTAGTGATATTGACCATCAGTGTATATGACAGTGTATATGTGTTTCATATCGGAAGTACAAGTTATTATACAATGCAGTTGATTATGTAGGCACGAAATATCCAATGATTTACCTGTAAGCACTAAATCTTATGAATTTGATTATCAAATCTATTAAAATTACGGATTCGGGTTTTATAGTGAAGTGGTATTTTTAGTACGTTTATATTTGTCTCATTATCTGATCTATCAATTTTTGTGTAGCTTTCTGATACGATCGATTTTTTTATATACTAACATGTCTACT
Organism: Bruchidius siliquastri; assembly: GCA_949316355.1. Classification (NCBI taxonomy): domain Eukaryota; kingdom Metazoa; phylum Arthropoda; class Insecta; order Coleoptera; family Chrysomelidae; genus Bruchidius; species Bruchidius siliquastri. Next base: position 24,129,211 of record OX438532.1, on the reverse strand, counting down.
TCGCTTGGCCGCATAAATAAGATTTGTTAAAATTATCTCTCAAATAATAACTATTATAAATTATACCATCACCAGGTTAGATTATCTAGCGATTATAAGGATTTCAAACACTTCGTTGTTATCATATCATTTTCCATTCTGTATTTGCATCAATGCTTAGATCAGTCATTAAAGTTTATTTTGAGGAAGTCCTATCTTAATCTATCATTGCCTTATATTCGTTAAAGCAGTCTCCAATAAAAATAATTTCATATTATCAAATAGTTCAAAATGGTATAGAAGTATGGATGATAGAACGTATCAAACCAATACTTTATATTATTTGAGATCTATACCCTTCTTCTAACCAATATTTTTGAATATCCTAAAAATATTATTGAAAAATGCTCAAGGGCCTAGGATATGTGCAAAAATGAGGCGTGGATATTTTTTTGCTTCCAAGACGTGGAAAGATTTTGTTTATATACTTATATATACTTTTCTAGTTATAGAGGGGGGCCAAGGATCACCAGACAGGATACACACAGTCAGACCGACAGAAATAAGTGACATGGTTTTTCGTGATGTATATATGTCAAGAAACATCAAGAAAACACTATACCTATATCGAAATCGAATTTTTCGCGCTTACAATAATACTTCCTCAACAATTGGCATGAGAAGTAAAACGGAGGATATTTTTTAAATTTTATCTACATCAATGTATATGGTAACCTCACAAGATTCTCACTAACTTGATTATAAATAACGGAACCCTTCCAGCGTGGGCAGTACTGAGTCAATCTACATGACTTTGAGAAAGCAAATTGCAGTAGATTCATAACGAACATGAGAAATTGTAATATCAGCAAATGGTTGCTGTCATTCGTTTTTATATAATTCACGTTTAGTTTCATTTCAACTACGTCCTGTACCTGTAAACTAATGAACTTGCATAACATGCCGCTATAGCCTCTAACTTCATTAAATTCTAACATGTACTCGTTCCTTGTTAACAAACCCTTTATCATCACTTTGCTTTCTGTTCTTCAGTGCAGGACGTTAATGGCAATGATAGACTCAGAGCTCAGCGGCTTGATTACAACAGATTTTACATGTTTTTATGGTACCTACTTCCCGCGCCCAACAGAGAATGTACAAGCGCTCAAATTTGACATAATAGGTACATCTTTCATTCCTATTTCATCTAAGCCTTATTCAGGTGTGTAATAACGCAAGCTTTGATCCTCCATAGCTCAGAAGTTGCGGAACTGCTTATAATGGAAGTTCACTTAGAAAAGGGTTAGAATTCGCTCATTAGATTTATGTGTTCCTGGTTTGTACCTAGCGAATCTATGTTCCAAAACATCTTCAGATATATGGTGGAATATTTTTTCAGCTTGTGAATTGCAATGTCTTCTCAAACCATGCGATTGTAAAAATAACTTCAGATATTTTCATAGATGGACGGATATTCTCAAGGTGATAATGTCAACGGTTAGGTTTAACATGAACCTATTTCTTGACTCGAATGATTATCTTAACTTTTAATATATCAGTAGTTAACGGCACAAAAATTTACTTCCTACCGCCATAGACGAGGGACGTATGATGATCCTAAAATAGGCCTCGAGATAAAATATTTTTTGAGATTTCGATCTATAACGAAAATTCGTCAATCCTTTGCAACGATATGTTGGTCTGTCGGGGTTTTTGTTAAGACGTAATTTCGGTAGCTACTGCACCAGTTTTAATGATATTTGAAGATGAAAATCATTTGAGCCATGGCAGGTGCTTTATTTTGAAAATCGATGTAATATATTGGTGGCTGAGAAAAGCAAAATACAGAGGAATATGCAAATTTTCTCTATCTTTACTTTTCATGTTTCTAGATATGTACGGATTAATTTTAGGCGGTGATAATTTTTTACGAATCAAAATTTTCATTCATTCCTCAGGGTTCTCAGATCTATTCAACAATGCTTCAAAGGATCCACATTATCAGAAACATTCGAAAGCACATTTTAAATTTCTATTTCGTTGGAAAATTTTCAATCACAAAAAAAATTCTTGAAAAAATATTGACATCGTCCTGAAAGGATTAAAAGTTTAAAAAATGTATTAAAGTGAAGCTTGGCAGTTTATAAAAATGGCTCTATTTTTTTAATGTCCAGACTAATTAACTTCTTTTTTCTGAACTAGGTACACATTTAACATCAAAGAAAAATTTGATATAATAAAATATTTCTCATTACATTAAAAAATGTTATTTCAGTGTTAAAATAAAGGAAACACTCTACCATAGGAAACCCTGTATAATGTAATATGGTGGCTAGCTCTAGGACTACAAAAGCTGTGAACATGAACACGGTCAAGTGGAGATATATTCTATGGGAAATGTAGAGTCCACAACGGGACTCCTGGTTGCTACTCTCAAGTAAATAGATGATAGCCGTTTTAATTAGTCACTTATAATCGCTCTTTCGCTGGTATGTAGGTAATTAAGGTAATTGCAAGAAGGCATGACTCATAAATTTAAGTCTCTTTTTGCTGAGAGGATACACCGGTTGCACTGGTTATCGTTTTGTTCCTACGCGGATTGGTCACAATGCCCATGAAATCCTAGATCAGCAACAGCAATATCAATATGCGGCGTGAAACATAACTTTACAGTCGTCAATACTTTTAATTAATTAATTTAAGCGAAACATCAAGAAATCACGAATACCATGTCCCTCATTTCCATCGGTCTGTCTGTCGGTCTGAGCGCTAGTCATCAATCATTAACTACTCTATGACTCGCAAATTACTTTTTAGATTTTGATACCAAATAACTATTATGGCAGGGACAGAAAAGCTTTGTAGTATTTGAAGACGGAAGACGGATAAAGGGGGGGAGGGTAAACCACAAATTTTTTTGATGTTGATAAAAAACCGTAGGCCCCAGTAATTATCCGTCCTTGTTAGATATTAAAGATAGTATAAATTTCGGATCTTTCACCACAAAATTCAGGGTTGGTTGAGAAATTTTTAATCGATATCAGGTAGATCATTTCATAATGCCAATTCCATACTTTAAGAACTTGTATCCGTGAATATTTTGAGGAGCATGAGGTCCTATACTTTTTTGTCCTCTATAAACTTGGCGCCTCTTTAGCACCTTGAAAAATTCAAAAGATGCATATATTTACTATAATTACTTATACTATACTATGAATTAACTACTTAGAACTTCCACAACTACTCTAATCGTACTAGTATATTTGCACTTGAAAACCCTCGTTACAGCGGGGAATCTTATAACCAATAGAATTACAGCGCGGTAAGTAAATACTGAGTCAATCCACATCATCCCATTTACTCTCACAGACCAATAATTTTGCATAGATTTCAAGAAGTACTGGAAAATTTCTAAAACGTACTAGGTCTAGTAGTGAAGTACTGACCGAAACAGCACTGGAATAAATATTACACGGCTTTTATTCCACGAGAGCTCGCGCTCATTAGAGGGCCTAGTGGAACAATCGTGGATCGTTCGCCCAATAAAACAAAAGACCATCGCTGTTGTTGTTGGAAAGGGGGTTTGGGGAACAGGAGGCCGGAGAGCAACAAGGCGACCTTGAGCTGCCACCGTCGACTCGAAATGTCTTCATCAGCCGCCATGCCTCGTCCACGGTTTGAGTATATCCGAGCAAGAGAAGACGTGAGGCAGTCGAAGACAAGCAGTGGCGCACTCTTGTCATCTAAAGTTTGTTTGGACTTAACTACAATAGATTAAGTATTTTAGCGTAGTGGTGAGTAATTAAGTTGCTAAGTAAGACCAAAAATTTAGTTTGGTAGATTAGACATTAGCACTGCTTGATTAGTCTGTATTCAAAACTATATTTCCAATATTGACTAAATGACATTCGAGGTAAAAGCAATCATTACCATATAGAGAACACTTTGAGGACGTTTAATCAAATTAAATATAGCTAATTTTATAAATTTCAGTAGGTCCAAAATACATTATGAAAGAAGAACTTGATCGTTGACCGATCTTTCATAATAAGCACGATATGATTTGAAACTGAAACAGACCACAATACATTCAGTCAAATATAGTGCGCATTAGTTTCATTACATTCGGATTCTATTTGAACCGTTGCTTTTTATGCATACATACCTTGATCAGTTCATGCCAATGTTCGATAACTCTGTAACTATAGCAATTTGAATGGTATGGCATATGAATTAGTAATTTGGTATCAAGCTCACCAATAGTGTGATTCTGTGATTCAACATAGCCTCACAGAAAATAGTTCCGCGGAGTTAAATCTCAGGATCTTAGTGGCCAATTTGACGGGACATTTCATGAAATTAGGACTCATATAACTCATCCCGAAATAACTAAGTCGTAATGCCTGATATGTATCAAGCTGGTTAAATGATACCACTATCAAGATCATCAATTTTCGAAAAGAACCATTACTGTATCCTAAATGCCAATGCGTTTAGCCGCACTTGTCTTGGAAAGAAAATCCGTAGTGCATTTCATATAATGTTTCTTTACATGTTTCATCAGCATCCTAATCAAGAATTTCATTTCCCGATTACCCGCTACTGATTGCGTTGTGAAAATGGGCACTAGTGGAACCAATCGGGGTCACGGTGCAGCGGATCAGGCGGTACGTTTTGTAAGAAGAAAATATAGTGCTAGAATAGAAGATTGATGTTTGGTTTTGGTTTCATGAAAAAAATGCCTTCAGCAATGTTTTCTATGTAGCCGTTCCTTCTTTTTGTGGTCAAACTGAGCCTTCTTGGTTATCATATTTTTGAAGAACCCTTTTAATGCACGCAAATTGTAATTCGGTTTTATGCAGACCCAGGGGGAACCCAAGCATTCGGACGTGAAAAAAAGGTGAACAGCAAAAAAAATGCATTATAACTTCCTCGTAAGGTCCCGGACTCGAAAAAAAATCCCAGAATTTAGACCCTTGAAAACTAGAAGCAAGATCGAAAAAGAGTTCCTGTACCGCAGGTTTCCAAACAACTGGTACGTAACGGTGTGATTTTTTTTTTCAAAATACATTTTCCCAAATCCTTCAAAGGCACAGAGAAAACCGTACAATTGCCAGGTGAAAAAGCGGACATTTGACTTTTTGGCGCCACTTGCCACCTAGCACCTGATGAAGCAAGCGCTTGTCTTGACAGATTTTTTACACTGACAACGGTAGATTGACGGTGTACAACTAATCAATTTATTTTTTTTGGCCGTATGTTTGGGTTGCATTCTTCTAGTTTATGCAATATGGTGGACAGAAATATTAATTTCCTTTGGTTAATGACAAAGCCATTGTGGGATGTGGGCAATAAAATCTGACGCAATAGGGATGTAGCGCTCTTCTGGTAAAATATATTATCTAAAATTGCCTTGTTTTTCTATATACGGTCTCATTCGATTTTCAAAAAATTGTTTCTTTGTTTCCGATGCTTTGGAAATAACTTGTTCGACTTGAATCTATTTTCGATTGAAAACTAACAATAACATCCAAAACAGAGGTTTGTCAAATTGAGATGGAATAAATTATATAGACGATGAACACAAATAAACATAAATAATTTTGACATATTTTGTACTTCATTTTTTTCGAAATATTCGTTGAACTCTCCAGAAATACCGGAGTTAAAAGTACCTCTTTTACCCTTAGAAGTGTGATAATTCCTCCCTAATCGCGGAAGTTTTTCAAGTAATTTACCTCACATACAAAAATGATTGACTCGTAAAACTGAGCAATCACTATCATGAGCTTTGAAAATGTCAGGAAGGTTCTCGATATTTATATTTATTTCTTTTTTATGATTATTCCGTTACTAGAGGATCGTATATCAACACGTTTTTTCCTTCCTTCAATAGTAGCGCGGTGCCAACTTCAATTTAAAATTATAGTAGCAGTCCATAAATTATAAGGCTAGCGAAGTGAACAGATATTAAAAATGATTATATTACTACTCTTTTCATCCTCTCAAAAGATCACTCATAGTTTTTTTAAAGGGTGTACGTTAAGAATAATGGAAGGTATTACAGGATGGACAAACCAACCGAAATGAGTGTATAGTTTACTTCCAACGCCAATCGTCAGGTGCAGTATAGTAATCGCGGAAAATTTATGTTTTCTTGATGTTTTATAACATTTCCCTCAGTCTTAGATTACTATATGCTGTGATTATACCTAAAGCATGCACCAACAAATGTAATAATTTTTGAAAATCGATACACAGGGGGAAAAGTTATCGTCAAGAAATTTTGGCCCCAGTAATTCTCCGTACTTGTTAGACATAGATTATTATCGTTCTTATGAGTATGGTACACTTTCAATACAGTTTTCGAGGTATTTAGAATGTTTCAAGCATATTGAGACCATATGTATTTTTACCAGGCTGTATGGCATGTCAGGCTGCATATACATTTTTTCTCAGGTGGGCTAATTCAAATTATATGTCAAAGCTGATTCTGGATTCGACGGAAGTCGTGTGGTGGACAACAAAAAAATATGTGGATTAATTATTATTAGATTCTCAATTAAATGTTATATGGCTCAGTATTGATTTTTTTAAGAAACATGAATAAAAAATAATTATGTGCGTAAATTAGCAACACCATTTTATTTATCCTGCCTGCTGACGGAAATGAATGACGCTTTCTGGCTGATGATAACCATTCTTCCAAGAGATAATCGAAAATTAAGCGAAACCCCTCGTATATCTAAGGGTCAGTCATTTGCAGCACCTCTTGGTTTTATGTAAGTGTGATCTATGTAGTATGTGGGATATAGCTACTTACTCGATTCGTTTTGCATGATTTTCTTTGCTCATAAAAAATGTTATTTAGCTCTAATTTTACGCACTGCTGATTTATGTGATATTTTAATCAACCATATAATACTAAATTTTATGCTTTTTATCTCTCTCTCTCTCTCTCTCTCTCTATATATATATATATAGTTAATATATATATATATATATATATATATATATGTATATATATATATATATATATATATATATATATTAACTATCCTGATAGTGAAGTTGCAATAGTAGCCCTTTCAATAACTATACAGAACTAAAAGTACTCCATAATGGAAAATAAGATACAGAGCATATACACGCAACCAGTTTTTTTAATATTCTTAGTTGTTTTTAATATACTTACAAATTTACAACGCTCATCTAAAAGTCATTTATTAAATTTCATGTCTGACAATATTTTTTCAAGAACTCTTAATTAGAATTGCATTAATAAATGTGTGCAGCATATTTCATCTCGAACCGACAGTGCTTGGAAAATAACATTAATTTACTTCTCAGCACAACAGCAAAAAATGATGATTCTGTTTGAACTTGATCCTACTTGCGCTGTAAAAGTTCAACTTCACATTAAAATATACTATTTTGCTGCCGGCGCAACTAGCAGAAGTGTTGTGATTGCCGCGCGATACAATTTTACCGTAAAAAGGCAAGCTAGTTTGTATTTCAACTGTTTTGTTGACGTTTCCTATAATGTATATTACAAGAATATATTTTATATATTTACGTGTACCTGTCTGCCTTTGAGTCGTCACTCATGTCTTGCTAATACCTGATAATTGTTTCAATTAAATTTTGATTGCTGTAGAGACGAGCCAAGTCGATTTCCGTTTTTTCCACACATCCACGTTTTGTTTCCTGTTTACAGCGACAATACGTTTTCTGTGGTCCAAAATATTGTTCGATGCATCAAAGTTAGAGATCTACCGTATTCTAATCATACAGGAACTGTATCTTCCAATACTATCAAAATCCGTGCAGCGAGTAATCGAGGTAACTAAAACACCAATGAACAAACCGCCAAAAACAGTGACAGACAAATATATTTTATAACTCTTTTTCACTATTTCTATTGTATGTATGGTATTTCACATTTCAGATAATGTTGTTCTTGAGCCCACCTTCTTTCTCTTTTCATTCTAATCCTAGGTACGGTTGATGGCTCAGAAGCTTCACCTTTGACTAGCTTCGTCAAAGCGTTCATCTCGTACACCAGCGTGTTCAGGTACCCACCCTAATGAGACCTGATATTTCGTTCTAATGTACTCAAGAACTTCGTTGCAAACAAGACATTAAGTCTTTTGATGACTACTGGACTATCTCTTTTCTGAATAAGATATGCACAAAATATGATAAAGCATAAATTTCTGTCTGGAACACTGGTATGCCCTAAAGGAAAATGCAAACCTTGCGCCGAGTCCAACGTACCCCACAGTCAGAGCCAGAGCCATCCTATACACTAACTTAATACAGGGACTAGAATTTAACAGCCATAATAACTACATTTTAGCTAATATGCAAGGTGGGAACAATGAAAAAGACGATAAAGCACTAATTTCGTTCGAAGTTTCTGATTATTTTCCAAAGAATGTAAAACCATCCGTTATACAAACTAAGTTACCAATCTTTTCAGCAATTCCACTCTTGTTGAAGTGTGATGGAGTAATGCTCATCGAATGCCGTCCGGAAAATGAGACGAGATCATTCCTTTTCACTTAACCGGTCCAATTTGCGCGATCTGGCTGCAAGATTACATTCAGGATATTAAAACAAATGACGGGCAACGAGTTTGTACAGTTAACCTTTAATAAAGTCTGCGAACATGACGAGAACGATGAAATTATTGCCTCAAGTATTTGTGAAGTAGGTTGGTTAACGTTGAAGGAACCACCCACCCATGGATAGGTGGAACATATCTGGAATGAATCAAAATCAAAATGTACGGTAAATATCTGAGATCTGAATTACCAGTAGCTCTGATTGTATAGTATAAGTAAAAGGAAAAGATCATACGAAATTTATGAGTATTGGATACAAAAATGAATTCATAGGATTACAAAAACATCAATAGCTCACGGAAAGGCTTCTCGTAAGATGCTTAATAGAAAGTAATTTTCTATTATCTTTTTATATATTTATAATAGTATAACATCTCAGATGAAATAACTAATCGTAGTTTTAATAATACAAAATACGAAGGACAATCAGGATTATAAAGGCACTTCGAGAAGCAATGAAAAATTTGCTATTTGCACAAAGAATAGAAACATGGCTAACCAATAGGTTGGTTGTGCTCTGATGATAGGCTTTGGGCTTTCCTATATCTTCCTAATGAACAACGTTTGTAAAGGACCGAATTTTGAAAAAAGAAATAAAAAAATTCTAAGGGTTTAATAGCTAAATAGCTTATAGAATGAAAACAAACAAACGATATGTTAATAATGTTAGTATGTACGAGTCCTCTCACATACTCCACCAGCTTGACTGCCTATATCATCATTCATTCTATTTGCCAAAAAAGAAATAAACAAATTATTGCCTTTTTTAAATAGCTTATAGAATAAAAACGAACGAAGATGTTAATACTCTTAGTAGATACGAGTTCTCTCACAGACTGAAACTGCTTAACTACCTATATCTTCAAAGTTTACTCAAATTGAAATGCTGATGTACCGTCAGGAATCACATAGTAATATGAAGTTCTAAAGATGACAATAAGATACACTTTCGAACAGCCTAGACGTAGTCGACAATAGATTGATGTAAAAAAAATACTGAAGGTATATTAAGCCCTCTCGCTTTGGAATCACGATAATCTCACCGGTCTTCTACTCCGCAGCAGTCATGAGGTCTAACCATTGCATAATTGTTTTTGAAGAAAGCAGTTTGAACGCCTTATTCGTGAGTTGATCTTTTGGTATTTTATGCGTCTTGAGATATTCAACATATCATACGGGCTTTAGTAGTGGGCAATTATTTCGACTGCTGTATTATGCATAGCTTGTAGAGCACTTGGGCAAAAACATCAGCAAATATTGCAAGTTTTCGTGTGCCTGAACCCACAGAAGATCTTCTAGCCTACGTCACCAACGTGTGAAGTAGAGCAATGGAACTTCTCGAAAAGTTTGGAGGTAAGTACTTCATGTATCGGAAGCGTTTGATAGAGATGGCACGAAGAACTTCTCGTTAAGCTAGCTGCATATGTACTATCACTAGATCTAAGCCAATGGTTACATAGTTTTAATAGGGGCCCACCCTGATTCGAGGTGGTGGATGGATCGATCGAACGGCGGCGGTTCTCATCGAACTGTTGGAAATAAAATCTAATTAAATGTGCAGCTTTCGTATATGACAGTATTCCTATACACTACTTGTAGCGAGGTCAACCAGTACTATCCCCAGGAGCTCGACACTGGCGGTAGAAGTATGCTCTTCAGATTAATGAAGACATCGAAAATATGTTTGAATAGAGATCTACAAATACGGATCAGTTCCACCCACAAAAGACTCAAACGACTACGCTGAGATGGAAATCACTCGGTAGTCTGCCAGACGGGGAGATGGAGGGACGCTAAATACTTGAGTCACCTTCCATCAATCTTCTGGGGGTTAACCTCAACAATTAAATGCGCTGGCATGACGATGTTGCCTTGCCAGGTCGGCATCCCAGAAGTTAGGTGTCAATTCAGACAATAAAAATATCATAGTAAATGGTCTAGCGAGCTGTCTGGGATAACACTAAAAACCGTCATCGAAACAAATAACAGAAGGACCTAACGGACTCAGCCTTACAAGGTGGACCTTCCACCACCTCGAACCCTCTAATATCATTTTTTTAGAATATCAACCTTATGGAATGAGTTTATTATCCATATAGGTTACAGTTTGAAGGGTCTTGAGGCCAATGTGAATAGTCAATCATCCGCCAACAGCGCTTTTGGAGCGCAATAGGCTTTCTGGCTTTATGAGATGATATGTATAAAAAAATTATTATCTTGGAGAAGAGCACCGACAAAGATAGCAATTGCTCATGACAAATATTACAATTTGGCTGTCTTCATAGAGGCTATCATTTGGATATTGAACTAGCTTTCCATAGCGTTACCAAGGACTCTCGCCTTGCCCTCAATCTTTCAACATATTTTCGCGTTTAAAGTTTCTGAGGAATTTGCACTTTTCAAAGAGGAACAACTGAGACAAGTATTCCCGCCAGAAACATACATTTAGGTTTAATTGATTTTCGCCCTCTGAAGGATTAAAAATTTATAGATCAATTCAGGCCAATATACGAACATATTATTTTCATACTCCGTGTGGATTATTCGCAGAGCTAAATTAAGAAATTATCTTCAGTATAAATTGCACGCTACATGTAGATAGGTACTTGAACCGCTGGTGTAACCTCAAACCTTTAGAATGCGAAAATTCAAATAATAATGGAACAGCCTGCATACAACCTACCATTCATATCTCTTTTATGAGTGCTTTTAATAAAAGCACAATGCATTGTAATGATACCCCGGACACGTTCAAAAAGGATCGACCATTAATAAAGGCGAACAACACAGACGTGCGTACCGCGCGGCTCACCTAAAGCAGTTTCGCATCGTCCACAACGCTGCATCCATCCTAAGTTTATGGCAGTCGACGCCTACCTGTGTTTCTAAGTGATATATTTATAAATGCTATGCGGCAAATGTAATGCAACGCATCACTTTATTTTTATTAATTCACAAAATAAATACATATTGTATCACTTCCCTCAAATCCGTCGATGTCTAGATATTTGACACAGCTGCCTTCACGAGCGTCGGACATTACCCTCAAACGCGGTTTTATTCATTACTAAGTGCTGCAATTTGTATACTTTGGTTAAACAATTAATTGACGTTGATATTTATTGTTTTGACGATAATAAAGTGTTATTTTTGGTAGCACATAAAGCATTATCTCTTCAGCGTGAATTGAATGATGGGGTAAATTACAGGCAGCATGACCAAAATCAATTTAGTATTGTGTGTTACTAGATCTGGTTAAGCTTGATGGACATTCATAAGCCCAGTCGATATTTAAAAAGAAACGGATGATTTTGTTATCAAATTGAACAGCAAACTACACATACATACATACGGTTTCAAGGTTAGCCCAGCGGTAAATAGAACCTGAATTATAACCAAAATTCAGCTAATACTTTTTTATTAACAGTAAAAAATAGTATATTGCTTATCTTAAGAGAATTACTAAATGCATTGAATGAATTCATTACTTTCCATACACCGTTTGTAGAGTAGCCGAAAACAGACGAAATAGTATCAGCTAGAAAATTCTGTAGAATGTTCATAAGACGCTATTACTTTCTAAGTATATCTCTTTGTTAATTTTCAATATGAAGCGTTTTCTAAAATTATCTCATCAGAAATTATTGCATAATTGCAGAACAAACGATTAGCATCCGCCCTAGTCCATGATCAGGTTAGAGCGAGATTGTCTTTCGACGCTCTTGGGTCGACGCGTTCTCTCAAAAGCAGTCGCGACGACAGCTTTTTGCTACAGGATTGGCCATGGAGAAACCCTGACGGAACACAACCTGAAGAGAAAAAAAAGCGAATCCTCTTCTGAAGACCATTAAAAGAACTGTTACAACGATCGCCTCTGCGCAAAAGGTAGCATCAAAATATTATCAATTTTCAATGAGCAACCCTTGCCACCTGGAGACTAGAGTGACCGCTCCTCCTCCTCTCGCTCTACCCCAGGCCGGCGCTACAAACAATATGAAGGTAGGTATTATTATATTTATTTTTTCGTGAATTGTACCCTATTAATCTGAACTACCTGATTTGATAAAAAAAAGCCACGTACTCAATGACAGACGACAGACAGACGACAGACAGACGACAGACAGACGACAGACAGACGACAGACAGACGACAGACAGACGACAGACAGACGACAGACAGACGACAGACAGACGACAGACAGACGACAGACAGACGACAGACAGACGACAGACAGACGACAGACAGACGACAGACAGACGACAGACAGACGACAGACAGACGACAGACAGACGACAGACAGACGACAGACAGACGACAGACAGACGACAGACAGACGACAGACAGACGACAGACAGACGACAGACAGACGACAGACAGACGACAGACAGACGACAGACAGACGACAGACAGACGACAGACAGACGACAGACAGACGACAGACAGACGACAGACAGACGACAGACAGACGACAGACAGACGACAGACAGACGACAGACAGACGACAGACAGACGACAGACAGACGACAGACAGACGACAGACAGACGACAGACAGACGACAGACAGACGACAGACAGACGACAGACAGACGACAGACAGACGACAGACAGACGACAGACAGACGACAGACAGACGACAGACAGACGACAGACAGACGACAGACAGACGACAGACAGACGACAGACAGACGACAGACAGACGACAGACAGACGACAGACAGACGACAGACAGACGACAGACAGACGACAGACGGACGACAGACGGACGACAGACGGACGACAGACGGACGACAGACGGACGACAGACGGACGACAGACGGACGACAGACAGACGACAGACAGACGACAGACAGACGACAGACAGACGACAGACAGACGACAGACAGACGACAGACAGACGACAGACAGACGACAGACAGACGACAGACAGACGACAGACAGACGACAGACAGACGACAGACAGACGACAGACAGACGACAGACAGACGACAGACAGACGACAGACAGACGACAGACAGACGACAGACAGACGACAGACAGACGACAGACAGACGACAGACAGACGACAGACAGACGACAGACAGACGACAGACAGACGACAGACAGACGACAGACAGACGACAGACAGACGACAGACAGACGACAGACAGACGACAGACAGACGACAGACAGACGACAGACAGACGACAGACAGACGACAGACAGACGACAGACAGACGACAGACAGACGACAGACAGACGACAGACAGACGACAGACAGACGACAGACAGACGACAGACAGACGACAGACAGACGACAGACAGACGACAGACAGACGACAGACAGACGACAGACAGACGACAGACAGACGACAGACAGACGACAGACAGACGACAGACAGACGACAGACAGACGACAGACAGACGACAGACAGACGACAGACAGACGACAGACAGACGACAGACAGACGACAGACAGACGACAGACAGACGACAGACAGACGACAGACAGACGACAGACAGACGACAGACAGACGACAGACAGACGACAGACAGACGACAGACAGACGACAGACAGACGACAGACAGACGACAGACAGACGACAGACAGACGACAGACAGACGACAGACAGACGACAGACAGACGACAGACAGACGACAGACAGACGACAGACAGACGACAGACAGACGACAGACAGACGACAGACAGACGACAGACAGACGACAGACAGACGACAGACAGACGACAGACAGACGACAGACAGACGACAGACAGACGACAGACAGACGACAGACAGACGACAGACAGACGACAGACAGACGACAGACAGACGACAGACAGACGACAGACAGACGACAGACAGACGACAGACAGACGACAGACAGACGACAGACAGACGACAGACAGACGACAGACAGACGACAGACAGACGACAGACAGACGACAGACAGACGACAGACAGACGACAGACAGACGACAGACAGACGACAGACAGACGACAGACAGACGACAGACAGATGACAGACAGACGACAGACGGACGACAGACACACGACAGACAGACAACCGACAGATACAGGTAGACTATGTTTATTAACGTGAGATGCAAGAATGCCATGAACGGAATTAGAAGTATATCTATTGGCAGGAGATGCATGATAAAGACCTATATCAGCCAGCTTTACTGCTTAGTACTTCCAAAAAAAAATTGGAACAGACCAGAATTTAGTTGCAAATTGGAGTACTAACTTCACAGATGTGGCAAATTCTCGCAAACAACAAAGGTGGTATGACTACTGCAATGATATCATCCAGAACATGTGAGCAGTTGTCAACAGCAATTTCGAATATGTCAGATTGTTCGAAATTAGTCGTGGAACATTCGAGATGGGCATATTTTTGTATATATATATTGCAGTGACGGTAGGCAGTCAAGTGGTCAGACTTCAAATAGTTAAGAGCTAGAAATGGTGGATATAAATTAGTGTTGTGTTGACAGTGTAAATACATTGCTGATTAAGAACGTTACAATGCATTATAAAACAAGATACATGACATAAACTATTAATATTACAATCCATTTCAATTTTTGTCTTGTCAATATTCATTAACTCCCGTTGCCTCTTGTCTGATACCTGTATATTATACATCTGTCTTATCTTCATATCGTCTTGTTTATTAAATGTTTTAATTAATCCTGTCCAAATTAAGAGATAACGTGCATTCTATATATCATATATAAAAAATACCGTTGTGTATACCGGTATCTCAAGAAAAGTTAATTGACAGGCATTGGTCACTAATTGGGCAGCCGTAAAATTAGAACTGCTGTACGTACAATTAAAATGGCGGCGAACAGGGCCGTAACCATTGCGGTAGTGGCGATGGTCATAAAATTATTGTGGGTATGTTAAAATTATAGTAGAATGTAATGGAAACATATAGCCGTAAGTAATAAATACAAAACAGTAACCGAATGTCGCAATATTGTAAGATAGGAATATGAAACTTCTTCAATGTCTTAAGTTTTCGCCATCAGAATAGGACTGGAAACCATTGGATTTATTGTGCTCAGTTGCGATTTTGCTTGGTATGACATTTATCATCGATGAACTTTCACATACTTTGACCATCATCATCATTATAACCAGAAAATTAAAATATGCTAGCTACTTTTTCATACAAAAACCACTATAATCATATGTAAGTATGAGTAAAAACCAAAACTGGCAAAAAAGTATTTACATTTTCTATAGGGATTTACACTGCTAAAGCCGCGGGCAATAGTTATTTGAGCATTTTTAGTAAAATTGGTAACCACGCGAGCCACATTATCGATATTTGCTCATGATAAATAAAGTTTGACGCCACAAAACTATACATCTTCTTCCATCTGGTTACGAGTATGGTATTTCATGTTCAAATGTCATTTCGCAGAAATGGAAGGACAAGCACAGCCATCGATCTACTACCGTTTATGAAATTATTTGATCATAAATCATCGCTTATGAGGCCCATAAAGCCATCAGGTTACAACTCTGATCTCACAAAATGCATTATGCGGTGCGGTATGTGCTCCCACGACTGATTTTTCCATAAAACAATAA
Source organism: Bruchidius siliquastri (assembly GCA_949316355.1). NCBI lineage: Eukaryota > Metazoa > Arthropoda > Insecta > Coleoptera > Chrysomelidae > Bruchidius > Bruchidius siliquastri. Next base: position 24,113,022 of record OX438532.1, on the reverse strand, counting down.
TAAAGACATAAACAGAGTCAACGAATACTTTTAATTGGACCGCATAGGGAAATGCACTTACAGGGCCGGAGTGAAAATTAATTTAAAGCAAACAAGCATAAGGAATGAAAAGTTTGATTTCGGACTTCCATTGTCTATAAAATTTTGAGTATCACGACGTTTCGATTGATGTGCTATCTTCAATCGTTCACCTGAAGACGATTGAAGATAGCACATCAATCGAAACGTCGTGATACTCAAAATTTTATAGACAATGGAAGTCCGAAATCAAACTTTTCATAAATCCACCTTGTCTACAAGTTTCAAACAAAAGCATAAGAAATCATGGATTTCAGAATGTTTTTGTGCCTATTTTGAAAATAAATTTATATTGACGCTCGAGAGATACTAAAGCAATATACCTAACTAGATTTCTTCCAAAGATTCTCACACTGTCAATAATCATGTAATGATACCCAAGTAGCAAATAACATTTTATGAGGGTTGTATAAACAACTATAAGATATATTTTATAGGATACTGGAATTCTTATAACATGCTACATAACCATTAAATGATTCTTGTACAACCAAAAAGGGCCCATTTTCATTCAACTGTTTGGTAGTCTAACAGTTCTATAAAAAGTGTACACAACCCTTATACGATTCTTTAATGCCGCATTATATAGCTACTATTCAATATCTCATCGTGTGCCAGGTTTTCACGTCTATAGAATAGGATTGAAGCGGCACTATAAAATGCTTCTGTCTAGAGTGTTGACGATGGGAAAATTTTATCATTTAGAAGCTAAAAAAGGCATTTTATCTTATAGTAAGGATATTAGAACCAAATTACATTTCAAGTATGTCGTGAAATAAATCTAAGTTGTCTATTGTAAAAATGAAAGCTGTAACGACGGTGGTGAAAATGGTAGATTCAGGTATAGAAAATATTTTATAAAATTCTGATGCGATGCAAATTTTACTGATTGATTGAAGGTATATTGTTTGGCAGAAAAATGAAACGCTACAATTTTGGTTGAGTTTCATTAAAAAAATTATAATAAAGTAGCATTTTATATTTTCGTTTAATTTTTTAACACAATTTCACATAATGACGGCGGTAGGTCATACGATAGTTCTTTTTTCGAATATGGCAATTTATAATACAATAATTTTATCCCAAATAAATAACTCAAATGATATTTTACTTAATGAAACGGTGTACGATATAACCATTTTGTAACGAGGAATTTGAACACACAATCTCGGGATTATTGGCAAGAATTTGTTGGTGTCTTTTATTACAAGCCCTTTTAATATTGCCAATTCGTTTGTTCAATTTTTTCCACTTAGCATTCATATTATTATTTTGTCACCCAACGTAATAAAATATGTTGGTATAAAAGTGAGGTAATATTCAAAGTCTTATATCGCAGGTATTAGAACGAATTCATTTTGGCATGCACTGTCTTATCTTATAAGAGATTCATAATAGAAGAGCTTTTATAGTATATTAAGCTCACGCATAAAAGTGTTATCGAGGTTTTAATCTTCCTCTGAAGATGCTAACATAGTTAGCAAAACACGTGTCGGGTTTAATAAAAGTGGTTAGACAAGTGCTGAAACTGTGTAGGGTTTATAAAGCTGCTGTATAAAGCAGCGCAATTCACGTAATAAAATCTTCATCATACAACATTATACAGCTCTATTAAGACAAACTTAAGTCGCTATTCGATGATCTTGTAGCTACTTGTCATATTGTATATTATAGAGCTCTTATACAGGTGGTATACAATAATATACATCATTTTAGAACAAACTATCGTAATATGCATTATAAAATATATTCTAAACACCACTATAGAATGTGTATCATTGAAAATGCTTCAAGCTTTCTGACAATTATTCTTCATAAAGTACATAATCATATATTTGAGGACAACGTATAGTTTTAGAATAGTTTTCAAGATAATTCAATTTCTTTTTCAGCAAAACTATAAACAAATGTAGAATGTAATATACCAATATAAAAACAAATAGTTTTTCGGACTGCACTACTAATTCAATGATAGTATAAAAATTAAACAGTGACCAGTATTCTAGTGTCTAAAGGTCTCTGCTTCAAACAGCACTAGTTAATGCTTTTGTCGCACCTTACATTCCATCGACTGCATCTGGAGCGTCGTGGAAGTTAAAACAAAAATAAATATATCACGTTAAAGATTATGCCTTAAACAAAATTGAATGCTGAACTGTAGTGGCTAATCGATCTAAGGCGTATTGTAACGTGAGTGCTTGCTCGCGTCATCACTCTGAATTGCTTCCACTTCAAACCACGCACGATCTGGCCGAGAGGGCAGTGAGGCTACGGCGTCAGCACGAAATGCTTGAGACATGGGTTTGAGTCCCATCCGCACCAAAAAGAAATGCTTCTTGGAAAAGCAAAAAAATTCATTTAAAATAAGGAAAACTTTATGATACTGATGTACACTCATTTTCATTATTTCGGAAACTAAATTACTTCATTACCCCATTTTCTTAAATTGATTTCTGTAGTTTGTCAGGTTTCCTCACAAAATGATTGCGATGATTATTATTATTTTATGCGTCTGTAGACTTCAATCGAAAGTTTTCGTTCTGGTTTTCTCTAGAGAAATATGAATTATATAGACGTGAAGTTTCTACTTATTATTACCTTGCCAGGTTGATGCAATCCTCAATTTTGCATGAGCAATACTGATTCATTGGCGTATCTCGAGAAGAACGTTCCTGTGAGTAAAGCGACCAATTTCGGTGGTAGAACTTCCTGGTCCTCACGTGACCATCCTCGGCCAGACGACCCTAGTTTATAACAAGTGACAGTCACCTGACGGAGCAGTTCCGAACATTTTTCCCGATTCAAACGACCAAAAATAATTGAGCGCTCTCCGCAATCCAGTGACAGCTGGAGTTTTTTTTCAGAACCAGACCGAGCTCTAATGAACGTCAGACGTGCATATCTCTAAGGTGTGGTGGTCGTAATGTCAAATAAATATTCCAGATCGCAAACAGCGTCCGACTATTTTGAGTCTGTATATTTCAATGATAAGTGATGTATAAGGTAATCTATTTTACGCGGAACGCAACTTCTAACTGCAACAATATCACTTCAATATTGGCTGTAAGGACGCACCTCATCAGGGAGGTGTGGAGACATGTAAAGCGGACAAAGGGCGTGCTTTAACCAGGTTTTGATGAAACTGATACTAAACATAAAATATAAGACCATTTGCGAACACCTCCGAAACGAAATCAAGCGCTTCTTCCCTAGGTCGTGAGAATAACTCAACCTCTCTTTTCGTAGGGCTGCGTATCGCCCGTGCAGTGGGACTGTTCAAATACAAGTCAACCAGGCTTGTCAAAAGGTACGCATTTTCGTTAACAAGAATTACAAAAATATTCAAAAAATTCGTTCATTTTAGGTCAGCGTTTATCTTCAACACTGTTTGTGGTTCATATCTTACTTTACCCTCCATCTAAAATGTGAGAATCTAAGATATTTCGGAATTTTCACCAAAACCCCTGTCGTTCTTTATGTATCTTACCACAGTAATATACAATGTATTTCGTCAAAGGTAGGTGCGTCCTGTAATGAGTCATAACCAAATCCATTTGTGATTTCTTCTTAACTCTCTATACTTATGCCAGATTTCTTTATTTATTTTTTCTTCGTGTATCTTGCCTCTATAATATGGTTTCAAACTTTCCAGGAGCGTAAAATCCAGTTTCCTCTGGACGTCGACCAATCGACTATATCCCAGTAGATGGCCTGCAGTATTGTGTTGCTGAGAACAATATGTGGAATTTACGTACCCTTATTTATTCGTCTTCGGTAGCTCTTAAGCATCCATAGCTTGTAATGAACTGTGCGGTGTAATGGTCTACAAAACTCCTAATTAAAAAATATGAATTGTCCAATACCTGCATATGGCCTGCCACCGCATCTATACAGGTGGTTGAATAAGTTTACCCAGGCACCGCTCCTTAATTGTGGTGATAGTAGATAGATGTGATTCCAATGTATACACCTTCAACGCCGATGTCCTCTAGAGATATATCAATTCTCAAACCCTTTTCTTATCTTGTCTACTTCAGCAAACAGTTATAAATAACCTTTAATCCATTCTATGCTTCCCGGATGAGAGCACCCTCATTTACTGCATCAAACCAAGCAAACCATCAGCATTCCGAGAGTTTTTATATGCAACATGTTTTTATCATTAACGGAGATTTAAAAAAAAATCGAATGCGGGCTTACAAGTGAAGTTCAGTTCCACCTTCAGAAGACATGGACAAATACCTTGACAAGAAAAGCATATGCTGATCTGCCAGCCGTGGAGAAAGGAGAACGTCCAATACTCAAGTCACTTCCATCAAGCTTCTGGGGACTAACATCACCAACGACATGAGCTGGTACAGTCAAGTTGCCTACAAGGCTCAGATGAGGCTATCTCGAGAATACTGCTCGTAGGTGTGAGGGGGGTTACACCGAAACTATTTGACCGAGCTGTCTCTAAGACCAAGAGTCATCGGTACCTCATTGGCAGGAAACTACTTTTCCAAATGTGAGATTTTTGGAGAACCTCCCCCCCCCCCCTCCAGATGGTTCCGAATTGGCATCGCTTTTGGATCACGATAGGCTTCCCTGCATTTGGGAAAAGTTATATATAAAAAATGTGTTTACCCCATAAATGAACAGACTACATGCCCTAGAACCTGTGGCACTGGTGGAGTCCGGCTGTTGCAGCTAACGGTAAAGAAGCTGAAGCGTACGATGCGAACTCGCAGCCAAACGCAACCGTGTGGGTGGCATTTCAGGGCTGGACATGTTATGTACGCGCTTTATCTTTTCGGGCCGACTTGCCTGGATTTCTTCAAGCTCCACATTCAGGCTTCGAGTTTTTTCACAAAAAATCGCATCAAGCAGGTTAACGCTGTACTTCTCACGCAATAATATATAGTACTATAAATAAAGATTCGGATCAGACATTGAAATTATCAATCTTTTGGAATCAAATATTGAAATACTATTATTTTTTTGGTAATTCAACCACTCTCATAATTCCAACGTTCCAATATTTACAGAACTTAGTTCAATTAAATCAACGGTTAAAAAAGCTAATCGACTGACGCCACTGCACGTTAAATAAAGTCAAGCTACGTGACGACATCTTTTAATCGAGTCTCTATATTTAAATAGGGAGAACCAGAAAATTATTTAGCCTAGACCATGAAATGTTCAACGGATATCCTGTAAAGGGCGACACAGGAAGAGCATTATTTGGTCTTTTGACCAAAATTGCAAAATAAATATAGATAATGAAGCAGTGCGTCGCTCACAAGCAGACAAAAAAGTCTAACCGAATTGACATGATTCGTTTCTCAGACTATTTAGGATAAACGTTCCGATATTATCCTGGACTGATGTTTAAAATCTGCTATAAAAGCACGTCAATTAGGTAGGGACGGTGGTTTTGTTTCGCTCTTGGCGCACTATTTCTCAAGTTTTTGAATGGGGACCATCTGCAAGTTTTAACTACAGAAATTCCATTGTTTTTGCCTTGCTGTGATGTTTGGGGTTCCTTTGACCAGGGAAGATTTGGAGTGCAATTGGAATCTGATTCAATGACCACCGACTAATATTATCCATAATGCAATATGCGTGAAATACTTGACTTTTTTCAAATTAATTACCGATGCTTTGTCAATATAGATACAGTGGCGTATTAACACAGACTACCGCCCGAAGGCCCTCATTGCATCGTAATTTTTGAAGAGATACAGAATCGAGAATTCGTATATACTAGTACTGCTGAACGATACATACAGATGTCACAAGACCAACCCATTCTACGGATACAAAAAAAGCACAAAGGAATTGAATACATAATGTTTGTGAAGATGAGGACTATTTACCGGGAAGTTAAAAGATTGTTAATTGATGGTTTTTAAAATCTAGCAGCATTATTTACTCCATTTATCAAACGATAAGTAATATCTCTTCCCCAGGTAAACAATGTCTATTTTCTAGACAATGATAATAAATGCAAATTATAATTAATTATTTTCATTTTGTCAGTTTGACAACTGAACTCCCAGACTGAGTACTTCATTTTTTTGAAATATTTGAGAAGTGAAAGGGGAATGACTAATATCAAAACCAGAGATGATAATGGTGAAAAATCTATAAACATTTCTGTTAAAAGGCTATTTATATATCCTGCGTATTAAATCCTAGCGCATCTCACTTCTCAACCTTGGTATAAAGAAAATAGATTATTTTCCTCTTATAAAGGCAAACACCAGTTTTACTTATACACCGGATATAAACTGCAAATTTTTCAGCCACCGTGATACTTTATAATTCCTAAAATACTGAACGGGTTCAAAAAACGAAGTCACATTTCGAAAGGTCCTTTCATGATCTTTTGAAGCAAAGACAACAACTCCTCAAATTTGGAGCATGGAGCTTTAATACAGGTAAAATACAAAGTCATGCATTTAAAAAAAAATCACTGGCTCCCCAATTTGTAGGAAGGCAAAGGTGATATTTTTTGCACATACCATTCCATAGATATTGACCATACCTCGGGACTTTTTGAGATTTTTGGAATATCTGCAATGGTTTCCGAAAAAAATCCAAAAATTTTTTCATTCTTCACCAATTTTCCCTGTTTTATGAAGAGCATTAATCGTCTTTGTTAACTTTTGTCTTTCTTCTTTTAAAATAAAGAACTCGCCCTGAAGGCACATACAATGATTTATTTAGGAACTTCAACCAACAACAAAATCAGTTCTTAGTTCAACATAATGATTCAGGTGAAATATGAGAACATATTAATAATCTGAGTGGGTCAAAGAAAAATGTTCATTGTATTAACGTTGAAAGCCTTGATTAGAATCCACAATTCTAGCAATCTAGTTTTGGAAAATCAATATTCCCATTCACGCACAATCGCGTCTATCAATTTTTGCAAATTTTGATATCCATTACCTTCCCGATTTAACGTCACCTAAAGTTGACCTAAGCATGCTCTATTGGATTCATATCCGGTGACCTTGCAGTCCGAATCATTCGATTGATATTGTTTTCCCTAAGAAAGTGTTTGAAGACTCTTGCTCGATGAGCTTGTCGTCGACTAAAACAGATTCGACCCCAAAAGTTTCTGGAAACAGTGAAACAATATCGAACAAAAATCTTTATCGAGAGGAGAAGTTAAAAAAGACTAAATTTATTACTGCACTTTATAAAATAGGGAAAATTGGTGTAGAACGGGAAAATTAAAATTTTTCGATTTTTTTCCCGGAGGTCATATTCTCAAAATCCAAAAATGTCCCGAGGTATGGTTAATATATATATAAAACGGTTTGTCAAAAAAAATATCATTGTGGGAGCCAGTGAGTTTTTATTCAAAACGCATGACTTCTCGCTGTTCTAAATTTGAGAAGTTGAATACCTTTTGAAATCTGACCTGTTTTTTTAATCCGTTCAGTATTTCAGGAATTACAAAGTGTCGAAGTTGGCTGCAAAATTTGCTTGTAACGATAATGATGAGTGTGTTTATGTTTAAAAATGTGTAATCAAGGCACTGGATTTTTCTTAGTTGTTCAATGTGATTTTGTCTAAGATTATTAGATTTTCACCTTTAAGGTGATTGCTTCCAAAATATTCTGTATACAAATTAATATCTGATTGTTTTACTGTCGCTCTCTTTGTGACTCAGTTAACTTCGAAAAATGAGGAGAGTGATGCGTACCTCTTAGTGCACTCCATATCACTTTATCAATGAGATATAGTGGTCTAATTTGTGGCAGGTAAAGTCTTAGATTGCTGTTCGATTTTTAACGTTTGCAAAGTCCTGATATTCATCACTTAGTACCGAACTATTAGTTTTCATGGTTGAGTTTAGATGAGAGGCTTATGTACAGTCAAACCACCAAATTTATCGCAAATGTCTCACACTTTATACATGAAAATCGAAAATGGTGCCCTGGAGGCGGTGTGGCGGCTGGCTATGCCAAAAAGGCAAATGATAGGATTGCGATGGTACGAAACACAACATTATCCGCACCGTAACATCATAGTGCATTGGATACTTGAAAGCCTGGAAGGTACATACTTTTACCATGTAAGAATAGAGCAATTTTCATAGTAACCCCTTTCAACTGAAAGACAGGTGTTGTGGTTTATTGTGTGCATACAAGATGGAAAAAATCTGTCTTTGTAAGCTCAAAAAATCAATGTAATGGCAAGTAATAAGTAACTGTTGAGTTTGTTCCGCTAGTGATGCTTCAGGCTTTATTCTAGGGAAATCTTTTGGAGATCCAATGAATAAAATTATTTCAGAGAACTATAGATATATATCCTTGTTGTCTAATTGTGCCAGGCTATTTGAAAGAACTCTGAGAAAAAAAGTAATGAGTATATTGAGCAGGCTAGGTCAACTGAGGACGCAAAAGTAGATGTTACCCAAAAGGAATATATGTAGTTGTATGGATGACAATGAAAATGTATTGTATCTTCACTGACTATGCCAGAGCCGTTGATACAGTCAACCATACAGAATTGCTGAAAACATTAAATGACATGGGAATTAGAGGAAATACTTTTAAATTAATGAAAAGTTATCAACTAAAAGAACACAACAGGTGACTATTAATGGACAACTGAGTGGGGCAAGCGTTGTAACTTGCGGAGCACCCCAAGAGATTGCTCTCGGTCTTAAACTTTATATTGATGATATGTTCAATTTGAGGATACAGGAACAAATAACGAGTTTTGCTGATGATGCTGCCGTTCTTTATAGGAATAGGTCATGAAATTTAGGGATCCACTACAAACTGATTTTCTGAAAGTGCTGGTCATTTTTCAAAACTGGAGCAATCTCCACGAAATACACATCAATGGCAATAAAAGGTAGAGCTGTCATTGGTATTATAAAAAAGACGATTAAATTTAAGTATCTTGGAAAAATATCCAACTCAAATGGCACGACTAAGTGAAATATCAGTTCCTCAAAGATTTTGATGGAATAGAACATTCGGTTATCATGTACTTTGTACTCATAGAATCTAGTTATGGGATTCTTGATGGCGATGTGTAAAATATCTACTGCCCTGAAAAAGGTGAAAACCTTAGACTATTTAACCGAGGACGACACTACTGTTCACATTCAAAACAAATCCATAATCAAAATCATACACACGGTGGTTGCCAAATCTACAGTTGCGTCGCACGTACATTAAGTACGTCATTAGATTTTAATGAGCATTTATAATAATTATCATGAGTAAATACGAAAAAGAAATAAATATGGCGACAGTTTTTCAAGGTTGTGATCAATATTTTGTGATCCAGTGTTTACTAGTTTAGTGTGAGTTCATTTGTTCATTGTTGAATTTGTGGGTTTTTTTATAAATAATTAAGCAGTGGTAGTAAAACTTTAAAATATGGATTGCCAGCATGATATTAACATGTTCTCAAATTTATTATTTATTCGAAATTCCAAAGAAGCTGAGAGAAGGGAGGAGAGTCTTGCGATGGAACGTGGTGGAACATTCTACGAGATCTGTGACATATTTGTTATATATTTCAGAGGCACCCTGAAATTAGAAAAACCGATTAGGATGGTAACTAATACAAATTAATTTCTACCTATATTAATATCATTTTCACAGGAATTGGGTTTGTCTTCCAAGCCTGGAAGATGATTAGATATAAGAATTATTAGCACACCTATGATTATCTTGCGATGCCTCAAAGTTCTGAATTTATTCTATTTATTTTGCATCTCGTAAACAAAGATTAAAATAGGATGATAAAAACATTCCGCAATATAAAAAGGTATTGCATTTTCAAGATACATACACACAGATTCTCACTTCCACAGGCATAACCGAGAGAAGTATTGTAACCGGGAAAATTTGAGAGCTTTTGTAGTACGTTTTGTTTTGATTTTGGGTTTTCGTCGTCACGTAATCTTAGTAACCGCGTCACCAATGAAGTTGAAATTTGGGAAGTGACATGAAGTGGTATATAGGTAAAGCTGATTTCTTTTGCAGTCGCTACACTAATCATGGAATTCTTAAAAATAAATAAACAATAAAATATCAAATTACGGGCTTTAAATAATAAAATAATGATAAAAATATCTGGTTCACTTGATCTCTTATTAATTGATTCCTTATAGGACAAGAATAAATGTACTTATTCGTCTAATGACAAATTATCATTTACAGCGGATTTGAAGTCAATGATAAATCGAGAGGGTCTTCTTATTGAAACCAGTTTACTGAAATTAATACAGTGGAATTTAGTTATCCAGTCGTTCATCACATCTGTCGGTCATATGAGATTTATTGTTTTTGCTATAGCCAGTTAGGGAAGCTACAGATTTATTAACGCTATATTTAACATATTATCTTAGCGTCAGCCGAAGAACGTTATCTCAAGGATTAAACACTTTTTTGATAATCCTGCATGTGAAACTGACGGCGATTAGGATTATTGATGAGACTCACATACATGTTTTGGATCAATAAGCCCCATTCATATATGCTTGATCAATTTGTGTTTGGAATTTCAACTGCTAGAATACATGATATTATGCAAAATTCAGAATTTTTTATGTTTTCATAGCCATATTTCATGGCATAGTATATCAAAAAAAATATGTGTAACCTGTTTCCATGCATATTTGTTTGTCTGTCGGTTTGTTCAGTAAAACGATTTTTTTATAGATAACCTGACTATGTTGTAAGCTCGACCTGGCGAGGATGCATCCGATGAGCTCCTGTAGTATCCGCTGCATGAGCGGGGGGAGATCAGAAAAAACACATTGTACACCAATAATCAACATTGTAAAATATAACTTGTTATAGAATATAAATTAATATTTCATAACCCCTTACAAAATCCGGTACATTTCAGGATTTGCGTAAAGTACTCGTACTAATTTTATGTGCTATCGCCAGCTTTGGAATATACCACCAAAAATATTATAACCTGCGAGGAATACCAGTTTAAATCAATTAGCATATTGCAGAATAATGTGTATGCTTGAATATCTAGCCCGATCATCTGCCCCTAATATTGGATGATCCAAGCTACCGCTGCAGCGTGATCCATATTTTTTTCATTTATTTTTCGCATCAACAATTTGTCATGAAGTGATATGCTTCTTTCATATAAAATTTATACGAGGTAATTTGCAACGAATCGTTATGAGAACGCTATTTCTACTATATATTGCTTCATAAATTTGAAGTTATTATGCGAGACAGCTCGATCGAACATTGCAATGATAATATCTATAGAATAGGGACAATGTCCTCATTGATTTGAACAGCACGCTACCCTTGCCAAAATAAGGTATCTCTTGATGGTGGTGGTTTGCTCGGTTCCATGCAGGAAATGAGGGTGTTGATATCAGCGAAGATGTAGATAGGATTATGTTATGTTATTTCCAACAAATCGTTGAGGTACAGCAAGAAGAGCGTTGGAGAAAGGACATATCTTTGAGGGACACCCGCATTGATGGTAAGATCAGACGCATATCTATCCACCACCACAAATAAGAGCGATCCCTGAGAAAATTATCCAACCAGTGGCACAGATCCGGTGATATCATAGCCAGCTAGTTTGATCAAAAGGTTCTCACGTTGCACCCTATCGAAAGCCTTTGGTATATAGAGCGCGACGATTCTAGACTTTCCATGACGCTCAATTGCTCTGCTCCACATGCACGTTAATAACAGTCTCCACAACCCCTTAGACATGATGCAGGGTAGAGTTCCAAGTCTATAGTTCCTGTGTTGGAAATCTAATTTCCGGAATTTTTGAATCCACACTAATGGTAGTTGGTGAAGTTCCTATTTGGAAGTTTATTGTAGATTTGGCAGCAAACCACCTGATCCTCGAACTTATAAAGTAAGACGACCGATGTATTGAAAATATCTATTATCTTCACAACGACAATATTTTGAATTATTCAGAAATATTTCAACTATCACAAAAAAGATGAAATACGCAGCTGCCAAAAAACTTCACGTTTCTATCGCTTATAAACTTTTGATTCTGTCAGCTTTCCATAAGCATTAAACTAGGACGGTTACTACATTGCATGCTTTTGAAACAGAGAACAGGATAGAAAATCTACTGAGAAGACACTCGTAAGATGACAAGACTCTGTAACTCGAATATTCTATAATTATAACAGGATTATTAGATGTCACTTGGGTTGTATGTGCATGTTTATGTGCTTTCAACGAAAGTTGTACAAACAACCCCAATGGCAGGCTAACGAAAATGTTAGATTTTTCAAAGGGGCTCGAATCAGATATGTTTGTAGCTATGTTATATAGCTTACTGAGCTTGTACAGATTATATGAACAGTGATTGAAAAAATTAATTTAACATACATGTCTAATAAAGAGTACCTAACAATCTACAATGACGGCGAAGTAATAGGCGAAAAACAAAAATTATATTATCGAAACTTGGATTTTTACTTTTCTTGAGTTTCAAATCATTTTCGTAATGAACTTTTTTAGGAAGGACAACAATTTTGAAAAGTATCCAAGCCCAATTCTGAGATGTATTGCAATTTTGGTTAATTCGTCAAACATTTTAAATGTCATCCGTTCAATTTTTGTGAACGTTATATTTAACTCAGTAATATGAATCAGTTTGAAGTACCTAGAACCACTTACTAAATGTATGAACACTTAATTATAAGAGAGCTACAGAGCATTTTAAACAACTGAGCATGGTGGAGACTCGTACCCAGCATATTTGTGATGAAGGTTTAGTAACAATATTTTGTATGTGCACCTAATTTCTTAGTCACAAACGTAGCTTAGCTTCTGCAGTGTATTGTATACTTTTATTGTACAAATAAATGAGAGTAGAACAAAAAAGCGTGCGAGATAGTATTTTGAAAATGTCATGAATCATAAATATGTGATTTCTATAAATTCGAAGCACTTTTAATTGAAAATAGAAAGAATACTTCGTTTAGATCATGAAAACTTCAGTATCCTGGAATCATAATGAGTTCAACCAGCATCTCGTAACACATTACATTTAGAAATACATTTTTCATTGGTTCATGGTAGACACGACATAGGGGGTTATGACTGGGAAAATCACTAAGTGAGAACACCTCATTGCAGTCAGATTCATTACAGTTCTCTGGGCATTACAAAACCAAAGTACTATTTCCAATTAATGATATCTAAAACACAATGGCATTATATACTGAAAATATTTTTTTAACTTATTCTATGGAGCAGAATCAAGGCAAAAAGGGCGGCAGCTATAATTCAAGGATATTTGTTTGAAATGAATATTCATAGGTCTTCCTCAAATTGTAAAATGATACTGGATCATTTGTACTAACAACCGCAACATACTAAATAGATTTACCCCCTGCCAAACTAATTCCTTAACATCGCTATCGCGAAACACGTGTCGGCTGTTGAAAAATTGATTGGACAAATGTAAATGTGTAATGTTTCTAATAAATCGCAATGTCTATAGAAATGCGTCTCCAAATATGTATTATATACTGCTTCCAATTTGACTCTGACTGAATTAAAAATTTCCTCATTTCCTTCTAAACACACATAATACATAGTTTTTTTAGTTCAGTTGAAATATCATTTGACAGTCAAGGTAAGATTTTATGCAATCAAAAAAAATCATCAAGAAATCGCTGTACTGAATGGCAACCGTTGGCGTGTTTTTTATTCAAAATTTAATAATGGAAGATAAATCAATGAACAAGTTCCTTTTTATGTAATAAAATAAACTGATTTCCTCCAGTCGATCAAATTATATCATGAGTGCATGACTAGCAGACAGGTCTTGTAAAAAATTGTTTGACGTACCTCATCCATTCTGACAGAAATCACTGCAACACCAACTATCCAGAATATCACTCACTACCAGCCACTTTGAACGTCACAAAATCAGTATCAATTCGAACAATCGAGCCATACAAATGTGTGCGTGTTTGTTTCCTGATGCGGCGTTCAAATCACCCGCCGATGCCTGCCGGATTCTTCCGGACACGGCTGTGCTCGCGTCACAACACTCTGAATCGTCAGGTTTTGCCCGTGTTGCCGTGATGCCTGCGTGGATCTGAAGTGGATGTGCTCAGCCGTAGAGCGGTTTAAGATACGAAGTAGGTGCGGCGTTGCCAGGCACCTAAAACGACAAATAAGCTACTTCTAAATAATAATCTATCAAAATAGGGATAGTTTACTGGTATATTAATATACATCTGTTACTATTACGTCACTTGTTACACCCCTCAATTTTGAATATTCACTCCATCATCAAAAAAAAATTAATGATTACATAATCTTTGCAACCATCGGAGACATGGACGATGATAACACATTATATAACCATATTTTTACATGAGATCATAAATATGTATAGAAAAAAGATACTTTAGTGTTTTACTTGTGAAAAATTCAAGGATTACTAATACACATCTGAACTGCCACATTCGTATAGTACATATCAAGGTAAAAAACATAATTTTGTATTAATAAACATATTGGATATGATGTTACGCTAAAGTATTATTAATATAATAAAAAACCTGAATGCAATGCAATGAACAATATGCTTTCTAAAGTAAAAGCATTGCGTCAACCTCCTTGTCGTCATTTTTCATACTTCTCACTAATATGCATTCATCGTGTGACACCGGTTAAATATTTACTTACGAGTATTACGGTACAACAAAGGCTGCCTTCTATCACGTAAAGAGATTGGCGTCCCAACTCGCAGCTGACAGGTAACATTGGTATATTATCAACAAGAAAACACACCGATTTACTGATCTCGAAAAAAACGGGTCTCCATATACGAACCTAAACATATCCAATGTAAGAAATGATAAACGTTTTGATTCATTAAAAAACCTCTACCTCATACACGGATGATACTGTCAAAAATAAGATCAAATCTCTGAATTCTCTCTGACAGGTCCAAAAAATAATTTTCTAAGTATACAATTTGTCTTTATGCAATATCCCTCTTGCTAAAAACAGTATAATCTGAATAATATTTGCTTATGTCGTTTAATGGCATCAAGCGACGGTCCAGAATTACGGATATGTAGGTTCGAGTCCTGCAACCAGCAAATATTCTTTGATTTTCAGTAATTATTTCAAAATTAAATTAAATCCGACCACGTGACATTATTCTGTCTTTCTTTACCTTCTTCTTAACAACTTGCCATAATGGTCAAGATGAATATTCAAATAAATATGAAATGTGACACCTGTTTGGGATGAATTCAACTAATTCTATAAAAGTTTTATTGTTTTGCTATACGAATCAGTGCAGATATTTTATTTGACAGTTAAAAATCTTATTTGCATTGCATATGTAACTAAAATGCGCGTTCTCTAGAACATTGCTCGGTTAGAGTGAGATCAATTCAGAGAGATGGATAACGTTTCCAGTGTTTGTACAGACTCGGATGCATACTCATTCGCCTACAGTCCCAACAAGAACGGGGAGGGCTTGGGCAGAAACCTACCGGGCTCGGGGCGAGAAGGGGGGAATGGGTCGGAAGGCAACCCGGAAATAATCAAAATGTTCAAGTCTACATATATATGGCTATTAAATTATGTAGATGTCAATTAGCTTTCGTTCTTTTCTTTCTCAGAATTTCCAAAAAAGGTCGGAATAACGGTTTTTCTCTCGACGGGTCTCTTCGCCAAGTCTTTCCTAACTGAAAAGTGATGTAAGGATGATGAATGATAACGACGGCAGAGTCGATGATTCGGCAACATCGGCCGTGTATCTTCGGCGTCGGAGGTCGTGACGTCACAGATCGCCGCGCCGGCACGACAGGTTGCCGCGCCGCCGCGCCGCTGAGGTGGCCCGCGTCGCGGGGGGCCGTGGAAAAAGGCGAGATCGGCGAAAATGAACACCGACCGACTCACGATGATGATTCGTCCACGCTGAGACTATCAGGCCGGCCCCATAGTGTGGAGGCCGTGTGCGATGCAGTCAGGGTCGGTGCATAGTTTTGACGGGATCAGGTGCATCATTTGACAAGTAGACCAATGCTGTGCTACATACAGGTGGCAAGGAGATTTCAAATATTTTTCGTAGTGGATACTGAGATTACAGGGTGTTCATAAAAACAGTCAACGTGGAACTTCTTACTGAATAATGATCATAAATAATGACAAATACTATTAATTCTCCTAAAAAACGCTTTTTTAACTCGACACGTGTAGTTTTTGTAGTAAGTATTTGTTTTAAATTTAATTCCAAAAGATAAATAATTCCAAGTCCTCTAAACTGACATTATTATGCGTGGGAGAACAGCGTAACCTATGTAATAACATTTCCTCTACCAAGCTGTCTCCTAGAGTCATCAGTTTCCAGGTCGAACTACGACATCTCGATTGAGCCATTTACAAAAGTGATTTTCTTGGATATCTTCCTCCTTCCGTTGTGGAATGAGCTGCTGGAGAGTTTTCTCCCCGATGATTACAATTTGCAGTATTCCAAGGTTATTTTGAACAGACATTTATTCTCCGACAGCGCTTCTGAAGCGTTTTTAGCTTCCCTGCCTTTCTGCGCCAACAGCTGGAAAAGAATTGTAATTCCAAAAAAAATCGAATATAAGATATTTTGGTTTTTAAATACATGCATCGTGAAAAAACTTATTTCCGTAAAACTGTTTGATTGTCAGGCTGCAGAATTTTGGTCGCTATACAAATCGAAAAGCACCAATAGCATTATGATCAAATTCAGTTACTAATAATTTAAAATTTTGTGATGTATGCACAAGTTTGTTCATTGCCGATCACCTACGCTTACACACTCACACTGCAAATATTAGCAAAATATGCTATTGGAGGATCAAATAATTGTTCTCCAACAGACAAATTATCAATCCCGCAACTAAAAATGATTATGTGAGTATTACCCTTGATTAGACCGAATTTAAGCCAAAAGATTACAGAATAATTTAAAATTCATGTTGTCGCCTAATATGTAATCCTATATATTTATAATATCATCTAGAAACACCTATCTAGAATTTGGGTTGGCTTATCATCAATGATCTATTTATTTACTTTTTTCTGAATTTTATAAGGATGATCTTGTTTACCACTTCATCTTTATAATAAACTAAATTTCAGGGAAAATGTATATAAAAGGAATGTAAAATTTACAAATATGTTATGTATACCAAAACATCATAAAGATTCAGCGCTATTATTCATATAACGCAGTTAGATATTATAATCAATTAGACAATGCCATTAGGGATATCACAAACCATCGAGGTCATTTTTAAAACAACATTTGTTAGGTAGTACGCAATGAATTTTAACAATTCATCAATAAATTATAAACATTTTAAGACCATTTACACTCAGTTTTGTATATAGCTTGAGTTAGTTTATAATATCTCCTGGTTGAGCTAGATGGCCATAAGGCTAGACTTCACCATTTGTATCATATTTTGTAGTGATGGAATAAAGGCACGTTATTATAATTATATTATTACTAATATAGCAATAACGGAAACGCTCTATAGTCTTTGAAAATCGGTTCGTCCTCGTGAAATAAGTATTGAGAAGATTGGAGAACATATAATTTTTGGAAATTACCTATATTTGCAGGATTCAAGACTTTTAGTAACTGTACCATCATAAACATGATATAAGAGTTAAAGACAGGACTATAGTAAATTACCGAAAATATAATTCATTGAATATTTTATGATCTTGCTGACCGTCTCCTTAACATTTTTTCAACGACACCCATGGTGGAAGTTGTCTAGGCGGTGGGTGTCACTCTGAGGCGGCCGAAATTGAGATGTTAGCCGTGAAGGTACGTAAACAACACAATATTTCAAATGGCCAGTTGCTGACCGCATCGTTGGCCGCTAGCTATTATGCGTTATGTTGGCACATACCGTAGAAAAATTTCGTAGAACCTTGTCTGATCCCTACCTATAGCTACTTTATAGTAAAATTATTGGGACCACCTTTATCTGTGACACGTGAGACTATTATGAAGTTGAACCAATCAGCACTATAGTGCATTACAAAATGATTTTTCGGTATCAACGGGGTCGGTTATGTTCGAACTACTGATTGGGGGAAAATACTATATGCATTCAGGTAAATTGACTCAGCACTTCCAAAAAATCAATCTCAAATATTTGAATGACACGAAAAGTGTCTTAATTCTCGTGCTACCCAAGGTCCAAGTGTTCAAGTTAGGCTGCATAAAAATTCTGGAAACATCATAAACACTTTATTGATATTACCAAAAAATGACCATGGATTCAAGAGACAATGACAAATACTTTGAATTGTTTTGTTTCATAAATAATTTTTTACATCTAAACTGACCCAATTCCAGAAGATCATCCAAAAAGCTCAATATATTTTCAAATATAAAGTTTGATAACTTCAAAAATCTCAGAATTAAATGAAAACATTTGTTGGAAGAAAATATTTTTTTTATCTTTTGGCAGCGAATATGCCTATTTTTGAGAATAAAGCAATATCACCTACTAAGAGAACTAAGATTTTGTAGAACTTTTGCTTAGAATTAGTCGATTTATCTAAAGTTATTTTTATATATTAAATTTTTATTTCCTAATCGAGGTGGCATTCGCGCCAATCACGGTAAAATCCGTACTATATAAATTTTTTTTTGCACCTTTCCTTACTTCCTGTACAAATTTCTCATAAATCAGGTTTATCTAGAATAATTCGAACCTGATAACCCTGAATAATAGAAAAACAAAAATAATTTGACCGGAGCGGCTGAGTGTTTTAACCCATTTTTGAAATAATAATCATCATATAAACATATGAAGTATTAGGTAACTTACTATTTATTAACATTATTTGGTATTTTGTTCATGTTATATTTCTTTGACATGTAATTCTACTGGCCGCTTGTATACATCGACCTTTAACGCATCATCTGAAAGCATTAGCAGTAAATATTCTGGCATGCACCAGTTTTTCGGTAGGTCGATAATTACACGTATACAGAACGAGTTGTTGGTAAATAAGAAGGCCTGAACGTGAAATTAAAACGTCATTATTAAGTGAAATAATGGCGTATTGTGGTACACCCTAATTAAAACACGAATACTAATCTCGAAATGATTCAAATTTCCGCCTATTTGTTTACAATGAATCCTTCTTGTAAAAATTGAGTTGTCTGTTATGCATTTTATGCATCCACTCGAAGCAACCGAGTTTTAATTAGGGTTTCATTGGCGTACTCATCTCACTGCATATAATTTTTTTTTGTTATATGATAACCTTTTTGTTCCAAGAGCAAGACTATATTTATTAAGCTCATTATCAGTAATATAGTTATATTAGCTTCAGAAATATCTGCATTTTTGCATCGAAGCTAAATGATAGTTGACTGTCATCAGCATATGCTTGGATTTTGTAGCTCTGAGTACTATTAGAGATGTCGGCGGTATATATAATAAACAGCAAGGGCCCTAAAATGGAGCCTTGCGCAACTCCAGATAATATAAAAATGCTAGAAGATTATGATCCATTTATATCAGCTTTTTGTGAGTGTCTCAACAGTTAATTCTAGACCAAAAAAATGGAGGCTTGGCTAAAGCCATAGTATCTCAGAAAAATCAAAGAGTATCGCGACAGTAGTTAAACGTTGAACCTTGATCATATGCTGTTAAAATGTCATTGGTTATTGTGGCTAAGGGAATTTCAAGGTTTTTAGAAGGACGGAATACAAGTAATAGCTTGTAGTAATATGAGACGCTCATTAATCTGCTTATGCATGAGCTTCTCCAAAGTCATAGATAAAATAAAGAGAAACGTATAATTTTTTAATTCAGATGAATGAAACTCTATTTCTATCAGTGACGCGTTTTAACTCATATTTATAACGCATCACTGAACAAAATAGTTTTATTCATAAAACTTTGTGTTAAACATAAAATTTTTGCATAAAAAAATGGAACAACTTTTTATCCGAATGATGAAAGAGTTTCACCAAGTAAGAGCATCTACAATTTTCATGATGTATTTTCAAAACAACAATTTATTATGTGTGCAATGTACTTATCAAAAAACTAACTACAAAACAAGTCATCTTGAGATTGATACTATCAACACCAAACGAGTTAGTTTTGAATCTATTTAATAAATTATTATTAACCTCATCTACAATAATTAATTAAAATAAAATCTAAGTTGATGTTAATGAACCCTATTAGTATGGAATCTTTCATCAAAGATGCTGTTGACGGTCTGTGAATGAGTTAAAAAATAACTATAACAATATGAGGATCTGATAATTTCTAAAGTAAGTGGGTGGAACGATTGGAACGAAAATTTAACATTTTTCAAGGTATTCCAACAACATCTAGCATCACTGTGCTGAATAGTGTGTTCTAGATAAGCTTCACTTTCATGTCTTGTTAGAGTTCAATTGCGTAGCTCTTCATATTTACCAAAATGAAGAGGTAGCTTTGTCATTTTAAGTTTTTGTAGTGCCTGCATTGATACGGAACAACACCCTCACTAAAGGAAATAGATAAAGAATCGTTCAAAGCATAGTACTAAATATTCCGTTATACGGAGCAGAGGTATGGCTAATGACAACAACAGTACGAAATAAAATAAGAACAGTGGAATTAGACTTTATGAGAACATGTTTACAAGTCACCAGAAAGGACAAAATAAGAACTGAGGAAATATGGCATCGAATGGGAGTAGAATGCTCCATTACTAAAAAATTGGAAAACAGAGCACTGCAATGGTACGGTCATGTCCAAAGAATGCCAGAACACAGATGGCCAAAAGAATATTAGAGTGGGAACCTCCAGGAAGAAGACGTAGAGGAAGACCTGCTCTAAAATGGAAAACATATATTGGACCTGCTATGGTAGATAGAGACCTCAGGGTAGGTGGCTGGGAACTCAGAGATTTATGGAGGGCAAAAACGGCGAACTCGTAATGGGAAAATGCCGAAGATGAAGAAGAAGAAGTAGTGCCAGCATCATCCTTTAATTCCATTATCACTGTACTATGATCAGCTAATTCTATTTCCAGTTCGGTTAATCCAACCTCCAGAGCTTCTGTGACATTTTCTGTTACTTTTCATATCAGCTGGTTGAGAAATTCTCCGCTTCCTAAAATGGAATCAATTATGCTGATCACAGATTTTTTTATTTCATCACGAGTATCTTGTAATAAAGTGAAAACTAACTTATTTCGATGTAACACGTGCACTAACAAATTGTCAGGTACACGACTTATTTCCTTAAAACCAGCGCTACTAATAGTACGTCTATACGGTACCATAACTCATATTTACGATGAATATCTATCTGGAGTTTCCAGTACATTTGCCATGACACTTTTAGAAGTAATAAAATGAACCACGAAAAGTTCTGTTCGGAGAGGAGTAATTATTTCCCATCACCTGAAGATTATTTATGATGAATGCAACTGTTACTAATAACTAACTACGAATTTTAATGGCGTATGTGAAAAAATGAACATAATACGATGGAAAGCAAACATAAACGCCGCTTAAGAATCCTATTAGAGACAGACTTTGTTTCTTACCGAGGTTTCACATCGCTTTAATGAAGTTTTTGTCGAGCGCCATACATACTCACGAGCAAGCAGTAAAAAAGGTTCGTTTTGCAGTAACTACTAATTTTTTAAAAAAATGGTTAGCAATGTTTATTACTCTCTTTCTGATTTGTCAGCAGTCGGTGCAATGTTTGGTATGTCAGGATTAGTCACAGATTGAATTAATGATTCTGTCAGGGTAATTCATTCTTGCTTTCTGACAAGCAAATTCTAAATCAGTTTAGTAAAGCCATATTTTGTAATATTGGCATTCCATCACTGTTAATCATTGCGGAAGAAATTGGTTGGGGCTTTCGAGTAATGGTTGGGTTTTGTTGCGCGGTGATTGATGGTTTCCAATCTCATCGATCCTTACCAGTGATTGTTTTTGCATGCAATCTGGCCACTGGTGAGAAAAGAATTAACGAAAATGCTTGAAGGATTTACTAAACAGTGATGTATTTGATTATTTATGTGATAAATTGATATGGTGTTCCCCGACCAATAAAAATAAAAGTAAAATGATTGCGTCCAGCTAATTGATCGAGAAATATAAATACGATAACAAGTGAAAAGAAGAAAATTCGCTAAAGTAGGTACTTTGTAGGACTATGATGAATACTTATCGTATGAAAATATAGTGTATAAAATAAAAGTTTATTGGTTATTCATTTAGTATACATCTTCATGTTTGGAATTATATGGAAGAATTATAGAAAAAAACTAGGGATATATCCGCCATTGTCATAAAATGGCCGTATTATCTAAAGGTCAGAATTTGACCACTCGAAATGAAAAATAACCTTCTGGTAGAATTCGTTCAACTTATACTAGATTTAGACATGTTTTAATATTGTATCCTGCATAATTATAAAAATGCAAAGTAAGGAATGATCAAGAATATAGCAGGTAAAATCAGTTCTAAGTGTACAAACTAGTATATATTGTAGAATATGTGAGCTATGTGTAGTCTACCAAAAGTATATTTTATTTCAGATATTCGGTCAGTAATAAATTTGAAATTGATGATTCAATAAATACAATTAGACACGCTAAAAATAAAAAGGGTAAATTGTTTAAAAATGACATCACCTAACGCCTTATTTAGTTTTATATATTATCCCCCAGTTACCTATATATTTATTGAGTGGAGAACGCTAATCATCTTGAGCTCAAACAAACACGAATAGCAAAGAATGCATTCCTCTAAAATAACAATTAGAGTGGTATAGTGCGATGCTCCCACTTACAGGATCAATTTAATTCAGATTCAGAGATCAAATCTAGAGAATAAAAAAATCATGTATATACACAAAACTATATTTACTAAACTCCCCATTTATATCCACAAACCACTAAAATATTCGATTATACTGGATAATAATACATACCATGAAAAAATTCAATTTGATTGCATACCATAAGCAGTTTCTTCTGTATTTTCCAAAACTAACAAATATGTCACTCATTCTGTGGTGGTCTCCATAACTCACCGCGATTCAGCCGACCGGTAATTGAAACCAGTCGTTGAAACGAACAATGTGGAAAAAATAAAAAAACAAATGTGCTCAAATGTAGAGCCACTTTTAAATAACATTTAAATTTCTAGTTTAAAGTAGTCTCTGTAACTTTATTCTAGTGGAAAATGGGAATAAATACTACTTGGAAAATATTAATCCTTTTCATATTTGTCGCAAACTAAAAACAAAACCAATGGTTGACAGGCTGGAAGTTCCGTATACAACTGGTACTGAAGGTACTGAAGGTATTGGAAATAATTAAAAGTGAAGTGACAGTTTTTAATCAGCTATTGAAATTACACTATACAAATTCCTGAAATCAATGTAACTGTATATTTTCTGTTTAAAATTATTGGACAGTGCTTTCTCAAAATTAGGAATCTTGCGAATACAGCACTTTTTAGCTTCATTGTAGAAAATGGTTAGTTCTCTTTGTTCATGATTATATCAATATTTGATTTGACGTACATTTTAGAATCGGCTCTAATTTGACTATGGATCAGCTTACATGTCTCGATTTTTTACCTTATCTACATTCCCTAAACTGCCAACCCATACATATACAGATATATATTTCTTGCTCTTGCCGGAACAATAGATATATAAAAACAAAAGCAAGCCATGGCATTCTACTTGGAAAGCTGGAGAAAAAACACTGAATGCCGGTCGAGAGATACTAGAGCCGCACACACGTAACGACAGATCGACATTAATAACGTCCTGTATTTGTTCGACTTAAGCCGTGTAATCTCTAGCCAGGGAGATATAGGTCCCTATTTATTGTCGTCATTGAAGAATACTTTTCAAAAAGATGGCTTCAATTAGGTTGAATATAAACCCTCAGCGCATTAGTATCCGTTTGAAAACGATGATTTTGATTGAATTTCACCCCCAGTCAATAACCAAGTATAAGCAATTAATATCTTGATCCATTATTGGTCACCATCTGTATAACGAATACGTGAATCTGTGAATGTATAGACCGACAGATCAGAAACGTATCTGTCTGAATCTAATCCGTGTAAAATATGTTTCAAAATAAGATATATATGGTGAAATTTAGGTGCAGGACTAGGATAGTTGCAAACAGAATACTGTATACCAATGCTTTGCAATCGTTCAGTGCGATGGTCAGCGAAACGTCGCTGAACGTCGGCAATGTTTTGTCTGGTTGACTAAAAAGTATTGTTGCCAGTGCAGTAATGATGCATAGCAAACCACATGTCGGCTTTAATAAAGTGGTTTGGCAAGTGGTAAAACTGTGTTTGTGGTTGCTGCGCCAACGCATCCATTATCACCACCATTTATCACATAAGTCTAATTCGACTGGAGTACTCGTTCTTCTCAGTTGAGCGCACTGCTTGGTACACAGGACAATGTTGAATTCCTGGTTTCTTCTTGCGTATTATACAACGTAAGGTCATCGGGTCGCGGACATAATTTTCTTCTAAATGCCTGGAAAATAGACGCGGTACGGCGCGACCTGATGTGCGGTAGTGTGAGGCTGTGTTTTTCGCATATAAATTAAGTAGATACTACGCCATTTATTATTTAATACTTAAAGGTTACTTTACAGTCATGGAGGAGGTGCTGGGAGAAAACCAGATACGCCTTAGGATCAAAGAATTTATTCTGAAGATACATTCTATTGTCATCTATCATGAAGCTGATAAGTTATATTTAAAAATAAATATCAACGAAGTGAGTTATTCTAGTTGAGTCACTCATAGTGTGACAGAATTTTAATAGAAAGATCATATAGTGCGATTCACTATTCGTCAAAAACTTTTTAGTTATGTGATAGTGTGAGTACACATTATGTTTAGAGCAAAAATAATAGCATCAACGATGTACATGCCTCAATTGATGGCACAAAATCTTGATAACAAGAATATAATATTGTAAATACTTCAAAGCCAACATTAAGGTTCAACAAAAATGTAAGGGTTAATCTAATTTATACATGACATGGCACTATGGATTCATGTAAATTGGAGCTAAGTAGCTACTTTTAATGGAGGAGCTGTATGAATATATATATATATATATATATATATATATATATATATATACATTTCGAAATAAATTTACATAGATTTACTCATATTTAGTTGGGAAGGTAGTTACTGATGGCATTAGCAACTCAGTTCAGATGTCGTTCATGTTAAGTGACAATATTGAGATGTAACGCATTAACTTTTGCTCAACCTGAAAGTTTATTATCATAGGAACCCGCCGAAACAGTTTGTCAGAACTCATGAACTCCTCCATTAATACTGGGCCCTGTGTCTAGTTATCTCTGTATACCAGGATACATTCACTTGCTGACAATATTTTTCACTGCAAATATTGGAATTGTATAAGCCTTATAATAAATATACACGTCTCTGAAGGCAAAACTGATCTAAGCTGGTAGTATGGGATCCGTTAGGTTCATCGAAATAGACGATATCAAAATTTTGAATGTTGTACCCTGATGAATGATTGTAATGTATCGAGTAATACATGCAATTTGAATGCACACATTTTATCTATCTCCTTATCATAATTTCAAAAAGCACTCAATAACATTCCATCGCCAAGAAGTGAAACATTTCAAATAATATCTGGCTCTTACGTAATATTTAAGTAATCCACTATACGGACTAAAGATATAACCATAAATAATTATCAACATTACCGCCTTTAATAGCGGTATAATCATTTGAACAGAAGTTTAAGATTACAAGGCATTGTTAGGGGAGTAGCTGTTATGAAGACTGACTGTGAAACGGGTTTTTCGATATTAGTGACTTAGCGTTATGCTGCCTCTTTCAGAGTGTCGCTAGTCCGATATATAGTAATGGTTCCCATCGAACAGTCAAGAATCTTATTGCTTGGTAATCTTTATTAGTAACTTATAACTTGAATGGTGGTCGTGGTGAGATGTATCAATTGTTTATCTTGTTCATTATGGCGTAACAATCTATTTTCATAAATGATTCAAGTAAATCTAACATCAACGTTTGTACAATTTTCGTCTGAACGGAATAAGACAATGCAGAAAAAATGTATTTACCGCACAGTTACACAAATATTATTTGTATTATTTTATCTGCATGATGGAGGAGTTTCACCGAGTAAGTGCAAAAGTTAATGCGTTACATCTCAATATTGTCACTTAAGATGAGTCATATTTGAACCGAGTTGCCAATGCCGTCAGTCAACTCAATATGAGTAAATCTTATTAAAATCTATTTAGAAATGAATGTATATATACCTATAAATATTATGAATATATTGTCTCAATGAAAAGTTTGATTTCGGACTTCCATTGTCTATAAAATTTTATTATCACGACGTTTCGATTGATGTGCTATCTTCATCATCAGGTCAGCGATACAAGATCCAAACGAGATTCTCTAGGACTGCCACCCTCAGAAGTATCCTAACAAAAACTAAGCCCAGGAATGAATCTCAAGAGACAAAGGACTGCATCTACCAGATACCATGTCAATGTGGTAAAATCTATGTCGGAGAAACAAAAAGGCCACTGGAAGTAAGAATCAAAGAACATCGTCTCAACACCCATCGAGCAGAGACAGGAAAATCTGGAATAGCTGACCACGCATGGACGGAGCACCATGAAATAGCTTGGGACGACGCTAAGGTTATTGCCAAGGAACCGCATTGGTATCGAAGGAAATTCAAGGAGGCGGCATTCATCACCAACAACAGCAAAGTGTACAGCAAACCCAGCGTAGACATTAAACCAATCTGGCAGCCACTCATAAAAAAGATCAATAGACTACAACTGGACCAGACAACAAACAATGACCGACAAACAGCCACGTCAGCAGACCGGAATACCGCGCATCGGGAGCCAATCAGAACAGACCGCGCACAACGACGCGTCACCTGACGGGGTATAAATAGGCATGAAAGGAACGTGTTTGCCAGTTTACCTGAAGACGATTGAAGATAGCACATCAATCGAAACGTCGTGATACTCAAATTTTATAGACAATGGAAGTCCGAAATCAAACTTTCCATAAATCCACCTTGTCTACAAGTTTCAAACAACATATTGTCTCAACGTTGGTACCCTGTTAGAAATATAGAAAACGTATTAAAAATATTAACGTCTTACATAAGCATTATGCCCAAATAATATAAAAATAAATTACATCGGCACAAGCAGTTTTCGACTCCTACCCTTCACTCTGTAGTGAAGTCAATAGAGGGAAAATTGTCATGCCGGTAAAATATCGCGCTAGCAAAATTATGAATGAAAGGTTATTGTTAAAATACGTTTTTTTGGTCAAATATATATGTATATATATATATATATATATATATATATATATAAAATAATTATTGTTAAAAAATATGCAAGTTTTTTGGGATTATGTGGCGCTAAGAAAATCCATGGACTGTTGGATGAGTACCATATTTAAATTCTGGAAATCATTCTATAACTGTCAATTATGAGTAAATTGATACTTTCTTAAAATTTTGTAACAGTAGCACATACGGTCTCATATGTATGGTACGGCAAGTTGCTAAAGTCTAAACTCAGCTTTTCTGTCAACATTAAAGTTGGCTAATCATCTCAGGTTTTCACAAAACTTGACCGCTTTCTTCCCTATGAAATTCAACATACTAGCAGTCCCAAATAAATTTTTAAATATTCAGTGCTTTTAAGACGTTTTAAATACGATATGAAGGCATATTCTACTTTCCATTCCATACAGCATCGAACAATTTTTCAATTTTTTTATCAAAAACAAACACAAGTAATATCTTTTGACCATACTTTTTCGTAATTTTATGTTACTTAAATTGTAGACTGAATCAAAGCACTCACTCAATTTTTCGCCCGTGCTGACCCAAATTCCACCCGATATTTTTCAAGCGAGTGCTATTCATTAGATTGTTGAACAAAAGACCATCTCTTAAACATTCCCATTGTCTTACCTACCGGCATTATAAATGACAACAACATCCAAATCCAACCAATATTCTAATTGTCCCCGTACAGGAACATTCCAGATGCTCACGATATGATTGTTACATTATTCATGTGGGCAGCGGTAGCCTCGTGTCTTAGTGACCCTACAACTTGTAAGATGTTGGCGAAACAAACGACAGACTCCTTGTTTGTATACCTTCGTATAATTCAGGTAATTGTTTTACGCTAAGCTATAAAAACCATAGAATGTTCATATCTCATCGTTGTAGCCTTCAATATGTATAATTATACTTTAGCACACATCTTATTAAAATAATTTCCTTCAAGAGCACGCCTACTTGCTAGTACTATGAGAACTTAAGGAAAATCATCAAACATTGGAGTTCATTTACATCATCTGGATTATTTATAATTAATTTTTATCTATCTTAAAAGCTGGTATATATGTTTCCCACAAAAAGATATTTCATTCCCCATGGAAGTTTTGACCTACGGCCTTTGCACGTCACTTGTCTCAGCAATTTTCTCTTTATATAAACATTTTCTACAATGTAATTTCCAGGCTGTCCTTGAAGATCTAAAGAGAAAGAAATTACACGTAACAGTGCGAAACGGTAATTTTTTATAAAGCCCATTATTTTCGGGCCACCTTTAAACGTACACTTGTCTAAAATGCGGAGCCTGGATACAAATATATTCCTAGATATGATATGGAATGATCTAGCTGAAATATGTTTACAAATATATACAAGTTGGTGCATTAGAATCAATTTTTCCTTCGTTCTTTTCCGAGCGAGGCCAGGAAACAAAGTTGCTTCTCCTCGTTTCCTAGTACATTTGTTGCTACTTATTGTTGTCTGTTCTTAGTGACGCAAAACAGCAAAATTTGATGTAGATAGTAGATGGTTTTACTTGGTGACACTCTTTCATCATGCAGATAAAATAATTGTGTTTCGGTTTATACATGGAATGATAAGATAAGAAAGATAGCTTTATTTGTGAAACCGTGTGTTAAATACACGATTATTTCATCTGAACAATATTTTAGTCTGGCCAAAATGTTCGGATGGGCTCAAAAGATATAAATAAATGAATAGTCCAATTATTTTCCCAGACATAAATATTTTGTATCACCTAAAGTAGATAATTAAACTTGTGAAAATAATAATCTGACACATCATTCATATTGTTAGACTGTGAAACATTTTTTCTGCCTGACATATATAATAACTCATCCTCAGAGATTAGCCAGCACTTTTTATCACTGGAAAAAGGTGCAATGCATTTCTATATTAAAACGCATTTACCACCTTAACCGCTTGGACCACCCCCAC
Organism: Bruchidius siliquastri; assembly: GCA_949316355.1. NCBI lineage: Eukaryota > Metazoa > Arthropoda > Insecta > Coleoptera > Chrysomelidae > Bruchidius > Bruchidius siliquastri. Next base: position 24,083,558 of record OX438532.1, on the reverse strand, counting down.
ACCTCCACAGATATCAAATTTGGGTTGAGTTACTAACTAAATAAGCCTATCGATGTTGACTGACTGGAAAAATAAGTATAATTATCCTATCGCTATACGGGGTATTTTTTCACCTCAAACCTTTATTGTTATCCATGGATCCATGTTTTTTAGCATTCGCGAAGCTTGCCATGGTGTTTAGAATTTTAGAATAATCTACTGGGTTCCATTTTTTGAGTTTGTCATCAAGTAAACAAGAAAAATATATTTCAAGTCGGATTATACGAGTATAACTGAGATTTTCATGTAAGTCTCAATTTCACTGAAAAATCTATTTATACTATCAAGATTCGTAACATATAGGTTTAGATAGCAGACACTTAATACTACTAATACTTAGTTTTAAAATTACCTTGGTAAATATAATCGTGAGACTGAATTTTGTATGCAGAGACACCACTAGAATATAGGATATTTGTGTTGCACATAATACACATTGAAATAATATTTTTTGATTCCAGGGCTTTCACGATGCAAGAATCGATCTACTGCTTGATAGCAAAAGCACATATTGTGACTTACCGGTCACAGAGGATATGTAGTATATACAAGTGAGCCAGCTTACTTATTAAATAAATTAGTTACTCGACGAATTTATGTAGATAAAAAGTTGTGTAATTATCACACAGTTTCTCACAAATAAAACTGTTTCTTTTAGTGACGCGTTTCGATATTTATTTAAATCATCGTCGGACTGTCAGATTTGACTACTAACAAGGCTACCCAATTTACTTGTCAAATAACTAACTAGTCCTATCATGAATACAAAACCAGAGCTCTCAAAACTAGCATACTATCTATCCTGTCCAGCTATTTTTCAATTAAATTATGTTTTCATTTGTTGTCTGGAATTTGAGATAAGACGTTTTTCAGACGTTTCAAGAAAATACATATCATTCATCTCTGTTGGTCGGTCTGTCTGTTTGTTGGTATGTCTGTCTGTCGGTAGCTTTTCTGAAACTGTATAATATCAGTCACCGCACGTCCTCGATAACTTCTCCTCGTATGTAAACATATTTTTATAACAGTGAAACAACAAATACTAGATTTGATTTTTGGGTGTGTGTCAAATCCCCCACTCATTTTTGGGAACACTTTTTAGGATACCAATAATTCAAATGTATGTATTCTTTTTAAACTAATGTAGTTCTATCGATGTGGGGAAGTTACTAGTGATACTTGATTGTTCTCTGCTGCTAACACTATGTGATTTGAAACTAAGATAGCATGTACAGGATGTCGTTATCTTTGATTAAATGAAAATGAAACTTCTTTTGTGTTTTGTGTGTGTGAGAAAATAAGGGTTTCTTTATCAAGCACACATCACAGCACTTTTTTCTAGTGGTACAATCAGCTGATTTTGTCATAGGCGGACACAGTATGTTTACTCCACGCGTTAACAGGGGGAGTAAGTAATGTTATGGCAAAAAAATCATATTTCAGACACTAATGTTTATAGTTGTTTCACGGAGTCACTAAGTTCTGTCTGTTGGTCTTGTGGTTTGTTCTCACTATAATTTATACAGTAGATTACTGCTGGAGCTGCGACATTTTTTTAATATTATCTTCAGACGTGGAATGATAATTAAAAGACAAAAAATATTTTTTTAAAATGTTTGAGCGTTGCTGAAGAGTGTTAGATGTCAGGTTCATTTGCAAAAATCTCCAAATTGGGAGGTGGTTGAATTTGATGAAGGCGCTCCCAAATATTTCTTGTTATAAAAGACTTCATATTGCCTTATAGAAATTCTATATAGGTCTTATGTACATTCCAATCTCAGACCAATATGCGTTCACTTGAATAATATATATTTTAAGACCTATGGAGATTTTTCTATACAGCACATTGACGACCATATATATGTATAAAGTGAAAACTGCAATCTTCATCGTTGTGGTATTTTCACACCTGACTACTGCAGTGGTAGGAAAACATTTATGGGTTATTCGTAGTAGCATCGGTCAAATGCCAGTAATTCAAACCTTTCACTTGAGCGTTTTCAAAGCCTCCGATTATTTTCCAAGATTAAGGGCTGCAAGGATGTTGGTATACTGTTGTCTTTATTTTTTGTGTGCCGCTTTTGCTATTGTTGTTAAGAGTAGTATAACAATTGTTCTTTGTCTTTCTCAAATCTGTAGCGGGGTCATTAGCAAAAAACAAGAATATATTAGAACCACTACAAACCTGATATATTTATATTTTTCAAATGGCCGATAATTTACAGGCGTAATCCAATTGATTTTTTGGATGGCTCAAAAGTATTTTAACTTCATTTTTCACAAGTTTCAATATTTGAGAGGACAGCAATTTTTTTATAAAGAGGCCTATTATATAAATTAGGACTTGACGCGATCCACCTTCTTCGAAGTTTACTCTATTCCTACTAGCGCACTCACATTCCATGTTTCTTCAGCCCCTTGCATTTTTGCCTAGCTGTTAAAAGTTAAACCTAGTACTAGCCCTTAAAAGAAGAATTGAAAGTCTTTCCCACCAAATATATGTAAAAGAAAGCTTAGACAGTTTGAAGGTTATTTTACTTGAGAATGCTTACCCTTTGAAACTTATCAATAAACTTTTTTATAGTACCTCCAACCCAATTAATCATAATGTTAATATTAATCAACCTGTTGCAGATATTTCTCAGATAACAGATAATATCCCATCTACGACTGTTCAACCTTCTCCCAATTTAACTACCCCATTTTATTATAAATCACTCCCCTATATTGAGAACCTAACTAACAAACTTGTAGGTCTTTTTCACAATTTAAATGTTGAAATTGCTGTTAAAAATATTAAAACTGTCTCACAATTACATAGCAACTTAAAAGATCCAAATCCAAAATTTAGACAAATCAAATGTTGTTTATAGTATCATTTGTTCAGTTTGTAGTAGAACATATGTTGGCCAAACTTCCCAAACTTTGAATAGTAGAATCTCCAAACATAAAAGTGACTGTAGACTTTCTCTTACCACAAGTGGCCTATCTCAGCACTCTTTTGAAAAAAATCATGCAATTAACTGGAATTCAGCCAGAGTCTTAGAAATCGAACGCAATTATGGGAAAAGATTATTTATAGAAATGGTACACATTAACTCTACTGCCAACAATCTCAATATTAGAACAGACACTAAAAATTTAAGTAACATCTATACATATATTTTACAAGTTTCAAATCCTCATCAAGGCTTTAATAAAATAATGTTTTTCTCTGAAAACAGAAACTATAAATCCTATTACACATTGCCAATTGAATTTACATAATTGCCTTTTCCTTATCACAGTAAGTTATGGAGTTCTTTCCTGCCACAATTCAATATTTCCATTTTAGGATGTTACCCAGATCTCCCCCCCCTTACGTGATCCGTCTATGACTTGACACTTGCTCCCACCTGTTGACAATTGATAACATTCTATTATGGAAATGATCTCTTTGTTTTTTCAAAAATCACGAAACTGCTCTGTTCTATGTCGTAAAACAGTGAACGTTCGCAGATCATTGTTTGTCACTCTTGTCAGTCTTTCGATAAATAGTTGAATTTTTAACTGTTTTTAAACTTTTTTAATATGCTTGTGACTACTATTGGAGTGATAATCTCCTTTTAACAATTAATTAGTAAGATATCACCTATAACTATGGTTTCTAGCCAGCGTCTTCTGATCGATAACCTCATGTTCAGTAAGTTTACTTAAATCTAATGTCTATTTGAATGTTTTTCTATAGCATTGATTACTTTTTTGTAGTGTTCCTGATGAAGCTAATAAACATTGGCGAAAGCTTGAATTTTGAAAAAAGAGTTTACTTTGATATGTTGGCCTAAGCAATCTCGTCTAGCTTTGTGGCAGCATCCCCAATATTTCCAGAAGCTTCTGTTAAAAGTACAGACTGATTACGTAATTTTATCCAGAATCTACTTAGGATGAATCTCGCATTATATTTTAGAAGTATTACATGTAACATATAAATTTAGCTAGCAGGAAAAACTAACTGAATATAGTTGCGACAATAATGGTATTTTGCTATGTCTACTGTTTGGTGCAGTTTTATAGCAAATTGGACTGATTCTTGGCTGTGAGCTTAGATTTAAGAAAATGGTATATACTCGTAGTTTCAACCAGAAATCTGAATAATGTTGTATACAATTTGGAGGATTGGCTGGTGACTGTACATCAGCAAATTAGACGATATTTCAAACATTTACATCAATCACTGTTGAACATAAGTATTCCCACTATTAAGGCAATCGAATTTCTTTCAAATTCTGTTGTTAGTTACTAAAAATACAGGATTGATTGAAATATATATAAGTCATGATAACATTGTACTTCAAATTATAAACAAATGTGTAAATTTTATCAATCCTATAGATCGGATGAATAGAGCTTCGATCCGACTAGTTTTTATCAACAATAATCTATGGGATATAAATCCGTAAATGTCATCAATAATAGGTATAATATGATAGCTGTTATATGAATATGAAACTAATTTACTTTCTGACCTCTGCAATATATATCTCGCGGATCGGTAGTTTCAGCTCTTGTTTGACATACACACATTCGGTAGTGTATTTTAAGAGCACGGTGGTACACAGTTAAGTGATCTTCCCATTTTGAAGCCACGTTTATGGATCATAAAACATTGAGCGTTGCTCAGTTTGGCACCTTAGTAGATTGTAAAATAGTCGGAGTCTGTCATGTCCATTTAAATTGAGTATTCTTAGAGTAGTTTATAATGTATTCGCCTTTACTTTGTATAAGCTACAGTTACAAACTCCTACTTAAAAAGAAACTTTTATTGCTATTTTTAACATGTAGAAACATGAGGTGTTCTATAGACCAATATTTTCAATATGTTGTTTCAATCATTATGTCCTTATTGGTTTTTGACCATATTTTTTGCTTATCCTGAAAATAGTTCTGTTCGTTGTTAGTTATATTCTCACATTGAAAATGTTTGATGAAATAATTGTCTTTCCCAAAGCCATTTTATGTTGAAGAGGGGGCTCAAGATGTTAAAATTTCACAAGTAACGTTTTTCAACTTATGAGTATCGATATTCTCATTCCCAATTATTGAGATATTTTCAAACTTATTGGAAAATATTTATCTCACTAAACAACTCGGTAAATATTTTTGGCATGGATCATGGTTTCTTGTTGAAATTGGAATTTGTGTGCAGGGACCACTTTCCCTTACAAAACTTTTAAACCAATTGAAGAAATTTTAAGTTAAGTTTATATAAGTTATAGCCTATGAATTTTGATTCAAAATAGTCTTAAGAACGACTAGGTCGCTTAAATATCAAAGAGTTACTATAGAAAAACCAATCGCATTTTTTTTCAGGAATTATTTCGGAACATATTGCCTCCAACACCAATGGACGGGGGCAGTATTGGGAAATTTCGTAATCGAGATATTGTTTTTTTAATGTTTCGTGACATAACAAGGTGATACAATGATTGCCAGACATAGTACAGATAGGCATGCAGACGTAGTAAGGAGAGACAGACCGCCGGAATGAGTGACGTGTTTTTCAACTATATGTCATGCTACATCAAGAAAACCCTATATCTCGAATTCTAAATTCTTTGTGATTAAAATACTTCCCCACCGATTGCCTTGGGAGGTATTGAACCTGAAATTGTGATTCCCGATATGTCAAGAATACTGAGTGAATTAATGTAGGTGATTAAAGAGATAGGTCCAATAACAACTGTTCTTTGTGGATCTTTTAATATTTACGGGATTGCTATATTATCCTCTAATTTGACTATTTGTTGTTTTATGGATTTACTATTGTAAGAAGGGCAAACAAACTTTGTAGAAATCTGTTTAGTGGCGTCGGGGTTACCGTCAAAAACATTTAAAATAAAAGAATAACACAAGCTTCGTTTTTGACGTTTCCATTGTCATTGGTAATTTGCTATTTGGTGAAAAGTGTATTTTTTTACAATAGTTGTCCTTCGTACTTGTTACCTCTCACAAAGCCAGAAGGTCTATCTTCACCAGAAGCGCTACAAGTAGATAAATGTCTTATCACATTGAAGGTAAATTATAACCATCGGGTAACTCTTGGTGTTATGATGCGAGACAGCTAGTAACATCTACTATAGCAGAATCTATACAATAGGGATCACCTCCTTTGTCCGATGTTTCAGACGGTGGATGTCCTTTGTAACATAAAGGACAGCCACGACACCTATTACTCGCTTCTGTATTGAGTTGAGAAGCTTCAAGCAATGCTTCGGAGTGCATCTCCACCCATTCGAGATGCATTGATCTTAGCCTCGTAGACTAGTAATCGCTGGTCCAGTAAATATAATTTACTCGAGCGGAAGAGAACCCCAGCTTCTGAGACAACCACCTAGTAAGGCTGAGACAATATCTTGATGTTAATTCTCAGGAGCTTGATGTAAGATTACGCATATATTGTGCGTCCCATCTCGATGACTAGCAGACCATCAAAACCTTTCAAAATGAATAACTTCTGAAACTTATCCTGCACCTATATATGATTGTAGAAATTAGTTCTACGTAGCACAGTTAACAAACTTCAACAGATGCATGTGGTTTGATTAACGGCCAGTACAAGCATAAGACTATTTACTCAAGTTTACTAGTAAGATCACGTTAAAAAACTGAATGAGTGATTTATCTAAACCTTTGAACATCTTTTTCTGGCGCCATGATTCGGTTAAAGACCTTTGAGGTATGTAAAAATTAAGTTTGAACGCATTTCAAAAATTTAAAGCCCTTTAATACGTCCTTTGATTATGCCCGAAAATGATCGAGAATTCCAGAAATTAAAAAAAACAGCATTACCTGTTCTTCTCTCATAGCATATTCCTTCTCAAATAGCACCAGAATAGATAACGATGTGACGAAAATTACAAATGAAGAATGATAGACAGGCATAACCGCCAAAGTGTTTTTGAGCACATATATATAATTAGTTTTGCTGAATTTTGAGATGTTTGTGCTATGAAAGTCTTTTTGGGAGTTTGATGAACGCACAAAAAAGCATGAAACTTATGAATTTCAAACCTTTGAAAAATAAAAATTCGTTACGACCAGAAATGATCGAGATCCCAAAAATCGAAGCTTGAATATGATTTGGTGTTTTTTCTTTATGCCGATAACTCCACCATCAATTCAGCGACTTATAATTTTTATCACAGCAGTACTCACTATAACTATGACTCCCATTTCATCAATGCGATGTTGTGAGATTACACAGTGACATAACGCTACAAACTACAGACAGTCAGACCGACAGAAATATTGCAAACAGATTTCCATGATTTGAATACATCATAAACAGAAGCCTGCATAAGAAGAGACAAGTTTACATAATTGGCAGTTAAGAGAAATCGTATCTAAAACATTCGTTCGATTTGATTTTATTTCAAACTGAAACGCCCCCTCGATGCCATTACGGATTCGTTGAGAGTAAAAGGACCATGACAAAGCAACACTTTCTTAGTGAAGTAACAACATTAATAGCATTGATGAAGACCGCACCGTGCGGCGATAGCAGCCTCCGGCTTTTTGCCAGCTATTGGTCCATCCTTCTTCATTCTTCTGCTATCCGCTGTTATTCCTCGAAACCCGATGATTGAGACATCATGAGCCAGCAAGGTCACACGGTAACCAGATACTACGCTGGCGATGCTAGTCACTATGATCCATTCGACTCGATAATAATGCCTGAATTTAACGATCTCTTTTGATGTGTGGTGGGTCGGACATATACTACAACCAAAAAGTAAAATACTAACAGTTACATATTTATGATCTTGCAATATTATTGGGATAGTCACGAAGGATTAATATTTTTCTTATTAACACTTCAGATTGTTAACGGAAAATACTATTACATACTAGAACATTACTTATGTTATAAACTGCAAAATATTAGGATGGGCCTGATTAGCAAAAATATCAATGATTAAATAGCGAGCAATATACTGCCTGAATAACCCTGAAATGACCGCACCCCGGTCTTTCGGTAGCACTCAAGAAACAAATAGACATCCAGACCTTGCGATGCAATATACATAAGGGGTATTCACTATTCACCTTGTTGATAACACTTATATAGTTTTTATGGATTTGAAAAACGACACACGAAGCTCCAGTTTACCTTGGAACCTATCACAACTATGACCAACAGGTAGCGCCAATATCCGCTTCGGCGAGACGTCACATATTCGCTATCCACAATTCATCCTGCTAAAAGGTATCGAATCTGGCTATCCCTAACATAGACTCTACCAACAAACCTATATAGGAAGACCTCTCAATCAGTCCGAGCGATAATGTTAGGTGCACTCCAATGAAAACCACTTTCAATGCGATTTTTAAACTACGCGCGTTGTTCGTATCTAAAAACAAGCGGCAGTTTTTTGGGACAATAGATGTCACATTCAACTGACCCCTTTATCAATCAAATATACTACCATGATAGCTGGTTTACATGACCAAACGTGAAGCTGCCGAAATATTATTAAACGGGGCACCGCCCCACGTCATTTGGTACAATAGATAGCATGATATTTTGTAATTGATAATTTTGATCAGCCACCGATCTGCCCATTCCAATAATAATTCTTCCACCACATTCTAAAGCCTGTCATGGGCCTGGTCACTGGAACAGAACTGGGCCACAAGTGCTCTGTCGTTATCATAAAGATATATCTGATTCGCAATTGCTGCTTGCCAGGGACGTCATGTATAAAAAAGCTGACACGTTATACACCTTTTATATTTTCACTAGATTTACTTTACTATTCATCGAGTGACCATAGTCTTAACTAGAACTGTTAATGTAGGGTTAATCCATAAAGTCCCTTTTTTTAGTGGAAAATCATGGTTACATTTGGGATGTACTACACGTTAAATTGTAATTGGCATCCCGCTGTAAGCTCGCGTTGTGTGCAACCTATCCCTAAGAAGAACGGAAAAAATGCCCAGCAACTATCGACCTGTGAAAATAGGCTGATCTGTCCATTCTACCATAGCGTATGTTCGACCAATCTATTCCGCATAACACGAATCAGTTCAACAAAAACTAGATTGGTTAAACGGGCCTCTCCTCACGATCGGTCGGATTTACAATACCTGAAACAAATCCATTCCTTTGTAATACTACACTTTTCAAAAAATTGAAATCTTGACCGCTGAAGCTCCGCACCAATTTCGGCGCTGAAGCCGAGTCTCATCAAGTCTGACGACGTAAAACATATCTCGCGGACCTCTCACTCTGTCAACTAATTTATAGTTAAGCACAAAAGAGTAGCGCTTTCTTTTTATTCCGTCTGATCGGCAAGATCGGACTCGAAAATACCCTAATATGTGGGGAATTCGACGTTGAAATGCCGCCGACCTATTCGATTCCCAGAAACAATGGTGCACGCGGCATTTCTTGAATGGTGAACTATTTTAATTGTCCCTGGGTAGCTCGCCTGTACAAGGTCCAGTTTATGGTTTCGAACAACTCATTTACAAGCGCGTCTTATCGTGCATCATCCGCTGGGAAAACTGTTAGTGAGCGCAAAACGTTAATTCGTCGTTGTCGTTCTTCGACTGACTATAAACCATAACTTGGCGATTATCAATTACACAATGTAGTGTCTATATTGCGTACCAAAGCCTTTGCATCAATAAACATATGAAGTTAAGAACCTCGAGTGGATAATTTTACATGGCTAATATCAAATCGTGAAACACGTGTGGTTTAATACAAATATAAGATTATTTTGTTAAAGATTCTTGGACTAACCTCGAATAATGAAACGCTAATAGTTATTCATCGGGTTTAGCTCAGGTAACATTTTTCTAGTTTCTATTAAGTCGGATAAATATTCAAACAAATAATACATTTTCAAACTCTTTTATTATTACTACATAAGAATATGCTATTACTCGTATTATTGTACTAAATTATAGAGACATTTCTATATATTTTTAGGATTGAATAGGCCAAAACTTATATAAAGTTGCGCAACGAAAATGCGTTAAACCAGGAAATGTTTCATTCAAAAGTATCGTTCGACTCATTTTTCCCTCTGAAGCCATGAGTAATATTTGTAAAGTTTCTTGCTTACATTTCTAATTCAATGATTGGATGTTTTCTAATTTGTAGAAATATAAAAATTTCAATCTGGTTTTAGTCAGGGTATAAGATCTTTGCAGCTGATGATCTAGATTTACCTACTTCATAAAACTATTGCAAGCATTATGTGTAGAAGCATAGAATAACCTAGTTCTTGCCGTCCTGTTTTAATATTAAGTGACACAAATGGTAGTGAAGTGATGTTTCAAATATATTGGACAAGTAGTTGACTTATGAAGCACATTGATTTTGACAAAAATATTGCACAGCATAATTGCTGGATTGTCTTATTTTCATTTTAGAATTGCAGTCAAATTAATATGAACATCAATTTATCAAGAAAACAACAGTAAACAAAATCGTAGCACCAAGATGATTTTGATAGAGGAAACCCAATGAAGTTTAGTGAAAAATAGAGGTATGAATATTCAATGTACTAAGTGAACATGTTGGAGCCCGTGTAACTGTAACTTTTTGGTGAGAGATGCTACTGTGTTTGTGAAATAACAATAAATCTATATCTCTAGTAGAATAAGTGTGATCATCTTTAGCTTAGTAAAATTGACTAGTATACGTAAATTACTAGCTTATTTCGCAAACTTCATAATAACCCTTTTGAATGAACGTTTCCCACAGTTTTATAACATAGCTTGAATGGTATAGATTTTGTAGTAAATGTTTACAATGGTTTAATACAAACGTGTAAGTTTTTGATGTTTATATTGCAAAATCATTACATTGAATATTGAAATCATGATAATTTTTCTGTGGAATTTTATGACTGGTCGTTTCTCATGTATCATTATCTATAGAGAATCAAAAAAATGGTCTTTTATTGAATACAGAAATGACCACGCAGATAAAAATATTGTGTAATTGACACACAGTTCTACAAATAAAGCTCTTTTTCTTCCAGTGGCGATTTATAAATCGAAACGCGTCACTGAAAGAAAATGAGTTTTATTTGTGAAACTGTGTGTTAATTACACAATCTTTTTATCTGCGTGGTCATTTCTGTATTCAATGCAAGACCCTTTTTGTAGACCATTTTTGTGATTCACTAATTAGATAACTTCAATTTTAGGTAAGAGCTCCCACTAGCATCATATATTATATGCCATTATTTTATACAAGCGCCATCAGACGGAAAACGGATCATTTGTATATAATAAAAACAGGAAATGTCCAAGAATTGATCCTTATGGACACTCATACTCAAAACCTTCATCCCACTGTTTATCCGATTGTCACAAACTTACTGGTTTCTGTCGTGATGATATGACTGAAAAAGTTGCAAGGGTAATCCCTAATTCCCATATCTGTAGTACAGTTTATAAAATAGTAGTTTATAATTAACACAGTCGAATGCCCGTAGAAAGTTTATGAAAAGGCCTCAAAAATAAGCTTCGAAACTGTATACTGTATGATTATTGAGATAATTACCAAAGCTCTGCCTCTATAAGGAATGAGAGCATCCTGATAAACTATAGAATTAGATTCAATCAAAAGAATTAGGATAATAATTGTATGTCTCCTGGCAAAACTGTTAGTCACACTCTTAAGGTAATTTCAAAACCTGAAAAATCACAACAACCATTTTCACATTTCATACGTATCAGGTATGTTTATCAGATGTTGTATGAAAATTTATTGGAAGATATCCTGCTTCGCCGGCAGAAAGTAACGATTCGGTTACGACTTTTATTGATCTATATAACGAATCGATTAGTCACAGTCGTCGCCTCATTTTAATGGTATCTTCAAAACGAATACTCGAATGGCCTGTAAGGCTTTCCGTTGGAAATATGTATGAGTTCAGTGCCTGTTCGCAATTTAGCTCCGAAACGAACGCGTATATAGTGTGTAATATCGACATAATGAAATCATTTTAGTAGGTTGTCTTGCTACAGTACAGGAGTCGATCAGTTTAAAATAACTGAAGAGAAACGTTGTCTTAAATCAAAGCTAATCGGAAACTAACATATAAGGAAGCTTTAGCGGACTTTTCATCATGGAAATAATCTCGAAAAATTACCATTACAATCGAAGGAATAGTTGCTGACAAAAAAACCAACGACATACTGATTAAAAACGCGAACATGAATACTGACCTATACGCCAACAGCACAGAATAATCGAAAAACTCATTATCAGCGTGTGGATTAAAATGTCAATACACTCCATTTTTATTTCGCTGATATGCTTATATATGTCAATCAAAGAATAAGGATTTGTAATTATAGACCATTTTTGACATTATCGTATACTTACCTACATATAATAATTAGATAATTTTTTTATGAAATGTGCAGCTTTAAAAAAATATGTTGATTTTAAACAGTTAATATTGCAAATACATAAACACGAATACATGAGTGGCAGCGTGAAATAAAACTTAGATTTCCGTTTAAAATTTTTTCAGAAGAGGTCGATGGGCTTGCATGAATTAGCAACTGAAGTAACGGTTTTTTTTTTGAAAATTTTGAAATACTTGAATTGTTTCTAATACTAAAAGATGGTCGAATTAGAGTCAAGAAGTAAATCTCATTGTTTTTTTTACCATTCGGAAAACAGGTTCAAGTATACTCGTATTTATAAGGTTTATTAGTACGGTTATACTTGTTCTGCCCACAGTTTAATTCAGAATAATGCTTAACTTAATAATTTAGATACAGTGACATCACTAGGGGACTCAAAATCGCCCAAAAGCTACCACTATAATGTAAGCGAAGGGTTGAACTGTCACCTTCACGTTAACTTGGTTGATACATCCTCAAATTTGTGCTAAAATGGGTCCGATCCTAGGATAACTGGTAAAGCAGATACTTTCCATCCTATAATGTCATCTAGCTTCCTGCGATATATTTAACTACCTGGAGATCAGTTATCTGGCATCTGCTTAATCTAAAACCTATTTTTAATGGCTTTATCACATCATATACTCTTACTAGAAGTGTTCCTATAAAATGATAGGTGTATTATTTACATTTCTTACACGAAGACGAGGCTTCACCCACAACAGACAGACCATTTATTTCATACACATTATGATAATGAACACAATCAGGTATTGTTACGGCTCAAATACAGGTGATTAAGTGTGAACTATTCATCCGGTGCTGTCACCGCGTTGTTATAGCTCCGAATTCTTCAAGTTTTTAATAGTGGAGATCGTCAAGAACTTCAGAATATGAAAGCTCTTGTATTTTGATTGATTATCTATGATCTCACCTCTGGACTGTATAAATATCTTTAATCATATATTTATAACGGTACAAAGAAATAGATCCTATGAGCTTCAGTCTGTACGTGCTCTCTGTAATTGTTTTATTGATTGAATTGATTGTACTCCACCAACCAACACAAATACTTATCGAACGATGTAGGTGATATTAATACTTTTGTCAACATAATGTGAGATTATGATATGTGATAAAAAAATAATTCACCATGATAAATGAATTCCTAGTGAATTAATACAATTAACTATGTTAAATCGGTCATTATCAAAACTATCGTAAGCCGAAATTGAAAATACGTACAAACAGAATTAAGTAGGAGTCATTTCTGCTTAGCTATCCAAAATACAAAAATATTCCAAAATGAAGTATTTACTTTCTCTCTACTAGACACTAGACACTTATCCCAGGAAAGGATATGTTAGAAATATTTTTCTCCAAGTGTTAAAACAAGTGGAACTGTCCTTACGAATTCATATTTGAATTGACCTAACATTCTGGACACTGAAGAGGAAGATGGTGGGAGGGGGAGTGGGGGAGGTAGGGGGGAGGATGGGGGAAATTACATATTTTCCCCCTTTCCCCTTTCCCCTTTCCCCTTCCCCCTTCCCCCTTCCCCCTTTCCCCTTTCCCCTTTCCCCTTTCCCCTTCCCCCTTTTCCCTTTTCCTTTTTCCCTTTTCCCTTTTCCCCTTTCCCTTTCCACTTTGCCCTTTCCCCTTTCCGCTTTCCCCTTTCCTCTTCCACCTTTCCCTACCTCACATTTTCATATTCTTCTCCTCTCCGTTACTGCCCACTTCCTCCTTTCACCTGAAAGTGTGGGGAAGGGTAAGAAGGGGGAGAGGAAGAAGGAAAATCATCGGCAAATTTATAACATATACCATATTCGTGGTCGTTAAAAGCACCTATAATCGGTTACACCTTCTAGTACATGATGTAGATTATCACCTTAGTATCATGTGATTCAAGCCGGCTAGAGAAATGTCGTAGACTTAAAATCATAGCATATGAAGAAATTGTTAGTTGAAGAGAAACAACAGATTCACAAATAGACCAAATGATTGTACCACCATTGCTCTACACACTAGATTTGGACCTGTATCCTTTGCATGACTCAAAACTGCAATTAATATGTAATGTTGATAGAAATATTATTTATAGTATACAGGTGCAAAATGCAATGGATGCGTTTCGCCTGGATGTATTCTATAATTAGGTTCAAAGGTATGTTGTTGATTTCACGCATTCAAGCGGTCCCTAATGAAGATTTAAATAGCGTTTAGCTTTAATTGGCTTTCACCTTCACGAATACTTTCCAACGTTATGTATTATAGCTTTGCTATCATCACTTTGGGGTAATTTTTAATATTTAAATGTCTAAGCTCAGGACAACATGGTCAAAAGTAGTATTAGAATTAGGTTTAGTGCCAGTATTTGGAAGCTTGTAGAAAAGTTATTGAGGATATGAGCAGCTAGATCGTACAATTATCGAGAATAAATTATTTTATATTTCAGTAATTATATTACTCTGGTTGCAGTAGTCTACGTAGATTAATCTTAAAAGTTGGGCTATTATGCACTAGCGCTGGATGCAATGTTACCCCTACTACAACAATGTCAAATGAGTTTATATCGATGCGTAGGACGAAGAAGTATGAAGACAATTAATAAATGAATATTTCTGAAGCTACTGCATCGAATTTGTTAAAACATGGATTATTTCTCGCAAATTAATTAATTAATGGGCCTTAATTAGAATTGATTCGCTTTTTCCATAAACGTTCAATTGTAACCAGTTAATCAAACAGATCATAACGCCATTGACATATTGTGACTGATACTGTTTTTCTTCCAGACAATTGAATGAAGTCCTAATAATTTGTCTATAGGAAGTGACTTGACAGATAAGAGGACCATACAAAAATATAGCTGGCATATCGCTGTAGTTTTTGAAGTTGAAGTGAAGAAAATTACAAAACGGTTGGTGAACATCGTATATGTTTTTCTACGTGTCAGAAACTAGGAGCGTGAACGAGCTAGTTGAGGTTTAACTTGATTATTTATATGGGTAACTAACTACATCATTTAAAAGCAGCAAACTATCAGATCCATTCTAATTACAATGAAACTCAATCCTTACTGAGCTAACCGTGCGATGTACAAATAGATATTACTTACAGAAGAAACAAATGCCTGTGTGCAGTGGCATACAGGGTGTGTAACTTCTTTCTGAAATATGTTTAATTCAATGATAATTATGGATTTTTTAGCAAGACAGGAGATATAAAAACTATATAGTTGTCTAAACATTTTTGTCATTTTCAAAGACATATTTCATTTCTTAGCAATGAATTATAGTATTATTCTCAGATATTTTGAAAATCATCAAAACAAAGTCATAGTTTTACAAATTGAATTACTTCTACTAGATATAGCAATGCAGAAATAGAAATGTATAATTTGATTGTGGTGAAATAATATATTCTAAGATTTCCTTCATCGATCGGATTTGTATTAATATAAAGCCAATTATCGAGAATTTTTTATCAACACACTCGCCGTTTTTTGAAAACTGACAATAAGACTACTTATGTGTGGAGCAGTAGGTTTAGGGGATTGAAATTGATTGGATTAGAACACATTGGCTTAAACATAACACAAATAAATGAATACGCTCTAACCATCTGTAAGCAACTGCCGATTTTCAGCAAATATTGTTTTTTATTTTCACTTCGATAGACTAATCAAACAAGCACAAATTCACATTGGCTTTCGCGCGGTTGTACATTGCGGGCTCACTTTTCGATTCAAATTGCAGTTGCTCAAGGATTACAGATCCACGACTTATATCCTTGATAACAATTGTTTCAATCTAAAAATAATAATTATTCCGAATATACGAGACTGTGCAGGTTGAATATGATAGAAAAGACTACTTTTATTACGTTAGGTGACAATCGAATGCAATCAACATGTGCAAGCAAAATATGTAATTTACGTCATTTGCCTCTTTTCAGGTTATAACAAGAACTAAAACTTATGAACAAAAAGGGTAAAAGCTTATTCATGTTTTGCTTTCCGAAGATCGGCATAGCCGATTGGCTGATTTGCTTTGTAATGTATCGCACGGATTACAGTAGTGTTTACAACATTTTATCGTGGTTGGTAGGATAATAACCATTGTGGCAATGCGACGGTAAGTTCCATATAAAACGAGGCTGAAAAGAGATTTTTCTATTCGAATTACAAAAATATATATGTTACTACAGGTGCATAAAGGATTAGGTTTTCAGGTAAGCGGTCTTCTCTCCACGCAACCATCAGTGGTGGCAGAGTTGTCATCAAAATATCACTAAGAACAGACGAAGCATTATCGTTTTGTTGATCGACGCATTGAACCATAAAAAGGCAGTTCAGATACAGATATCTCATTGATATGCCTTTGTACTTTTTAACAGTAGAATAAGACAAGTAATAATAAAAAATGTCGAGTAGATTGAATATGTACTTTCCACGCAGTGGTTTCATAAAAAAAGTGTTTTTGGATTTTAAAACTTTGGTTCCTCTTGAAATTAATTTGAAGATAGAGATTGTGAAAAACCTATTGTCAGGAACCACTGTTAAAAACAAGAAGTTCCAAAACCTTATCTATGACCGAATATATTATTTGTGTTTCATCCTGTATAAATGTGACAACGAGCATAGTGCCCGGTACCAAAGGCGTCCCCGAGTTGTAAGTAGCTGAAAAAGGGCACATCAAGTTGGCGTGTCTCTCCCTATGGCATCGCCGTGCATATAAATCAAGAGTGCGTTGGAAGAAGGAATGGGCAAGAATGTGAAGAACAACGCCACGAACCCACACAAGCAGGTTAATAAATTACCGTAGGGGCTCAGGGGCGGCGAGGTTACAATGCCACGTTCAGGTAGTGGTGAAATCTGAAATCAAATGCCAGTTTAAGACAATGAATTTCCATCAGACTATCGGCGGGAAGCCGGAGAAGTCTTTAAGGGTCGTTCATTTGAAGCGAAAAGCTACGAACTGCGAAACTTGCGAATTTGTATGATTTCCACAACTTTTAATATTTCGCATCTAGTAATTAGACTACCCTTGACACCACCCACAGAAATATTTTCAATATGTGAAATTAATTTTTCACAATGAATTTTCAAACAAAAAAAATAAATGTGTTTTTTTGACGCGACATTTTTCACAATAAATCCGAACAAAACTGGATACAAAAATATGGAGGATCGATCGTTGTCCGTTTTCGTACGAATTTGGTCGTAAGTTTTCGCTACTGTCCGCTTCCACTGGACAGATTTAATGGCAAAAAAATCTGAACTCTAAACATTATGTTTATGTTTCATTAAATATACTTCATGTAAAACTTAATAATAATAATAATAATAACAGATCTTTATTTGCAAATGTTTTTACAAAAAGGCGAAGTTTACCCATCAGTCTATTCAAACTTAACCTAACCTATATATCTTGACTGCGTTGTATAAAAATGCTTGTTGGAAAAGTGAAGTCCTATGGCACGGTACAGAAAGGCGACTGACATAACGAGAATTTACACCATGTCCTCAATATTAATCCTCATCTCCAATGAGGATTAATATTGTCAGATACAACTTCAACATTCGTGGGTTTGAACGAACGGATATATTTTCATATCATCCGCATATCCCTGAACTTTTGAAATTTTAATACATTGAAAAAAGATAGAGGTATATATTGGGAATAAAACGGGTGCTAATATGGAACCTTGAGGAACACCAGATGAAAATGGTTTTGTCAGAGGCACAGTCACTTAATACAACCTGTTGCATACGGTGGGAAGGGTACGATGTGAAGAAAGAAATAGCTGTGGTATCAAATCCACAGTGCTTGAGCTTAGCGCATAATAAACTATGACCCAACCTATCAAAGGTCTTGGAAAAATCCAGGAAGACGACTGCCTTGTGCCTTGTTTAAGGCAAATATAATGTCGTCAGAGATATTGACCGACGAAGTGATACTGCTTTGAAAAGGTAGTGGTATCAAATTTGAAGTGAAATATTCATTCAATTGCGGTTGAATATCCCTTTCAAAAATTTTACTAAACGTAGTAATTATCGAGATTGATCTCAAGTCAGAATAAGAATTTGGAGTAACCTGTGTGGACAAAGGCTTAATAATAGAAATTTTACAATTTTCTGGGAAATAACCTTCCCCAAATTTCGAACCAATTTTGTGTGAAATATCTCGGATTTAATTAGCTCATTACCACTATAATTTTTATGAGCAACATGAACTTGGAATCGTTAAAAGACGAAGATATTTTGTATTCCATCCGAGTGTTGTGCAAGACGTCACTGGTACAAATTTTAATTGAAAGGCGCAATAGTCTTCAAAGAAAGTGGGCGTGTGGCATTTTAAAAAAATCACCATAAATTGTTTTTATTGGTTATTGACAGTGAGAAAATTGGTGAGTCGATAGTTGCTTCGTTTTGTTTTTACACGTTAGCTCGGCAGGGCGCCTAATTTATAGTTTAGCAAGCCGTTGGAGCTAAATTGATATGTTCGTTACGATCCAAGGTATTCAAGATTCAGATATTTATGGTACGTGGGTAGATGGCTTCAAGTTGTTCAGTATACTTGTTACCTTTGGAGTCAGTTGAGTCGGAACCATCGGGAAACACATAGTCAACACTTAATGTCACTTCTGAAACTTATCCTACTGCTTTCTCGGTGATTCATCTTATACTTGTACTGATCGCTAAATGGGACCACAGAATCACCACTCCAATATCACATAACAAAATATGAACAAAAAGTAAATTATAATAACATTGACATTTACTGTTTTCAAATAAAATCTTAGTTTTTTAATTTATTAGTAGTTCATAATGAGCTAAAGTATGTCCCATATTTCATGAGAACTTTGTAAAACGATATTTTTGCACTGGATACTTGTTTTTGTATATCTTATGTTGTTTACTTCTGGAAAATTCTTGACAGCCTGTCAGTCTCTTTGTCTATAGGCGTTTTTGGCTTCCACATCTGGACCGATTTTGGTGAAATTTAGGGAAACATATGATATGGACGCGTAGTTATTTTTATCAAATCGGTTCAATAACAGCGTAGTGATTAATAAAAAACACAAAAAGTTGACACAAGTCATCCAAACTTTTTCTTTTTAAATAAGTCGAATTTATATACTGTTTCGAGCTTGCACACAAAAAATTTAGAAGTGGGGAAGTTTTGGAAAGTATCCGAACTACATTCTTACATACCTCATCAAGTTTCTGATCAATTCAAAGTTTTGTCATGAATATTTAGTAGGTTATTTATCAAGCCTCAAATCAATTCAATATTTGTAACCGCTATAGTTATAATTAAACTAGTGATATATGTAGTCCTTGAAAAACTAAATAGATCAATAAAAAATGCGTACATTCACTTTACTTAGCACTGTTTCGATTTCAATAGCAATCATTGTGATTACCACAATGAAATATCTTAGAAGCTTCAACATACCTTTTGCGACTGTGTACACCTTCGCACATATTTTATCAAATACCGTAATATCTGCATCTATTTACTTTATAAAGGCATTTGAGAAAGGATTTTCGTCTTTTTATGGCGTTAAATATCTTCTTATGCATATTCATCTGCTAGCGGTAGTCCTTACTGGCGATAAAACCTTTGGTAGGCTATTTTATAACCATAGACTGAGATTTTTATTATGCAAGAATGAACGCGAGACATTCTGTCAGATGTTTTCCCTATCTTATATCCAAAACAATAATTAAGTCTTCCAATGAAGATGTGCTACCCACGCATCGTAAATTCTCTAGTCGCCGTCTTTTATAGAACCGACTGAACTATAAATTCACTTCCTGCTGAGATGCAATGATGAATCATAAAACGAAACAGGTATCGATTAACGCCAGAACAGCATTGCCTCAACACCTGCCAGTGCACCACTATAAAAAGGAATGTGAATAATATAAAATGTATCATTTGTAATCAGATTTATGCCACGTTTTCTAGTTAATCATTATAAGATACTGTTGACGTTTCGGTTCTATCAACAAACAAAAAGGAACTGTTCCCTATTTGGAATGGAGTATATCGAATCAGGACACCTTCTAGGATGTTTGTCCTATTTCAGCTATAAATTCGATGGATCGAAGATATTTAATAACATGAAATTATATGTATTGATTTTTTCATTTGCTAAGAATGCACAGTACGTAGCGTGTCTACTGTTTATATATCAGATACTACCGATGCTGAGATCCCATATCCGTTGCATTTTGAGAAAGTGAAAGCTTTCAGACATTAAAAGTATAGACACACTACATACTGTGCATTTTTAGAAAGCGAAACAATCAATAATTACTACCGATTTAGATTATTATATGTGGATGTGGCCAACGCGTTTAGTCTTTTCCTGCGCTATTATGTGGAATAAAGTAAATAGTAAAATTTGGTGTATCGATGTATATTGGTATTTGTTTGGAAAATCACTATATTACTTTGAGGTGTAGTTAAGTTGTAGTAACTAATTTGTGCCGCTTTTGTTTCAGCAGCAACTACTACAGACCGCTACATTTCAACGGTTCATGAAAAAATATGGAAGCAGATATACTTGACATAAAAGTAGTTCCTAAATACCTACTGGCGATCAAGCATCATGAAGAGAAGCACATTCAGGAAGCGGAAGTGCAACTTACACTAGTTTGTATTAATTCTACAAAGCAAAATCTGATAATTGGAGCAGCTGAAAGATTTATAATTGGAGGAGACTTTAATGCAAAGCACGTTGACTGGAGCTCAAGAGTAACCACTACTAAGGGTAGAGAATTGCGTAATGCGATCAGAGAGCTGGGATGTGAATATCACTCTTCAGGTAAGCCCACCTACTGGCCAACGGATGTCAACAAAATACCCGATCTGTTAGACTTTTTCATAACAAAGAAAATTTCTCCCAATTTTTTGGAGGTTGAAAAAATTTTTTATATGGATTCAGACCATTCTGCGGTTATAATTACTCTCAGCGAAACAATAATTAAGAAAGAATCTCGCCCTATGCTGGTCACTAATTCCACTGATTGGGATAACTTCAGACATAAAATTGAGAATAATATCAATCTAAATGTTTGCCTGAAAACAAATCAACAACTAGATTTTGAAGCCGAAAAGTTCGTGAAAATCATCCAAAATGCTGCGTTCGATAGCACTAAACCAACTACTCATATTACTAAAGGAAATAACTACCCGACAGAAATAAGAGAATTAGTAGCTGAAAAACGGAGGGCCCGGCGTAAATGACAACTTTCAAGAGATCCAGTAGACAAAAATATTCTTAATAAGAAAACACAAAAGCTGAAGCGAGAAATTCAACAACTTAACAATAAATCTTTTAACAATTACTTAGAATCGTTGACTGATCGTAAAGATTCTGGTTATTCTCTGTGGAATGCAGCAAGAAGAGTCAAACGACCAATCACATCAAATCCTCCCATATGAAGAAGTGATACTAGAGCTTGGGCTAGAGACAACAAACAAAAAGCAAAATTATTCGCAGAATATCTAGCGTCAACATTTCAACCAAATGAGGTGAACTCCAAAAAAGGTCCCAGGATTTGACCTCATCACTGGAGAAGTGCTGAAACAGTTACCGAAAAAAGGTATAATAATGTTGACATACCTATTCAACGCATTCATTAGGTTGAAATACGTGCCTGAAATACTGAAAGTCGCAGAAGTGTTGATCATTCCCAAGCCAGGAAAGCCACCAAATGAAGTGAAATCTTATAGACCCATATCACTGTTGCCTATTATTTCAAAATTGTTTGAGAAGCTGCTACTCAAAAGACTTAAGCCGCTTATTGAAAATAATGATTTGATCCCTGATTATCAATTCGGATTCAGAGATGAGCACTCCACCATTGATCAAGTTCAGCGCATCACGAACATCATAGAATCAGCTTTGGAGGAAAAAGAATATTGCACTGCATTATTTCTAGACGTCGTCCAGGCTTTTGACAAAGTTTGGCATGAAGGACTCATTAACAAATTAAAAACACTCCTTCCTAACCAATATGTAGAAGTTATCAGGTCATATATTTCTGATAGAACTTTCAGAGTAAAGCAAGAAAATGAGTATTCTGACCTTATGGATGTCAAAACTGGAGTACCTCAAGGAAGTGTCCTGAGCCCAATATTATACCTATTGTATATTTGTGATATTCCAACGATGAGGGATGTAACGGCTGCAACCTTTGCAGACGACACAGCTTTGATTGCAACTGACAAAAATCTTGCTTTGTCTACTAACAAAGTTCAGACAGCTGCCAACGAATTAGTGACTTGGTCACAAAAGTGGAAAATCAAACTAAATTAATTAAAATCGATCCATGTCTGCTTTTCTAATCGAAGACAGATAAATCCTCCTCCAATAAGCGTTAATGGGACCACCGTACCACGACAAGACTGAAATGGAAAAACCACATCAAAAAAAGCGGAAAGAACTCAATCTTTGCTACAAACAATACTACTGGTTATTGGGAAGATCCTCAAAACTGTCCCTCTATAATAAAATCATGATCTATAATCAGATTCTCAAACCTGTTTGGCTCTACGGTTGTCAACTGTGGGTTTGTTCGAAAGATTCTAACATCAAGATTATACAAAGATTCCAAAATAAAGTTTTAAGAGCTATTGTTAATGCCCCTTGGTACATTCATAACAAGGATATACATCGCGATTTGAATATACTTCTGGTAGTCGACAAGATCAAGAGAATGGCGGCCAGGCATGAAGAAAGGCTCCATCACCACCCAAACGCAGAAGCTCTTCAGCTGCTGGACAACCACAACGCTGTCCGACGATTGAAGAGAACCAAGCCATACGAATTAGGGTAGTGCTTTGGTGCATAGAGCTGAGCATGTGTACGAATTTGTAGTTATAGTGTTAACGTAATCTAAAGGACATCGATGGATTTACTTTAGTGATAAGTATTAGTTTGTAAGAATTCAAAGGAAAATTAATGGTTGATCAGTTTGATCAGTTTTAATATGAAGGCATTATGCCCCCCTAAAACAAAAAAGAACAAAAAAATACCTACTGTAAATTAGGTAAGTTGGAGGACACTCAAAAATTTGGGGAATTCCTATTATGAAATAATGAAATATTTATATATATATATATATATATATATATTTCTGAAATAAAGAAAAACAAACATTCAGACTATCTCAATATAATTTTAATTTCATTAAAAAAATCTAAAATTCTAAATCTAATGAAATTCCATATTTTAAATTCGATACCAGGTCATCAATCTACTTGACGCCATTTTTTCACTTCTAGATAACTGCCTTCATCAAAATAAATTTTAGAGAGTTATAATGATGAAAATACCAAATAATAGAAATCCCACGCTTTTCAAGAAATTTTATACTTATAGTACGAGTTTCAGTGGATTCAAATACAGTCTTCCAATTATTTCATGGCAACCTTGTAACCAATTCGTCTGGTGCCAAAGATCTTGGAATAGACTTCAACTGGTACCATTCATATTGTAGAAATCATTACCTTTGATGCAATGAACATAATTTTATCAAAAAAATTGTACAAAAAGTGTTTTCTGGTCAAAAATACATACTTGTGCATTTGTAACCTTTTTGCATCTTTTTCATATACTTTCCAGTTATACTGTTAGTTAAATTGATTTTAACCCCCTACCCCTTTGGTCACGATTGTGCAAGGGAACCTGTGTAATTTTGGATTTCCACTAAATCTTTATTCACAACGATAAGGAGTACAGCGTGACATCTCTCATACTACTGGCAGCTTCAATATTTTCAAGTTTAAGCTAGTGCCTCGTAAGAATCAAATAGGTACTCGTACAATGTCTTAGGGTAGCGCGAGCACCAGTGTATCGTTTTACACATGGCGGGAACAAAACTGTTCCAAGAAGTACAGTTTTAGATGTACGTTCATGTGTTCGCCTATAATGAGTGAAGACATGAACATTAAGTATATGACCATACGCCTCGCTGTTATTTCGATATTGTTTTTCATTAAAATAATTAGTGACATTAAAATGAGGAATTTTACGACTGATTTATAGTGGGTTAGATCGAGATCGTGATGTTTTAGGCTTATTCATATTTTGGTAGATTTTTATCGCTATAATGTGATTCGAGATCACCGACTATAAACATATACCTATAGACAAGTATATTTACATCTGAGCTCATTGTATAGATATACAGTCCCGTATTTGGTGGTACATCAATCTTATATCTTCATGTAAAATTTAATTAGGTATTGCAATTATACATGGAATAAATCTGGATGAGTGATTTCTTTACGCAGTAGATACCTTCGCAATCAATTTAAAAGAACTACAAAGAGCCGCACAACTACCACCGATCTCAGAGTCCGATTATTTTCAATTCTTCACATTCCTGAAGGTACTTCACTTTTCACTTTATTGCAGTAGTTTGTTGTTAACTATCATATACCCTGTTCTCATACTTTCTGGTTTTTACACTCCATCAAACTCATCCACTAAATAAATTACCGTTAGCATAGGACGCCTTTGACCGTTTCAGTAATCGGTCGCTCAAGGTCTATTCTGTTGACAGTCCTTCGTGTTTTGCCCCAACTCATGTATGCAATGAGGAAGACGGGCATCTATGAATGAAAGGCATTAATTCTATTCGTCATTGTGAGAGAACCTTTGCATTTGCCACACCAAGTCAATGATAACAAGGTGAAAAGAACAAATAGGAAAGAAAGGAACTGGCAAAAAGGAGGACGACCATCTGTTGGAACGGGTGCGCCCAGGATTTGTTAATTGAGATTCGAGTAATTTTGATATGTATCAATTCTAATCTTTTTTAAGGAATGCAATTTTCTATTATGCAAAATGAACACTTATAAATCTTGTTCATTATACCAGCTGCAGCCTGGAGTGTTTGCGAATTTGCTCGACTGTGGAATCCTCTGACTCGCACAGCAAAGCGTATAACGTCGTCGCGCATGTTATTTAATGTAGTTCCTTAGATGAGAGATCCCTAGGCAAACTAAGCAAGAGCGTCTAGGCGAGAAAAACTAAACCGCACATGCGTCGGTAATGAGTGATCTAATGAACATTTTGTTATAACCGATTTTGTTTTATCAGACTAATATACTTAATATTAAGGATTTACATTGCAAATTATTAAATTGTCGGAACGTGATTTCACATTCTCCAATATCTAGTCCAATCGTTCACATACTGAGTCAGATTATGTAGGAATTTGCGTTTTATTAGATATTTGTTATTAACGTAGTACGTTGACTACGTACAAATATACTTTTCATCTAAATTGGATAGGGAAAATTCACTGTGGTAGCTTGAATATTCTAAAATACTATGGGAATGGGACAGACATGGTTATTTTTCAGACCAAGCAAAAAAAGGTCCAGTTGCTTACAAAGAAAAAATTCTGGGCGTTTTCAGAAATCTAATACTCATCTGTTTGTTACAGAGTACAGCATCAATTAAAAGCTATACCTTTTAGAATAATATACAAATGGATTAAGAACAATACGTAATACGTCAGAAGCATATCGTTCATGGATCGTTACATTTAGATGTAAAAATATTTATGCAAAAAATGACTTTTATTCAATATTTTAAAAATTATTAATTTCAGATAGATCCAAGATATCACTGCTGCAAATATTAGTATGAGAATACTTCCAAGTATATTTCTCTTTACACCGCTTAGCTTCTGATAAGACATGCTTGCTTTGAGAGATACACGAAGGAGAATAAGAAAGAGAAGGTAAGAAATAACGTATACTGTTCTGATGAATACCAGCCATACCAAACCAGACCATGTCGAATTTAGAAGATGGATGAATTGACACTCGGTGAAGGAATCACCGCCCACAACAACGCCAAGTATGTCAGCGAAGGTAAATAGATTGCAAGCCAAATTAACAAGAAATAAACAAACATTCCTAGCAAGGATACATTTGCACTACTCTTTTGAAGTACAAAAGTCAATTTACACGATACGCGAGATAATATCAAAACACAAGTACCATTGGTATTGCATGTACGACAGTCACTACCGAGGTGGGACACATAAGAGACGACCGAGGAGTTTTGATAACCATCAAAACTCCTGGAGATTCTCACACTTCGGGCAGACAGAGCTGATAAAAATTTTAGTAGCTAAATGTGAATTTTATGTTTTTCCCATATTCTTCAATTAAAGTGATGCAGAGTTTCATAAAAAAACAGATCAAGAAGAGTCACTATTGATATGAATTTTTCAGTCTGGAGTACCTTAGTCAAGGGCGCCGACTCGAATTTTGTGTGTGCTCTCAAAAAGTGGTCCATCGTTCGCTTCGCGCCACAGGTGGAAAATTTCCGATGTCGCACTCAAAATTGACAAAAAAAAATCTGTGGTTACTCACGTAGTCAGCACCGCTGACCGCAGTGATTAGTACTTAGACCACTACTTTTCATTTTTTACATCTTTGATCTATTTATGATGATTATATTGAATATTACTAGTTTTAAGGTGTAGATAAATCAATCCTTTAAAATCCAAATTAGTATTTTCTCTTTTCTCCTAATAACGATTAAGATATACCTATACTAAAAAACAATTGTAGTCTAACACTAAATGGTAATGTTATCGAGACAGTTGACAATAGGTTTTCCTTAGCGATATCGATGTGAAACTGCAATCTGCCTACACAAATTTGAAAATATACAATGGGTAAAAAATCATAAAATTTCATCCAGCGAATAAATCTAAAATCTACTTTTGATGAGTTGATCAACAACGATAATAAATCATTGATAAGTGTATGCTTTTTCGACTGCGCTATTTCTGTTCATTATTCTTTGTAGTTGACCTGAACAGGCCGAAAATTCTATGTTATTGCCAGCAATCACAATGCAAATTGAACAGGTCAAGCTGATATAACACTTTAAAAATGTGAATTCATTACCGAACCCATATCTCAGAAGCAGTTTCAGCTGAAAGCGAGAAGACGTAAACGATCCCCATATGTAAATACATCGCATTGGCGTGGGCTGCTCAGTCGCTCAGCTTTATTCCCGCGATTTTATTTTATGCAAGACGAGATTCCTGCCTGCTGGTTTTGATTATTTTCGCAGTTAAAAAAGACACAATTTATTACGTATGCCAAATATGGCGCATGTCGCAATCCACACACAACTCAAAAAGATGCACAATGTTGACTGGTATTTTTTAACACTACAAAGATGGAATATGTATATATAACAACCAATGTTCTCTCTCATTAACTAGGTCTATACTATAAGCGTATTCTGTCACGCGAAAGATATTGAAGATGATATGATATAAAAACTTGTCTCGAGATTTACCTGTGTAAATAAACAAGTAAATTAAATAACATGATCTGATTGATTTTAATTTTTTAAATTTTCAAAATAAGTAGATACGAGTACTTAAATCTCGCGACAGACAATATAAATTGTGTAATGACATATAAGTTGATAGTAAAAGTTTTAATAAAAAGTTTATTTTATTCCAAATAAAAGCTTTTTGAAAATGGAAAGTAGGAAATTCTGGAAATTTCATATTTTATTTTCCACTTAATTTTTCTATTATTTAACTAATGGTGAAATACTTCCATAGTTCAAAAAATAGTGACATCTTACATATATTTACTGCTTCTCACTGTTATCTTTTGATAGGTTATTTAAGTACAGTAATAAGTGTTAATTGAATATCGGTGCTGTACAATACCTAAGAAGACCCATATTACAAAAAACAGGTGAAAATTTAATTATACTGATATTAGCAGATATTACACATTAGATTGTCAACAGATACAATATGCATGTCATTTAAAGTTTAATTTTGTAAAATTCAATAGAGGAGACAAAGGGAAACCCTAATTTCTGAAATTATAGTTATGTACTTACCACAATGCAATTTCGTATATTCTCCAAACTATATCGCTTTTACAATATTATTGAACTAGTATGGATTTTCACTGAAAACTGTGAACAGCTAATGAAGTCTACAAGCATGAACGACACGCTCAGCCGGTGCTTCTATTAAATTTCTATTAAAAAAAAAATATCTAACCAAGAAAAGTGATAAAGCAGATAAACCATTCCTTCCCACTTTTTTATAATTCTAATTTTCTGATTTCAACGAATAATGTAAAATTTGTATACCGCCATATTAAAATTAAATCAAATCAGCATCATTTTTTCAAAATAAGATTTGTTCTGATGACAAGGGCGACTGGGATGATATTAACACATGCATTTTCCTGTATGCAGCAACCATGCCATTAAGAGAATGCACTCTCTTCCGCGTATGTTGGGCAAGATGAAGGACCATATATCAGTTGATCCGAACACTGGCGCTCAGGCAATTACCAACGATATAAACATATTTCGTGTCGCCACATAATTTCAAATTGACAGTACGGACATGATTTAAGGGAGACTCCTGTAATTTACTTAACACATCCAGAGGTATAAGTTAATTTACTTAACTTATTGATCCAATAAATGGTAATTACGGGATAAATCGTCAGCGGTAAGATTTATGGGCAGGTTTGTGGTAATTATAAGAGAAAAATAAAAGGAATACTTGCATCGCGCCTGGTTTTGTTTTACAACCACGATCAGCGGTTGACGGTGAGAGTGAATTGATATTTAAAATCATAGAAAGATATTTGCATCAACGGTCTATACTGTACAAACTGAATTCCGATGTTGAAGACGCTGTGTTAGATGACTAATTTTATAGGACTAGGAGTCTTGGACTTCCTATACGTGTGTGGATCTTCTGCAACGATAGTTGAATGGCAGTTTTGACAGAACAGTTAAGGTTTTTCTGATGGTTTCCTCATTCGAATTTTAAATGCGAACTGTTTATATAAAATTACCGAGACAAGGTAACAGGTATGTTAAATTGCAGAATATTCAGTTCCAGCATTGAATTTATCCCGGATCTAAGTCAACTAGAGTGTCAACTTTGTGCCAGCTATTGAACAATTTCAACAGCGAATCATCTGTTACAGTTAAAAGGAGTTCAAATTGTATAACTGATGAATTAATTTACTAATTTCAGAAATTCTCCATGTTTTGGACATAGGAAGTATTAGATATAATCACGAAACAGAGATGCATCATACGATTATATAATGGTGTTGTGATTAGACACTCCTATTTCTTGACATTCATGAAAAACAGCATACATCACATTTTCTACATTTGATCATGCATTACTCAAATTTTATATATTTAATATATACTGCATGGTTCCAATTCAATAAAACGAATAAATTATATGAAAGTTTTTTCCCAGCCTTACAAAACATAATTGACGTGAAAGTGTGCTTCAAAGACAAAATATTTGATGCTAAGACATACTCCTTGTCATCACAGACCAAAAAGAGATAGTTTCCCATAGGCAGAAAAATCAAGAACTGTCATTGGCACTATCAACTTGGCAGATGACTGCTGATAAGTTACATTCTCCTCACTTTCCCTCTAATTGTCATTTATCTTGAAAAATATAATCATGCATATGTGTTTCAAGATAGCTGAAAATATGAACGTGACCGATTATTTACCTTCAAAGTAACCTCATATTTGTTTTTTGAGCCTTTTAGATTCTTGGAAATGATAGAAGGGCAAATTTACCTCGGGATTTACTGATGAGAATTAGCTTTATGGTATTATGTACGGCAAAATAGTCTTGCTCGTCTCAAAATGAAAAGGATTCATTTACACTTATCTTTCAATTTGTTGCTCATGATAGTTAAGGCGAACCCATCACTCAGTAGAGTACCAATATTATCGATAAACAAGCTAACACATAAAACTAATGCAGTCAATCGACTATTAATATGCACAGTATCTTGATCATAGATAGCAAAGCTATGGGTCTGTGGTTGGTTGGATTGGTTTTAGAGCCTTCGAGAAATCAACCGGAAAGATATTAGTAAATATTTTGTCGTGTTGGATTTTGGCATTTCGGATAGCCTCATTGTATCTGTATCTGAATTCGACTTTAGCTTATTTGTCTTCAGTAGAATTCACTGATGTAAATCAATCTGGAATTATAGAATCCCCTATTCGTATACTAAAATATATTTTTGCCTGAACATTAGTAAAACGTAAGAAGAATGCAGTATTTAAGATATGAACAATTGTAACCACTAACTACTCTATCCTAAGATGCACAATATAAAATAGATACTTCCCGTCCTTCCCGATATTCCTGAATGATTTTGAATCCGATACGATAATTTTGCCCTAGGCTGTGCGCTCTACTTTAAATACAATGCGCGTCATATCCGAAGCACCCATTGTACTGGGAGAGAGAGCGGGATCGAGAACAGTTGGTAAGGAAGGACATGGCGTTCACAATAAAATATTTCACGCGCTGGACACGCGGCAGAACTGAACATGGTCATAATGAACATGTTATAGTTTCACAATGGCGCGCGGAACCGCTGTATGCAAATCCACGACCGTAGTGTGATAAGAAATCGACCACGTTCTGCAACCATACTAATAACTCCGCCACAATGTACTGTTATATATTTGAGCATGGGCACCAATTTCCAGCCGTGCGCATTCCAAAATATGGAATAAGATCACATGAAGGTCATAGACAAATATGAATTTGACAAACTGCTTCATGACCATGACGGCTATAAGGGAACATTGAAATGGATGGGCAACCCTCGGTTGTATACTTTAACCTACAATTCGGTGATCTTTACAAAATTATGGATTTCAAAAGCCTGGCGCTGTTCGTCTAAAAACGCAACTTAATTTTCTCGTCACGTGCCATCCGTTCTTAACTCGATGATTCAGCTTGGTGGATTTATATCTTCATTGAATCATATAGGTCCCGGAAAAACCTGGAAATCAAAGACTTGAGCCTTGATTGATACATCTAGCCGAAAATTCGGAAAATTATAACATGTACACAATAAAAAAAAACAGATTGGTGTGCCTAAAATCACTCAGTTCAATAATTAGCATAGCTTCGTTGCAATTGAATAATGTAGGATTTTCAGGAAAATCCGAAAAATGAACATATAAAAAAACTGGGTCACCATCAAATCGGCACAACTCAAGGCATAAGAAACAGTTTATGTAGAATTAAATCGTACAGTTTGTCGCCGGCATATCAATAAATTAATTTCTCCGAATATGGTGACGTGTGGTGAGAAAACTATAGCCACGTAATCATTCGTTTATATAAACTTTTTGTATCATAACTTCTTGGATGTTCTCGACTAAAACATAACATTATTATGATTCTAATGACTACTACCTTTATATATAAGAAAACTAAGATCCGCTCACACCCAAAGGATTTTTCAGACCATGCACAAGAAAGGGGCGTTGGTGGAAACGCTGTATTACAAAACAAGTCACTGCAATTCTGCAACCCTCATATTAGTTTTCTCTCCGACTACAAAACGAAACTTCAAATCTGACAGTGTAAACCAGCTTCTAAATAGAGGTCAACAGCTACACACACTAGGGTACAACTGAAGAGAATACCTGCACAGGTTTACCTGCAGGTCAACCGATATCGGAAGTGCGTCCACACGCTCAGGCAAATCGGTCAGTCGTCAGTATTTTGATTCCGGTATGGCATCAACTGACGATGCTGGGGCTGTAGTTGGTTTGCTAATAGTTGAACAAAAACATTCTAAATAGAGAAAAATTAAACGGGTGTAAGGCTTGGTTGAGAAAAAGACAAACTTATTCGCACGTGAACTTGTTAAATGAATTCAAATTCTCTCCGAAAGATTTTCACAATTATCTACACATGGATGAGGAAACGTATCTCAGTCTTCTATCTTTAGTTGCACCACTGATCAAAGATACTGTGATGAGGAATGCTATTTCACCACATGAAAGGTTAACTGCTACCTTAAGATTTCTTGCAACTGGAAGACGTTATGAAGATATGAAATTTTTTGCCATTATATCACCCCAACCTCTTAGCTATATTATACCGGAAACTCCGCCTGCGACCGCTACAGACGTTCAGTTTTGCCTGCATCAGTTGAACTGCGCAGTTATAATCCCGAGCCAAATACAAATTTTCGTATCCGTTCAGGTAACCTGCACAGGTATGAAAAACTGCACATTTTTGTCATACACACCTTCAGTTTTACCTGTGCAGTTATACCCTTCAGTTATACCCTAACGGGTGTCAGCGGCCATTACAGCCGCTTTTTGCTTGTACAGCGTGTGCTTTAAAACGACAGATGGTAAGACTTTCCGCATTGAACACGTAATATATTGACATTTATTTACGCGAGCTACAGCGGAATGCGATAACATAATCAACTTTTCATTTTATTATGGTTCAAAACAAAGCTCGGCTGAATATATTACTCGATACGAAGTGACCGGACGGACCAGCAAAAAAAAGGTCCAGATAATGTTGATTAATAGTGTTGAAATGATTTCTGTTAGCAGTGGCGTCCCTTCAACATGATTGTCTTCATTTTTTACTTATGAATTCATTTTACATCGAAACTAAATGCATTTACGCGATATGGATGAAGTACGTGTTCTCCATTTTGTTCATGGACAGAAAGTACGTATTCAAAACCATATTTTCTTCTGTCTTACTGTGAAATGGATATTTTGATTATTGTAAATTCGTCCAATAAATCCCCAACAAACAAACACGTAAGCTACCAAATATGAAGTCAGCTAGTCCAGTATATAAACGAGCTTCATGAGGCTCTTCTAAATAATGGTGTTCATAGTGATCAAAACAGACAAGATTGAAAACTTATGCAGCAGGGGTCGCTAGACTGCCAAACTGGCAACCTCCGACGTTTTCTTTCCCAGTTATCCACTCCTCAACGGACCTCCAGCAAAAGTAAAAAGGACAGTCATTCCACTTTTCGACACTACGTGACAAACAAATGATACATACCGCTAACTTTACGGTTTTACGCTGCGCTGTGATATAATTGACAAAACAAATATTTATTATATGTAATTTATGATCCAGATTTACACGAAAAGTATTTTTGATTCGTGATGGCAATTTGCAAGAAGCCAGAGAGTTAAAAGGCAGTTACTTATGGGATCCTATCGTATATGTTTTGCTCTCTTTACTTGAAAGAACGGGCGAGATGTTTGACATATCTTTTGTTATACAGTTAAAAATGTGAACAAAACGATTCACAAATAAAACTCTGTTTTTGCTTGACGCTGTTTGGTTTAATATGATTCAAATGTTAAATCTAAACGCGTCAAATAAAAACATAACAACACCATTTTATTTATGAAACCTTGTGTTCAGACACAATCTGTTATCTGAATGATAGGAAAGTTTCAGCAAGTAAGTTGTGTTCTTGGCTCACAAAATATCTAACCAATCGAGACGATTATATCTATTATTGACTTTTAAGATGAATGATTTGATGAAAACTGCGACGCTACTGGTGGGTATCTAATTCTTGAATTGTTATTCAATTAATTGATGGTCTTTCCGGCTACTACAACAAAAACCTTTCACTTGATACAATTAGGATCTGCTGCTCATTATTACTAACATACGAGAATATTTCCTTCAGATCAGAAAACGATTAACGTAGCTAAAAATGTTAGATTCTCTTATCCTGAATTAGTCTATAGGATATTATTTTCATGAAAACTTTGGAAATATCAACGTTTTTATAGTGCCAAAGCAGGTAAGGTCTAGTAAGTTTTTATGGGACGTATAAATCAATGTTTCATAAATTACCTTATATTAAACCTGTTTATGAGTTCGTGAAATAAGTATAGGCTTATCTTCAAATTTAAGGAAATAGTTTCATTTCTAGGAAGGTATTTTGGACTCAACAAGAATCAATTCCTCATAAGCATCAAATTACAGATTAATAACAAAAATGTTGGAATAATATTTGAATGTTAAGTAAATGAATGAATGAATGACTCTAACCTTCTTGAGATGATGATATTTTATTAGAAATAAGATACATCAGTAAAACCTCTGCAATCGCAGACGCATCACGCAACTCTGTTTAAAACTTTTAATTTCAGTACTGATGTCATAGACTCGAAAGATGATGTTAAACTTTTTTAACCGATTTAAAGACTTCAAATAAGAGGAGGTTATCATTTTGACAGGTATATGTGTAATATTATGGAACTGCAGAATATTCAGTACAGTGTAAACTCGAATACTCGGACGAATTGTTATCGTTAGGTTTTGTATGAAGGAAATATAATAATATTTTGTTATTAAAAATAACAAAAACCAACTCAACTTATCAACAAAAATCAATGTTTATTAATACATGAAGACATTAATAAGAGATACATTTTCGTAAGTATACATGTACGTATTATGAAATGAAATATTTAGTTTAGCTGAATTACTATATGAAAAATTATTCAAAAAAAATTGTCGAATTTAACTCATAATAATGAGATAATATTTTTTATTCACACACTAAATGACCAAAAAAATTAGCAAAAAAAACAGAAGTAGGAAGGTACCAAAGAAATTATGGGCCAATATTTTTTTGACTTCGTTGCCAAGCAAATACTAACCAAATATAATAAACATATAATCCGCGATATCAACAGAAAGAATTAAGTACAAACAGGTTATAGAAAACTACTTCACACAGGTTGGTAAGTATGCGCGTAAGTACATATAACAATAATAATAATGTGATACAAGGATGACTATCACTTGACGCATTCAACTCACATCAAAAACTTGCATCAAAACGTCAATTCGCAACAACGTGTAACCTCACGTATCAACCGTTCGGGTTCAACACCCGCTGATATTGACTTTTTGGCGTAATCAGCAACATAATCGTCTGACATTACAACTACTATTAATTATTCCATATCATAATTATTGAATAATAATTGAAAAAACATTTTATCAAATTACTGTAATAGCTAAATCAGCATAATATATGCAAATAGCTTTTTTTATAAAACATCAAAATGCTTACTTTAATAAAAAAAAATACCGTCAAGTAGGTTAACGCTGTACTTCCTCAGCAATGGTATCAGTTTAACTATAACAACTTGAATCAGATTTTGGCACTATTTATGGATTTAAAAAATAATAAAAATCAGGATCTTATAAATTGAAGAATTCTGAGAAATATCAGGTTTTTGTAAATTTTCCTGGCTTCCAAAACTCCAATATTTAATTCAAGTGAATCAGCAGCTTTGAAATTTGAGCACTATCTTCAATGAAGTGTACGTGAAATACAGAGTCAATGTATATTTAAAGACGCTGAGAGAGAAGCAAGACAAATAAGCCTCCCTATAACATTATTATAAATACATTTAGTTATTATCGTACTAGTACTATCGTAAGAAAAAGTTAATTATTATTGAACATCTGGAAACACTGTTAGAAAAATTCTAGATGCTGTGACTCAAAACAAGCAACTAGGCAACCTGAAAAAAGCCGAGCGCGTATATAATGCCTGTCTTCCTCAGGCTTCAATGTCGCTTAGGCGGTAGACTATGTTTATAATAATATATATGGGCACGTATTACTTTGCTGTTACTGGATCGATATCCCAAATATGTGTCTAACAATAGTCGGAGTATCACGATGGTAAAAAATAATAATGATATAATTTATTATACCAATACCTCACTTTTTCGACATCTCCACCTTCCCCCACCCTCACCCTCATTGTGCGGTAATGTCATCCGATGCTGAAAGTTGGAGGACAGATAATTGCTTTGCTAGAATAGTCGTCTATGCGCTAGAATAATGTAGTATTGTGAATTAATAATGAATTATTTGATTAAAACAGAACTAATGGGTGGAAGAAAGTCTAATATATCGCATGTTCAGGTATTTTTTAGTTGAATTGATGTACTATTTATTAACATCCCATCATCAATATCATTAGGTTGAGCTTTGCATCTCGATTTGGGCGACTTATTCAACTTTCTTGCATTATTCTACGCTTTCGCGCCAATTGCAACTAATTTTTTTGTTTCTTTGGTCTGAAATATTGAAGAACACTTTATACTCTATATCTTCAGTTCTATCCATGTATGCTGTTTGTATTCTTCCGTATTTTTTTAATATTAACATTTATTCGGCAAATATCAGGGGAAAAAGTTGAAGCTGGAATATAATGAACATTTACTAAGTTAATTCAGAGCCATTTTAGCAATAATATCATAGTCAATAATTTTGAATATTTATTCAACTGTTTTCAGGTCGAAGATATATCCAATCCAAATCGGATCCCTTTCCAACCCACTTTGAACAATACCTTACAAACATAATTTTCCAAATAGTAATGTGAGTAATTTTTTATAATCATGTCCCACAAACGCTGGCTGTATAATTTGGATACAACATTATAACAATCCCTCATTTCTCCAACGAGCACAAGCCCAAATACATTTCATACAATTATTTATGCTCGTACAACAATAATGTATGCAAACCCTCTAAAGTATGACTTGACAATGCTTGAGTTATATAAAATGACACGACAAAAAGCGAGTAATCATGGCTTCATGGACTTCTTGGGAAGGAAGTACGAACAGCTGGATTGTATGAGGTTTCCTTTGATGGTTCATGAGACGGAACGTCGGTGACACATAATAATTTGTACCTTTCATGTTGAATGAGCATTTGTGGTTTATATACGTGATGCGGACAGTCAAGAAGCTCATTCAAAAGCGGATTCTGATATATGAAGATACAGTATAATGTAGAAAAAAGTTAGTCCGGTAGACCGATGCATGATTATTACCCTGATCGAGTTATTTCCATCAAACACTAACTAAACCATTGTATATTCGATTTATTAGTTATAAATAACGTGAATCAAGAGTATACTATCTTCTGTTTACTTTTTTTAGTAGTAGTACTTATTATATATTCATATCAGTTTACGTAAAAAACTCATAAAGTGCTACGTCATTAATACATAAATAATACCCAAAAAAATGTCGAATGGAAAACAGTACCCTATAGTTAAGTCAATCCACATTGCCCTGTTTTCTCAATGTGGCCTTGGAAGTCTGAAAACAGACCTTTTAGTTACTATCTCAGAAACTGTGAAAAGTATGCACTCTTTGGGAAAGCTCATATTCCGAGGCAGTTTGGCATCTCATGCAAAAATCAATAATTGTAGATCGTACATAATATACAAAATAAAATGCGTGAAATAGCAGTTTCTAAAGCTTTACTGTTAATTACAAAAATGCCGACCCATACATTAAACTATACGTCCCACGCAACGCTATCAGTTTACATGTAAAGATTAAGATCGAATTTTTGAAGTTATCTGAATATTTTACAGTTGAATTATAAGATATTGATGGTGAGAAACTATCTCAATCATATTTCCGAGTTTTTCGGAATTTCCATTGTGTCCACTATCAGCCAAACTTACTTCAATTGTATTCAGTAGTTCTAAAATCTAATCAAAGCTTTGAAATTATACCACGACAGGTGAAATAGACAGTTAATCAACCAGGCGCCATTTCTTAAGAGGAAATAACGAACTTTCGTAAGTAGGTACTTATTATCTTTATTCAGTTGAACTGCATCAATCTATGGTAGTAGTTTCTAATGCGCCCTTTAGACAATAAGTTAGTTAAGCCCTACACGGTTTGAAACTGTTCGAAGCATTCAAAATGCATCAACATTTTGATATATTCACAAGTCTGACACATCGTAAAATTCGTCGCAGATCGGAAAAAAGGATGCATGACAAATTTCACAAGCAATTCATGAGTTCGTGACCAAAAGCCAACAGTGGACAGCGCAAAAAACGGCAAGCACTTCAATTTTTCTATCATGTTAGATTACAAAGTCTGCATTAAATATCCGAAAAGCACCTAAATCCCATCCCCTTGCCCCTCCACTGTTACTTATTATCTAAACCATGAGAGGACGAGATTTCCTCCGAAAACGTGATATCAGCAGCATGATACCGTATGCTATCACGCTACCAAAATTTGCTTTTCTGTACAGAAGCACCTTACTGTATGTATGATTTTAGTTCTCGCACGACAGGCAGTTCCCAACCAAATATCTTTCGTCGCCATGCTGTTTTGAAAGCAAATAAACAATCAACCATATACAGCTAGTAGTGATGATAACCGATAGTTTATCATCATAGAACGACCTTTAAAATAACAAAAAAATCCCTTCTCCCGTTGACACCCCATAATTATGTATAAAATGATCAAGGGCTTCGGAAACATCACATAACGAAGCTAGAGTGTTTGTTTTGTTCTGAACGATGAGTTCGCGGCGACGGCATTGATTTTCGAAAACTACCAATATTTTTTTATTATTTTGCACAGTAGTAACCTAGTATGAAAGTTTTATAAAAAATACAGACCGACAGACGGAAATTTGTGATATGGTTATTCGTAATGTATATGGCATGAGATATCAAAAAGACACAATTTATCAAATTAGTAATGTTTCGCGATTCTAATACTTGCCATGCCATTGACCATAAAAAATGACTAGGGTTGATGTGAATGATACGAACACTGTAGACAAACTAATTGTTATCTCAACTAACTTTCAAGTTATCAATATCTTCTTATCCCAAATGTACGAAGGGTCTTAACAGTCTTCAAGGGTCTGCAACTCAGAACTGTATACCAGTCTCCTTCAAATCTTTGTTGTAGGAAACTCGACGACATGTTCAATAGTGAACATAAGTTAGACTTGAGCAATTTCAAATTTGTTCGTAGGATTGTTAACTTGAAGAAGCTGAGTACTTACGGAAGCCTAGATAAATGGAAAAAACGTAAGGAATAACAATCTGCTGTTTGCGTTAGCTTCTTAAAGATGACGTGACTACCTGTCTATCTTTCTGACATGTAACAAACTTCGAAATCTTACGGTAGACAGCACACGATAGGTATATAATACAATTACTAGTTTTAATCTGTCCCTAAAGATTCGAACAGAGTTAGCGAAACACGTGTCAGGTATAAATGAAATGTGTAGTGTTTATGGTTGCTGCTCTGAAAATCCAGTATCACATGTGACAGAAAACTAATTATCAGCATCCATAAATATAGAAGTATATACACATGACATCTGCTGGAGATATAAAATATTCTTTCATTAATTACATGCACAATCAAAATCAGTTATATTAGTCATTCAGACATCGAGTCCATAGCATTTCGACAATTTGTCAAAGTTGGGCTCTGGCGACTGTTGCATATCTTTCATATACCATCAATTATCAGTATTTACATAATAACAACTGGGCCTAATTAAATACTGAACCGATTTAACGTCTTGTAATTTGTTATTTCTCATTATTCGAGATATTCGTGTGGAGATAAAATGCAACTGCCTGGGCATGGTAAATAAAATAAAGGACGTTTGTATGAATGCCGTTTTGGAGCGGTTAATATATGTATACGAGGATCGTGAAAAATGTCCGGTCAATTTTGCTTTTGTACTCAACAATTGGGGCGGCGGGAATTTACGTATTCGAGTACGTATATATGTGTAGCACACCGGTCTCATTTGCTCGGAGATAGATTGTAGCGAAATGACAATGGCCGTTGGAAATAATCCATATTTTTTGTGAAGCATAAGCAGACACTAAGACGTATTATCACTAATCACAAGAGAGAAAATGTTTGTGTATTGAGTGTTTGCACTCCATTATACATAAAACTTGCTATAGACATGCGTTTTTTTTCTTTCATCTAGATTCGTCAGCATAGCCTAGAGGTATAACTGTGAAGAGCAATTGGATGAAATACACGTAACCCATTCAAGGATGTGATTTTTTATGTTTCAAAGATTACATTTGTTCAAGTTCAGTGAGAAATGAGAGTTGTGCCTTTTACATACAGCGAAAGAAGCTTTTAGTGCTAGCACTACAGGTTATATTTCATGAGAATAATATATTCGATAATATAAGAAAACCACTTGCACATTGATATACATACATATGATCCTTAAAAATATTTTTGTAGCAACTCATGGTTTTATCCAGTTGAATTTAACTTTGGGGTGTCAATCTTTTCAATAATGCGAAATCAAATCTTGTGGTAACGTTTAAGCTGCAGTGCCTTTGTTCTGTATTTAAAAGGAAGTGACGTACTAAGATATAATATAATACTTTAAAATTCAGATATTATTGACATAGCTCTTCAACCGCTTGTAGACCATCATCAACTTATTCCATTTAGATCGTGGGAGGCTTCGCTATACAAAAAATAATACGAGAGATATCAACAAAAATGGTTCCTCAAGCTGCTTAGTCTACCGTCACACCTCCTCAATTTTGCAGAGGGTACATTTCCGTTTCAGAATCCCATCATTGCATTATCATCGAGTGCATCACAAGGCCGGCTGGGGCAATACAACACCTCTGTTCTCATTCGATAATTCACCCTGGATAGCCAAAGGACTTTTCCTTGGTGGCAAAAAAAAGGAAAACACATCACAGCCTACATAGATGGAAAAACCTCTATGTTTCTTCGTTCAGTCTACAAATAATTGTATATCGCTCTAGAGTGCCAAATTTATATGATTACGAGGAAAACTTTAAGATACAGAAAAGCTACAAGGTTTTTTTTTAAACTTTATTCTGTTATATTCTCCCGCTGCACATACATACATTTACACATTCAGTAAAACCACTTGTCAAATTCTTGTGACCAACGTTCTTCTGAAAGGTTGCTAATTTCCTCCTCAAATGCAGCGATTGCCTCTTCATCGGTGGAAAAATGGCGACCTCGTAACTTTTTCTTGATCTTAGGGAATAAGAAGAAGTCGCAAGGAGCTAGGTCCTGAGAATAAGGTCAACAGTTTGACACTCTGTTCAGCAAATCGAGTGTTCTAACGGCGCTGTGGGCGGGTGCGTTGTCATGATGCCATTGAATACCAGTCTTTGGACGGCTCTTGCATAGTTCTTGCAAGACTACAGGAACACATTTGGTTATATATCATTCAGAGGTAACTGTCCTTTAATTTTCCAAGTCTACCGTTGTGATGTATCCACTTTTAGAAAAAAAAGATGCGACCATTTTTTTCCAACACTCTTGGAAAGACGAATTTTCGTTGGAGGCTGCTCATTTTCAAAGCACCAAAGTAATGACAGCAGTTTAGTTTCGTGATCATAATGATATAACCATGTTTCGTCTCCGGTTACGATATTAAAACTGTTTTTACTATGCCCATTAACAACAAATGTGGGACCCATCTGGAACACCGCTTCCTTAGGCGAAGGTGATTATGAATGATTGTTCGAACCTCTGCCGATCCAATCCCCAGAGAAGCCTCAATCTCGGTGTAGGTTACATATCGATCTTTTTTACCATATTTAGCACAGCTTCTACAATTTCCGGAGTAACAGCAGCATCATCGAGTGAGACCCGGCTTCTTTTCCACCGAGTAAACCAATTAAACTGTAGCTCTAGAAGGAGCAGAGTCCCCAAAGTAACTCACTAAACTTTCGTGACATTCCGCTTGTTTTAGGCCCATTTTATAGTCATTCAAAATCATAGCTCAAAAAACGCGACTACCCGGTTCCATTTTCACGTTAAAATTCAGCCAACACTTAGATGCATTCGATAATGTTGCAAGGCAACTACGTATACTAAACGATTCAAACGCTGCCTTTGCGTCTAAGCACTTACAACTTTAAACGTGCTCAAACTTGTTTAAACTTGTATAATTAGGAATATTTAAAAACTTCCAGCGTGACCTTCGTATTAATAGTTGTTGAAAATGGTATGGTAAAAATTGGAGCATTTTTGTCAGTTAACGGGAAAATCAATAAAAGTCCAATTTGTTTATTAGCTGTACCGCATAAGGAAAATTAATAAATACTACTTAAAGCGAATGGCTCATAATAAAAGTTAATAAACTATTAATACACTAAACAATCTTTTTTTTTGTTGAGTCTCGAGAATATGTAGCGATAGATGACTAGACCATCCGAAATTACTGAGTGACATTATCATCCTAAAACACCCAAAAGACATATAATATGAAATTCGAAAATATTTGCTATGACAATTTTACGTAGGAGGATAAGTTTGGAGCCATATGTTAGCAATATTCACAAAAAATGAGAAAGCAGGTTGTATCCAAGTTAAGTATACATATGCTAATTTCACCATCGCTGTAACGTGTGTATATCAATGTATTACGGGACCATGTCCACCGAAATGATTTATAGCGTGTTGATTTTTGCATTATGTATATTTTAATCCAGTCGGACAACAGTGATAGTTACTAGTGAATTATATGCTTGTTACTTTCGCGCAGATACGTTTATTTATTCGCAAGTATTCAGTAACATACACGGAACCCGAAAAATATTTATTTGAGGTTGACTTCAATAATTCATTCCGGTTTTAAGTATAGGCTTTGCCAGAATACTTCTTATTTAGAGGTATACAATCGTAGAACAAAGAATTATTCTTTATTAGGGATTATCACAACAGTGTGATTAATGAATTATTCTAATTATAATTTTCAAATGTCCATTTCGAATGTTCCATAACCAAAAACATGCCAATGTCGAAAGGTCTCGACGTTCGAGATGTCTTTTTTAACAACTACTCACATGTTCTCAATGATTTACATATAGGGTGATCTTTTCTTAGCTGCTACCGCTGATCTCGTTGCAGTATAAATAATATATTACGTATAAAGTGAACCAAAATTTAAGATATATCAAAAAGATGCCTAATAATTGATGACGAATTTGTCAGCAGGTCTAAAAACAGAATCAGCTCTGCCAGCAAATTCTATCCCACGTTCTCGTATGCAAACCGTACAATAGATGTGCATTATGTAACATACAAGAGAGAACAAAAAGCTAGTTTCGGGTGACTGTTCGGTTAAGACAGACAACCAAGAGAATCAAGTATGTCAGGAAACCTCAAAATGGGAACCCCCTTACCTGGCTACCTAGTTGAAGGTTAGTAA
The DNA here is from genome assembly GCA_949316355.1 of Bruchidius siliquastri. Classification (NCBI taxonomy): domain Eukaryota; kingdom Metazoa; phylum Arthropoda; class Insecta; order Coleoptera; family Chrysomelidae; genus Bruchidius; species Bruchidius siliquastri. Next base: position 24,040,141 of record OX438532.1, on the reverse strand, counting down.
GTTTCAATAAGGAAATTCTAGCTACTAATCTTCATGAAATGCTGGGAGCTGGGAATTAAAGAAGAAAAACATAAAATTATCAGTTATAACTGAAACTAAAATAATAATGATTTAAGGCGGAGTAGATTTATCAATAAAATCCCAATGCAGAGTAGCTGTTAATAGATGATAATCATCAGAAAAACAAAAAACAAAGCTTTACTTATATAAAGAGGATACCTAACAGTAATATGGGTGAGTATTTACCCGAGAAAAGAAAAATTAATAAACGATTACCTTATTATAGTGGATTCGTATAGCCATAATAAGGAAAACATCTTTACCAGGTATAGTGGGAGAACAAACTGAACAACATTGGACAAGATCTAAGGCATTTTGCAGCGTATAATGTACTAGAAAGCAATTACAGATTTCATATGAATAAAGATATCCATATACATTATATCATTGTGAATAAAAAAATATGTTTACTATTACAAGATGGAGAAAGCGATAATTTTCTAGTCATATCAAAAGTGATACTACTAACCAAATGGAAGAAACGGACACTGAACAAAAGAAGATCAAATGTAGAGGTGAATAAAATATATATCTTACAAGGAAACAAGTATGCTGCATCCATAACAACAGTGATTACAAAAACATTAACCGGCATACACCACAGAGGAGAACATAGATCAAGAGTATAATAACTGAAAATAATGCATTACAAAAGCCGCAAATGAAGCAATCGGAAAAAATATAAGAGTTAACGGCATGAGAATTCGGACAGAATATATAGAGAGTGCAACAAAAAAAATATAAGGCATATATGATAATTCTTCAGAACAATAACATAATAATAGAGACTAAATCACGTACAAAAAGTAGTAAAGTGGAATGAGCATTGTTGTATACATTGGAGCATCAAGCAGTCAGAAGTTCGGATAATGGCGGAAAGACTGGGCGAATTGAAAATAGCAGACTTGAAACGTCAGCTGGAGGAATGAGACTTGGAAACTGGTGGTGTGAAGGCAGCGTTAGTGAGTCAGCTATGTGAGTACCTTCTTGATAACGGCGAGGACCCTGAAAGCTATAAATTTCAAATACCATTGGACCAGCAAAGAACCGATCTGAAGGTACAACAGGATCAGTTAAATGATGTATTGAAGGTACAAGAGGACTATCTTAGAACCGATTTTAAAGCAAACTAGCTGCACAATTGGAGGTACAACAGAGCCAGTTAAAATATGACCTAAATGTATGTACAGGTAATAAATTGTCAGAATACTTTGCAGAAGTAAAAAATGGTTTAAGCAATGAGCTAGGTGCCTCAAAAGGTTCAATAGAAGAGATTCAATCAAAGATAAGAGAACTAGAAGATACATTTCCTCAACAAGCAGAGCTATGATTCAGGTGGAAGTGAATAACACCCTTACGGAAGTCAGCTTGGAAGAACCACATCCAGCTAAGCTCCCGTCGCAGGTTGAATCGCCAACATTTAATAGCAAAGCATCATGGACCAATTATCGCAAGGAATTTGAAACATCTGCTGAAGCAAATGGCTATCCGTGGAGACGCGATAGACATTCTCCGGACCCTACCCGCAGAGGACTCCAAAAACTCCGAGCAGCTGGTCAGACGTCTAGATATGAGTTATTGCCAAGCACATTTAAAACAGGTGTATCAATCGCCACTGCAGATTTGGCGACCGAAGGCTGGTGAAAGTCTACGAGAATTTGAGGTAGATGTAGCTAGGTTAGCAAGATTTCTTTATCCGTCTGCCACCGAACAACGTATGGAGTATTTAGCAGTACAAACATTCATCAATGGATTGGAGGATACCGAAATGCAGCGCACACTATGTTTATCTCGACCAAAGACACTCAAAGATGTGCTTCCGATTGCCTTAGAGTATGAGGCTGCAACTGAAGTTTCTCGTGGACATGCTCGAGTTCGGGTTTTGAGTGAGGAACACAAAAAGGAGGAGCCATTTCGACATACCTTAGATTAATTTGTAAGCCTACTGAAGACCATCTTGGTGATTCAGAAGACTGCCTATGAACGACCCAAAAAAATTGCCAGAGAGGAACAAGAAAACCAGAACAGATCTATAAGGAGGGGGCATTATCGACCAGTGACTGTTGCCAAGACTCTCTGGTCTATTAGCCTCCATGAAACATGTCAGTGGAAGCGCTTATGTGGATGGAATTGTGAATGGTAAGATGTATCCATTTTTAGTTGATACCGGTGCCACGAGAACCATCCTACATCCAAAAATAATTAGGCAACAGAAAAATCATGAACTCAAGATGGCGTCTGCACACTGCTACTAGAAAGGCAGCCTCAGTAAAAATCAGGATTGGTAGCGTGGAAGCAGCTACTGTATTCGACATGCCAATATCTCACTACGTCACAAAAAAGGAAGGCTGGGAAGGTGATACATCGATATAGCTCCATATTCATGTCCAAAGTGAAGACTAGAATAACAAGTGTCGTCAGGCATAAGATCGACAATGGAAATATCAACTCAATCAAACAGCCACCACAGAGGCTACTGCTGGTTAACAAAGACTTAACTGAAGATTAGATTAGACTGTGATGATGCCGCTCTATGTGTTTTTTTTAATAGTGAGAATAAACCTCTTCTCTGAGAGCGATCTTAATATTTTTGTTACTTCTAAATAATGGCAAATGGTTGAAGCAGCACATAATTCAGGTTTTTCAATAAAAAATAGGAAGTATAAAATCGGTCGGCATTTATTTCTCCCAGAAGTTTTTATTCTATCTGGGATTCTAATTTCTACCTGATCTTCTTTAACTAATATGTTTTGAATATCAATTAAAGAAATTGTTCGCAACCTATGTGCAGAAGTAAGAGCCATTAACATAACTATTATATTTACGCTTTTCTTACCATTGCCAGATATCCTTAACTACTTCATTCCGTTGAGAATACTGTATGCTTCCCATTTTGTTTATACCTGTTATAGCTGTTGTATTATCAATTCTGAGTAAAATGCTGCACTTTCTCAATTTTTTCGTAAAACATTTTAACCCATACAAGGCTGCAACTAGCTCTAAGTAATTAATGTGAGAGGATCTGAGGAATTCATCCCAAAAACCATGACACCATTTATTTTGACAATGTGCACCCCAAGCATTCAGAGAGGCATCAGTAAAAATTTCTAGAACAAAATGTTCATCTTTCATATTTGTATGACCAGAAGGTAGATTTTTCAGTAACCAAGAGAAATCATTCTTTAGGTAGCCCGAAATAGCCATTTTTGCACTATAATTATTGTTTGATTTAGCTAACGCTAGCCACTTTTCTCTCTCAAAATGTTTAATGTAAACCCAGCTATATCTTAAGAGGGGCGTATAGCTACAAGCTGACCAATGAGAGCAGCAAATTCTCTAATCCTACAATAACTTTTTCCCATAAATCTTTCTTTATTTGAACAAATCTTTTGTTTTTTATCTTGTGGTGCAAAAAACATTAAATCATTTGAATAAAATGTAAACCCTAAGTACGTTATTTCATTGGAGGGTATCAAAATTCTTTTTTTCAAAATTTATAGTGAAGCCCAAAGATTTTAGTAACTCTATAGAGTCTAGCGTATTTAATTCACAAGCAGCTATCGAGCGACCTAAAAGAAGCCAGTCGTCCAGGTATACTATAGATAAAAAACCTTTAAGCCTCAAGTGACTAAGAACGGGTTTTAATATTTTCGTGAAAACATAAGGTCTCCTTATATTGGAACCGTAAAAACTTTATAAAATTTGTATCAACAGAGATAGCGAAATATGCATCTTTTAAATCGATTTTCAATTTCAAAACTGACCTAAAATCCTCCAATTTAAAATGTGGGGTAGGCATATTTTTATTCAGCTCTTTTAAATTTGATACAAACCTAACACCCCCATCTGGTTTAGGTACCAAAAAATAAGAAGAAAAGTACTCTCCCGGCAAATGGGAGCATTTAGATATAGCTCCTTTATCGAGTAGCTGTTTTATAACAAGAACATATCCGGGAAGCTCCATTTTGCTAATTCATACTTTTGGAAAAGAGTGCTGACTAGGTGTGCTGGAAAAAGGTATCTTGTAACCTTTTACCCAACTTAAGATGCTTGAGTTTTGGATATTTTTTCCCAATTCCTAATAAAATTAGTAAGCCTGCTATAGTAGTAGTCCTACTAACATCAGTATCCTCCTCTAAAACAAAGGAAGATGCTTATTTTTGCAATCTGACAAACAAACACGCCTAGATAATATGCCAGCGAATGGAATTAGCCACAAGGACCGATTATAAAGATAAATAAATAATGCTCCGCAACTTTTGTTCATTTCCAGTGATAACAAAATATCAGTTGTAAAAATTAAGGGCAAAAGCACCTTAATACAACTGACTTTCGGAAATTAAAGCTAGCCACAAGGACCGAGTATGCATATATAAATAGCAATGAGCCTTATACAATTAATTGGTTTTCGGCATCAAAAAATAGCCACTAAGAACCGCGGATGCCTACTTGATAGAAAAATTTCCTACCTGACGAGTCATCAGATGAAAATAAATGTATTCCTCTTTGAAAAGTTTCCATTTTTCGCTGGAGCGTATCAAAGTTTTCTTTCTTCTTTTCCATTTTTTTGTCGTTTTATAGCACGCTCTTCACTTTCCAAATCACTATTAGATACCTTTTTGACATTTTTTACAAAATGCGAGGTTAGAAACATGCCAAAAATAACAATTTTAATACCGGATTTCTTTGCGTTCGTCCGTCAACGCAGAAGACTATTATGGAGTTTCAGGAGCGCTGTGGAATCCAGGCTGGCTGATAAAGGGTTTTTTTGTTTGTTTACTTTTAACTTGTGAGTCAACGTACGATATTACTATATTGTGGGTAATGTAAGATGCGAATATCACTGAAATTGTCCTCTCAAAAAATCTAAACAACGTCGCCGCCAGAAACCAGCAAAAGGCATCTCACAGTCGCACTCCCTTTTTTGCCCTGTCGACGAATTGTGTTACCGTACCAAAACATATAATAAAGGTGGCCTTGCACATACAGAATATTTATGATTACAGTAAAAATGTTTGGAATATGAGTGAAGGATAATTAAAATTTGTACGGCCTAGTAGACACTTAAAAACCAAAAAACGTTTATATTAAGGTGCGTCAACGCCAGACAAGGTTACAAACACTTATTTATAACTTTTTCGATACCTTGTATATTTTCCAATAATCTACCTTTTCAAGACAATTAGAAAGTCTTGTATAGAAGTATAGGTATACTACCCAAAAAAATGTGGAAACATGTTCTTGGGCTTGAGTTTGAACTATATTATTATGAAACGTACAAGTTGTATACTTGAACTACATTATCACTGTACATTTGTTTCCAGATCCTATCTTTCAACACTGAATGATAGATAAGTATTTTATAACAATGCATGAAACCGAATGAGGGAACTGTAAAGAGTCAATATACTTCCATGACTCCAATTCTTCTGATTAACTTTTGTTGGTTGAAAGGATAGGTTATTTCCCATATTTTGTTGAAATATATCGGGCAGGTAGAAATGAAGGCATTATCATAAAATCCTTTGACGCGTTGGTGCTCTAATCCAACTAAATGAGCTTATTAACAGTAAGAAACAATTCCGAATATGAACAGGTTCAGCGGAACGACGGCCAACACACTTGAATCGAAGGCGTCGCTGAGTGAAACCTGTATTTAACTACAACAGTAAACAAAAAAAAACGTCGCAGAGAGCCGATTATTTTCGCTCAGATAGCGTATCGGATAAAATAACGCCATTGCAGCACAGTAAATAAATTGATGCAATTCTATGATTGCAAAATTTAGCAAAAGGTCTGTTGTATAACGCGCATTGCAAAGAATGGGTAAGATTCCTCTGATATCAAAACAGACTGCATCGAAGAATATTTCGTAATATGTGTTGATATGCAAGCAATGCAGAAATAAGGTAAAAGCTAGACATACAAATTATGGAAATATACATATGATAGCATGAAGTATAATGCATACCGTTGTTGAAATATTTATTGAAAAATTAAACTTATGTTCAAACGATTTTATATTACGTCTCAGACAAGACCGCTGATTAAATCCATGCAATGAGAGAAACGATTTCACTAACGTTCCGGCCACTTTTTGCATGTTGATGAAAGCAGCCGAAACTTTAGTAATGTTATACATAAAATATATATGGGATTTCCAGGAATATGGGGACGCCAAATATTTTGCATTATTATACAGTATACAGTCACTGAAATATATTCAGGGAAATAAGCCGTTTTTCCATGTATTTTTGGCTAATTATGCACTTTTCAACGTTTAAAACAACAAAGGTACCCTTCTGTATCGATATACAAAGATACAGAATTTAATTTGTAGAAAATATACAGAACATTAATTTTCTCATCTTCCTGCCGGCGCGTATCACATCGGGCCGATCTAAGAGAACTGCGGCTCTGAATTTTTTCGATTTTCTGATCGACAATTAATTCTTCGAACGGACAGGGCCGTTATATACTACCTAAATCGTTAATAATCCTCTTGAAAAATCAACTTGATAGTCCGTAGAGGAACTATCTTGAAGTGTATAAATGGAGAAGGAATTTATAGGAGACGTAAAGGTATAGAAGTGTAGAAACCTCTCGTCTCGTTCGAATAGATTTTCGATTAGATCTGTCGATAAATTACCCATTTTTAACGCGCCTTCAGGGTCGGAAATCTGTCCACGAGGCGAAGACAGTTCCAAACGATCTTGATATTATATGCAAAGGGATGTATCTAAACAGAATAGCTCTAAAAGTTTACTCTCGTGACAGGTGTTAACGATTCTTCTCAAGCTCATTATTTTGTATTACGGTTTGTTCTTACAATAAAATCGAGTTTAATTCAGTGTATCTATCAGCAGATCATATTGGGCACAATCAAGTAAACTATCTTAAGTCTCTTTTCTACCTACGTAAGCGAAGGTACTGACGAATTTAGATTGCATTATAATGCCACTACCATCACCGCTAAATAAAACCTAGTTATCAAAGTACAACATTGATAAGTTATGAGGATTTATTTTTTGCTTGCCTTGAAAACACTTATTAAGTTTATGGTTTTATTGTTTTTATTTCCCAAGCATAGGCAAGGGAACTGTAATCTTACATATTTTCGAAAATGAGAAAATACGCTTTTTGAACGTTTCATGATGTCTAGACATAACAAACATATATGTCACTTATTTCCGTCGGTATGTCTGTCCGTCTGTCAGTATATTGGGCCGTCAGTATCTTGTCTCCAACTGGGTAATATCACTAACAGCTGCACTGATTTCGTTAAAATTTGGGAGGGGATTTGATGTGTACACGTACCTGTACTAGATTCTGCTCTTGTAGACGATGTTTTAGTGAAACTGCTTCGGACATGTATTCTCTTTTTTGCGCTTCTCAACGTTCCCATTTATCTGATATCCTCCATCGTCTTCCCTTTCTCCTGAAGACGATTGAAATTACCAAATCAATCGCAACCTTTTGAAACGGAAAATATCTTAAGACAATGGAAGTGTGAAGCAGTGTTAAGTGTATCTGCTGCTTAAGCTCTCAATCATTTTACTTTTTGGGGGTTTCAAAATTTCTGAAATTGTTCAAACCACATCTCTACATGTTCGACAAGTTTCAGGTCATTTCAGGACGAAGTTAAAAAAGCTGGTTCAAATTTTTGAAGTCCACCAAACTTTATTTTTGAAATAATTTGTAAGTCAAAACACTTTATTCGGTGAAATTAATAAATTCCTAAGTATTGAACATTATTAAATAATATTACAGAGTCTTATTGGATTACACTGCAATCCGTAGCTGGACAATTAATAATAATAATACAAATTAGAATGATTTTTTTTGTCGCCAGTGGGGATCGAACCCACAACCTCCTGCATTCTAAACAGGCGCCATACCGTTGGGTCATGACGAACTGGTCAGACAGAACAGCAAATACGCTATGGAAGGTACATCCCCTCGCGCAATTCTTCCTAATTTTCTAACCTGTACAGCTCGATATTTGATAAAACATCTAGTGCTAGAGGGCATTACTATCTTCGGCGGTAGCTAGCAAGTTAGTTAAATATATTCATAATAATGCCTTTGCCCTTCGAACACCCTGTATAGGTATATGATATGTGTGACCTGTTCGTCACTGAGGTTTCTACCAAATCAGCTTTGGATCTGAACGGCAAAATCTGCAGGAGCGAAAGGCAAGCGTAGTGGCGAAGTGTAGACGGTTTTACGATCGAATAAACAAGTTTCAGTTCTTAATCAGATTATAAGGAACAAGAATAGTGTTTATGGACGTCTTGTCGCGTAGTGGGCTTGCCATTTCACGTGTCTCTTTGCATATAACTTGGATGGACGGTTAATGCGATCAGATGGGCCGTTATTTCAGATCTCTTTCACATGCGGAGGCAACAGTCAGCAACGGAGCGAGTCGACCAGAGAATGCGGATCCTTTATATTTCATAAGAGCACATAAGACATTCACATGAGAGCTAGGGATAGATATAGAGCTGACTTTAATTCAGTAGACATTAGAAAAAAGAAAGTCAGATACTTTCCTAGATGTTTGTAGAAGATTACAAGATTACAATTATGCGCTTGTCATTATGAACCTTCAAACTGACATTAACTTCAACAGTTAAAATAAGGTTTTTTGGTTGGGTTGATGTCTGATCTATGATCGATCGTGAGTTTTCCACTTAAGGTCAGGTGTGAGACGGAACTCCTCGGTGTTCGGTTTGTTTCCTAAAAACCATATCTCATTTACCCAGATCCTTGTTCTCAAGCACAAAGCAGATCAAGAAGTCGATGCACTTTGATATACTCGAAACGCAATAGATCACACCCCACTAGATGTAGTGGAAATATAAGCAGGTCATAGTATCGAATTGTCACAGCACCAGTAGATCACAAAAAAGAAGTCTAACAAATTCAGACTTCAAGTGCAGTATTTTTGTATTCCTTTGAACGGCTTGCAATTATAAAAAAAACATAAAGCATGAAAAGTTATAAACCTTAGTAAATTCAAAAACTATGAAACACGAAAAATGTGCTCGAAAACGTTATAATATATTTTTTTGAAAAAATATACTTTCATGATTTAGCCATCAAGGAAGCCTCGCTATTATAATGGAATGTTCGGAATGTTTGGAATAATAGTAATGCATATAGTTGTCAAATCCAAGATGTACATTGCCGAAGAATCACTGCACATTTAATTATAGAACAGATTTCAGCTAGGAATAACTTTAAACTTTATAGGTGGGAACCCTTTCTGTTCCTAATGTTACAACAGGAAGATATCTTATATACACAGATAATATTAAAAATCCAATTTTTTTGGTTTTGCCTATTCAACATATTTTTACTAGTCTAGTAGAATTGTTTTTTGGACTTAAAGGAACTTTTTCATGGTCTTAACTTAGATTAGATTTTTTCAGTCAACAACCCCAATTACTATATCTATTCCACGGACTTATCAGTAAGGTGAAAGTAAAATCAGAAAGTAATCGGCTAAAAAAATATTTTCAATCAACACCACTAATGAGCCTTAAACTTTCTATCAAATGCCAGTCCGTATCCACATTCTTTAACAGCAGTAAAGGATACAACTGGAAGTGATTCATGTCGAGCAACCATTCAAACACTGCGCGCATATTTCAGGGACAGAAATGCAATGTAAATTTAATGCACTTGCACAGAAAGTGCAGGTCGAATTTATAAATATTCAATTAGATTATTGTCTTAATCTTGCATAATAACTTTGCCGCTGAAGTAGGGTGTACAACGCCTAGAGCTGTTTGCTATTACAATTTTGTGTTTACCATTAATGGTTCAGGCATAATCGAACTTTTATACTGCTTTTCTTATTCCGTAAGATAACGTAATTTATCAACATAATGTTATTTAGTAATAAAAATATAAATAAATGTTGCTTCTAAAACTTATCCGTGGTAGTTCTCTGATTCATCTTGTCCCGACCCAGGCCCGGACCCAAAATTTTCTTTCGTAGCGGGTCCGCAGTGTCAAAAATAATAATATTGTGTGTCTCTGCCTTCTGGAAAGTATACAAATAACTGAATTTTCCGAATTTTGGGGGTGGGCGGGCCCCACGAGCGCCCTCTGGGTACGTGCCTCTCCTGACCGATAATCTTTAAAACCACATATGACCGCACAAAATCTCCATTTGGAAATTACAAATATATTGACAATAATTGATGTCTCTAGGATAGCAATTTGTTTTCAAATTAGAAGTGATAAATTTGCATTTTTTTATTGTTTCTGTAATAAGAGAGAAAACGCGACAATGAAGTCCCAAGCTAACGCGACACAAAATTAGGCTCATATGGTTCCCAAAAATAAGGCACCTTTAGAAACAATGTATTGCCCTATTGTAGATTTTGAAAAAGTGATAAAATTTTTCTTCTGATGAAATGGAAAGACAACTTCAAAAAACAGATTCAGTCTTCCTCTTGTAATTATTGTTATATTCTTTGTGTATTATAAGATCCAGTTTACTATGTACATGTCCTGTTTCCCAAACATATTTACTGATTTTGATATTCCACGGTAATTATATGTAAACCGAAAATTTGCTTCTGTCTATCCATAAAATTTTGTATATTGCTAGTTCATCATGCCTGATACGATAAAGTTCCATGCCACTATCAAAAATCAAACCTCATTATATACCTTAGCGTACTCATAAACTCTTCAAAAATGCTTCAGGTTCAATGCTGGAACACATTTTAATAGGTTGCCTCATAATTTTAACGAAATTCACAATGGCTTTTTCCTTCACCAGCAGCAGCAGTATTTATGATATTTTCATTGTGACATATGATTTGAAGAGTTTCAATGGCTCAGTACATAGTTCGCAAGATTGCAATTTGTAATTAACAGATTATTATGATTCATCATGTCAAATGTCTTAAAGGATAATGGTTATCAAACTGAAATAACAGATATTGAACTTCGATTTGGATATCTGAAAGTAAGAGTAAGAATTTGCCTGGCTGGTTTCCTTACGCTACATTGGCATTTAGATACATTGGCTCACAGGATACCGTTACGGAAACATGGAAAAACGGTTTCGATCGGCACTAGTCCCAAAATATTTTTTTTAAAATTTATAATACATATTTGAATACATTGATTTAGCTTCTTGTGGATTAACATTAAATATCCTTTGTTACATTTTCTGTAATAGTACTGCTATTGGTGTTCAATTATACTCATATGGTAAGTATGCGAACGACCATTTTAATGATTCAAACTAGCACCAAACGTCTCTTATACGAATATGTGAACTTTATATATTGAATGATAGAATCTTGCTGGTTAGCTTCGTTAACTTACATTAGTGTTTGAATGTATCTGTTCACAGCGTAATCGATTGAGTCGTCTGAATGAACTCTACTCTACTTCTGAGGTCGCTAGCTCTCCATCCATTACTTTGGTCGATCCTCAGAACTTAGACCTAAACATTCACTCGCCTATAACTTGCTGTTGCATTTATTCGACGTTAAAGTTTTATCTTACATTTGTAATTGTAAAAAGCTCAGTCATGACGCCAATTGTATGTTGAGGCATATATATTCCCAGCAGCCAGTACCAGACGTTTATTGTGTTATTTTTCCACTGCTGACAGAACAAACAGGTGTTCAAAATACGGAAGTCGCTGGTTTTGTTTGTATCTGCTCATCGGACAGGTTATTACTAACGTGTACTACAAGGAGGCGACGGAATACTGCTTTGTTATGCAGATCTCTTTGATGCCGTTTCTATTCCATTGTAGTGCTTTTGAAATAAGAAAATCCTATATATATATATATAATGCGTGTCAACTGTAGCATAGTCTTGAAATGAAAGGACAAGACCGACAGGCATGCCCATGAAGAAATGGTTTGTAACAATATCTATGAGATGCCTTCGAAATGTATTGACATAATCCTCTACTGACCTAGCTCAAAAAAGCTTAAAGCTGGCTTATCATATATATTTTTAGTGGCCGCTAATCAAAACGACATGAGGTTAACAAAATCGATTTAATAATGTTTCCTTTCATACTATGTACTTTGTTAAAGGATGTGGAGGCTGCCAAGACGTTAGTAAAATTATTTAGTAGTAGCATGTAGTTTTAATTAACGCATAATAAAACATATATAATTCAAAGTCGGTATTAAAATATTATGTCTAGGCTCAGTAGTACAATAGAGTAGAATTAACCCAATAACATGTAAAAGTTTCAAAAAATAACAGTATGCTTTATTTCTCTAAAATTTTAATCAAGAGCATTTTCAAGCTACACAATTTATTCCATTCCACTCCAATCATTGAAAAGTCAAAAACCAAATGATGATGGAACTTCGTTTTTGAGCATTTTCGACCTTTGCTTATGTCACAAAATGGGGGTGAGGAATTTTGAGGAAGAGGTGATATTGGGAGACGGATAACTCTCAAAATATCCCCAAGCATATGATTTCATACTTCTCAATTCCAATTTTTTAGGACGTAGTCAAAAAATAATTTTGGGAGGTTTAAAAATCAATTGCCTACCTTCAATATTGAATGTTTTCTTTATTTCGAATAACTCAATCAAGTTTAAATTTTTGGGTGTTACAATTTGTTTTATTCATATGATTCATTGTTTCTTAGAATTCGTGGATGGGCACAACCATATTCGTGAAACATAGCTCTAGTGACAAATGTTTTATATGCAGAACCACACTCTGAAAGCCATGAATCCGTAACTAAACACGACTCAGAATGGACTAAAAGAGCAAATTTTAAAATGTCCTTCATATTTCCAATGGAGATGATGTCTATAAGGATCTCTAGCTTTTGGCCTTCCATACTATCAGAAAAAAATTAAATCCAATATAGCTGGGTCCTACCCAACCTATTGAGGTGGATATAAATGTTCTTTTATATAAATATAACGGAAGCTGCTCATCTATTCATTATAAAAAATTAAATAATGGCGAAATAATTCTAAGAGTTTGGCTAATGTATTATTCTAAATCAAAGGACTGTTTGTAACACAAGGTAAGTTCCTTCTGAAACAACTTTAATTTCACAAAATGCAAAATTGTTAAATATGTAGGTGAATGTATTAAATACTTAGCCGATCAGAATTTGAGTTTTAGAGACGAAAATACTCAGTTATACGAGAAACAAAGCGGAAACATTTTGGAATTAATTGAAACAATTGCAAAATTTAACGATACGACATCGGACCAAATCACTATAATTAGTAGAAGTACATTATGCGCGTTTTTGGCTGTTCATATTCAAAATGTATTAATTTCTCTTTTAGGACAAATAAAATTGACATGAAATTATATTGCAATTAAAGTTCAGGAGTTATTTTTTTTATTCCACTCCTAAAGCCACTACTACTTTGTCGCCAATTTTCTTTATAATATATTGATACTCATTCGCAGGCACTCGAAGAAACGTTGATTATTTTAAAAAGGTAATGGCATTCACCGAAGTGATTTCGCTTTTCATTCAAAGGATGTTGTCTTCTTTTTTCTATTTTTAATGAATTGCCACATTATTAAATTATAACTGATCAAGATATCATCTTCATCTGACGAAAATGAAGAGGATCTCATGTTTGGATGTTTATTGTTCGGTAGTTGAATACAATACTAAATACGGTTCGTCATTATGGACATACCCTCAGAATCACATATTTTACTCCGCTTTCGAGGTGGTTATGTTTTTGGCAATTTACTCTATTTCTCGTGCTTCAAAATGTTTTTGACGATGCGTTATAATGAAACGCTTTACACTATGCTGTTTTTGTTCGTTCCCTTGAGATTTTTTTGTCTATACGCTAAAAACTCAAAATATTTAGAAAATGGGAATTGTGTACACCATTCTTACTCTGCAAATTTTATAGAATGATTTCAGATCTGGTCGAAAACCAATTTTGTGTATTTGTATTTCTGGTTTTATTCTACGACTAGAAAAAATTTTTTCTCCGCGCTTTATATTTGTGTCAAAATCATTATAACCAATTCTATTGTTAACAACGATTCTATAACTTTTCTTCTTTAATGACAAATGCACACGTATTGGTCTAGGTTTGCATAGTATAGATAGAAACCGGGATCAAATTTTTATAGGAGAACTCTAAAAATGTTTAAACTGTAAAAAGTTATTGAACAAGGACGTATCTTTATAATATGTTTTCTCCTTTAAAATATTTTTGTAAGTAGCTCTCCGCCTGTCAGGTTAAACATGGCAAGGATATAGTGACAGTGAATGGAAGTAGATTTGGCAGTGTCAAATAAAGAAAATCGCTGACATGCCCAAAGGAACTACAAAAAGAAGATTTGTCTGGGGAAAGAGGACAGGAGAAAGAGCAAAACTAAATTATGCTTACATCTTTCATAATTTATCGCCATTTTCGAGTCGGCCGGTGTCAGTTACATGGTCGGAGGCTCGTCATAAAGCGGGCCGGATAAAACGCCCAAAAAGACACCAAAACGACCTTAGCCATCTTCCCATTTAAGCCGACTGCGCTGTCAATAAATTAAGATAACCGGGGCCGAAAAAAGCCAGAAATAATTAGCCCATGGCAGCCACCGTTTAATTCTGGGATTAATGTGGTCGGGAGCGGTGACATGGCAAAAAGTCCTGGATATTTTCAATGAATAGTGGGCATTTTATCGCGACGCTCAACATTTCTCCCCGTTAAAATGGATTTTCTACGTATGGATTGGCAGCTGAAAGGTTTCATACAGCGCATATAATGACCGCTTATTAGAGCTACAGAGGTAATTTGTTTTTAAAATTTTATTGTGTGATGTTTGTGTGAAACCTCTATTATTTCATTTTTAAGCTCCAGCAAACACAATATAATATCGTTTCAATATTTCGGATATTGAAAGCTACAATGCGCATTGAACACATTTTTTGTAAATTCAAAGTTATCCAATGGATATCCAAGGGCTATTTCGATTGCAGTTAGTCTTATATATTGACGTTAAATAACTGCCTCACTAGAAACAAATAATAATCACTGCTCTTCTGTAAAGTATTTAGTGTCATAGTTGTATTTGAACAAAATATTTAAAATTAGAACATATAAGTGTGTATTTTATTTAAATGCAAAATCGTTTATATTTGAGAAAATAGAAACTCCTTTCGGATTAGATAGATAGAATAGCTCCCCTAGAATTTGTTATTTTCAATGGAGAACTTTTAGAATCCTCAAATTTTTATAGCCATAATTTAGTTTTTGCCTCTTTAGTTTTTCACCTTACGGCTCCATTATCAGACCCTCGTCAACTAATTTAATATATTGATCTAATAAAAACAGACAATATCTCATGATAATTTGATAAATCTATTTTTTATTTTGCAATTATGCAAGAACTTGAACATTCAATATTACTGGGAAAATCCACATTAACATAAACTGGAAAATACATATATGGAAAATGATGAACATTTCACAATTTGTGGGAAGATTGGTTTACCAAATTTTTTTCGTCTTCTTTGTAGCGCTTATATTTATATAACATTGTTTGTATAGTGTCAAGTATTTTTCTATAAAAAAAAACACATTACTTGTTTTTGATGATTATATTCAAAAAAAACTATTAAGCCTTTTTGTCCTTAGTAGTGCAGTTGTACCTAGTGTGTGTGTACAATAGAGAGACACCAAGAAACCAACCCATATAATATATATATATATATATATATATATATATATATATATATATATATATATATATATATATATATATATATATATATATTCTACTTCCCTCGCCTATTGGCATGAAGAGCAAAAGTATTGTTTTGAACTGACACATTAATGGTCGCGCCGATATCTTTATCACGTGAGAAGTCAATATAACTATCGATATTTCTTGGGCGCACAATAGAAAAACATACGCTTGCACACAGAAGGGCCCATTTGCAAGTAAGATGCAATTAAACGAAATGCGTGTAACTCAATTCAAGAGTGGTGGTGCAGCGAGAATCAACCGGCTCAACAAGGTCCACAGTAAATTGCAATTTGCTGGAATCGGACCAGTAGATTTTATTGTGCTTTTATTGGTTTTTATTACAGCACAGCCTCATCACTCGAAGCCTTCGGTGTTTTGT
Source organism: Bruchidius siliquastri (assembly GCA_949316355.1). Classification (NCBI taxonomy): domain Eukaryota; kingdom Metazoa; phylum Arthropoda; class Insecta; order Coleoptera; family Chrysomelidae; genus Bruchidius; species Bruchidius siliquastri. Next base: position 24,023,959 of record OX438532.1, on the reverse strand, counting down.
ACGCTGGCTTTTAGAGCTTCATCAATGGCACTTACGGAAGCTGGCGGCAATAAATTCTCTTCTTTTATATACCCTATAAAATCAGACAGACCGTTCTATAAGTAAAAGTGCCATCGCGTCGCGACTGTTCAGAAACCGCTGAACACTGCTAGAGAAATTAGTAAGATAATGACTCGATAGTAGGTGGCTGTGCATCGAACTTTCAAAATGAAGTACAGGACAATGCAAAAATGTGTTTACTGTTTTTATATTAAGTAAAATGCATTGACTTTGGCACCTGATATATTAAGTAAAATGTTATGTCGCAAGCTATGGTAAAAACACCTTACATCTCAAGTCAAACGTACGCTAAGCTTAATGCTCAAGAGTTCGGCCACAAATTTATAATAAAAAACTTTGTTTCCTTCAATGTTGTTAGTTGCTGAAAAACTACCCTTCCGATAAAAAAATTAAATCATAGAAAAAATACAGAATGTACATCATTGTTTCTCCCATTGTACCATGTACCATGTATGTAGGATCAATCGATTATTAAAACAATACTATAATTATTCAATGAAAAGCGTGTTTTTGAAAAAACAAACATCGTGGAAATTTAATTACATCCAAGATAGAGATTTTCCGTCACGACTAACACGCTTACTCCAAAACTATAAGTATTGCTGGCTTCTTTATTTAACGAAATATTTTAATGTCGAAATATTTACTTCTGGAAGTAATTTCGACAATTCAATAGTTACCCATTTTTGTTTTTATACATGTAGTCTTTTGTTTGGATGCTATACTAAAGGCATATATCAAGTATTGTCGTTTCAAGGTTATACGAGAATACCACCGAGCTGTATAATGGAATTTTGTCATTAGTAAGTACTTCCAAATATTCGCAAAAATAAAGATATCTAATTGTATCAAAATGATGCATTAAAGCATTGTATGATAAAACTAATGCTCATGAATGTGTTATCTTTCAATTCTAGTAGCTAGATGCATTCGTATTACCGAACTAATAATTGGGAAAGATAAAAAGACGTTTTCGCCAGGGACTGTTCAACCATTGCTTTGAAAGGTATTTCCGTAACGCTATTATTCCTTTTACCTTTGTAACTTGTATACAGTTCAAATTTTGCTTATACTTAAATGGCCATTTAGTGATACTATCTTTGAACAAATTCGTCGAAACGCTGCCATTGTTGGCGAAATGTGGAAAATGCCGCCATCAGAGAAACTAAAATAGCTTTTGTAGTATTTTCTAGTCTAGTTTCATTCATATTTGGCTTACTAGCGTCTGACCGGCAATCAGATGTGATGCAAATCCTGCAGTACGTTTTTTCCAAGTTTCTGAATAGGTACGGATTTTTATATCAGTTTCCATCTTGCGGATTAATAAGTTATAGTTTTAAAAAATACTTTAAGAACAACCGCACGAAAAAGTAAACATAATTTTTTATAATTCATACTTTTTGTTAATTTTATTGTAAAAGAAACGTCAGGTGCTTATAATTACATTTTTTTGGCTTACTCTACTCTTACAAATATTTGTAATGTAATATTTATACCAGTTATTATAAAGGACTTGCAATGATGTTTTACAATTAAATCATATTTGAAAATATGTTCCATAGTTTGCTCTTAAAGCATTTTTGTTTTGTTTTTTGAATTATAATTTATTTTCCATTTCTTAGTCCTAGAACGAACTTAAAAATAAAATATAGTAACTACAACACTCATGTTTTGGCCAGCAAACAGCCGAGAACCCCATTTTCGAAAATATATTTTTTCCAAAAAAATTTTGTTCAAATTTTGAATAAAAAAATAAATTAGTAATAGAGATAGTCGTATTATTATAGAGGATCTCATATGATGGAAATTATGGCTTTATACAAAATGCAGTGTACATTTTAGGTACAGGTTAAATCCATTTTGGCGTCTGAAGGTCTATAGTCTGAGGTACAAACTATCCATTAGTTAGTAGTGGTCTGCTCAATAATCAAAAAAATGGTGAAAGTACGAGTATTGTAGTTTAGTACCTGTCGCTATAATGATGAATGTGCTAACGGCTGACAATAACGTTGACTACTGTCGATGTCGCCAACTATACAACATTAACGAAACGAATCCTGAATAACAACAAAAGCGCTTATTCTTCTAACACCAATCACCCATTTCGATAGTTTGCCCTGTGTTACATTTACAAACCGGCCATTTTTTTTAAAAACTGTGTATTTGCAGACCTAAACTATAACTCGGAAGATTTCCAGAAAACGATAAATCTACAGTTTAACTTGGGTTGGCGACAGTGACGTAAACCGTCCTTTAAAATCATTTCACTCATTGTGCTGACTGGGACGGAAGTAGTGGATAAATGCTATTTATTACCTAAAACTCTTCGTGATAAAGTATCGCATCTCCGTGTTAATACTAGGGAAAACCTAATCAACCTAGTAACTTCTCATTTTGACCAAATAAAAAACATTATGAAGATTCCACCAATGTTCACTACCAATATCAAGGTATAAGTTTGGAAGGGACTCATGTTGACGTCACACATATTTTCGATATCAGACAGAATTGCATTTTAACATTAGAAAAGTTTATCTGATTTTATATGGGAGAGAGAAGCGTGGATTTTAGCCGCGTAGACCACACCGGCCCAATACCAAGCCGCCGCGACGCAATGTGACAATCTTAAAGCAATATTATGTCTTAAGATTCCTCGATGCAGTAAATATTTCAGTTAAATGATTTATCATGCCATGCGGAAGCACGTACAGTCGTACACTCTGCTTCTCGTCTTTCTAAGTATTTATTTAGCATTTGAGGATTTTGTGGCAGCGGTCTGTTTGTCGGTTGATTTGTCTGTCTGTCTATTTGTCAGCCTGTTGGCGTTTTTGGTGAGGCATCGATTGTGAAGCATCTATGTCGCGAAAATTACCACACAAATATTTAATCGAGCCAATCGAGGCACCGGTCAAGATCTATAATCAACATCATCGTATACTCCTAAGGGTAAAAAGAATAAACAAAATAATTGGGTTTTCTACAAAAAAAAACAATTATCTGACGAGGTTTTGGAAATTAAAAATTATAAACCTATCGTATTCTAGGCACATAATAATGATTCTGTACGTTGCAAAAATTTTTGATGGGCAGAATTGTAAACAGTATCGAGAACGCGATCCACACACGAAAGGAAGCAAAACCTAACCTAATTTGTTGCTACACAAAAAGTTATTTCCATAATAATTTTTGTACTAACAAACTAAAAATACCTATTGGGTTATTTGTCTATGTCTATTCATCTCAATTCAATCGATTCTTCGTCATGTCAACAATGCCTTGAGAGACAACCACATGATAAGTTTAAGAATTATATTCTCCTTCTTAATTATGTATATCTGTTGCCTGAACATCCTCGACGATGGTATTACAAAAAATGGTAAAAGCATTCGTTGAAGAATACACAAACTTCATGCCCGGCTATTCTCCCCCTGGGACGCTCTTGATTTAGACGTATGGTAATTTCGGATTGGAAGTATTCAGGCATATGCTAGCATCTCCTACCTATGCAATCGATAATACCTCAATGTGCAATACTGGTTGCCCAAAACATGAATAGAAATCATAACCTAATTTAAAATTTATTTTGATCTAAAATGTCCCTTTTAACTAAAGTTGTCAGACAAAAAATACCCAAAATATTTGCAAAAAATATTAGAAAACTTTCAGCTCAAAATGAAGGCGGACAGCATAAAGATGGCGAAACACATTTTGGATTCCAAAAAGTTAAAGAAAGCGAAAAGCAATATAAAGGTATAAAGCTAATCTTATCCCAAGCTCAAATATATTGAAGTGTTTGTTGCAGTTCACAAAGTTTTCGAAAATGTTGCTCAAGACTATGACGTCATGAACGATGCAATGTCACTAGGAATACATCGTATTTGGAAGGATTACTTTATGTGCTCTCTATCCCCAACACACAATACAAGATTGTTAGATGTTGCAGGGGGAACAGGTATGTACCTCATTGTTCAAAGATATTTTGTACACATAGTACTTATCGTACAATAACACTTATTGGTCCTCAATTATATGTAATCATCCATGCAGTAGCTTATTTTATTGTTAGTGAATGAATAAACCACAGCAAACAACATCAGTTTCATAAAATTCAAAAAAGAATTGTGCTACAAGTGGGCTATTATTAAAACACCTTTCCACAGTGTGTAGGGAAAGTTTCCACAGTGTGTAGGGAAAGGGAGAGTGTGTTTATTTCATTATTTATTGTGCACGTGTTCATATACCATCTATCCAAAATTCTGTGCACATTGAGCTACTGTATGTTGACAAGGTCAAAATAATTTAGTTGAGCCAAACTTATCTACATCCTGAAGTGTTTCATCTGCCTGTGAAAACTTTGAGTCTTCAAATATGGACTAAACACTCAGTTTTTAATACAATAAAATCAGCAACACTTCTTTCAATTTCTATGAAACTTTGTATTCAAATATGTTCAATGTTGTCTCTTGATCAAAGTGAAAGTCTGACAGTTAAGAATCTGTCACTTTGGGAAACTTTCAGTGCTCCTGATCACTCACCACAGTTACCATTGTAGAAGCCAACAACTACAACAATTAATTCACAAAATCCCTATCCATAAAATGTTTCAAATAACTTCTTTACAAAAACGTTGGCGAGAAACTTATTTAAAAAATAGAACGGTTTTTACTGAATATTAAAAATGAATAACCTTAGTCTAATTTTGTTTTCTCATTTTCTGTCTTGCTGAGAACAATGGAAAATAAAATGGTAAAACTGATTAGGATTAATGAGTTCATTTTTCTTACTCAGACCATAACAGATACTCTTTCTGGAGATAAAATTGCTTTCCTTAAAAAAAATTAGAGGCCTCTAGGGTTCTTAACAAAAAGGATATGAAGAAATTCAAAAGATTACAGTGGTTTCCCTTCCCCCCTCATTCTTTCAGTTTTAATTATTCATTTTTATTGTGTTTCAATCACATCTCATTACTAAGTTTGACAAAATCTGGAACGCGTTTTTGACTTATTCAATCTTTCTATTTATTGATTCAGCATTCAAGCATTTGCACAGGGAAATGTAGATCTTTAGCATATAGGCCAAACACATAACATAGCTCTTGCATTTTTAATGTATGTAGGCATTCAATATCCAATATTAACAGTTAGCCAGACAAAAAATATATCCTAACAGTATACATATATGTATAGAAAATAAAATTTCCAAATTCTAAATGCCACTGCAGAGCTGTGTGTGTATATGTAAATAATTATTACTAAGTTATAAGATAAAATAATCATATTGTATTGTATGTACATATACATTTCCTTTTCCTTTTTTTAACATACCTACATTAAACTTTGTAGGTGATATAGCTTTCCGATTTATTGACTATGTCAACACTGAAAACCTGAGTAATTGCCATGTTACAATAACAGATATAAATGCAAATATGCTAGAAGTAGGTAAAATACGAAGTACCAATTTGAAACATGACCCTACCCTAATTGCTTGGCAAGAAGGAAATGCAGAGCAATTACCATTCAAAAGTAACTCCTTCAATGCATATACAATTGCATTTGGAATTCGAAATTGCACTCACATAGATAAAGTTTTAGAAGAAGCATATAGAGTGTTGCAGCCTGGTGGAAGGTTTATGTGTTTGGAATTTAGTCATTTAGAAAATGTTGCTGCCCAGTGGTGAGTGATAACATTTTTGTGGTGTAATATAATGCAGACCTAGATCTAAAAAAACAAAAATTTTGTATTTTTTGTTCAGTAATTACTTTGTAGCATGTTAATTGAAATCCAAAATAAACCACTCCCCCAAAAAATCTGGGTCTGCATTTAATACATATCAGGAATTTATATGCATTATCTAATACAAAATACCAAAAAAAAATGTCAGCAGAACAGAACAAAACATAGAATGACTGCAACCTACTTTTAATTAGTAGAACTTATTTCGGAATCAGATTCAAGAATGGCCTGCAGTTTAGAGAATTGAACATGAGTAACCAATCCAAAGCACTTGAAATATTGTAATTAGCAAAAATATGTTTTAATTTTATTCATTTATTCCCCATTCAAAAATATATAGAAACAACTATTTTAATTATTATAAAATACTAGCTAGCTGGATAGGTTGCATAAGGACGCCAGATGATTTGAGAATTTTCATCTTTATATTCATATTAGGAGTTAGATGCTAGCTTATACATTTTGAATTTTTATTGTATAACTTTACATTTACACAACTCGGTCACAATAATGGAAGAATGCCACCAAGTTATAGCATCAATCTACATAAATGTCAATGCTTAAATATTATTTTCACTCCTCAAAAAACAAATAGTAAGTCTAGTTAATACGAAAACATTACCAAGAATGTTATACACCTCAAGTATAATTTTTTTATCCCACTAATTGCTCATCCTATTCTCATTTACTATCATATATATATATATGGCAGTCTTAGATGTTTATAATGATTATTCACTATCAATTATAGGGTCTCACATATGATTTCTCAATATGTTGTGTTCTAACATCTGACAAAAGTTCTTTTTCCAGGGCATATGATCAATACAGTTTCCAAGTAATACCTGTTTTGGGGCAACTTATTGCAGGTGAATGGAAAGCATATCAGTATTTAGTAGAAAGTATTAGGCAATTTCCTAATCAGGTAATTTATAGTTAATAATCTCATGTCATTAGTTAGAACTAATATTATTTCAGGAAAACTTCAAACAGATGATTGAAGAGGCAGGATTTAGACAAGTGTCATATGAAAATCTAACTTTGGGTGTAGTTGCTATACATTCAGGTTTTAAATTATAATATATTTACAAAAAGTAAGATTATTTATTCATTAATGAAATGTTAACTAAATAACCATCAATTTCACATGTTTACATTTTACATAATTCTTAAAACCTAAGTAAAAGTTTTTGCAATCTGACGAATGCTGCATTTCCACATCACAAAAAATACTATCTTTAGCTAAAGAGATTATCTGCCACGACCAGCTGGGCCACCTTGTTGATTTTGCCATGGACCACCCCTACCTCTCATAGGGGGAGGTTGTCCTCTTCCTCTACCACGAGCTACAAAGATGTTATTGTTAAACTCATCCTGATTACGAAAATGTAGCAGTGCTTTATGCTGTCATAAGTGAAAGTGTAGCTTCCAACAAAATGTTGAATCCAAAACCTAGGCGATCTACTTTTTCAACAACTGATCTCCAACTGTCACCCTCTATGGGAATGCCGATTGGCAACTTTCTCTTAACTCTTTCCTTAACAACTTTATATAGCATATGTACTCAAAAAAGTGATATGCAAATGTTATTGTATTTGTGACTATCTCTTGATAAAATTAACATCATTAACAAAAATGATTCATTGCACCAAATTAGTACTTATGTATAGAGTAATTCAGTGGTTTTGTATAGGATTCTCTAAAATCATGGCATAGGGATTTCATTAATTCAAGGTAAAGTTGATAAACTTGAATCTATTGCCAAGTGCAAATAACAAATACCTCTATCTTTTGTTTCTCAATGATACCTTGTATAAAAGGAATCTGAAAGATTCAAACATTCATAATGAAAAATGCATCTATTCCAATTATTAAATTTTTTTACTATACTCCTGAACTAGATGTAAAATAAATTGCAAATTAATCAGCAGATTTCTTCTGTATTTGTCAGTTATGCCTAAATTCAAAGAATATTTCCTTTGATTAATTAACTACAAATGGTAAAACTACATAGAAAAAATTATTGAGAATTGTGAGTCTGAATATAAAATCTCACTTTACCACACTAGTTGTTTGTGCCCTATAAAACATAATGAACAAAAATTCAGTATATTGATAATAGCCTTAACTATAATCATTAATCAGCATAGTTGCAACAAAAATGGAATTTAAATTTGAAATTAGAAAAAAAAAGTGAGACAGTAGTAGCAGATTAAAACTGAATTCAGAAGTCAATGTATGAATTATGAGGCAAGGGACTTTAAATCAAATAATAGTGGAAAAGACACATTCTTATCAATTTAAGAACATTATGTAAAGTATAATTAATCGACTACAATAAGGAAATGCTTCATAAAACAGCAAAATAATCCCCAGGAATAAAATATACTACTTGTTACTTAAATGGGAATATTAGAATGAGGAATTTCAACACTAATGTAGTAACCAACTAATACATGAACATATAAAACACAATTGCAATAAATGCCAGTTTTTTTTATTGTAATGTAGCTTCTAAAACCCATCAGATTCATTGCTGTTTAAATATGAAAACCATCTTTATGTTTAGAACATATACTATAATGGTTGGATTAGCTGTAGCTTTTTTTTAAGGATGAAATTGAAAATCCTCTAGTTTGAGTAAAATCAAAACTAAAATTTTATTGTATTGACTTTAAATTCAGATGAATGTTACCTACATAATCTTAATGGAACTTACATAAAAATATAATTTGCAATACTAAAGTGTCACTAGTTTCAACAAAAACCAAATACAATAACCTTACACACAAATAAAATTTTCAAATAACATGAAAAATAGATGTATATATTTAATGTGGATTTGTTATTGGAAAAACAACTACCTTGAGCTCGAAGTATTGCAGATTTTCCTCTACCGGCAGTTCCCGCCTTTGTTTGTTTCTTGAACATTGGTGCATTTTTCAACATATCTGGTAGAATTAGGAATCTAATTTTTGAACCTCTGATGTAAACGTTTTCCAGCTGAGCAACTCGGCCGTCTCTATAAGTTACAGTTATTTGGGTCATTTGACAATTCATATTATCCTCTGCTTCTATAAGTTTTCCTCTGTAAACTTCGCCGGTTATTGTTTCACAGGTCACAATATGACCTTCTGCTTCATGCAGTACTTTAATTGGTACACCGATCGACATATTTTAACCAACTTTTGATAAATACAATGTAATATTATTATAAAATTCCTAGATGCTCAGGATGTTTTAAGAAATTAATTTTTCTTCACATTCAGAACTCTAGACTATAAATATTACAGGGGGACGCTTTTCTGAAGTTTGGTGTGTCATATGTCATGTCATTCACAGAATATATAAGGATGTCATTTACACAAAACGAAAACATACCCCAATGATCGTTATCAAACATAGTGGGTAGAAGTAAGGAGAACCAAAAGTATCCCTTAGAAATAGTTAATTTACTGTAGCGCCAGTGTAGCACGTGGGTAAATTTTAAAGGAAGCACCGGAAAATACTGAATAGGAATAGAGAAGTAAACAAGAAAAAAATATCTTGGAATATGTTTTATATCAGTAAGCACTATAAAATCATGAAAAAAATAAATGCCAACGAAAATTGATCAATTACCACGCATCTCGCAACTGTTTTTTTAGGATATATTTACGAAATTATTTTGGACTACGTAAATCTTCAGGTTGTGTATAGTGTTGTATTATCAACTACTCTAATCCACAAAACATATGCAGTGCAGAAGATACAATTCCGGAATTCCCTGTGATCTATGGGGAAACACGATGTCATTGTCAAGCGTCCATCATTTTGGTGGGTAAACATGGTTGCCAGATTAGCAAGATGTGACACTGCCATATTGATGTATTTATCTGTGGTTGGTATACTTATCTTGGGACAATCATTGAAATAATTACAATATGAATATTTGATTGGTTACTACGAATAGTACCCATCAAATAATTAATCTGACAGGCTTAGCTAATCGATAAAGGGCAAGCAAAATAACTAATATAAATGTTTAAACATATTATATTCCGTAAGCTCCGATCCTTGTTGTAACCTATAAAGAATAGAGTAAACATAAAATTTGTTAAGTAAGAAATAATTGAATGACTATGAGAAAATAGTATTCTCAGATTCAATATATCCCCTTGAATTGTTGGAAAAGGGGTAGTAAAAGTTCATAATAGAGCCACAATTAATGTATAATGACCGTAACCAAAACTGAACCAGACAATCGTTTATAATACACGTCTTGTGTTGTTGACCTCCCATGATCGAATCCCTTTTCCGCTGACAGATGTCCGGGGCCTCGCGTCCGCGAAAATTGGTATGCCTCGTACCGAGGTCCCGGCGCCTATCCCGCCATTCAACATTTGACTACATATGTTTGAGCTACGCTATGACACCTGAATAGTCTACTAGGATAACGTAATTTCCATACCACCCTAGCGGTTCGCTAAGTAAAAATGCAATAATAACAATAAATAAAACAAAAGCAATCTTTCTCGAGAAACCGTTGTGTAATCGGAGTTAAAAAAGGGAACTCAACAAATCCGCAAGTTCATGCAATTAGTATCTGAAGACCACCAAAAATATTTTTTCTCATTTTTTTATAGAATAAATTTAAACAAGGAAAGGAACAATAATTTCATTCCAATGAAATTTTCGAAGTCACCGGAATGCCAGCGAGTGGCAAAATGCGATTATTTAATTAATAATCCTATGACTTATTAGCTGTCTGAATTCGAAAATCTTTGTTATAAGAATATTTAAGCACTTGAATGCGGCATCAAGCTATAATCCTAAATTATCACTGTCTTTACAACTGTGTGTACATATATTATGCACCCCTGTCTAGGAAGACATGTTTTTTGCATAGTACCATGCTCTGCTTGAGATTTTTTTTATAAATACCTTCACGTAAAGGCATAAAGCCTGCCTGTCACGCTTCACGAGTGCTTCTAGAGGATAGATATCTATTCACATTGAGTTTAACACCTAGTACCTCATTCCACAACGCAAAGTTTGTCCAAAATAACTAGTTTTGGAAGAGACACGTTCGAGGCGTTGTAACCTGGATCTGGTGAGGATGCGCCTTTCTGGTCTTTCCTGTACTAGCGACTCTTAGTGTTATGCGAGACAGCTCGATCAACATCTGCCATGATATTTTCCATATAAAGATATAGATGTTTTAGACCTTTTTAAGGTCAGGCGCATCCACAAGCCGTATCGTTCGTATCAGGATTGTGCCCAAATGCTCTAGGGAGTACTTCGGAGCTTATCCCCACATAAGTGAGAAATACTTCTATGGTCTGATCGGGGCCTGGTAGGCAAAATAGTTAAAATGTTGGTTCTCAGGGTCGACAACAAGAGCTAAAAATGGCCTACTTGTCAGGCTTTGTAGCCTCACTCCTATGGCCTTGTACAGTATAGAAGTAACTCTTCCCGAGAATACAATTTCGTGGAGCGCTAGATAATTCCCAGCTTAGGCTGGGATGACCGACCAAGCGAAACCTGCAACATGCTCGTACCATGACATTTTATGTTTGATGTAATTCTCACAAGCTTGATGGGAGATAATTCAAGTATAGGGCATCTTTCCTCCCATCTACACGGCTCGCAGACCAGCATGCTATTTCTTTGTAAGGGTTGTCCGATTCTTATCCGCGTTAAACTGAGCCATCTTTACATTCTCATTTCATAATTTTCTCAATTTCCTTATTAATCTGAACAACTTACTGCCCTCGCCGAGGTATAGGGTCTCTCGGGATGATAGTGGTTTAGCCGGTGTCATGCAGGAAATAGGGTGATTCCATTTTTTAGATACGATTAGATTTTATTTCCAACATTTCGTTGATGTACAGCAAAAACAGCATTGGAGAAAGGCCAGGTCCCAGAGGAACGTGCGCATCGATGGTAAACACATCAGAAACATATCCATCCACCACCATAAATAAATTGCGATCAATTTGGAAAGTAATTCAACTATTGGCACAGACCTGGCAGCAAGCTTGATGAGAAGTTTCTCATGCCACACCCTATCGAATGCCTTCATATGACTCTGCTTGAAGCTCAGTTGCTCTGCATATAATATTTATGACCTAGGTCAGAAGATCTCCCGTGGATCTATGCTTGCGGAAACCATATTGGCGATTGTTGATGATGTTATGTTTGTCCAGGTACTCCAGAGGCTGCCATAACCTTGGACATGCATCAGAGAGCAGGTTCAAAGGTCTATAGTTCTCGTCTTTCAGTAGGGGATACTCCTTGGTATAGAAGGAGGGAGGATCTGTTCAAAAAGTGTCGTGCCATACGATTATCTTCAAATTTTCCTCCAAACGTTCAGACGACTAACATTTTCATGTAATTAATTTTTGGTTTACATTGGAGAAAGGTGCCCTTGAAAATTTTGTTGGATTGAAAGTATTGATCCTGTAAATTTATTCTATGAAAAATGGAAAATAAATACCCTCTGTTTCAGGTATGTACAATGTTGGCCTTTTTATTATTGGAGTCTACTTTTCCTAATCATTTTTCACAATGAAACATTCCGAACTCTGGAATCAAATTCAAATGTAAATTTAGTTAAAAAGATTATATAACTAATACACAATTTCACAAATATAACTCTTTTTCTCTCAGTGAAGCGTTTCGATTTAAATCATCGTCAGACTGTCAGATTTATATATAACTCGAAACGTGTTACTGAAAGCAAGAGTTTTATTTGTGAAACTGTCTGTTAATTACACAATCTTTTTATTTGCATAATAGAAGAGTTTCTCCAAATAAAAAAAAATGTAAATTCCCTTCTTGTACCAATACACATTATTATTATCAAGCTTCTATCCAGGAGCAAGTCGCGAAGAAAAAATTATCATTCACAAGGATTGTAAAAAGTTTTTTGTGGAAAAATATTAGTGGGTTGTTTTCAGATACTAATTGCATGAATTGAACATTTTATGAAAATCAATATTCTCAATCTGATTACAAAATCACTGCTTTTGTATTGTTAATTATTTTATTGCTCCTAATGTTTTTTTTACTCGGCGAACTGCTAGGGTGGTGGAGAAATTATGTTATACGAGTAGAGTATTCAGGTGTATTAGCATAGTTCAAAAACCTGGAATCCGAAAATTCTAGTTTCTTATAGTCTTTCCTTTATTTCTTACTTAACAAATTTTATCTGTTTATTCTTTACAGGTATCAACAAGAAACGGAGACCAAAAAGTATACTTATAAATGGAATCGCGTCATTGAAGGAAAAAGAGTTTCATTTGTGAAACTGTGTGTTAATTACACAATATTTTTATCTACATGATGGAAGAGTTTCACCAAGTAAGAGCATCTACAATCTACATGTATAAATTGTTTTCAGTTTATTTTTCTCTAGAATATAACATTATTAAAAATTTATATCGTTTATTTTGCTTGCCCTTTATCGATTGGCTAAACTTGTGAAATTAATTATTATTTGATTGGTACTATTCGTAGCAAACCAATCAAATAATATTTTGGCAATTATTTTAATGATGATGGGAAGGAATAAGTATACCAACTATAGATCGGCTTGGCACTGTCGCATAGAACTCTTGCCAATCTGACAAACATGTTTACCCACTAAAATAATGGTCCCTTGACAATGACATACGTCCATCGTGTTCCCCACAGATAACAGAGAATTGTATCTTCTTCACTGTATACATTCTGTGCTGTATATGTTTTGTGGGTTTTGTGGTGTAACCCGCTCAGTGTTACCAGGTCTACCGATTTTTCGGTAGATCTACCGATTTCAGACGTTCTACCGAACTACCGATTTGAACGCAAAATCTACCGAAAAAAATTAATTGTTTTTTGTAATTTCAGCTAAAATTGCTGTTGCACTAATCACAGCTAAGCTTTTTTTAGTTTTTATACAAACATAGCTAACATGTCAAGAGGTTTTTTTATCAATATAATGATCATATTATGTACAAACTTTGTTTGGTTTTTATAAATAAAGACTTCCTCACAACCATGATTTCATTTTGCTATTCATACTATATTATACCTAACCCTATGTTCTCTTTGAGTGTGTGTGTGTGGGTGGCGGGGGGCATAGCGTTTTATGGGCTATTTACTTTGCCGACATGAAATTTTGATGTGCCACCACTAAATTCATTTCTACTCCATCTACCGAAATCTACCAAATAATTTAGAACGATTCTACCGAAAACAACCCGATGGCAACTGGCAACTCTGAACCCGCTGTCAAAGTCATATTGTGTAATTGTGTTGACAATTCATATGATTAGAGGAATAAAGAGAATATATTTTTAATTTTTCACATCTTTTTTATGTTTGACAATGAAGTGATTGAGACTGAAGTCATAGGTATATAGAATATAATAAAGCTTTGCAGTATTATAATACTGCATAGTGCTAAAGAGGTTTAATTTTTGTGTTATGTTTCAGACAATCAATCTGCAGCAGCAGCAGCTATAGATCATTGTTACATGGAAGACAAAGTGATAAATGGTAAAGAAATAAGCCCTAGGGCCCCTAATTTACATCCCCCAGGCCTGGATTTTTTCTCCATGCCTCTGGTCACTGTTTTTCTAAAAATACTTGTAGCAAAGCTGTATATATGAATATATTGTTTCATTTTTTTAGACAATGGATCTGGTGCATCATCATCAACAGTAGCTGTGGATCATTGTTATATAGAGGAAAAAAAGAAAAATGGTGAGTAAAAATAAAGATTTATTGTATCTGTGCATCAAAAAATGTTTGCTGGGTAGCTTACAGTTAGAACCGTAATTTAATGAGTTCAAAGTATTTGGGTCATTTTTCTGCCAAAGATTTAGAAGAAAAAGTTTGAAATTGATTTTTTTTTAAATTTTACAGACAGCATCTTGTATCTTTCCAAAAAATAACTGGAATATTGCTTTAGCAAAAGTGGATTGACAAAGTAATCAATATTTGGGCTTTTTACTCAAAACAAAGGCATACTGCAAAAAATTTATAATACAAAAACCTACTTTGTATTGATTATTATTTTTTGTACAATTTTGAAAAACTGTAACGTCAAAAAAGTCTGAAAATATTTCAATTACTGTAAATCTAGTATACCTACATATTTTCTCATCTATATTTTTTGTAGATTGGGGTAAATACACTCCTCAGATGCTGCATACTCCCAAGTCTACTCCGCTTCAAACAACAGACTCTTCAGCATGTAATCATGGTAATAATTGCTATTTAGTCCAGTGAAATGTTTAAGACAAAGTTTATTTCCATTTCAGGTAAAAGGTTACCATTCATAAAAAATCCGTTATCTCGCAAGATGGTAACATGGGCTGAATCAAAGGTAGAGCTGGCAGAGATACAAAAAAAGTGCTATCTTGAGCAGCACCAACTGAAGATGCAGCTCATGCAAGAGGAGCATGAAGAAAGATTGAGATTGTTGAAATATGAAAGTGAAATTAGGATTGAAATAATGAAACAATCTAAGAAACTAGATGTATAATATAGTTCTATAGTCATAAGGATATTTAAATTTACTTTCTAATAATTTTATTATTACTTAGTTTAAGATTATTATATACATAATAGATATAACTAGTATAAAACACATATATACAGTTCCAATTCAAATTAAGGGAATATAAATCTTCATTGGATCATTCATATACATTAACATGCAATATTTAAAACATTATACTAACAATTATATTCAAAATTCAATATATTGATTGACAAATTTACAGATGCTTTATTTTCAAATTCTCTACAATAAATTAGTAAAGTAATCTGTGATAAGAGCATGCCTTACTCTGTTATTGAGTCCATTAATGTTGCGATTGTTCCTTTGCACAGGTACATCTGCAACTTAGTTTAAGGCTTCAAGCACTTCATCATTTAAAACTGGTTCAGGATCACCTCTTGTTTGTGCAATGTTATGCAGAACTGCAGTTGCAACCACAATTGCCTCAACTTTCTGATGATCCAGACGAATTCCTAAAGCAAGTATTGGAAATCTACGTTTCCACACACCAAAACATCTTTCAATAACATTCCTAGTCCTTATCTGGGATTCATTATACAGATGCTCTGCTGGAGTCTGAGGTCCCAATACAGGTGTTAAAAGATAAGACTTTATGGCATATCCACTATCACCCAGTAAGAGACTACCTCTGTAATGATTGTTCTCAAACTTTCTTCTAACAGATGAATTTCGAAAAATTTGAGAGTCATGTGTTGCTCCTGGCCATCGGCAAACAATATTCTGAAACTTAGGTTCTGCATTACATATGCACTGGACATTGTATGAGAAAAATCCTTTACAATTTCTAAATGTTTCTGCCTCATTTCCTCCTGGTGACTGTATTTTTATGTGAGTGCAGTCTAGAGCACCTATGCATTTTGGAAACCTGCTTATCCTAAAAAACTGTTGTTGATTATAATGTATTTCTTCACTTCTTTCTGGCATAGATATATATCTATTTATTAATGAGGCTATTGCAACTGCCACCTTATATACCATCCTACTAGCAGTGGATTTGTCAATGCCAAGAAAGTCGCCGACTACTTGTAACATTGAGCCTGTTGCAAAAAACCTTAGGGTAAGGAGCACCATCTTAGCAGCAGTTAAGGCATGATGCCTGCAAAAGCAAAGCTTATGAAATGTTAATTTTATTTGTTGTAAGTGTAGGGTTACCTTTCAGTTTGTGGTGAAATTTCATCATGTATCTCTTCTATAACAAACAGTACAATTTCTTTTGATAAGCGAAATCTATCGCGAAATTCGTTATTATTCCACTTTGTGAAGTGGTCTTCACGATTTCTGTAGATTTGTGGTTCTCTAGGATATTCTACTAAATTTACAAATTCAAGAAAATCTTCGTCGTCGGTAATATCACCAAAGTTTTCCATTATTTAATATAATTACAAGAAAACAAGCACACAATTTTTTTTTTGTTTACAATCACTTTACAACATTGAAAACAAAACCACAGCATAAAACGATTAACGATGAAACATTCCCTACAAATTAGGTTAGCTTGGGCCATAAAACGTCTTTGGTTTGTTGAACCGACGTTAAACGGTCACAAGCCACGGTCTAACTTGAACCAGGTTTAAACTG
Organism: Bruchidius siliquastri; assembly: GCA_949316355.1. NCBI lineage: Eukaryota > Metazoa > Arthropoda > Insecta > Coleoptera > Chrysomelidae > Bruchidius > Bruchidius siliquastri. The sequence continues at coordinate 24,007,032 of OX438532.1, read as the reverse complement.
TCACATGTCTGTGAACTCCGTTGCGAGTCCGTTCGTACAACGACAAAATGGCAGTGAATTCGGTTCAAAGTTGAACCGTAGTTAAACTCGGTTCGTACAACTGGCCCTAGGTAGTTTTAACATCCATCTATATTGTTGATGTATATGTAGTTGAAAATGAGTAATCACCAATACATAAAATCTACAAACCCATTTGAAGAGGAAGACATCGATGATGAACTTTTTCTCAGGAATTCTAGACGATCAACGTCTAGAGTGAACATTCCACCCACTATAGATGAACAAATGCAGTCTTTCGCTGAGAAGAAAAAGGCTATAGAAGATCGAACAATTAATAGCACTGAAAAAAGCATAAACATATTGAGAGAATCTGAACAAATAGGTATAGCCACAGCAGAGGAATTGATGAGACAAAGAGAAAAATTAGAGAAAACAGATAAGCAATTGGATGAAATTAATGCTACTTTGCGATTCTCTCAAAAGCACATAAATGGGATTAAATCTGTGTTCAGCAGCCTAAAAAATTATATGTCTGGTAAAAATGATGTTAGTCCATCTACATCTAGTTCAACACCAAGTACTGTTAAAGTGAGTATATTATTTCATTATTGTTTCCAATAAAAGTTCAAAATATAAAACTTCACTGAAAAGTAATTTATTATATTCCAACTGGTGGCTAATTGAAATCACATATGTATTAATGAGTATCATGGATGATGTTACTCCAAATAACTCGTCTAAGAATGAGACATGCAGTCCAATCACTGATGGGCTGACAACATTATTATGCTACCAGCAGATGAAGGGAATTCTAATAATCAATAAGAATCTGACTACAGCCATAGATACCAGAATATATAAATAGTCAATCAAAAATAAAAATGAACTGACAAATCTGGAAAGGAGATCCATTACTAGTCATTCTGGCAAACCACCCCTTTAAGTCCATAAACATAATATATCCTTAAGACAAATAAAGTTCACTCAACTCATTTAGTAGATATCTGCTAACTATTCTAAACTAAATCATATATTAGATTAGACAAAGTTGAAATCAGAAGACGTAACAGACTTACTTATGTTTGCCTAGAGTCAAGATGTTTCTAATGCAGCCCTGTTTAGCCTATTTTTGGTGAAATACTTTTGAACTGTATAAAAAAACATATATAATAGGATAATTCAGCCAATGGTGTGGTGGTGGTATGAGGATGATGTTTTTGCTGAATTGCCACAAACAGTTTTCCATCCATATCCGAGCAAAAATTGCCATAACTTTAAAATGAACCACTTTGGCTTATCAACTCACAGGAAAATTTATGAATGTGTTTGTACATTGTATTCGATCTTCTTGTCTGCCTTCAAAATCCATAATTTGATGGAGTATTTTATTTCAGCAATCAACATCGAACCAAAACCTAGATGAAAAATTATCCACATATGATCGTTACGAAAATCATCCCTCTACTAGGCTACAAGACAACTATTCTAGAGAGTATGAGAGTTCATCAGGCAGCAAGGACTTCAGTGCGAAACTGGATGCGAATCTCCAGGAAATGTGCAATAACATCTCACGTCTGAAAGGATTAGCTACCGATCTGGGAGAAGAGATTATATCTCAAAATGATCTGATAAGTAATATTGTCGATAAAACTGAAAATGCCGATATGACCATCAATAAACAGAATAAAGATATGGCAAGGATATTGAGAAAGTGAATCTTGCAGCAAATAATTTTGTTTTGTGATCATTCAGACCATGTAATCAATTGACTCAAATCGTTATTAAATTGATATTGTATATGTGTCTTAAACAATAATAGCAAATTACTAAAATTATATCACAGGTACCACTTTCAGCTTTTAAAATAAACCATTACAAATATTTTTGTGTATGTAGAAATTTATTCGCGTATCTGAGCTTTTTAATATGTATAAATTGCATTGTCGTGTAAGAGGTCCCTTCGGCCTCAAACTCCCCAGCCCCCAGCCCAGCACATATATCACTAAATGATTCAAATAAAAAATAAATAATACAATCACAAGACATAATTAAAAGGGTGGCGACTTCTATGACGATAATAGTAACAAATTTGCTCGGATCATTATTAAATCAGATGCATGAAAATATATGAACGTAATGAAAAACCAAAATGTCATTTTAGATCATCTACAAAAAAGTTTTAATTATCAAATTGATTTGGACTCAGATAAGCTTCTAAATGAACATATTTTGGTTTTAATTTGGCCTATCACTCAAAAGCATATGGGCGCAACTACAACTATTTTCAACTATCCTGTTTACAATTATTTTAAGAGTTTTTATTATTGTGTTCTTTTTTTAAGTTAATTGTTATTCAAACGTTTTTCGTTTACCCTCATTCGTTGGGTTGAAGTTGTGTTTTCTAAACGATTTCATTTAACTCAGATTGAGCTCTCCATGATCCTTTTTTCCTATGTCTAGGTATTATGCCCTATAAGTATTGAACAAATTATTCGCGTTTATCTTTTTGAATCTGGTCACGAGGAAAAAATCGCGAATGCTTAGACACAGCTTTATAATGAATACGCAAAGCACAAATTTGAAAAACTAATATGTAAAATTAATATAAGTCACAAATAAGAGTAATTTTCCTCTGAATCAAAATTCATAATTTTCATTCTGATCAAAAACAAATCATTCAAATAAGTACAGAAGTCGCTACAATGGCGGCCATACATACGCACTTATAGGTGTTCAGTAGAAGCTCATTTTTATGAAGTCACTTAAAAAGCAACAATATTATTGAATCCACTATTCATATTCAAGTGCAATTTTTTCGTAGTTTCATATGTATACCATGTAAAATAGTATATCAATTATAACATTAAAAAACCGACAGTATACAAAAGTCTGAAGAATTTATTTTTGTTTGTTGTTTACTAAATCTTTCGTACTCAAAAACGACTGCTCAGAATGTAATATTTTTTGGAATGTCGATTACCATCACTTCATTGACGTATATATATATATATATATATATATATATATATATATATATATATATATATATATATATATTATTGACTGATGCGTGTTCATTATAAGAAGGTGACTGACATCACATATATCATGACTCATGACGTACCTGTGCAACAAGCATGGTCAGTATATATGCCAGGCCTAAGCATACAGAATCAGTATCACCGAATTAATAATTACAACATTCCATAGTCATTTTTTAATGTTCATTGTATCAACACTGTAGATTAATCTAAATTAAGGGGTGTGGCAATAATATATGTTACACGTTTATGTATATAATGGTGACATATGTGAAAATATATCAATATGTATATGCTGTATATGAATGGAATAATAATCCTATGTCTATATTTTTTCAAATAAATGTATTTAAAAAATGTTATTGCATAGTGGAAATACATGTGTTAATAAATGGGATAATTGCTGTTACTGGTGGGTTTTAGTCGTTTTAAAATGTTTCAGAACAATAACGTCAATTTATTACCATTGTATGCAACAAAAAATACATGTTCCTTCAACTACTCTCGTTTCTTTTTATTTATTTATTTATTTATTTATCAACGAGAATATCCCAATTTTACAAAAAGTCAATTTGAAAAATGAAATACACAATATGTAAATGATAAATGAATTACAATAAAAATACAAATTGTACACTAATTATGGAAACAACAATGGAATTACTAACATATGTGAAAGGAGGTTTGTAATCTAATGAGTGTTGCCCTTAGGGTGTACAAGGAAGTCTTAAACAAGTCAGTTCTCATTACATTTGCATGTATCATCATTCTGTTAAGGGATTTTTCCGGTATTTTCCTTGGTTCTCATACTTTATTTATCTTGTTTTTGATAATGATTAGAAAACGACTAGATGAATTCTCGAGTGTTTTCATTTTCATCAATTTTCAAGTTCTTGGATGTTATTGCATAGTTGTTTCGCGCTTCAGGATAATTTAGTTCATTTTACTTTCGCCAGTAAATTTTTGGATTCCAAAAAAGTGGTTTCTGTTCAATTTGGCCTGTCTTTCGTTGTTTTTGGCATCGGGTAATCTTGGCAATTGTGGAGCAAATAGTCTTTCCATCCACTTTGATAATATGATCTGGTGTGGGCCCGTGGACGATAATAATCAATGATTGATTGCATTGTATAATATGTTGATCTTTTATTTGATGCTGATTAAAAAACACAAAATAACTAATATAAATATGTATTCAGCTAGATTATTAATAAAATTACAGAGGCCGTTTTACTATGAACGCAAAATTTTTCGAATTCGAAATACATGTTTGTCAAAATTTGATGATGTCTTATCACAAACATGTTTTTTATACTTCAGCAGCCACGAAGACAGGTGCTCAATACCGGAGTACTATTGTGACTCTTTTGTATAGAAAAGTTGAGAGTTTGTTGATTCACAGAAGTCTGGAAGATACTTACAAATTATTGAGGCATAGGGATATAGCTTATTAGAATGAGAAGCATAAGACTGAAGAGCCCGTTGATATATTAGAAAAGCTTTAGGCCAGTAACCGCGTTTTGATGAAAAAACGGCTTTAGGTGTTATATTAAGGAAGTATCACCGATAAGTCGGATTGGTCTTCTATGCATCAATTATAATAGCTATATAGAATAGTTATGCACTATTTCTGGTCAGGTCTTATCTGGGTAAATATTAAAACAAAGGCGATTGGATGATGTAGATATTCTAGATCTTTCCCAGTAGCTGTTGGAATTAACGAAACGTGTCCGTGCCAAATCGTACCTCAGTAATATTGACTCCTAAATGTGCGCTTACCTAGATTTACAGAGATCAGCTTCTGCACTGAATGTCGGCATGCAAGTAATACTGCCGTCCACAAACCTGATTGGTTCCACTGTACCAACAAAAATGTCATATGCGGGTAGAAACACTGTTGGTGCTAATACCGATCCTCACGGAAGATCTCCATTAATGTTGTGCAGATGGGAAAACCCCATCCGCCACAACGGATATTCTACAACCGGAAAAGTACTCCGATATTCTGCAAAGTTGAAAGCTAACTTTAAAGGCATGACGTGAGCCTCTTCATCTACTCTGAGCATGTGTGCCATAGGATAGAGATGGTCTGCAGTAGGTGTCTGATGATGGAATTCATATTATGTAGATTATAGATGCTCTTACTCGATGAAACTCTTCTATTAGGCAGATAAAATAATTGTGTATTTGTGAAACTGTTAAAGAGCCAATTATTTTAACTGTGTTATGGAAACCATATTGTCTGTTGTTAATTAGACATTCATTTCCGTATTTGTGTCTTGTTTGTAGCTTGAGGAGATATGTTGTGGGATACAGATAATATGACACAATTTGTGCATGGTTGACCAAATGATCACAAATATCAAAGAATATTGGGGCGTTTCCAAACATCAATTTCGTCCTTCAAGTTTCTGATAATTTTTGAGTTTAGTCCAAAAAGTTTGAGGAATTTGTATATGCTGAAAAATTTGCTGATCATATTGAGATATAATTATAGAAAAACGTTTTTGGAGTGAGTCATATGGTTTCGACAGATGATTTATCAATAAATATCTAGTCAGTATACTTTTAATTTTCCAAGTAAACTAATTGTAAAGCTCCATACAATTAAGAATTTTGAACCAGATTGATAGATTTTACAAATACAAATTACAAAAATGCATAACGTCATGCTTTACTCAACGTAAAAAATATATAAAATTTATATCAAGTCTCGTTTAAAGCATTATACAATTTAATAATGTTCAACATCATTTCCTTGTGCTTGCTTGAGAAGTTCAAGATCTGCTGCTTGTTTTGCGTGTTCTGCTGCGATCTGCTGATATAACGCTAAATGCTTCTGCTTGGCGTACTCAACTGTTCTTGTGTCAAGTGGTACGATCACTCTTCCGCGTGATGCTTTGTGGGAGTCTGCTATTGCTGCATATCTGAAACAAATAAGTACAATGATTACATCAACACAACGAGGTAAAAAACCGGGATAACGTTCATTATTTTAATTGTAAATCAAGGTTAGTTTCATAGTGTGAGCCCAATATGCAATCAAATTATACTTGATTCGAACACAATAGCAGCATTGCCTTAATTGGGCTGATGTCGTCGATGGAGGACTCGGCAGCGAGAGGTGGAGAATAATGGTAGGCGTCGTGAGCTCTATTAGCTATATGGACCTCCTGAGACGTCAGCGAAATATGAAGCTCTGCCTACAAAATGGTATTAACAGAGCTTTGATGGTGGTTGCTGAATGCTGAAGTTCCACTGGTCGACTTGCTGGTGCAGCACAGATGTTAGTTTCACACGGTTGAAAAGTTAGTATAGGTGAAAGAGAGAAGTTGTTCACCATATGGCGAAGAAGATTGGAAAGAGTCATCTATGTAACGTAGACCAGAAAACTCATCCCAAAGGTGAAAGAATGTGCGGGTAAATCATTAGCTCGTATAGTTCCTCCAGGATACAGGTGCTTTTCGAGTACCTAAGACGAATACCTAAGAGAGACTACGCAAATGACCTATTATGTTCTGACGAGGATACTTCCAACCATTACTCGAATTCAATAGGTGGAGAGTCGAGACGAGAGGGAACTGGAAGTGATGTTTAAGGGAAGTCGGACTGCTAACCAATTTGCATAGCGTATAAGAGGAGGCAGTTGGTGTGGTAGGACACATAGTAGACGACCAAGGGGTTCCGGTGAATATGCCAGAGAGACTTCTAGTGGAGGAGACTGGTGATTATGATGAATCTATATACTGGAAGGCGTGTTCATTTGACCAACTTCAAATTTTCAAGAATCATAGCTTCTGACGACTCAATACACTATAGAAGAGACCATAGAAAGTGAATAATGTAGTATCGCTGGCGATGCGATATTCTGTTTTGGAAGATCCACTTGCCCTGTTCAGGCTGCCTTATTTTGCTACTACCTTACAGAGATATTTAAATCTTGACTTGATCCATGACCATGACTAATGTGCGCAGTTTCCTGCCATTTTATGTACCAGAAGTTACCTTTGTAAGTGTTTTTGTTTCGCTGCTGCTACAATTGGTGTGTCTGAGGGTAGATCAGGGACATGCTCATTTAAAACTGGGTGAAATCCTTCTCGGTCCGCTACGTATTCCACAGTACGGATTTTATGCCTTGGATCCACGTATGAAAATGATCCTATAAGATGAGAACATTTCGTCAAATCATATTTGAATTCAACTATGTGAATGGTGGCTAACGATAAGACGATCCATCGTTTTATTTGGATCTTAATGAACTACGATACTGATGTTTACTTGTCCTGATTATTAATTGGTACCAAATATGATATATAAGAGAATGTTCGATAACATTACTTCGAACATACATCCTCTTGAGAATTTGCGTTTCATAACGTTACGATTCATTTGGTATCTTCAATCGTATTCAGATTAAAAAAAGATTTCGATTGAAATAGCAAATCAATATATCGCAAATTTTCAAAACAATGCAAATCAGAAGCACCATTAATGGAACATCTATATTTTCCACAAATTTCAAACAACCAGAGAATATTACATAAGTTTTGGTATTATCGTCAGCTAGCGTTTAACAACGCTTAACCGATAGGTACATGAGAGATTTTATTTTTTGATAGATTCTCATGTTTTATACTTTACTTCATGTTGTCTAAACACACTGAACAAAATTCATTGATTAATCTAGCTTATGAAACTCATCATGTGGTTGACTCTCTGGTTTATCTTATATTTGCACTGTACGCTAATTAAAAAACATATGATTGATGAGGCAACCGAAACGTAAGTTTAACGTCAATCGCATGCTGTTTATTAGCGACCAGTACAAATTAATATAATTTGATTGCATAACTTTCAAAATGAGCACTGTAATAGATTGGAAACCATAGAGATCACGTGTTCAAAAAATTCCACTTTGTATGCAATTGAAAAAACTACATAGGAACATATGTGTGATGTGCAGCCGACTTAGTGTTTACCATGTTCTATATAAACATATCTTTCGATCATATTACATTTCACAATGCATCACCTTGCACTACACCAGATCCATCTGAGACTTCTGAGTGCGTTCTATCGATATATCCCGGATATCTACCAGCAGCGTAACCAAATGCATATGGTCTAGGAGGAGGTGGAGGCGTCGATACTTCTTCCTCAACATATTGCACGTGCTGCAGTTCAACACCGCTCGATATGTGTATCACAAACAGCAGAGTGTATGGTGATAGTAGTACCTAAAATAAAACATCTATTGTATAAGCCTACCCACTACTCATGGAGGGACCCGCTTAAGTTCCCCATTACAATAGCCCATGAGGCACAGTAGTGGCCATAATGTTGGTGTATGATGGTCTAGGTTAGTCCTGTGTATGGCGACTTATAGTAACAACACTTGTGACTTTGAGATGTCGACTAATTGCCATTCATCCCATGTCCCAAGGTCTGTTCGATAATTGCTCGGAACTAGCCAGCCTGTCCGCGGCACTACTACGATACTCATACCGCGTTATGCTGATGAGCCTGCAAAAACATAATGCAATACAAAGTAGAGATGTTTTTTTCAGGCTCGAGTTCACTAGGTTTCAGAGACCATTTTGAGAAAAACAATATGTTTCAGCGGAATAGTTAGCAAATTATTATTTCATTTTTATAACAATACTTTCGCTGAGTCAGATATTAGTGATCACTCATGTCAGGGTAGGGGTATAACGGTGATAGTACTGACAGTGGGCGAGCATATATTCTAAAACATTCTAAAATAATCTAAATCTCCACAAATAATAGACAAAAGCCCAAGTGGAAAGTCAATCTAATCTAATTCAATTTCTATCTTTATCTAAATATTTCGTTTCCTATCTATAACTATAGTGGACGACTCTGCTTCTCCAAATACCTATTGGAAGTTATCAAAATCGATTAATTTTTTTTGTCAAAATATTAAATAATCTCTAGAGCGATCTGGATTCTCATCATGAATAATTAGTATTTCAATTTGTATTAAATACATACGCTAATTAACTGAATTTTAGGTGTTTAAAATGATGGAGAATTATTTTTGTTGATGCGCACATATCAGAATGACGAAGCTTCAGAGGAATTTGCATCTATTATAATCACAGACCTGCCAGGTAACCCATGAAATAATTTTGAACACAATAAATAAATTAATTTAGTAACGAATTCATCCGCCGATTGCGCCAACTTGTATTTATTACATAGACTTTGGTAGGGCCCTTTCGCAATTAGATGCCATGGCGATATCGCTAGCAGTCAATTGTGGCAAATTTAAACTAAATAGCCAATAGAATACAGTATCGTATATGTATGAAATAATGTATTCAGTACGTAGTATTACAGGGGTCTAAAATTGTATAAATGAACGTATTCTATCAACACTTAAATTTATGACATCCCCTTCTGCCCTTCCCCCCGCCTCCAACGTTTGACCCCCAAAAACATTCTTGGAAAATGGCCAGGGGCCCTGGTGACGTCCAAAAACGAGGTGTTTAAGTTTGTTCACGATAACTTCGGCAGCACTGACCCGATTTTCGAAAACTACAAAGTTTTTTCATCCTTGTCACTTGTCAAAACATTCTTGGAAAATGGCCAGGGGCCCTGGTGACGTCCAAAAACGAGGTGTTCAAGTTTATTCACGATAAATTAGGCAGCACTGACCCGATTTTCGAAAACTACAAAGTTTTTTCATCCTTGTCACTTGTCACATACAACAAACAAGCTCCACCTTTTTTAGCCCCCATTCATGTATGGATGTGTGGTAAGAATTCACTAGTAGGGGTAGTAGGTGTTAATTCAAAATGTTCTAGAACCTATACATGCGAAACTCTTTCATTTACGTTTAATCCACACCATGCCAATATCACGTAATATGAGAACTGAAGAAATCGAAATTAACATCATAAATACAAGCGAACACGCTATATTGTGTAAATCTGACACCAATTGTAAGATTAATAACGTTTACTTACAGATTTCATCTTCGTAGGTTATTGATCGCCAATTATAATTACGAGAACAATATGTGGTATAAACTATCGGTTATGTCGGCAGTAGACAGACACCGCTGAACGTAAATTCATTGGTTATCGCAAAAGGAACGCACACTAGTGAAAGTTTCGCTTGAAGACAGACGAGAGACAACTTTTTGAATATACTGATTGGATTACCCAAATGTTTTTCTTGCATTGCTATCGCTTGGCTCCAGAGCCTGCAGAATATGATTGATTTTCTATAGGTCGGTCATTGTGGATAGATTGTATAATAACAGATAAATTAATCATGATAATAATATACTTAATACGGCTGACTAAAAACTATACATTATGACATTTTTTGTGATATATAAATGTAAAATACTAAAAATCATTGAAATGATAACCCGATATGAGGAGGGAGGAAACTTACTGGAGAAAATTTAAAACTTTTCGGTATAACAAACCAGTGAATTTGAGGTCTCTACTAGGGTTGTTATTTTTTGCTCTTCAGGTTTGCAGATACCTCCCCCTACTGTATCTGAAAATGTCCATATTCTTATCATTTCAACTTATATTGGAATTGTAAGTGAAATAAACTGAGGTACTACTCGTGAAAGCTTTCCTTTGCGTTGGCTAAAGTAAGAAATATTTCATGTAAGTACACATTATCGCGTACTTAAATAAATACACAATTAATAACCTATTTCAGTAAATAGTTTTCTACAAAAAGTGTCAGTCGAAACTGTCTTCTGGGTGCACATTTAAAAAAAAATTGAAATCGGACTAGGACTAATCTGGCCATTCTAGTTTGACCTAAAACCAGGCAATATGCGAAGTTCCTAACCACGATAGGAAGCTTTAGTATGTCCTAGACCAAACTGAAATGGCCTGAAATAGGAAATTCCGGTCAACATCTGGTATATGTGCATTATATTGAAACTGCACTTGCCCCAGAAATATAAACTACAGAAACATTACAATCATATTGACTGCATTAATAGCGATAAAACAAGTTCTCCTACGAACGTGAATAGTCGTGTTCAGAACTATGACCATCACGAAGATTATGCAAATAATACCACTTCTCTAAATAAAGTTTAATTAGTTTGTTTTTATTGGAAAATAGAGAGGAGACGTGCACCTTGTACTAATGATTTAGATATACATAGATGATGAATACACACCTTTGATTTAGCAATACTTTGAAGAGTCAATTGTTCGTCAGTCACATGCAGCAGGTTTTCCAAGTGGCGTAAACCAAGACTTGTTCTAACTTCTACTTCGCATGCCAAATTCATGTCATTTCAAGATTTGATCCATTCAATGTTTACTAAATGCAGTAAAGTAAATAAACTTATCAAATAAATTCAAGGGTTGTTTCACTTGAAAGGAAACTACTACTGAATTTTACTTGAATAAGAATTAAGCATGACTATGAAATTGCATAGCATAACATTTTGGTCGATTTCAAGGATTGTTAGTCCAGTTGAAGTGTGTTTTTAAAATATGAGGAATTATGGAAATTGTTGGAAAAGGGAAATTTTTGGAATTTTTTAAATCGATGAAGATTTTTGCAATATCTGTTATATTTTGCCAGTTTGATTACCAGCCATGAAACAATGAATCGTCTTTTATCATCCCAATAAATGTTAAAGTGAAAGAAGTTATTTTAAAAAAGTTATGCATCTTGCATAAACTGTGAAAGAGAGGTCTGAGGAAACTATCCAGCCATCGCCATACATCTGGCCATACATAGGCAGTATTTATGTCAGTAAACTTAACCATATGCCAGAAGTACCTCATGCAATACTGAAGGCTTTTGAGTGCCATGATTCTATTGCTCTGCTCCACATGTGACTGACTGGCTAGATGATCTTCCGTGGCGATCATTGATGACGTTTTTGTCAAGGTACGTCAGAAATACATAACAGTCAACATAACCTTCAACATGATGATGATAGAAGAGTTACTTTTTTACTTTGCCTCTGTTTTGTTTCAATTTAAACGTATTCATATGGGTGATGGAGTACTGAAATTTGAAAATAGTAACATGAGTTACGGATAAATAAATAGGAACTTTTGCAAAAAAAATCTACGTTCCAATCTCAATAGAATCTGAATAAAGAGAAACTGTATACGTCCTTTTACTAAAAAAGGCAGCAATAATATTTGCGGTCTGTATTAAACTATCAGAACCTAACTATGCTCGCACTAATCTGTCAATTCTGTGGAATGATATGCAATAAACAACTGAATACATGTTCAGTCCGAAGCCATAATCCTATAGATGCGAATTACATCACAAATGTAACCAATACGTTTGGCGTGATTGATTTCGTCCATCCATCTTTCGTCCAATCATTACTGTATTGTATATACGCTGACGGGATTTTGTTTGAATGACAGTTTATAATGATTTTATGGATGGATGGAGGCTTTATTTAGATTGAAAAGTTTTTCTGCATTATTTTCTTTTTTCTATACGAAGTGATTTAAAAAATGTTATTATTAATTACTCAAAGAAATATGACAAATCATAATATATATATATATATATATATATATATATATATATATATATATATATATATATATTATGATGGCTAAAGTATCTGATTAAAAAAATAAAAATGTTGGATGGATAGGGACCCATTAAAGCTACAATTTAAAAATATTTTCATGTTATACAGGGTGTCCCCAAAACACGAAACGTATCAAAGTTGTATTTTTTAAATAGAACACCCTGTATATTATTTCATTTTTGGTTTGTACGATCAAAATTAAGGTAAGTTCAATTGAGGTTTAATGCACCTAATGCCTTATGGTTTTTGTAATATCGTTAATTTTGCGAAAATGTAGTATCTAGTTCAATGCTTAATTTCTCAGCTGGTGATTTCTGTTTTTTTAACAAATTGATGCTCAATTCTACTAATTGATTAAGTTTTATTTTGCACTTGTGAAATTTTTACTAACTCATACAGAGTGTCTAAAAATTATGATTAAATAATCACTATCTTTAAACGGTAATAACTTGTTTAATCCAAATGGGATGCCCTGTATTTTATGTCAACAACAGATGTAAAATTCAATTGTCTATCGAATATTATTATACGTTCCTATCCTATAGCTAACTCTTCACGTTTTCAAGTAATCCGAAGTCTTAATTATGTAAACTGATTTTACAAAAGTTGAACATAACATTTTGGTAATGTCTATTTATTAACTAGATCTACTACATTGTTGTTTTTATAATATTTATGCATTGACATTTATGCGACTGAGTTGTGTAAATGTAAAGTTATACAATCAAAATTCAAAACGTATAAGCTAGCAACTCCTAGCATGAATTAAAAATTGAAAATACTCAAATCTAGCGTCCTTATTCCATCTATCCAGCTAATATTCTATTATAGTTATTATGTTAATAAATATATTGTCTAGGTGCAGTAAATAGAAAGATAAATCGAAAGATTATAAGTGTATGCTCTCCAAAATGCATCAGACCTGCTATAGATATGCATGTTTCCTCTTTAGCCTAGACTCGTCAGTATAGCCTGGTGGTCTAAGTGTAGAGAGCAATTGAGTGGTATATACGTAACCCAGTCAGTTTCTGATATGAATTAGCCGAGATAACGGTACATCGTAAAAGTGCTTATGAAGAACAAGAGATGTCGCTGTAAATCAGTTCAGTCTTGTTGACAGATGTCGTAAGGGACATCTGTTGCCGCTTCAAGGCAGTTCAGGTGTTAGAACCGTTGGCTTTGTAAGATATCAATGGGTGACACTTAGGTGAGTGGACGATAGATTATAGTTTTCAATTTTCTAGAGGTGGACTGCCTCCTCACATTAAGGTTTCCAGGTACAGTCTTGTCATTTTCGGGACATGGACGGAGAGGGGGGATACAAATTTATGAAGTAAATATAATATGCATTGGTTCACCAGACGAACCGACGCGAGAATTTAGAAATGTGGACCTTCAAGATCCTGAATATCAAAAAACTCCTTCACCACAAATAATCTATAGACATTCTGTTTCGCTTTTTAGTCCATAAATATTAACTGCCCAGTCTAGAATCTCGAATCGGTAACCCAATATCACGGGATGGGCACGGCCCACTCCCCCCCACCCCTCTGTATACGTGAATACCACTTCAATGTTACAGTACCAAAAAAAAACATTCTTCATCTAACAGCGTTTCTTTTACCTAATCGTGTTAATTTTTCACACATGATTTTTTTCAAAAGTACTGAGAATAAAGATGAGGTATCAAAGTATCACTCAAGCCGCCTTTTCTAGGGCATGTGCTTGCTTGTTTTTATATTTTCTGTATGAACCAAAATAGTAGACGTCTATATAATATATCCCACAATGTAAGGATCATTATGAAAATATATCTTCTTAGACAACTTTTTTTGGTTTCTTGTAACTTTACTCGAATTATTTTTTTTTAGAGTAACGTATACTCTGAGTCTCTGGGTTACTTATATCTTACGGTTGTTTGTCCCTTTGATGTTATACATATACTATCGGCTAATTAAATACACATGTGATTTTTTGAAAATTATATATGTTGTATGTAGTTCTCAACAAGTATAATAAAGTGTTCTATAGTCCATGGTCACAGCGATTATCGGGATACAATATTCTAGAGTTAGACTTCTTGAATGCTATTGCTGTTACTATTGCAGAAAGAGTGCAGTCGATGACGATGTACGATGGTGCTTAAGATTGCAATGGATGTAAACGTATATATCTGTTTGTGATTGTATAGGGTGAGACAATGGTAAGTGCATCTAAAATAATAACAGTCCGACGATGATTTAAATATAAATCAAAAAACGTCACTGTAAGAAAGAGAGTTTTATTTGTGAAACTGCGTGTTAAATACATGATTATTATCTGCATGATGAGAGAGTTTCACCAAGTAAGAGCTTCTACAATCTACAATGGTAACTTTTATTTTTCTAGTATGGCATCGAACATATTTCAGCTGTGTCGCAAAGCCTCCGGCGGGCCATTTGGCGAGCACCCAAAAAAATTTGGTAAGTCGGCGTCTATGCTTCTTATCATCTTTCACAATATCCGTTTTTTTGTGTTTTATCCAAATTAATCATATTTGCTTGAATTTTGAAGTTTATGTAAATCTCTGAAAAGATTACCTAAGCAGTTTTTTTACATAAACCAACGAGATTTCCTACAATAATTTAACTACCCACTGTATGTCCACTGAACACCTTCTATCAATAGAACCTGTCGCTACCTTTTTTGAACGATTGGTCTAAACTTCCCTGTCTGTACTGCCTTTATGACGCTTTTCACAGTTTCACCCTTGAGGATAGGTACAGGGTCCGGCAGGGAGGTGTGGTGTTTTTGAAAAATTGTCACACTTATTTTTGAACGAATATCAAAATATATTGAGTTTTTACATTAGTGGTATATTGCCATTAAAGAATACATAATATAGTCAAGTGCGAAATATCACATCAGTTAGGTGACGTCCATTTTTGTCAAGGCATCCTTGTAGGCGGGTAGCAAAATCTTCCATACTCCTTTCGAGCATATCACAAAGAATCCTTTGAATTTCGCGCGTTATGGTTTCGAAAAGAGCTTCGCGGTTTGTCTATGTAAACTTTCGATTTCAAGTAGCCCCATAAAAAGTAGTCACAAGGAGAAAAGGTCTGGTGACCGGGTAAGAAGTCCATTGTTGCTCTTGACGTATGTTGTTGGAACCAAAATGTGCTTAGGTTAATGTGTCGTCTTCTTAGTTCTGGCAGAAAATAATCACGCAACATGGCGAGGTGGCGATCTGTGTTCACAGATACTGTTCGTCCGTTTTCACAAAAAAATATGGCCCAATAATGCAAGTTCGAGAAACAGTTACTCTTTCGGAGTGCAGGGGTTGTTCGTGCAGTTCTCGTGGCCTTTCGGATGCCCAGTATCGAAAGTTCTTTTTATTTACCATCCCTGATGAATGAAAATGAGCCTCATCACTCGTGAACAAAACGATGTTGTCGTCCAGCAATTCCAACATCCTTTTTGTGAATCTTTGCCGCCTTAAAAAGTCATTTTGTAGCAATTGTTAGATTCTGCGAACTGACCTGTCTGATATTCTAAGAGTGCAAGCGTGACGTACCACTGAACGGCGAAAGCTGTTTTCCACCGCTTTCGCACCCTTTCAGTATTTTCCGGGGTTCGTACAGTCCGTTCTCCTCCCCGTGCAGTCCCAGGTCTCAAAGATCCCGTTGTTGGAAATTTGTTCACCCAATTCATAATGATAATGGTATCGCGTTTTGGATCGCGACCATGCCGACCAAGGTTGAAATGATTTCGAAATCGTCGCTGTGTGAGCAGCACAGAACGACCAGTCTCAATAAATGTGTTGTAAATATTTATTTACAACGTATTTACGCGATGTGCCACAGTACATGGCTCCATAGCTACTGAAATGGCATGCAGTTATCAGTAGATATCAACCATGCTGAAAAAATTCGCTCGACACTGCCGCGCATAACAGTCTATTCAAAAACACCATACCTCCCTGCCGGACCCTGTACATTTTGCATTAACCCTATAGATAATTATAGGCGTCTAACTTTGCTGTAGCTATTTGTAAAATATATTTCAGTCACTACACAGAATATTTTTTCAGAAGTTTACAAAAATATAATCGCATAAAAAGTGTAAAAGTTCTCTAGACTGCCGGCAGTAAATCAAAAAGTTTGAACTGGAATGGGGTTCCACAAAAAACGTGATTTATTTTAGGAATTCAAAAGACGTGTTTTCCTACGGACTTTTCTACTAGATGTCTGTGTTTGGATGCAAATGTAAGAATGATTGGTTGCATCCTTAGTTTAGTACAAAATATAAACATGTTCTCATTCGATCTACACCATCGTTAAGAAACAAACATGATACATTTTGCGCCCTCATCTGTGGCTGTATGTATTTAGTTTACCAATATCTACAAATAGGTATACCAAAAAGGTGGATATCTAATAATAAGTTTAACGCAAGTTTTATCTACATTTTTTTACAGCCTAGCCTCCCAATACTTACAGGCAAAAGGAGCAAAAAATATATGAGAGTTTAATAATAATTCAATATATTATTACGTTTAATGAAATTTACTTTTTTTATTTTAAATAATTTTCATCAATATTCATTCAATGTAATGTAGAGTTTAACTTTTCAGCACCTATTTTCAATATTCAGCCAATTGCTGCTGTTCCTAAATCCGATGAATATATTTTCTTATAATTGAGATCCAAAACTGGGATAAGATTATTTGTTGTATTACATAGTGTTGGTCCTTTCTATGAACTTGAAATAGAATATATTCCAGAGTTATTTTTATTGTGGTTCCCTGGTTCCCATAGCTACTTTCTTGTTGATAAGGAATTTCTAACTATTGTGTGTTCGAAAGATAAACAACTAGAGCAAAATAATAGATGTTTTTATTCAAATCAAATTTTTACTGGTTTAGGTTGTAATACGAGTAAGAACATTGTTGTTAATAGGGCCCTCGAGCAGAAATCCGAGCATTGTAAAACAGTACTGTTCAATCTCTGATAGGACATTGAGATTGTTTATACGAAATATAGAGCTAGCGATATCTCCAGCAGAATAGTCCCAGAACGATGACTAAAGCACTAAACAATGAAAATATTTTCCTAAATTTAAGTCGCCCTCAGTACTTGAATTCCTGTACTTGGTAATATAGAAAATAGAAACAAAATCCACCTAATAGGGATTCTAGGACATGCTAAATCCTGGGAGGAAAATACGCCATTCCCTTAGCACGGAGAAAGGTAAGATTTACCATCATGGGACTAGAAGAAGCATTTAGACTTTTTTAAGGTTACACTCATAAAGTCAGAATGACTATCAGGATCCAAAAGGGCTGCGAGAGGGTAATTCTCACTTCACATTGACCGTAAAACGCTGTAAACTACAACTATCGGGGAACAAACTCCCCGGCAACTCGTTGCACAACCTCATTCCACAACGTTGAGGTTCTCCAAAAGAATAACTTTTGGAAGATTGTCGTGGGAAGTGTTAGAAGTTTGACCTGTTGGACCTCTCTTGTATTTGTTGTATTGATAACTCTTGGAGTTATTATGAGGGATAGCTCAGTCGAATATTCACCCTGGTAGAATCGTATAATAGGGAGTCCAGCCAATTTTCTTCCATACTTCAGACTGGATGTATTGATCTTTTCTGGATTGGGTACAGAAGCTTCCTAAAATCCTGCGAAGTGCATACATAGACACGGTTATCGTAAAGATGTTCATAACATCTCCTGTCCTGTGAGCATAATTTTTTAGAGCAGAAGAAATCTGCCATATTATTGTTGATGTTAATCATTAGAAGCTTGATGAAAAATGACTCAAGTATTAGGCGTCTTCCCATCTCCATGACTGGTAGACCAGCATATAATTTTATTGTCTGGTTAGTGATCTACGTCTTCGGTGCGTTGTCCTTTTTGTAGATCGCCATTCCAGAATCTTCTTAATATCTTCTGGCATGTTAGTGATTTACCTTGTTCCAAGCATGATTTTAATACGGTACTCTCATCTGCAAAGTTGTAGATTGAATTAGATATTATTTTCAACAATTCGTCAATATACACCACCCTGGGATTGCCGGCGTTGACGGTAAATATATTGGAATCGTAACCATCCGTCACTATCAACAAGGACAGGTCTATGATGAAACTATCCAACCATTGGCAGACCAAAGGTGATAAGCATGACCTAACGAAATAGGTCATAGAGTGGCTACTGAGGCTAAATAGGAGAAACATTAGAGTTTTAGTGAGAATGTATTTACGTGATTGGTCTTCTATGAAGCACATTTTTTGTAGATATCCTGCAATCAGACGGGTCGGACATAAGCTATTTGGTGACACAATGCTGCAAGCAGAGCATCTGGAAAATGTCTCTCCCAACAAGCTAATTAAATTCCTCTGGCAGATGGATTTGTTGGGAGAAAGGTGAATAGGCGTTTGCTACAATATACAAGAGTTGCAATAAAGAGTCTGATAATGATCAACTATAAACATTATACTAAGCTGTCGAGGGGACAGACGTGGGAAAAACTAGTTCGACCGCTAGTGTTCCAACTCGTATTTTTTTTATTAATTTATTTTGTGAGTTTCGCCTATACCTACCTACCTTCAGCTTCATTTAGGGAGAAAAGCGATATATGTGGGGAACATTCTTTTTAATTTTAGGATTATTTATTCAACAATACCAGATGACATCAAACCACCAATTTTTTATAATAATAGAAACGAGTGTATAACTCCCAATATCGACAACTATAAGAGAGTTCAACATAGATTCAAAAAACTATAGACTGCTTCCTATCACTTATTTTTTATTATGGCATTACGTAATTCACGAATTAAAAATAACCCATACAAACAATGAAAGTGTAGGTAGGCGAGTCGTACATTTTCTTGTATCCTCTTCGCTATTCAAGTTTCCTTCAAGTCGCTAATCTTAATGGGTTTTTAAGCATCATAAAAGTACGACAAACCGTAAAATTCCTACCACTTTAAATTCCTTTCTTCCAAATCATTGTCTATCTGGGATACTCACCTTTTGATGTGAAGTGCAGGCAGCAATTTGGTAATTATCTATTTACAACTATTTCAACTGCCTTTTAATAGGTGTTTACGGCTTTTAACAGGATGTATCGATGCTTTCTACTTATTTTTGAATAGGTATTTTATGTCATCACCGACTTGTTAGGAGCAGCTATTATACAGTGTGCACATCAAGTTATATTGAGTCAATATTTTAGTTGTACAGATAGTATTTGATAGAAATGATTCCCTCAATAATGAATAAATTGGTCGTTCTTTATTTTATTGGAAATTCGACTACTTTTGTGTAATATGGAGGGTGTAATTGCATTTTCATTTTATGAAAATCTGTCTATTAATGTTGGACAAGTTTCGATAAATCTACAGAGTAGATAGTACACGGTTCTGGAGGACGTCCCAAGGTAATTAGAATATACAGGTCACGAAATGTACGGGATTCATAACAAAACTTTATAGGTATATGATTGGCAATATTGGCATATAGGTACAGTACGCGTTTTAATGTACAAGATATAGACTCAAGACTGTCAGCCAAAACTTCTGCTATTCGTCCATACAATTACTGACGAGAATGGATGGAAAGATAAAGCAGACACCTTGAGACAGTTTTACGCTGCCAATTCTTAAAAAGATCCAAGGAGGTACTCCATCCAGTGGCAGCTTTTAACTCCTACTAAACTTTTTTATCTATGCTTTTTCTGTTGCCTTTATATTCGAGCGAGTTGTGTATTGTTTTGAAATTAATATTTTTTGTGTTTATTTATATTAATATATTGGAGTGAAATAGTGAAAATTAATAAAATCGGAACTTTAATAAACTCATTTAGCAAGCTTTCGCTGGAAGAAAAATTGCAAAAGTCGTAAATCTGATGAAAAATGTATGATAAAAACAGTTGGTTAAATATTCTGTGGAGATGTTTCAAACTGTTGTATGAATTTTATTTGGAGGGGATGAGACCTGGTCGAAAAAAGGCACAAACAATCTTGTCCATATATGGGAAAAAATGGAGACCAATGACGAATCGAAAGTACATATGAATAATGTTTTCAGCTTATCTATGCTTGGTACGTCAAGACTCAATTAAGTTCGGCTTATCGTGATACTCTAATGATAAGCTTATCTATTGTATTGTGGAGCTTTTGAGATAGCCTTAGAAGACTTATTTATGCATCACGGCATGTAATCATAACAAATGAGGGTAAGTTATTAGTATTTATCCAGTTCTATACCAGTCAAAAATGTTGTATTTCATTCAGGCACTACCTCTCTGAATTAGCACCAGCCGCCACTGACTCCCCCGCTACCATCAGCGAGGAAAATGCTCGAAATTATATCACACCAAGATATAAAACCTATTCTAGAAAAAAAACTCCAGGGAAGCTAGTGGTCAATACCAAATAACAGCAATTCACCTGGAACGTTACGCTGCAAAGCTTGCACCAATCCTTTGCAAACTCCTACCAGCGAGGAGTGTTCCCTACTAGATGGAAGAGATCTGTCGAGTGCAACCCATACCTAAGGACAGGAAAAATATACCCGGCCACTTTAAAACTGTAAGTTTGCTCTGGATCATGCTTAAGGTAATGGAGACTGTCATTAACGAGCAGCTTCTGTAGGACCTGGACAAAAATATCAGCGATCGCCAATATGGTTTCCGCAAGCACAGATCCACGAGATACTTCTTTTCAAGCTTGCTCCGTATGGGCTGTCACCGGGTCTGTGGCACTGTATAATATATAAGAGTTTTCTCAGGGATCACTCCTTATTTGTGGTGGTAGGTGAATATGCCTCCGAAGTGTTTACCATCAATGAGGGTGTTCTTGTTTTATACATCAATGAACAGTTGGAAATAACAAATAATCCTATTTACAGCTTCGCAAATGACTGCACCCTTATTTCCTGCATGGACCGGGCAAACTATCCCGAGATGTCTTATTTCGGGCAGCAAGCTGTTCAGATGAATGAGACATTGGGAGAAATTTGGAATGGGGATCTACAAATCGAGTTCACGCGCAGAATACTTAGATAACAACCCTGGCAAAGAAGTCGGATGCTGGTCTGCCTGGGAATTCACATAAAAAATAACATATGGTACAATATTGTTGCCTGAAGGTTCTATTTGGCATCAGGAAATTGTATTTTCCGGAACAGCTACTGTTACCATACAAGGCCCAGATCTGACCATCGCATATGTGGAGAAAAATGAAGAAATACTCAGAAAAAAAATGATTTCCTAACTTTTCCATGATAAAATAGCTTGATACAACGCCTCATTCTTGAAGAGCCCGTAGTGGTAATCAGAATAATGAATAAGCTTAAGGTAGCCCAGTAATTAAAGCAGTACTAACGGATTTTCCATATTCTCATCAAAATTATAGTCAAATTTTTAATTTTGACACTGTTTTAAAATTGATATTCCCGAATCTATCGTATTACAAGAAACTTTTCCTTCCATATGAAGTAATAAGATGTAAACAAAATCTATGCAAATGTGAATAGTTACGTATTCCAAAAGTGAATCAGCTTGAAGTGAAAGTACTTTTCAATTAATTTTAAAGCAGGTTACATACGACATCAACACCGGCTAGAATTATGAATGTAAATACAAGAAAAATTACCGTTAATGATTCAGTGTACATCGAGAAGATCTTGTTAACCAATTTGAAATATGTGGTTTTTATTAAGGTAAATACTAAGTAATTTACATATATGACATAAATATTCAAGTAACACGTTATATAAGGATTAGTGCTTTTGGGCCTCTATACTCTGTTATACCTAGTGTAATGAAAAATTCTTGCTTTGACCAAATCATTAAGATTTGGCTAGACATTGTGAAATAATGTTGCCTTTGATATGAGAACTGAACAAGCAACATCCGTGGCCAGGACTTTCTTTTGGTTGATATTATTTCAGTTTGATCATGTATTATTCCTCCACTCCAATAGTGATAAAGTAAGAATCTGGTATTCAGCTTGGTTTGTCAAATTCCAAATGCATTTCCAGAAACTGTTCGAATTCTAGATGTCTTGCCGTCATCATCTACAGTGACCGAAACAAAACATACTTGAGAACATGATCTTCACGTGATCGCCCAGAAACAGGTGAATCGGGCAGCACTTATTGGTGAATTTGATATCCGTTCACGTCGCATCCGTAACAAAGATGGTAACGATAATATGTTAACACAATATCAGCGTATAAAGATTTAGATCGGATTTTGGAATTACTCGTTTTTTCTGAATTGAATTTAAAAATATTACAAACATTGAAAAAATCTTAAGGAATCATCTCACTTTACGCCTACTTTTAAGAGCTTGATAGCATTTTTTGACTATTTAATCCTTGTTCAGTTGACATACAGTAATCTGTAGTAGCAGTTACCAAAACAAGCTTAACCATTGATTAAGGACTCTTATGTTATATTACTCAATGACAGAACATAGCCCCGTTTAGAAAAAAAGTTAACTACTACCTAAAATGCTGTACAAATAGTAGGTGCTACACTTCATGTTCAAAATCTCGAAAGTCTTTTTGTTATTGCTATATCCTAGTTTAAAAATTTCATAAAAATCTGATCTGGTACTTGCAGGGTTGAGGGGCTACGTAATACCGGACAGACAACACACAGAACAGATTTTGTTTGCTTATCCACGCCTAGGAACATTCGATACCTGCTTGAATTTTATCAACTATGCTTCTGGAGAAATTATTCAGACGTTGTTTGTTAGAAAATGTGAGCATTCACTGGCCTAATACATATGTATAAATATTTTTATAGGAATATTTACATGCCTCCATAAAATTAGAAACTATCATTGCATTCCAAGCTCAAAATAACTGGACGTTCAGCATAGTGTTGAGAAATTTTCCTATTATGGCGCCGATATGTAAAATTGTAGATTTTTTTGTCAAAACATTGCTATAATTCAGGTTAATGGCAATGGGGCATAGTAATTGAAACAGCATATGTATGATTTCTTTATATTGTACAATTATATAATACACGTTAACTCTAACATTGCGACTTTTAAAAAATTCGGAAACTGTCTTATATACAATTAAAATGTTTTTAAAAATCGCTATATTTTTGCGTATATATTAAAAACAACATCCTTTGTGAGACATCCAAAAATGAAACTTCATTTTTCTAAACTACACAAATAGAGCTTTCGGGAAAATACTGGCAAAGAACAATAATCTGAATAAGCTGTTTCATAAGTACGTTGCACAGGAACAAATATGTTAAAAACATTTAACACCATAATATAAAATGGGGAATGTTAAAAAATCAGATCAGGATATAGTCAATTAAGTAGTCGAAAACTTTGTTGATGAGTAAAAACATGAAACATAAAACGTACTTCAAATCCATGTAATAAATACTGTAAAATGAATAATACTGTAAAAAATATACAAAAATAAAGTCCGTAATCTATAAAACGCAGTAAATATAAAATGGCAAGTGTTTAACGATTGGCAAATGTATTAATACATATATACAAAAAAGAACATGTACATTTAAAAGCCTGTCTGGCAAAAATTCCGCATGTAACATACACTACACAGCCCTTGTATCTATAGTAGTTGTAAATAATATATAAGCGAAATCCCCCTTAGTTTTTTTTATTTCTATATTCGAGTCTTATTTCGCTTAAATTTATGAAGTAAGATCATTGAAATTCGCAAATACCATAACATTATTCAAATTTGCTCACAGTCTCAAAAAATCCAATTCAAATCACCTGCTATTCAAAAAACATGAGGGCAGTGATAGTAAAAGAACAGCGTCTAAGGATAGATTTTTGCGGTGCCTAGTTACAGCGACTGTTTTGCCACACAAGCAACATGCCATTCAAGAAGTCAATAAAATATATAATTTTACAGACTGTTCCAAAGACTCTGCTTTCAACTTTCAGGACGGTTAATAAATTTTATCATTTTGCCCGAATTACTTCCATAATAAATACACAAATTCAGTCATTTTCTATAAATAAAAATATATATATATATATACAGGGTACTAGAGAAAGTTACGTCAGGTTTTGTTTTTGCTTATCTTTCTTTTTTTTGAACTAGGATCATAATGTATAATCTATGCAGCTGCCGTCATTTTGTTTTAATGGACACCCTGTATCGTATAAATTATGTATAAAATTATTATAAAAATTAAAATTATAGTTCTTAACATTATCTATGTACAAAATTTGCAATATACATGTGTTTCACTACAGGTTTAAAGTATATTCTTTTAAATATAATTCACGATATACTATTTCTAACAATTAGTGTTATTTTAATATTTCAATCTTCAACATTGAAAATGCAAGAGTATTAAATATCTTTTATCACCTCATTAAACAAGTCAAACAAAACATTGATCAATGCTTAGCGTTTTCGTAAATCGTCATCATTCAGGTTTAAAATTTTAATTTTGGCTTATTTTTTGCTTACACTACAAAGGCTTCAAACATTAGGCCAAAATATAATTTTGACTCGCTCGGTAGAAATGGTCAACGAGCTAAAGAAACAAACACACAGAAAATGATATTTTTCCTACATTATTAATGTACTTGCATAAATTTAAGTACAGGCGATCTTATGAAGTATATATGTGAAAAACCAAGCACAAGACATGGTGACCAGATGGCTATCTAAGAAGTCTTCTAATCTACAACTATGAAGTAAGGTTGTTGAAATCTCATAAATATAAATATCAATAATAAAATATTCAACAAGATAAACTGCAGATACAAAAAATTGGTGTTTGCACAAACAAACATACCGTGACCTGAAACACTGCGAAGGAAATGAATTGTAGAACGAAAAATATTAACCAAATAATGCATCAGTACACATATTCCATATTTGCTTTAAAGATCTAGCTCAACGAGACAAGAGATGAAAACAAATATCCAGATTATCCAATTATTACTCCATAACCATATTTTCAACTTCTAAAGAATAAAAAATTAGCCCATTACCGATTAATAAAACTTCTTTTGATAGCCCAATTATGTAAGTGATTTGTGCATGATCCTTCATTGGCCATTCATCTATATAGATTCAATAGTCCAATTTTAGAAGATATTACTAATTATATACCAATGCGATCAAATGAACTGTACGTTTTAACAAGTTACAAGCGAGCATCAAATACAATCACTTAACTCCAAGTAGATAAGTATACATACAGTATAAAATGTTAAGTGTAATTCCAGAACTATCGAACACCGATAATTGCCGAATGAAAATTTCCCAAATCAATTTAAAATTTGTAATACTTTTACCTTCGTCTCCTACAGCTCCTTATATTTCTCTTCAAGGTGTTCTGCATATTTTGATCCAAACGTATATTTAATATTAATTAATATTTAAATTAATTAAATATCAGGTACCTACGACTGATTGGAGGAAATTATATTATCATTTAATAAAGTGTTTAACTGCTATATCATACTCCAGATCAGATGTATACATTATTGTGATGAATATCTAGACACAACGATATCCAAAGGAATTTAAAGAATATGCGAAAGTGATCATCAACAGTTTAATATAGAAGTAGATAAAATGATTTCGACTAGAGGAACGGGTATTGAAAACATAATATATAAAATATATTTCTTACGTTATTTCTATCATGTCGATGTAACAATTCGATTGTGGAAATTATATTCTCTGTATCTCAACAGAATCGTTAGATCGCATTGGCTTTATCTGCTACTATAATATCCCTGTACTCTATCTTGGCGTTTTACAAAAATACTTCACCGTCTGTGCGTTTTTCTTTAGCTCTAACGTACAGTTACGCATCACTATAGTGATTCTGGTCACTCATCTGTCGCTTCATTTTCTTAGGCTGCTCTCTCTCCATCTCCTCCTGCATATGCCGAAACCTCACGAAACCCTGCTCATCCACCAGCATCGAGTCATTGACCGGGTGTCTGTCATGGTTAGGCAGGGTCTGCACTCCCAAATGGGGCCTAGGATGGTTCTTTCTGGCTCTGCCGGTTGATCTGCGACCAGAGGTGTTCGAACTGTTTCTCGAACGTCTGTCAAAATCGGACCGTTCAAACTCGTGTCTCGTTCGTTCGTACTGATGCTGAGCATTTGGGTTATCGACTGGCTCGCTGTAAATGTTTCGTTCGGTGTTGTTGCCAGCAAACATATCATGCTGGTAGTCTTCGTTACTATATTCCAAGTCATATTTGGGTTTAGTGTAGTATTTAGCAGAGTCGTATGCAGCTTTTCTAGCTGACGAACGTTCATTTCTAAGAGAATTCTGCACTGAATTGTATGCACCTCTTTCGAAATTTCCCGAATTTGGTTGTATGAAATTAGTTAAACTGGAACCATCGACGTTTTGCCGTGGATCGAATCTGTCAGACCCCCACTTTGGTCTTTCGAATCTGTCGAAATTACTACCTCGTTCACTATCACTTTGATATCTTTCCAGCGTTGATTTTTTATCGAACGAGTCATTTTGGAAAGCGTTTTTCAAAAGGTTAGGTCTTTCTACAGGTTCAGTAGGTATATTGTCCAAGACCATTTCTTGTCTACTGTAGTTTAATGCATTTGGATTCGTATTACAGTTATTTGGGTAGATATTATCTGTGCTAGAGTCACTAGTAGTGCAAGGAAACAACGGAAATCCGCCCGCAGACTGTTTCTCTCTTTGCGACATTTTCAAGCTTACAACAATAGCTAACAACGTTATAATGGATATTTCGATAAACCTTACAGACAGTTCAAAACCCCACAATATCCAGTGATGTTTAATCTCCTTACTAAACCTGTCTATTTTAATGAAGAATAAAGCATATAACTGAACAAGACCCAACAACACAAAAAGTAAAGCTACTGCGATAGTAATGTGACTAGCATATGATATATTTTGAGTGCACATCTCAGATAGGTTCTGACTCTTTTTTGCCAGAACATTTTTAATGATTCTATAAAGATATAAGTAGCTAAAGCCTAAGGCCCAGGCTAGCAAGACAAATACTGGTTTGCATATAGTCAAGCTGGCTTTGTCTAAATGGCCCAGAGATTCTACTATACTGAGACAGAAGCATAGAGCTATGTGTAGTAAAGCAAAAACCACAAGAAATACCGGCCTGGTCTTCACTTCTAAATGAGTTAATGTCCTTTTTAACAAGAACAAAATCAGAACCGCAAATGTCGTCGCCAGAAGGCTTAAAGGAAAGTTGTGCAAAAAATCATAAAGGAAAACATTAAAAGAGTTATATAAATTATATGGATCGTAAATGAGGTAAAATATACGTAGTACGCAGATCACAGTCAACATCAAATGTATTGTTAGGAAGTAGCTCTTTGAGAACATATGTGGGTCATTTTCATATCTAATTAATTTATAAATGGAAAATATAGCCAGCAGAATATAGCCGAACACTACTAAATATACGTGCACATTCCAACAAATAAGCCATATTTCGTCAGATTTAGCCATTGTAACATTTATTTCCTTATTAATCTCTTTCTCTTTTACGTTGGGTAGATTCAAAACGTCCGAAATCTGCGTTGTTACATCATCAAGCCCGTTTTTCTTCTCTGAAATTGAATTATCTTTTTTCACCGTCACCCTTTCTGTTCGGTCGGGTGGACGTGGTTCCTGCATTACCTCTTTCTTGTTGCCGTTCTCGTTTTTTGGAGTTTCTAATTTCGGTTTGATTTCCTCGGGTTCTTGCTTTTTCAAGCTTGGCTCGGCAGCGGGGGTCCTAACCTTTGGCACCTTGGGTTCGAAACGTTGCTGAACATTAGGCGTGGCAGTTACGGTCCTCAGCAATATATCTGGGATATCATCGTGTCTACCATTGGAACCGCTCAGTATGCGAGTGATAGACGGGACATAAGTTTTTTCGTACTCGAAGTTACTCTCGTTGACATTCCTGTTCAACCCGTAGAACTCTCCGGCTCTAGCGTTCTGGGAAGGTGTGTTCAAGGACTTTTTCTTTTCGTTTTTGCTGTCTTGGTTTGTGTGTGCGGGGTTGGGAGTACGATGCTGTTCATTACTATTGGTATTAGGCCTTTCTGGCACTTTTTCAATGTTCACTTTAGGCAAATCTGGTCGGTACGGAATCAAGTTCTTAGCAGGCATCAAGCTGGGTGGAGGTATAGGCCTTCGGTTAGCAAATCCATCAGAATTCGTTCCTCGTAACGTCGGCTTGTCTGCGAAAGGATTTTGGTACTCGGGCGGTAGAGGAGGCGTAAAGAATGCTCTACTGGGTGGGACGTAGCTGGGAGGTTCTTTACCATACATCGATTTCGTCGGTCGTATGTTTCTAAGAAGATTATATGTTGTAGTAGTCTTGTAAATGGTCTCGGTGACATGTTCCGGGTTATTAGCGCTGGAATCGGGCTTTAATCGATCATTGTTGTATCTATTGGGGTTGTTGTAGTTTTTATTATTGTTATTTTTGAGTATATCTGCGGCAGGTGCTGAAGTGGGCAGTGCATGATCTTTTTCCAGGTCGGCGCCGTACCCGCTATCCAAATCCCTTCTGTTGTTATCGCTCTCAAACTCGGGTTGTTCGAAATCCACGTTCACCCTGGTGTTTTCCCTATTCAACTCGTCATTTTTCAGGTCCACCCTCAGCCATTCTTCGTTGCCGTCCGAGTATCGGTAGGTTGTGAGAAGCGGCGTTGCCAGCGTTGTCACTGGGTAAGCGTTGTCCGGTATAGAGCGTTTTGTGGTACTACCGTACGCCACTTTATTGAAAACAGCCGCGATACTCTGTTCCAAGTTAATTTTATCTAAGAACTGCTCTGTCTTGTCAAACTCGTTGGCAAAACCCTTTACTCTCGTCACCGAAAGCAACAAAGCGGCAAAAAGCAGTGTGGCGTGACCTGTACTCGAGTAATTCCTATTCAAAATTGACCTTTTACTTTTATATAGGCACATAAATATTTTCAATATACATCCTACGATTAAACTAAGATAACTAGTAAAGGTGCGGGTGCAGTCTTCTTCACAATGAGAACAATCACAGATATCACTTTTGAGTATGACAGCAACGTGAACATCGTCTGTCAACTCTTCATTTCTTCCAGGCCGCCATCGGTCAACACCTCCTTCCAGGCAAGGGTCGTTATTCCAGTCGCGGGTGGTACACGAGGTAGGAGGTGGGCTGCCCTCCATACTGGCCAGGGTGCCAGCCTCAAGGTAGATCTGAAAATATATTCAAATTTCAAAAAACATACTATATTAAAACTAGGAATATAAAACGAAAAATGAAAAAAAAACCTGTAAAAATTTTAGTCAGATCTGAATCTGGGATCATTCCAGTCTGTGAAGATGCTTAGACCATCTGAGCAACGGCCTTGTTATTAGAAACAACATATCAGTATCTAGCATTGAAGCCAACATTTATATTGCAATAAGCACACACCATATTATACAAAAAATTCAATGGTAATAACAATAATATACAATAATATGTAGTGTATTCCAGAAAAATAGAGGCTATAAACTGAAATAAAAAATAAATAATCAATAGTATAATAATATTGTAACAGAAATTCTAATAATCCCAAGTGTGCATGTAAAGATTTCTTGTTATGTAAGACATGATCAGCAAGCATTATTAATAAAATACTTCAAAATTACAAATATATTTTAGAACGTAAATATCCCAGTTTCATAATTTATGTTAATTTAACCAACGCACTAGGCTAACTAACCCAAAATATGAGCAGATCAAGATTTTAGTATACCATAAATTAAACCAAGCTTATTCGAATTAATAGATAGTATGGCTCGGCAACCAAGGGTACGCAGTACTATTGAATATTAATTTTTTTGACATACCGTATCAGTCGAAACGACAGCGTCCATAATGGATGGTAGTGAAGACGGTGGGGGTAACGGTGGAGGTAGTGGTCGTGGCACCGACGACGGTGACGATCCACTCAACCCTCGGTGGATTCCGGAACCGGAACCGACATCGTTCGTAACGTGTCGGATCATTTCCGTCTCATTCTGACTAGTAACGGATATTTTTCCGCTGGATGTGATCTGCCTGATGCAATTGCTGGGATATCTGGAACAATAGAAACAGATATGACTATTTTATACAAAAAATCATATTATCCAGGAGTTGGGCGATTATCAAAATATATAATCTATCGAGTGATCGATTATTTTTAAGTAATCGTTACTTCAGATTAATCGATTGATCGAATGTGGTGAGGGAAGAAGTTAAGAGTGTCTTACCGATAGATTCAAATTACGTTTGTATATTTTCAGTTTACATAAATTAATTTTGCAACTCTTACACATTTGGTTAAAATATTTTTCTACGACTATGCTAAGGTCCTTCTAATATAAGAACAAAATTTCACCAAAATCCGCCAAGAGCTTAACTGGGTTCTTAATCGATTAGTATAAAAAATATATTAGATTATTTTGCCCACCCCTATCTAGGACGGATAGTATTATCAATCTGATCTGCGCAATGACTTCAAATATCATTTATTACATCTATGAATTTCACTAATGCGTGCCAAAAGTCATAACAACACTGACACAGTGGAAGATAAGCTATTAACAGTTCATAATTTACTTGAATTTTACAAATAACTGGGTTACCGCCAGAAACATGCTGACCATAGAGCACAGGACGAAACTTTGTGAAAGAGATTCATACATGAGATACAAAGTTTTCGAAACTTTAGTTTCGGTTGTTTCAGAAAACAAAATAAATAGAATCATCACTTATTTGCATATAAAGTCCCAATAGTTTAAAATTCAAAAGCATCCCTATTAATAAAACTATTCGAGTATTTCCATGCTCATCACTTTATAGCTATGATATTACTAACATTGTTTGGTACGAGGTAGCAGTATTCGCCAAAAAGTCGTAAACATAACTATTTATTGAGTGATTAGATCACATAAATTGCCACGAAAATGTTTACCTTTTATTCTTCCAATCAAACATCTGTTATTAAATTAACAATACTATAACTTTATCAACATATATGTTGAAATAGCTACAAAAAACCTATCTGCTATATGAGGTAACTAACTTGCTGACATCGCAATGGAACATAAAATATTGTCATTACTTTACTGTTAAATATCATTATGATTGTATACTCATCATAATCTTTACCTTTGAAAGTAAATGTAAAACAAGGAATTACATTTTATATTTGCAGAATCATTACTATGATTTCGTCACACAGCTCTTGCCTAGTATTAGTTATAAAATGAAGTTTACAAGAAAAATAATATTACTAAGACCGGACATATAATAAATGCTATTATCGACAAAAACATTCTTTTGTTGAGCCGTACCAGTTCTCACATAAACTATTAAATCACGTAGACACCGTGCGTGAAACTAATTGTAGTAAGCCTTGAAAAATCAATCAATTTCCCCCAAAAACAATTTGAATCGTGCAAAAACGTCTACATCATAAATACCTGACTACCCCCTCACTTCATAATCCTTTCCAGAATGATTAATGGTAAAATTAATGTAACTTATTGTTGCCTATTATAGCCCGTTTCATCGAGCACAGGAAGGAAAAACAACAAACAATTGAAGTTACGCAAATGGAAAACGGTACTCAGTGTCGACCAATTAACGCGACTTTAATCGACAGAATATTGGTGTCTGGAGCTTAAAATGTAATTTTCTATGCAGTAGAAATTTAGCAAGCTCATAACAAAAAAATAATAAAATGAGGTAGAGACATTTCAAGACTCCGATCAATCCGGAAGGTTGTTTTCATATAATGGGGGTTAGAATGAAAAAAAGTGATAAGAATGGATTTAACGGATTTATTGTTTGTCTTCTTGCTTCAAATTTCAATTTTTAAAAGTTGTAATGCCATTTGCTCATAAACAGATGTGACGTAGGTAGACCCTACACTTTACACAATTTTTTTCAATTGAATTATCACTGAATTTCGCACTTGACGCTATTTTTTGATGGCTGAATAGCAGTTGCGTAATTATTAATTAGTCTTATTCTCATTCAGGTAGATTGCAGTAAACTATAATACTCACAACAGTTGCTGAAAAAAAAGCGGAACAAAAGCGTGCTAAAATACACGTGCCAACTAGGGGTGGACGATTATCAAAATACTTTTCGACTTAGCGACCGATAGATTATTTCTGATTAATCGATATGTCGATATTATTTAATTCATTTTTTATCTTTTAGTTGATTATTATTGATTCATTGATTATTAATAAATATAAATATCACTTACATATTAAATTAATAAGGCAATTAAATGAACGTTTAATAAAATAAAATTATTATATATTATTAAAAGTGTCGTAGACAGTAGAGAAAATGAATTATGTCTGAACATATTTCTGAACAGAGAAATGTATTCAAGGTAACAATATTTTAGAAGCTTTTTCTCTGGAGCTGATCCTATTCCTCAGCATTTTTTCAAAACGAAAAATAATCTTCGTTAGCCAAGTGTAGATCCTTCACTATATATCACAGCCTAGTCAGCACAGTTCGGAGCCCAAGATTTTTCAACTTATTGATTTTACTTGTCCGCACATTTATTTTTGTTTCTAATTATAAATATTTCAAGTAAGAATGTGATAGCGATGCGGTAACGCCGACTGGCTGAAACCTTGAATTGCCGACAGGGAAAGGCCCTTACGACATTTACGACTGAGTTATGTTTCTAAGTTTTCAGCTATTTGTTTTTCAGATATTACGAGTACTAGTCGTAACTTTATTTGATGCGACCACTTATTTGAGCGATTGCACCTCTCCATAAGCACGAAATACTGATGACGAAAAGGTAACACATCATATAGGTTTATGTTGGTAAGGTGGTGCCTCTGTTTAAACTTATAGAGAAGTTATGTGTAACACAAACAAGTTTTATAAATAAGCTCTCTTGTGCTCTCTCTCGCATTCTAAGGAAATAATTGTGACAATAATTATGAGATAAATCTCCACAATAACCACGTAGCATCAGTTAAGCACAATATTCTTCAATCTACATCAGGTGATCTCACGAGTTCTCCTTTCTTTTGAAATGCTTCTTTTCACAAGACTCTCGCTAATGCAACATGTGACAAATAATAACAAAATACCTCTTTTTGATGATTCGTGATAACTGTGCAGTAAAAATAACATTTCCGGTAGTCACTACGCCTGTTTCGTCGTCTTATTTCGAAACAAAAACAACCATTAAAGGACCATTATTTTATTTGTTGAAATATACCATGTTTTACATTCCTTTTGTGCTGTGGGACAATCAAAGTAACGTTTAATTGTATAGGAAACAGGTTATTAACTTTATCGGTCTACTACAATGAAGCAATTATTTTGGTTGCAGGAAAAAATGGAACGCAGCTATGTTTAAATGTGTGCCAAAGATTATAAGGAAGTTAGTTATTTCTTGACGTACAACTAATTATATAGCATGATGACACGAATAAGAATAAAGTAGTTGTTCTAATAAGATAAAATTTCACTGCTACGGCTCTTGAAGCACTGTTAACGATAAGGTTTATTCCATGCTCAATCGATATACAGAATGTAGCACATCTTGAAAGTCATTATGGTATGCTTATTATCGAAAGTAGGTTTCATATCAATTTATTGAGAACGCAAAGTTCAAGTCCATCTTAGAGCTAAGGCAGTCCAGCCAAAATCAGAGTTCTAGACCAGTTGATCCAGTTCTTTGACAAAACAGAAAAAGATATAAAAATGTGGATACTGGAATTTCAATATAGACGATAGATTGTGTTTATGTTTCAGACAACATAACAAATATATTACTGAAGGTAGGTAATAATTTACAAATGGGTTACATCCCTTACGTGGTTTATGATATTGGAGCAATATTTAAATTTTTCAATATATTATGCATCTGTTCACTGAAGAATCAAGCTATAGTAGGTACATCCATTTTTTTATGTGGAATTTAAAATTACCTTGAATGTAAATTCCTAATCTCAGATACAAAATAGCGATTTACGTTCGTGTGAAGCAGAAAACTAATAAGGTTATTATGGTGAAATTGCAATTTTTTTAGTTAGCTTCATCTGAAATACACAAAAAAAACAACAGATCACATATGTATATCTGAAAATAGTAGTCCGAATATCTGTTGGAAGAATTTATGTAAGCTTGCATGGTTGCCTAAAACCAAAAAGCGGCTCAATACTGACCAAGAGAAGTAGTAAGGTTTATTACGGAATAGAAATTGGATAAATTCAGGCTTTACTTTCTGTTCCCTCCTTCTCTAACCAGTTTATGAATATCATCAACAGGAAAATAATTTCGTCTTACTGCCGTTTACTCTACGTGTGTCCATGCATTCATTAAGAGATTATAGCAACCATAATGATAATAATTTTTCATCAACTCCTGCGTGAGTAACGCTATTAGAAAGCTGAATGGTAAAAAAAACGGAGTCCGTACTTATTAATTAACTATCGAATAAAAAGCTTATTTGTTCGTAAGTATACATACGATCACCCGATTTAACATCGAGACTTTACTTTTACCATATGCGATGACAATCAGTTACAAAACATGCCTGGAAAAGAATCCGCGACGGCGATGTGAGTTTTTTTTGTCTGAAATAGAAAGTTTTTTTACGTAATGGTAATAACTGACACTATCGGGCGAGTGTACATACATCTTGAGCTCATGTATGTACATACTGACATGATGCAAGGAATCGAACAAATTTGCTTGATGCGATGGGTGGAGAGAAAGAGGCAACGTTACATAAGGACCAGTCTGGTGTATATAGTTAGTTGCTGCATTGATCTCACTATTAAGCGAATAAGAAGTGATATTCCTCCTCAGTCATTTCAGACTATACAACTAATTGAAAATAAAAGTTTTTTTTATATCAAAGGTTTCCAATTTTATGTTTTCGTTAGTTAGTAGTTATATATTTAAAAAACAACATTTT
Source organism: Bruchidius siliquastri (assembly GCA_949316355.1). Taxonomy (NCBI): domain Eukaryota; kingdom Metazoa; phylum Arthropoda; class Insecta; order Coleoptera; family Chrysomelidae; genus Bruchidius; species Bruchidius siliquastri. The sequence goes on along the minus strand of OX438532.1, from coordinate 23,971,450 downwards.
TGGGAAAATCTATCTGATATTCTACCTATTTGATCTGGCTAATTGAAAACTTACTTATCCATAAACTAGTAATCTGTAGGAACTACCAATGTGTCTTTTTAGAATGAGAGAGTTTGCAACAGCACGTTCTTTCCAAGGATAATTCTTGCGAAAACAGAAAGCCTGGCGAAGTTGAGCGTTTTGAGCTTTTCTAGTATTCGTTGTAATACTGATGGCTCCACGTATTCCTATCCGAAACATCTCAGTCGAATAAGTCTTCTGGTAGAATCTACAGAACAGGGCATACATCGAGATTTTTTGTGATGCCAGACGTGTCGATAAGACGTATTGTTCTTTTCTCGATTGAACCCAGAAGCTTCAAGATGTGCTTAGGAAACCATCCCCATATATGCTACCAATATTCCAATGTTGGTCTAATTTGAGCCTTGATTTTGATTGGCATATGAAGCTTATTTACTATTGAACAGTCAAAACCCATGTTAAATATTACAGAGGGATCGTCGCTGATAAAATTTAAAATGCTACACAAAGCTAAGATTTGAGGAATTTTCCTTGAAAATATGTCTATACACATCTCATATTTTCATCTAATTGCCCTGGATTATACAGCTAGACGAAACTAAAATTACTTTCAGATTTCTGATATTATGGTATGCTTCCTCACGTTGTGGTGATACCAAATTAGACGCTGGTTAATGTTTGCCGCGGGAAAATTGCGGAAATATTGTGTTAGGGAGTTGCATAGCTCTAAGAGCGTATAGGCAATATCGATAATGCCTTCGCTTATGTTGTTCAACTTATTAGTTTTATGGCTTCCCGAGGCTGATTTTCTATGGTTGAGCGAACGGTGAAAGTCAACTAACAATTGGAATAGTTGGTGTGAAGATGACGATAATGACAAATAGCTTTAAAATATATGAAACTTCCACGGACTTCAATAGTAATTCATGACCAATTACTATTCCAGATTACCTGATCTTAATCCACCTAAGATTTGCACTAACTACTGTTGGAGATTCCATTATTTGGGCGTTCGAGTTTCACACCTGTTATTAACGGAAATCTATTCCTTTAACTTACTTCATGATAACCTTGTATTTCTATCAGTATTTTGTCAAAGGAAGATTCTTAGCAAGAAAAATTATTATATGATCAATTTAAGATGATGGTATTCTCACTCCCACGACTTTCCCAGCTTTGACTTGAAAATGTTTACTTAAATTAACTTTATATGATAAAAAATACGATATCCCTAGTTTAAGCTTATTATAGCTTTTTCGCATATAAGATATTGTATACGTGAATGATATTCTTGGTCTGAGAAATCATTTTTATGTGTGTGCTCGCTCGTTTTTCCATGTAATCAATAGCTTCGCCTTAATTATCTTTGCTTCACTCACCAATTTTGAGTCAATGTTACACGTACCACACACTTTCATCGGAAAAGGCGCGTCAAACTAGGAAACTCAGGAATCAGTTTCTATGAAGCGATTACAGCTGATTTCAATCTTTGTATTGCTTTTCGTCTGAGTCATGAATGAATAAATATACTCCAGATAGAAGATTATGTAAGTTACATTATGTGAACTTGTATGTATTCAATATTAAAGATCTCAGATTTTTCTGTTGATGGTTAAAATTATTATAATTAAAATTATAAATGATATCCATTAAGGATTAATTGTTTACCGTAATTAAATTCCGTGACATTAAATTGGTTAAATTTCTGATTAAACATTACCATTGAATTCTTTATTGTGGGGGATAATACAACAATGTCAAGATGTATTGATAAATATGCGTTGTATGCATCATTGAACTTCATTCTTATTTCTTCTAACCTGAAATAATTCTAAAATTAATATAAGTCAGAGCGAATAACATTTGAGTGCTTATTCGACCATGACTTGTCTGTTTCTCGTATACGTGATTCAAAAGATATTTATCGGTAGAAAAGTGTTGTATTATATTCCAAGGATGCAGCTTTGATATAGTTCTTATAGGTCGGGTCTAGTTTAATTCTTTCAGGACTGAAACTTGTAAATTTTATCAAGATAAATTTTCAGGTCACGTTTTTCTTCAGGAAACTGGACCTATCCGTCAAACATCATGTTATTCATGAAGGTCTTGTTTATTCAATCCTGTTTGGCAGTATTGCATGTGGGTTGGGATTCAATTTATTGCAATGCCTTAACAAATAATTTAAGGCGCAGCTTCATCAAAGGTGTACTCGGAGAGATATGTTTAAACATCTGTAGAATAAAATTCAGGACACACAGGCAGAATAAAATCAATTTGCGAAGTAATCTTCTTGCAGCTATTTATTAAATTCATGCGACCACATTTTGGGTGTCGTGTGACAGTTCGATGTACATTTGATTACAGCATGGATGCTTTTTGGGTTCAACTCGATTGAGATTGGATTTGGTATGGATTCAGTAGATCAAATCATTTATTTTTATTTAATCGGTATTACAGTATGGATTGGATATGTCACTCTATTAAGAACAATAAATTCTGATGTTACTAAATAGCAGATTTTATTGTGATAAGTATGAGATTTTTCACTTCCAGGATCATTTGTTCTGGTATCATATAAATGTACATAGATATGTTTTTAGTACGTATTTTTATTTATAAAAACATACACTAGTAACTTCCATAAATAAATGGCATGTCGATGTCAATATATGTACATTTCAAAATTATTGTATTATGACAAGAAGATTTTTAAAAAAGTCTGAGAATGAGTATAAGTATGAGATTTTGTAAGACTATCGGACCTTCGCTAGCCTGATCCCACCTAACAATACAATAAGAAATAATTGTACAATATGAGAAAACGTAGCGTAGTTTTAGTTCCATGATGTTTCAAATCAATCAATATCCAGGAATCGATTTTTAGGTGAGCGCTGATTTTATTGAAAATTGTTGTCTCTGTGATATTGTGAGAAAATATATCCCAGCATTGTCTTTGCGAATAGATAGGAGCATTGAGCAATTATGTCAGTAGTTCTCATTCTCCATAAAACACATATTTTTACTTGTAATTTAGAAGTTTTTTATCTTATACACTATCCAGAACCAAAGCAACGATGAACACTACACATTTTGTGTTTCAGAATTCCGAGTTCAAACGAGTATCTGGCTATTGTACTATTATTAAACATTCCGAATCGCAATTTGACTACTACTTTTGAAAAACTGGCAAAGCTCTTAATAAGCGTAATAATTGTAGCTTATAAGTAGCCGATAAATTATTGCTTATTGGTACACCACCAGAATGAAATGTTTTCTGATCGTTTCTAGAATCCCAACTTACTAGTATACGTCGCCAGTTTTGATAACTCTAGATACTTTATCTTGGCGCTACTATATGTCGTACATTCATTAACGAGAGCACTTTAGAAAAATAACAGTATCGTTGTCGACTTGAAAAATATATTCCATTAATGGTAATAACCTCCAAGAGCAGTTGTCTACATCATAAATTCAATTCCATCGTATATTACCCACACGAATATTTATGCAAACATTTCGATTTATCATTCTCAGATTATAGTTGTAGATTCTTTATATATAATTATTTATGTTATATCAGATATACCCATAATTACATCAATGTGTCATTATATTTTGGAGTTCTTATATTACATTAACTGATCAGATTTATATGTATATTGTGATGGAGGCTTCACATTCAGAGTGATGATATTATAAAGTAAGGGGGGTGACATAAATGAAAACATGAACAATAGGATGACAAACATTCAGTGTCTGTGTGATTTCAACATCAGTGTCATTCTCGATCATTCTTGGACGTAGTAAGTTTTGTCTCCGCTCAATCTCAGTAACTGTTCGATTTTTTTTTAATTATAATTTAGATCACGCCGTATTTTTATGAATTCGGAAAACAAAAAAATACTCTCTTCTCCATATTCGGTTTTTTGGTTTACTGGTGTTTACAATCAGTTTGGGATGTAGGCAAACATTTTTTTCTGTAACAGATAGAAAGAAGGAAATGGAAATTCCACAAAATCTGTCCAGGACTCATTGCTTCATGTTTCTCAAATCTCATACTATTTTAAGTTATAGCCAAATGCGTTGAACCTGCAGTCAACTACACTGAAAAATCCTCATTAGTTCTCAAAATATTGTCAATATAGTCTATTGAGCATAGACTTTGGGTAGTGTGATAGCTCGTGTATCTGACGTATCACGACATTATTCAAATTAATTGAAAACGTTGCTGCATTCGACCGATTTCAATAATTACTGCATAATAAACAAACTGTCATGTATGCGTGGCTATTGTATAAACACCATTATTATTAAGTGCAGGAGCAATTTTTCATAACGGATATGGCGCTTAAATTGATGGTTTTGTTTATGAAAATAATATCCTCGATAAAATACATGGTGGGCATCACTATCTAGACTGTGGGACGTCCCGAATGACGATTTATTGGAAGGAATGTTCTTAGATAAAGGGTCATAGGTGAGAGCGTAACGTCTGATCACGGTGAACTTTCCACCGTTAGTATTAATGATGATATTAGTGTTAAATGAATCAACAAATGAAGAAATAATGAAACAAGATTAATAGTATCAGTACATAATGAAAAAAAATGAGTACAGTAGATTGTTCCAGTCCTTTTCACGGTGTTTTAATAGAATCATACATTTACGGAGTTCGCTCGTAGGTGTCTAGCTGAACGTATAAGCGTTTTTTTTTAAATTTTTGGCCAGTCCGTGTTCCAAATCCTACTCTGAGAAACTATTCCTTCGTTGAATAATGTTGAAATCTAATGCAACAAGCTGGAACAAAAATATGTCAGTCTATCATTTCGGTTCTGGCAACTTGATCAATATGACAAATACGAGTATTGTGGAAAAAGTCACGTCAGTTAATTTGTTGCATATCAGCATCTCAATATCAGTAAAGTTCTTCGAAAGCCTTCCTCTACTATAAGAAGTCGCCTTCTGTAAGAACGCGACTGCATAGTTTTAAAAGCAATTCAAACAATACAGTTATATCTACATACATATCTGATACCCTAAAAATTAAATGAATTTCTGTTATTCGAGTATCTCCTAGTTTTACATTTCGCATAACCAACTCCTTAGCTTATCTTTTCGCATGTGAAGAGTTCATAAAAGCTGACGCCAATCAGATTAGAAAGTTGAGAACTCCGTCGACATGCGTTGCTAAGTTTCAACGACACTTGAAAATGTCTTTATAGTATTGCGGACTGAGTAGAACTTTTATTTTTGTTCCATTTATTTAGTATACCGAATGAAACAAAGCGCTCATTTTACTGGAACCTTTTCGTTCTATGCATGAACTATATTGATCTATAATCGAGAAATATATGGAGCTTCGAATGATACATCAGGATTCTGCATTTGTTCACTTTTTGTTCCGTTTAAAAACAAAGCTAAGAGCAGATGACTGAATTTATACTGTATTTATTTGGGCAGGCATTCAAAAGACTTATTGCATTGTTTTGTTCTTATGCGCATCCAATAAATAGGTTGACGTAGAGTCGTGGACGTTCTAATGGCTATCGTAACCAGAAGTTCTTGGACGAATAGTCTGCGAATTACAATGAGCAGTCATGAATATCAGATCAGGCTGTGGCAACCAGGAGGCCTAGCGCGTGCCAGGCCTTAATAGTTATTAAACATCACACCGGAACATTGTTATTATATGATTCCTCAATTGGTGCATCTAATCAAATTACATGTATTTGAAAGCTATTTCTTTTCACTAATTTATAAGGATAGATACCAAACCAAACTTTGAACCCTGCCCATGTGTTTACAACACCAAATTCTGATTCCCTGCTCCTGTTCTGAATGCAACGCTGAAATATGGTATGAGAGGTCATTTTCTAACTGAAGATCTCGATATAACTCTGTCCAGGTATGTGACATAATACATTTCCGCATAGGCAGTTGACTTAGCCCACAGCGTAGCGACCCCGGTGATTCGCATTAAACCGTACCGGCCCATTTCACGCTAACTTCCCGTTAAATCGTAGCCGGCGTCAAAGATGTCCAACACATACCTATAGCATATACCTAATAATCCGTCTGCAAACAAGCGAAGCGCGATGATGTCGTCGATCGTGTCCGAAGATTAAGAACTTTCTACATGGTACACGCCATTGACCGACATCAAAATCCAACACAAATGTTTAAATACTAGCAGCACCGGCCCCAACAAAAGACAGGTGAAGACCGACGAAGAATGGGCCTTTTCGACATTCATTCGCTTCAATACCTGAGGTCTGTCTTCGTATGACATTGATAGTTCAGTCGACGTTGTATCAAATAGCAGGTTTCGTCTAGGCTGAAGACGAAACATGCATGTCTATAGCAGGGCTTATGCATAGTGGAGAGCATACAATTTATCCAGATCATTACCTAATCGTCAATTAATTAGATAGAGTTTTTGATGGATGTCGATTGTAAAATTAATATATAAATAAAAATAATCAGATACACCACACTTTTTTTTGTAGACCTTCTATTACAATTATTTTATTTTACAGCAAAAGTGTCCATTTTATCAACAAACAAGAAAGAGAAAGGAGGACAATCAGATCTGCCGCATCCTCGCTATTTTTGTAGAACGAGACAAACTTGTTTAATGCGCCAAATCTTCTCCGCTCTGAACCAATGTCTGCTTTTATGGCTGTTATCACTATACCTTGAAATGACAAACGTCATCGCGAAATCATTTCGTTACCCTATTGGGATACCAATACAAACAATTTCTCACAGTCTCTGCAAAATACATGGAATTATCAACCAACTTTTCTTCTTTCTTTTTTACACCAATTGATACTCACTTATCCTTATAAGCGTATTTTGGTTCTCTCGTTGAGTATTGATGCTTGTTTAGAAAAAGGTACCTCGGACAGTATGTGAATACTTTTGATTCTTTCGGATTCAAATTTTGTGATACATAGTTTCACAAATAAAAGTTCTAAAATGAAGTAAAAGTTTTAATACAAATATAAGTGTAACTAAAAGTAAGAGCGGGAAACCTACAATAGCAGCTGATTGACGCGCCAACTTACACAAGTAGGTGTGGCTACATCAACGCATCTCCACCAACAAGCTAATAGTCAAAAAAAAACTCAAGAAAGGCATATTGTTGCTCCAAACAATCCATTAGTACACAAACAACAATATGTAAAAATTAAGGTTGAAATTCTGAAAACTCGACTAGATGGTGTTCCTTATTACGACGATTTTAGCATAATGAATATAAAATATAAGGAGAGCTGCATTAGTGAAATTTTAATGAGTAAATTTTTAAGGCTTATGATCCGGAGAAAATTTCGCAATAAGTAGTACTATCGAACTACACGTTCAAAATGCTATTCATAATTTTCTGCGAATAAATCAATGTCTTGGGTCATATCATATGTATTGCGTCCATTTTACGTTAGTTCGAACGTGAAAGTCAACATGAAAAAATGAGTGCTTGGCTTTATGGATACGTGTGACTGTACTAAGAAGGTTCATGGGCCGCGCCATGCTACCGCCGCGCCGAGTGTATTGGATTTCTCGGTATTTTGTCCGATGGATGTTGTATAATAAAGGCTTTTACGAGTTTATACGGGTGTGCAATAGTGCAGTGTGCTGTGCTGGAACGCCCCAGCATCGGCACGGTGATAGGTACTTACGGGTTCCTGCAAACAGGAATGCCACACTGGTGGAGTGAGAATATTATTAACAGCAGCTACGCATTATTAGCCTGTTTAGCTTTGCCAAAGGAAGGCTGAATATATTCCACCTGATAAGTTGGACAAGCCTCAAACAATTATTCCACTGACCTCCTACGCCCGAAGTGAGACTCTCCTAATATTTTGAATACCAAAATCTTTCAAGGGTAATGCTGTTGCGTTTTGTAATGATAAGTAGAAGTTTTTTTCGTAAAATCAATAGTAAGTTGATTGAACAAGTGCAGGATCGTTTTCCAATTTTTGTAAACTAGTCACGAAATATTAAGTTTTTACAATATAGACTTTTCTAAAATATTTTTTGTTATGTTTACACAAATTTCGCACGTGGAAATTTTATTGTGCACAAAATTGTTCGTTTCAATTAATTGGTGGCACCCCAGCCACCATCAACAGTGCGATTCTTACTTGTCTCGTTTTAATGCCTCCCTATAGGGACCCCATAAAATGTGACTGGCACGCCTGCTTGAATAAGGAGCCCATGAAATGTGACGCCTGCCAGAATTTTACGTTTCTCATTGCTCGGCCGACCTGTCAAGTGTGAAACGGCACTTTTGTCTTATCAACTGTACGCTCTGCGTGCCCGGTTACTTGTGTATTATTCTCCAACTATAGTTTCAACTATTAAAATCGGATTTTAAAGTCAAATTTGAGCATGGTTAGCCTTAATTGTCAATGGAGTGAGCATCGTTTTTTTAGGAAGAATCGCCACATAAATTACATGTAAGATACCAAAACATGGAGTTCGTCCGTATCTACCTATTGGTGTTCTTTGGGATCTTATATTTCAGAATAAAAAACAAAGGAAAATTAAGTGGTATATTTCCATATGAAGTGGAAATAGCTCTTAATTTCAACTTGGTGAATTATTTAATTCCTGTATATGTTCAAAAAGCATCAGCATATCACATGCAATTATTATTAACAGAGCACAACATACGTATGGTGCCAAATTTTGTGTTCTTGCACCGTGCGTGCCATTGTCCCTTCGAGGCGCCTGGCAGAGTTTCATCATTGTATAATGAATAGAAACGTAGTCTTTGTCGTTAGTAACATTGCTAAGCAAAATCCTTTGCACTTCAACCATCCCCCTTCTTTGCCCGTCTTATACCGCCAGCTGACTGCCGTTTTTCAGTCTTCCGGCAAATTTATTTTAATCAAGCCGGTTTTAATAAACCCCCTAGATAAAAGGCTTAATGCTTCATTCAAAAAAAGCCTATTATGGAAAAACGAGGTCGATCAATAATTAATTACTTATAAAAGAACTGGAGGTATATTTGGATTTTACCAAGCGAGCTTTTCTGCTGTTGTCGGAACAACACAAAGGCTGCCATTTTTGCAAAAATAAATGCGACGCTTTGCGCCCGGTCGCGTGTATTGAATACGTGGGCTGTAAATACAGAGAAGCTATATTTTCATTTTTTTCAGGGTTCTGCATGTCAATTCAGAATAATCACACCGCTTAGCCGTTAAAATGTTGGCTATGGAAATTGTTTATAGTATCATCATATATCGTTTCTAGTACGTTGATAATCAAAATATCTTTAAGTGTCCGATAAATCAACAAAGATACGGAAAAAATTGAAAAATGCAGTGTATATTGAGGAAGATTGAAGTTACAAAATTTTAGTTAGATTAAAAAATGCGAATTCTTTTTGTAACTTGCCTTAAAATGATAAGAATGTTGTAAAACATGTGAACATTCGTACACGTTTCGAAAGTAAACTCTCAAAATACATTTTGACTACGTCCGAAATTGAGTTTTCATCTCTAGATAGATAAAAACGAAGTTTGGTGAAATTCTGATAATGTTCCGATTTTCAAAAATAACCTAAGTACTATGATTTCACAGCGTATGGCTGTACAAATAATTTCAAGATAAGTTAGCGGTCCTGCGATCAAAAAAGCGCAGACAGATCGATGGAAAAGAATCTCACATTTTCATGATTAGTCATAAAACGTCCAAAAACATATAATCTATATACAGTTGGAAATTTATCATTGGATTTATGATATTATTTCAATATTTTAAATTCACACCATACATGAAGCAACAAAAAAAAAAGTTAATGATTTTGATGGCGCATGAAGCGTCACAATCACAAAAACCTGATCATATCGGAAAGTGAAAGTCGACAAAATTTTGTAATAGTGTTTTGTATTTATCCATATGAGTATGAGACGTCCACCCTATATCAATGTAGATACTAGTTGGATTATCTCGATTACTGCACAGCTCACAGCTCTTAATTTAGTAATCAATTCAATGCACATAACCCTCCGCTGTATTTTTTCACACATACTGAACTATCCAATAGGTTATCTTGTTATATTTTTGTACACAGGAAGAATATGCATGTAATCTCACGTCTAATTGAACATCCATTTGAATCCGTCCATATTTTTTTAATTCATTTCATATGAAACCGATACCCAATAACTGTTTATCTACTCAACATTTTTGTTCGTACAGGCATACCAATAATTTCAATCCTTTTTTGAGAATCAGCCCCAATATTAATGAAGACAATAAAACGAGTAGGGTGAATCACTAGTTGACATGTGCTTATGTCAAATCTTTATCCGTCTTTGATAATGGGAGTGGGATAACTAGCAAGGATAATTCATGGGAAACGCACATAATGAAGAATCGAAAAACAACGCCACCATAAATATTGACAATATAATTAAAAACGAAGGAAACAAAGAAGTGCAAGTATTTCTATCTAGTAGCTGCTGAAAAAACGTAAATGAATAACTTATTCTCTACGATCAAGACATAAAGAGAAATGCGAAAAAAACAGAATGCATACTTCTATGATTTTATCATTGCTCAATTTGGCGGTAAATCTCATCCATTTACACGACTGAACATACACATTGAATCGATCGTTTTTTATGTAATAACCCATTAAATAGAGAATAGTTTACGTCTATCTATTTGCGGATTGTTTAATTGTATTTCAAATCAGATTTTGCACTTGGATGAGTATGTCTTCTACCGTGAATGAGCTAGCCCAACCGGAACAGGAATTCACGCTGGAAAATGTTTATTTTTGGCAAAAACGCTTAATATGCTTATTTATAGTACACGGTCTCCAAAATTACCGCTGGCAATTGGCCATTACATACATTCTCCAGGCTCACATATTGAATTATGGCTCTTAATAGCCGTTGCAATTTCCTATAAATTATTTATATTCGCATACAATGTGTAACGTCAAAATTTTTCAGCGTTGTGGTTTGAGGGAAACAAGACTATAAGTATTTCCAACAATATTAACGTAATTCCATTTTACGTAACCGTCTCAGCCTAGTTTTTGCTGTTTGATCAATGTAGCCCCTAATGTCTTATTCTGTGATATTGTATACTTTTGTTGTGACAATGAACATTCGAGAAACCTTAGCTTGTTATTAGTAATATGGGAAATGCTTATTTAAGAAGTATCTATTTATTCTACAACAATGTTAAAAGATACTCTATCTGTCAAAGTTCAGTTTCATTCAAAGCAGACAAAAATCCCACTTATAATTTGGATTACGTATCCGAAACCCGACAGGCTCTACTCGGACGACTTCATCAAGTATATTTAAATAAAAGCAAATAGATTAAAATTTACCGACTACAAGGCTTACAATGCATTGCAAGGTACATGCCGAAAGACTCACAATAAAGGACCCTAATCTAGGTACATTTTTGAGTAACTGTTCTGAATCATGTCCCAGGTTATGGAAAATGTCATTAACGTGAGGCTTCTGAAGTACCTGGACAAAAATAATATCAATGATCGCCAATAAGTTTTCCGCAAGCATATATCTATGTGAGATCTTCTGGCCTACCTTACACATACGAGTACATATATGGAAAAGATCAGTTGGGTATCTACAAATGGAGCGCAGAAGACTCTGACAACAACCCTGACAAAAAGTCGCACGCTGGCCTGTCAGTTATGGAGATGAGAGGAAACGCAATACTTGAATCAACTTCCCTCAAGCTTCTGGAAATTACCATCAACAATAACATGTCATGGTACGATCATGTTGCTGGCCCCGCTAGGACGGCCTCCCAGCAGCTGGCGGTTCTCTTCCGCTTCAGGAAACTGCATTCTCCGGAACAGCTACTGCTACTCTACAAGGTCCAAGTCGGACCATCGCTGGAATATTGCTAGCATGTGTGAGCATGTGCTTCGAAGCACTGTCTAAAGATATTGGGTACAATCCAGAAACGATCAATACGTCTAGTGAATGCGCCTGACCTCACCAAGGACCTACAACGGGCGTATCTTTACCAGGTCGATCTCACAACACCTCGAATAAGCCTCTTCCAACCTCGGCGTTGTGGAATATGGTACGGGTGAGTTTGTTCCCAGATTGTTATAATCTACAGATTTTGAAGGTCACTGTTAACAGACATTCATCCTCCGCAACACGACGTAGTAGCGTCATATGCTTTTTGCCTTTGCGTGAGGTAATCTATAAAAACAATAATGTTTCAGGATACTAAAATCATTCCTAGCTGCATACTTTCCAAAGTGGAGTACGAATACCTATAAGTTCATAAACATCATAAACTACCTACTATATCGAAATAATTCCTGGTTGCAATAATAATGACAGTTGCTTTTCCTCGTCGAATTAATTTCAGTGCTTCAAAATAACCACTAGAATCCAAAACAAAATCATGGTATTCAACGCATACCAGAGTCCCATTTTTGCAATAAATTACCTAGATAATTAAATGGCATAGATATAATCATCAAATAAGCAAATAAAATGGGTAGTAGCAATTAAAACTTTTTTCAATGAAATTCACCTATGAAATACGATATGTAATTAAACCGCAGCAAAAAACATCATTTAGTTCATTTGTCAAAGACCATTTATGTAAAACTAAAATTAGAAGCAATGAAGGTCGGTTTTTAGAATAAGCAGGATTGTTTGTTACAGCGAAATATAAAGACGTAGAAAAATATCCCCAGAATGCATCAAATCGTAGGAAAGCCTTGACTTTCATGCTCTAATGACCAATGTTTCAATTCCTGTTACGAAAAAAAACACTTGACAAATCGGACACTCAGCACTTTGTTCATTTCAAGGAGTAGCATTCTATTGGAAATGAAACGAGAGCTATCCTAGAATTTTGTCTTTCCACTGCTTTTCAAAGAAATAAACGTGTAGTTTTTTCAATAAATTACTCAAACTATCAATGACACGTAATTATCATTTGCAAGAATGTAGTTGTTTTGAGTACTCGTATAAATGGAAACTGAATACCAGAAAATTATTTTCAGGCTGGTAATCATCTGCCCTACGCTATATTTGTGTCCAGCTATAGACATGCATGTTCCATCCTTAGACTAGACTCATCAGTATAGCCCGGCGGTCTGACAGTAGAGAGCAATTATTATTAATATTAATTAGGTAGTGTATACCTAACCCAAATAAGGGTTTCATATATAACAGCTTATAATGACCTAATAGTGATAACAAATCCTGATAGGAACTTTGACTTCCTAAAGATGCCAATGAGCTGCGACACTTGAAAACAAATGTTAATATCACATCTTAACCTAGGTTAATTATATACATATTGATTGCTTGCTCTCCCCTGTCAGACCGACGGGCTATATTATTTTGAGATTTTTGCGTTTCACAACGTTTCGATTGATCTGGTATTCTCAATCGTCTTCAAGTGAATGGATCGACATTTGTACCGATGCTGCTAGACGTCGATCTATTCACCTGAAGATGATTGATACCACATCAATCGGAACGTTGTGAAACGCAAAAATATCAAGACAATGGAAGTCAGAAACAGTATTACTGAAACATCCATATTGTCTACAAATTTCAATCAACAAATGCATGTTTATATCAGAGTGAAAATTTTAATTATGTTTGGTCAGAAATTCGTTGCACATCGTTGCATTTTTGAAATGGAACACCCTGTATATTATCGGATATATCCTTCCTTCAATTTCAAGCAAACACTGCAAGTAACCTAATGTACCTAAATTCAACTGATTCCGAGTTATCAAGTATAGAAAATAATAAATAAATCTGTTGGAATTAGGATAAAATAAACTATATGATTAACCCCAAAACTTTTGTCCTATTTTTTTTTCGATACGATGTATATTTTAACATGTGGTAGTTTAAGAAGAACAAGGGATGTTGCTGGATCGGTTCACCTTGGTTGACAGATATTGTAGGGAGCATCTGTTAGCGCTCTTAGGCAGAGTTCAAGCTGTTAGGACCTTTGGTTTTATAAAGATGCCTATGGATAGCACCACTGTGTGACACGGGAGAAAATGTTAGTTTCGCTGGAACAACTTTATTTTTTTTGAATAGCCTGTGCTACATAGGAAAACTTCACAAAAGTACAAACAATCAAAAATGAAATTTTGAAACCGCAGTGGAATGGGTGTCTTCGGGGTTGTTTTGAATAACACGTTAGTATGAAGTTTAAATACAAATAAAACGTGTATTGATGATATATCCAAAATGCGTAATAGATTTTTCCTAAATAAACCCAGTGCAATTCCAGCATAAATAGTTATTTACTTTTTACGATCAAATCCAATAACCCAGATTGTACATTCTTTAAGTGGCTTAAACAGTCAGTCATCTCCATCGGACGAAGACTGCGTGGACCAGAATATCCCCTTCTTTCCCTGTGTCAACCTTTACAGTGAAATCCGTTATTATAACATGCGACCCAAAGCTTGGGAGAGGAATACATTTAGCTTGGGTAATACATCACGGCGTTAGGCCAGTAACGTAAACTTTGTGACGGCTTGGCAGTGACGTATCGCACTGGGTACACAACTCTTCTCTTTCACCCCTCGCTATCTCACAGGCTTATGCATTTATTTATTTATATCTTTTCGTCAGTCGTCAGTAATATATGTCTTACGTTCCATATATACACGAGAGAATCACTGTGATATCAAAATATTAACCATTTTCGAATTCGACAGTTTACTTTTTTTTGCAATTTCATAATTAAACAACTAAATTACGAGTCACTAATTTCCATCGGTATGTCTTTTTACGTTTTACTGATTTTGGAATTTGGGGAGAATCTCATGGGAGGCAATGGACATTCTGGAATTTGGGATTAAAACCTCAAAATTCTGTTATACTATGTTTCCAGAGAGTAAAAAATTGGAGTTAAGTAGATTCACTTATTATTTCCAATGCTGCTGCTATTCTGGTACATTCAAACCGAACCAGCTTTTTTGATTTTTTTTTGCAATGTCATTTTCCACGAAATTGTTTTCTATTAATATATGTACTAATATAATAATAATACTCTATCAGAGGCTGATTATTCATTATTGATGTTACATATGAACAAAATCTACATACTGATGTATACCAGTCGGTCCAAATACCTCAAAAATGTTTGAGCAGCCTGACAAATGAACAAGAGTTCATTAGCATGAAAAAATGAATTTAAGTAGGCTCCAGTAGTACTGAAACTTCAAAACCAGATTGGGCATAGCAATTCATAACTTATCACTAGTTCGGAAGGATAGTTAATAAAAATTTAATTAGTGATTACAAAAAATACCTGCAAAGCATTTTCTGACTAAGCCCTAAATTGATCAGACCTTTGTAAAACATATGATAATGAGTTTTGAACACTTTAAAATGCTTGAGCCAAAACTTATTAGGTATTCAAAAAAACATGAATAATCGCTGTTTGAAGCTGATTATTTTTTATTTTTTATTATTACTGAGGTATCCCGATTACAAAAACACCAACAGACACATTGACAGACAGACCGATTGGAATTTATTTTCGTATCGTCTGAAATTTTTGGGATAACACTACACTGTCGCTTAGGTGTGGGAAGTAAAAATGTTAAGCTGCATTCATGAGTATTTTTTAAATTCATAATCGTTGTAATAGCACTTGATTAAACATTATTATGAGGTTTAAAAAAAATATTACTGTATCCTAACTTTCATAACTTCTTAACGTATATTTTTATATTTCTTCTCGAATTTGCAGTCATTTATCGACATAATCAAACTATTACTTTGAGCTGTTAGGATATTTTCACTTGCGTAAATTTTATTAATGTATATGAAATACAAAGATAATCTACTTGACTAAAGGAAATGCTTTTATGGAATAGAATAATGTTACCCTTGAAACAGTGGATGAATTAATGTACCAATATAGTTTTAAAATTTGTTGTACTATATTCTGTATCATGAAAATTCCCGTCAGAGCAACTGAAACGCCAGTACAGTATTTTTAGACAAATCTAGTTTCCAGTATTAGGAACTCAAAACGTCATAAATAAAAAAACAGCAATTGTAGCAAGCTTTACCCCACACGTGCTATGCAATTGGAAATATATCAGCATACAAAATATTAACGCCCGACCCTATAAGCTAATGACACCATAGATGAAACAAAATTTCTCTGTTAATTATATAGCCTATTGTGTCGGTTTATTCATGAAATGCATGTTTAATCACCACTAAATGACTTGTAATTTTATATCCGAACCAACTGCGTAATGGGTGAAATTACCGTTTCAGAATACTCTTCAATACGAGGAAAGCAATCTTCCGATTTCTAAACGAACATGTGTTTCAGAAGAGGACCACCGTAGTAGAAAGGATGTCATTTATCATTACACTTTTTAAGAGAACTTCTAATTGGTAGAAATATTTTGTGACATTATCCGAAACACGGTAAAGCCCAATCGATTTCAAAGTGAACAGGGTCGTACATAATATGTACTCAAAAGGTAACGGACTAGAATTATTATCTGAAAATAGTATGAATAATTTAGATTGTAGCAATTTTCTTCTTAAACAGCTAAAAAATATTCCATCTACTCCAAAAAAATATTAGAAACTCCAGATACAAACAGAAAAAATATGAAGTTCTAATAAACAATTTTTTGTATTTTTCTTCTTATTACCCTCCGCAACTGTAGTGATAAATTCCTTTCGCAAATTTCATAAAAATTGAAGCAGATGTTACTGAAATCGGGCGGTGACAATAACGGAGACAGACAATAGATATTTTCGCGATCACGATACTTCCCTTACTCACGTTCAGGAAGTAACAAAATATCAATTTCAGTACTACTCTGAGTGCCATTCAACGATTATGAAGCTGAGCGACAAGTTGTCGGACCAGTACAACTAACTGAATTTTCGGAATAAACCTTATAATGATCTTTTCTCATGAAATATAATGTTTTTCAGAATGATTAAATATTGGATTGAAATCATACTTTTGTGTAAGTCGCTATAGCTCAGTTTGCAATAGTTGTTAGAGATTTGATACTTGATAAGTGAAATAGCATTTATTTACTTGGCCTTAAATACATACAAATATTTGATTGAATTTGATTCTAAATGAATTATCAAAGAATTTTGTCAATATATAAGGTTTAACTACCTGTCTCACTGACGGGATATGAAATATGGAGACAGGATAATTTCCAGTAGTTTCACAGTCGTATGATTACTCACCACTAGTATTGAACCGCCTGGAATATGGCTTATTCGCCTGGTCCGCACACAGTATCTGCAAAAAGTGGATTGTGTTAATACAGTCGCTAGCAGAAATATGTTATCTGGAATCAGTAGAAAAACTGGCTAGGTATATCACTCCACACATTTGACTCACATACATCCCCTAAATATACAGTGCTTGATCAGGGTTATTTTTGCCTTTTATTTGAAAAACTCGCTATTTTCTATTCACCAAAATCATTAAAAAATGGAATCGAATCAGGCTCAAGGTATTCGGTTTTTTGCACGATTTCATTTTATTTTTCATATTATTTTGTAGTCCTTGTAATATTCATCATCGACTGTTATCTGCTCTGAACATGACCACTAATGTATTGATGCATACTTCATTTAAACTTATTTTAGTATGATTGAGTATCTCAATATTTACGGTCCAACAAATGAACAAGGATTCTAGAAACATAATAAATGCAAGTACACCAGTAGAATAACTGTCGAACCCAAATTTTAGAAAAATTTCATTCAGTGATTATATGTAGTTTCCATAAATGTTTATAATGGGAAATAGTGAATAACTGAGATAAATTTTAGTTTATATGTAAGTCATATTCATGTGAATGAATTTCGTTTGAACGAGTTTCTTCACTCTTTTAGCATGGGAATGTAACTTATACTGATGCATCATTTACTTTACTGTTAATCAGAACCAAATATGGCTAATGAAAGGGTTTTTATAACGTTTCAGATGCCTTGGTAGCCTGTACCACGGAGCAATAAGCCTCCAGTAGAAGTGAGGTCAATCATAGAGACAAAGACAAGAAAGTTTCAGTTACATTACGGTCAATACCGATGCTTCGCAAATACAACATACATAATATAACATAATAATATGAAAATAAATGGGGTACTTGGGCTGAACAATTGTTATTGTCAAATTTCAAAGAATATCATTATAAAATGCCCGCGATTGCATTAAAAACGCATTACCGCGATGCGAATTACTTTACAAATATTGTATATCTCGCTCTAATGCGTGGGAAGTAACCACATTATGAACAATACAAACCGATCATTATCTGCAAATGTAGAAACTTATTTATAAACATATGATCTATATAAATGATCTATGACATTATCGAAGCACGTATTCTGAGTTTCTTAACGTTCACACAATCACAAGTTTGGTTGAATTACCCAAGCATTGGACGCCTGGTACAAAAATATTATAGTAATAATAATTTACTAGTAATACTGTAACTTCCGCAACATGACCCATGCTTTTGTATTTTATATATCTTGTCTATTTGGCCTGCTCAATCGAAACACATTCATATATGAGGATGAAAGATTCACTTAGTAAGTTCATCTACAATGTAGATGATTGTAAATTATCTGCTACCTCATCCAAAATTGTTTTAAAGTAAGGATGATTCTGAGATGAAGTTTACAGATTTCAAATCATGAACTCAAAAATAATATTATAATACTGATATTATAATACTAAACATCTACTAGCAGTATGAGTATTCGCAAATGCAAAACCCGAAACGTTAAAGCAATGCTTTTAGTCATATATGAAGTATGCAGTGTAATCTTATACGCTCGTGATACAACAGCAACTCTGCTGACAGATACGACGCGATGTCAGCAGCATTAGATTTTATTTTTTGCCTGATTGTGAGCTGGAGCATTTCACATATTATATGGTATGTGATTCGACTGAGCATGTCAGATAAAAAAAAGGCAGTATCAATAGTGTAACTTCTCAAGCTCGTTCTGGGGTTGTCTTGTTAAGAGTCAGAAATATCGGTTACAATGTATAGTAGATCCCACCATGCCTACAGATATATCGAAAATAATCAATGATGAAAATCATAAGATAATGTGTGTATGCCAAACATATTGACAGGTTTTGAGGAAGAGAGTAGCCTACCTGTATATTTATGAGACTAATCTAATATTTCTTATTAGCGAGTACCGATATTCCGGACCTTTGACCCTTCACATTTCAGACAAGTCAGTATGAGATAGTACATCTCATACTCTACCCACCAAGACTCTTTTTCCAGGATATTTTATATGAAGTAAAGCATTTACTACATTTTACTATAACCCTTTTCCATGTGTTATGTGCGGTAACCTTTCCAGTTTTTTGTACTAGACTCACATCTTTCAAACTGCTCTTTTTTATGTTATTACTTTCAGCACAGAATTCCGCTTTCCCGGTAAATTTCGTCACAGGCATGTAAGATCATAGAAATAGTAACAGACAGACTTATATACGACATAACTAATATATTACGGGCGTTCCATCTAACGAACAGCCAGGCGATGTCTGTTTTCACAGATTTATGCCATTTTATATTTTTGTTTCGCTCTGTGCGTGGAATGGGAACGCGCTCTAACGGTGCTACACTGCTCTGTTTACCATAAAACTATTTTTGTGTGACAAGATGTACGAGGGCTCGTTTCACATCCAAATATAAGGCATTCAAAAAAGATGACTCAAATGAAAACGTGTTTTTCAATATATTGCCTTGTTTCTATGAAGCATCAACATATAAATATTGATCCATTTGGTCTACAAATGACCTACACCAGCACCAACTTTTTATATATCTCTCAAACTTCAAGCGTGAAACTTTGCCAGGAGCCGTTGAATTCACTTTCAGTATCTTACTTCCCAAATAGGAGATGCTTTTTAAGCTTCAAATAATGCACACAAAAATGAATACCACTATTTCTGTCAGTTTAATTGTCACGATTTTCATCACATTATAATTTAAGCAACTACTAGATTGTGTGATTGTGGTTAACCATGGCGTCGCAATAAGCCAAACAATATAGAAGACTTTCCATTCATGTTTCTCTTGTTATTGATAATTTTTGGGCGTTTGGGTGTAAAACCTTTTTCCAGGTACTCTAGCATTTAAAAGAGTACAAAAAGTTTTTGTGTGAATATGTTCTCAACCATTTCGAAGTAGGCAACAAAATGTAGGTGGTTTAAGGTCCCAAATCTCATTTGAAAATAATGCACAAGATTAGGCACCACAAAACTGATACTTTAACAACTGTACAGATTAAAAAGGATGACAGGGAAAAATTGCCTGCATTTGCCTTGGAATATAAAAAAGAGCCCTCGTAGCATTCAACTAGCCTATCGTTGGAAGGATATAGTGCCGCAGATAAGTCGGAATGGATGTTTAATCTCATTTAATCAAAATACAACACTAAACAGCTAGGGAACGGCAGATGTATAGCTTCACTGAATTTATGCTGTGTTCTGCGATTAGACCAACTATTTTTTATTAGGAAAATAACACGCAATGGGCATTCCCTTAATTAAATCGAGATGGAGGCAGATTGACTATCGATGTAGATATTTAATGGATACAGTTTCTAAAGTTTTCACATTTTGGTTAATATTTATATTTCGTAATATTTTAGATGGACTTTTGATGTTAGAGTTCTCTGAATATGTAATTAACGTATTAGGCACATGTATAAAATTCCTATAATAAGATCATAATACGTATATACTGCACAATAATGCTTGCAAAGGGTGATTGCATAGTCCACCGCTTTAATAGCAGTGGGAGAAAAAAATCTTTAGAAATGTTTAACAGATCTAAAATCATGGGCTGTTGAAAAGCAAAAGGTAAATTGTTTTTGTTTTTTTTTTGTCCCAAATTTCCTATGTAGTGTTGGCCACAAAATATCGTCTGATCTACCACCACGCTTGTGGGTTATCGTTAGACGGCGTTCAGGAAATGACCAAATCATAGAAACTTTTATAAACCATTAAAATTACTTGTAATATGTTATGTCCATCGAGGCGATTTTATTTGTTATGAACAATTTATTTGTTGAGTTATCTAAAATCTTCTATTGACTGACCAAATATTTTTTTTTAGTTAAATTGACAAAAATAAACGAATTTATGATATCTTGAGAAAATGCTAACTTCTTGATTGTACAATGGACATGTTGACTATCTTACATATTTTGAGTTGGTTCGAATTGAGCTAATTCATTTTTGAAGGCCAGGTCCATCACGTCAGATGTTAGCCAATAATTGCAGTTATCAAGTTTCATTCTCTGAACAAGATTTTACACTACAACTATTGGTTACTATGGAAGCTACACCGATTTATGGAATAATTACTCTGTTACTACATCAGACACAAAAGTGAAAATGATAGTTTTACCGATAATCTTTCATTTTCATATTCCGTGCTTGTTGCGCCGTAGTAGAGGTTGAGTCCTGTATTGAATTTACATTTTTCTGGAATTTTCACTCCAAAATTTAGTCTTTAAACTGTGTCTACACAGAGTTTCTATATGTTATGTTCGTCTTCTTCTCAAACAAAAAACACGAGCACTCTAAAAGTTACTCCAAATATTTCGATGAACCCAAAATGTATGATCAGATGTTTCCCGGTATGTGGACAAGTTTTTAGGTAAAATGTAAATTTTTTATTTAATTTGTGTGGTTTGCTTTTTAGTTTCACCTACACCAAGCCACACTAAGCTACGGTGCGCCACTGTGATTCACAGCTAGCTTATTTTTCGTTGTTTCTACTTCCCAATTCCCACTTTTTGTCCGTCAGAATAAACAGATTTTCCGCTGAACGGCACAAGATCAAAAATTATAACGAACATATGTCTATGCTTTCGGAGAGCGAAGCGAAAACCTTTTTAATTAATCCAGTACACACACACACACACACAGGTTGTTTCGCAAACAAAATAGCTCAACTTCAGGGACTTAACTGAAACAAGGTAATTCATCACCCCTTTACCCATTATCTTTACATTGTTGTACGCCAAATCTCACCTTGTACGCTGCAGCGCTATTGTGTTACTACACCGAATTTAGTTTCATGACATTAGAATGTGTGCTATGTGTACATATAAATGTGTGGGTGTTTAGTTTAATAAAGCATAATGGTTTCATTGGAGTGGAAAATTATGCCTGCCACGGTCTTCAGCGACTATGCATAAACAGTTACATTCAAGTGTTCACAATTAAAAAAAAATAGAAAAGATTTCGGTAATAGACTGGGCCATATGGGATGGTTATTGCGTAAATATCTGTTAAATGATCAAAACACCAAATAATGGATGAGTGATAATAATTATTTGCCATATGTCATGGATGAACAATATAGGTTTGTGAATTTCTGTATACCCAACGAACTAAACAAAAGTAGAAGATATTTCATCTTGCAAAGTTCTGCCGACGTTGTCGCCAGTGATGAAAAATAAGGTAAAATTATGAAAAAGATAGTCTTGGAGAATAACGCAGCGAAAATAATAATCAGCGGCAGAACAAAAACTGCAGAAACAAAATACACACAGTTGAAAGATGTTTTGCATTTAGCGTCACTATCATGAAAATCTTATTAATTTTATATTCCAAAAAACGGCCGTTGAGACTACTAATACAAACTTTTCCAAGCGATGGCGACAAGCAGGTTGATAATAATCAACATTCATAAATCACATAAAAAAAATCTTATCTGAACCAAAAAAGTCTACAAAATATTCTGCAAGGTGTTGTTTGAAGTTTCAAAAACACTGCCTCGAGTTCCCTTGTCTTGAGTTTTTTTGCGTTTCACAACGTTGCGATTGATGTGATGTTTTCCAGTGAACTTAACGTTGAACTACTTTATTAATTATTAGTTTTTTTATTAGCGGTATCTGAGATTGTGAATAGAGAACTCCGTATACATCTGAACATTTTTTCAAATTCTGCTATAACTGTGAAACTCATAAGATTTTTTCTATTTTCATGTATATAGCACACTGCTGAGTCCCTCCTAACTCACCTGATATATTCAAATAATCTATAATTCCTGTATAATTGATCAAACTCCCACAAGGTTGCGGCTCAACACACATGCACAGATGATGCCAAAACAAGGCAGCTGTGATTGAGCAACGGTTACATAAAAAAGCCCAACCATTAATTTGGGAAGCGTCAAATCACTTTCGAATATACGAGTATTGTCTCAGCCTTCACTTGTCACTAGCCAAATCCAGTAATCACGATAGCACCGTCAGTTGAGAATGCTTTCATGTAAAAGATGGTGCATCGAATATTGGAGTGAAGGCGAAATAATTCGAAAAACCTTCGTTAAAACATATTACTGATTTTCTTACTGCAAGTGCTCACATCAATATGTGTGAGAGATGGACGAAAAAGGTTATGCAGATTCCTAAAATTAGTTAAGTGATTGCGGTTCAGCATCGCCAACAAAGGGGAAAATAAGAAATGTTCAAATTTCGTTTCTGGTTCTTTCGGAGGCCTATGATGATTTTTAAAATCTTTTTTTTTGGGGGAGGGGGTCAAAATGGAGTAGGGGAGGGTGTACAGGTGTTTCGAAAGAGGCAAAAGACAATCCATCGTCTGTAAACATTTGACCAAGGTTATTGTTAGTACATTTTATACATATAAGATTGTTCACACATTCGTCATCTAATGGCGACCAGACCGGGCTTCCAACCCTACCGAAGGCACATGTGAAATGAGAGTTTCGAGCATCCGAATGCGGTTTGGACAGGGATAGTGAACAGCATCAAACATGCCACCTCGTTCCAACTGAGAACCGAACGCAAATACAGGCACATGTGGAAAGGTTACTGAAAAAAATAGCTAGTTAACAAGAAGAAAAGAATGTAGTACAATAGAATATTCTAAAATCTATAGTTGTCGTACTTCTATTGTGAACTACTTGTGTCATATAATTTTTTTAATTAATAGTAATTTGATTATATGATAGAACTAACAGACATATCGGAGCTTGGCTAATTGAATTTTGAACACGTATGTTCAGGTATTTTGTGGTAAGTTGTTGTTAAGATCCTCGGCAACTTTAACCATATATTAAACGGTCCAACCGAATGGTCGTGAACCTATTAACAATGTGCCTATATACCTATTATATTTAGAATACTTCAATGTATAACACCATCCAATATTTCACTATGAAGTCCGTTGAGAAGAGATAGTCAATAAAATAAAACTTGAAAATAAATGTAATGGAAAAGAGCTATTTCCACCTTTTTAAAAAATTGTAAGCATAAAGTCAACAATGACTTTTAATGATGTTTGATTAAATGCACCAGAGATTTTCGCGAAAAACAAAAATAATAATCACCTTCATGCTATAAAAATGGAATGACAATACTATAAATATGATTAGCTCAATTAGAAATTACTTCCTTAATCACCTTCTTCTGTTTTGCCTGAAACATCTGCTTTTGGAGCAGCCTGTATAATTAGAAAAAATAACATCTTAAAGCATCGTCACCGTCTGTTGTATACGCGCCTGTATAAATGCCTTTCACGGCACAATGAGTCCAGCTAACAATTCATATCGTGTTTGGAAGAACGCACACGAAATTTTATTCGCCAAATTATATAGGTAAAAAATCATTAGAGGTTCCCAAATTGTCTATATAATGGAATATCATGGGGGTTCCTCATATAATTTTCTCCTATTGGGATGTAAGCTATAATCAGACAAAATATCTATTATGAACCGCGGCCATTACAATATCATTTTGTGACTCGTTCAAAATGATATTATTTTCACTGGAATTTCAATCTTGAATTTATATGTGCATTTTAGTATAGCACCGCATTAAATATAAGGAAGTTGACACTGTCAGAATTGGATCTTTCATGGAGTAACTCATATTTATTATATTGAAGAGTTTGAGCAATATAGGTAATAACTGCTAAAATCAAACTTTACAGATATTTAACTAAAAAGTAGCTCAATCACGCTACAGGCTAATACGGCTGACAAAGTTTGTTTGTGCCCCAATACAAGAATATCTCCTTATGTAAAAAATTCTCGCAGTATGCTTGTGAATTCTATAAGTAGAAGCTGTAAAAAAGAGAACATGATATAAAACACGAGAAAAATGGGAAGGTAAGTAGATTACAATGTTTCATATGATATTACCACTAGCACATTACATTAGCAATCAATTATATAGAAACATCAATTTGAGAAAATATCTAGACCACGTATGTTAGATCACCATGTACTTCATTCGATGAATATCGCTAAATTCAATAGTATGTATATAGAATAATTAAATAATATTGTTCGAGTTCCCTTTCGGTTTATTTATTCCAAATGATATTTTGAACGAACTGTGGGTCGATAGTAACATAAAGAAATTGCATTTTATTCTTTCTAGAAAGTATTTACATCTACCAATACACTCGCAATTTGGAAAACTACTTTGATGAACCGAAAATGGAAAGATTTTCTCATAACTAACCGTATACGCATTCAAAATTTTACTAAGACCAAAAAGACTGACAGCACCACAGCCAGTACAACTAATTTATCATTGTAAATTATTACATACGTTGAAACCTAGCTTCTAATTTAATTCTGATAGCGTTTAGGCATAGAGTAATTCATTTTATTGAATTAATGTGGTGATCCAGTTAAACCGACGTCGGCAAAATTTAATTTTACTTATTTAAGCAAATGTATGATGGGTTTTATTTAATATAGTGGGTACAATACAATTTGATAATCAACGGGATATGCATATTATCCTATTCGCATACACTACTGATAATTATGAGTTTTCAATATTGCAGAAAGGTTGTTCCATTCATTATTCACTACATACATAATGTATGAAACATTCAGCAAGTCACATACTTCTCCTAGCCTTCAATTAAGACCAGTGAATATTGAATGAACTTTGCTAACGTTTTGGTTGCTCAGCAACCCTATTTGAAGTAAGAACAATGTGATATGGTTATAACATAGTTTTCATGGGAGGAAAGGATTATGATGAGACAAAGAAAAAAACGCTGTGTAAATTTCAGAAGTTACATGAAATACAGGAAGCGAATAATTAATTGATCCATTATAATTTGTCAACTGGTCTGACAAGGCGTAAATTTATATACGAAAAGAACAAGTAACTAGAATAGTTCATGAAACACTATACGACAGATGTTTTTCCTATAGTATCCGCCGACCAAGAATACAATCGCTGATTGATCTTAGTTAGGAAAAAAGTACTTGTAACAATACCTGTGTACCGTGTACCAGAATTTACAAAATCACTCACATTTTGTCCAATACTGTACATTTATTTTGTGGAATTTTATGCTCCCTCACATGCACGTCATGCCAAGTTCAAATTAGCAGAGTGAACGCAACGTTTCAAATGTCCGCCTTTTCAATTTAATTTCCTGTATGCTTTATAATTTTAGAATCCACTGTGCAGAATGAGAAAATTGTACCATAATCAAAATTATTTCCTTTTTTGTTCTGTTTTATGCTCATACATCTTCGAATAGACTTCAGTGCTGATCTAAGAAAAAATCGATGTCAAGTTTTTGTACCTCGATTGTACATCCATCAACCAGTTGCGTTGCAAGAGGTTGATACTGGGGGTTGTTCTCACCAAAAGCAGATGGCATCAGTAATACTGCTGCAATGCTATAACAACATCAATTGCATTGCTCTTGTGTACTTACTGAAATCTATCATTTTGAGGTATCTTGTTTCGGTACTCGTGAGCAAAAAGCGTGAATAATTTAACCAAAAATTTTTGCAGGTAACATCGAAGCGACTCAGCACTTATGGAAATATACAGGTGTTTCTTCCAATTAAACGGCAACTCACTTACAACCTATCCTCTTGCTGACAAGCACTAATATACTGCTAAGATATTAAAGGTATATTTGTTCATATAACTACTACCCCAAATTTGTGGTGAAAAAGGGGTTAATACAACAACAATTTTTTTCAATGCTTTCACTTCGCACGCCCATTGGCGGTAATGTATTGTTATCGCGGAATCTGAGAATTTGTTTTCATGATGCATGATATATAAATTCCGAAAAACCATGCCACTCATTTCAGTCGATCTATGTTTGTCGGTCAGTCTATCTATCCGGTGATCTTTGAAACTAGATTCGGAATTAGTTTCCTCGTTGTCAACAAAATTGTCTGTAATTGCTGAAATGTCACTGTAAGATTGTGTAATTTGAATATTTTTTATCTATTTGGTAAAGTATATTATCTTGAACAGGGTTAATACCACTCCTTTGTCAGTAATCACTTGAGAATAAGCTAAAAAAATTCTATTTCCGAGACAACTATGGAAAGTATGATTTTCAAGAAGTAAAAAGCGTTTTTTCCGAGATATAAGTTACTTCCTCTTAGTTTATTGTAGCATCAGATTTCATAACATCTTCATTGATTCAGAAAGATCAAATAAATTTCTCAGAACAATGATATTAATGTAAATTAATAATTATATATGTTGCTTCACAATGGTAGCGATCAAATACGAAAGACCCGCTTATTCATGCATTTTTGGCAGAAAACAGTGGACTTCCACACTAAAATTCCCGCTGTTGGCTAGAAAGAAAAATAACGATTCGCTTAAAATCAAGATATGGCTTACAAAATTACAGATCAGTTGAAAATTGAAATGACAATGATTTTTTTGGATAGACTTCATGGCTTTTTGTATCACATGTGAGTATTGTGAGGAAATAACAAAAGGATCTCTCATCATTCAAAACATTTTGTTCCAAGCTACAGTGCCGCCCAATGATGACGGAGTGTAAAAACAATCTGAAAGTAGGCATTCCAGAAATGCAAATCAAGGATAAACATATGAGGTTATTGTCTGGGCCGAACAACTACAATCGTTATTATATTATCGACTTCAAAGAAACATAGCCGTTTTCTGTCACTTTCGTATGTGCACTTCGTCATATGTATATATATCTAGCTTCATATTGCTTTTCTCCGATTTTTGTAGAATAAAGAATGTTCCAAATTCACTAACTAGTCAAGCTGCTAATACATCTAAGGTAATACAAATCCTCAAAAACACATCCTACTGACTAGGCTACTTTTTTAAGGTGTCCCATAAACAAGCAGCAATAAGGTAAGTACCTGCTAAGTATAACACCGAATGAAGCCTGATTGGAAACTGAGTAGAAGTTCAACACACATTTCATATATTCTATTACTTCCCACGACAATTGGCGAGGAAGTATTGTAATCACAAAAAAAGTCTAATTTGATATACTGTGTTTTATTGATGTTCTGTGCTCTGCCCGGTTATCCTTGCCCCCTCCCTATATAGCTCGAAAAGTAACGGATTTTGCTGAAATGTACAACAAATATATAAACAATTATTTCACTACATATATATGAAATGAGATGAGATAAAATTAATTTCCTCTAAAAGTACTCCAAACGCATACAGTTTCATGAGAAACCATATTGAGTAACTGAGGCACAGAAATAGCAAAAAAGGTAATGTATTCATTTCATTTAAACTTCTTCACTTCGAAATTTCATGGAATTAATGCTTGCTACGCTCGGAAAGAGTGGTTTCAACCTCTCCCTCTATCCTTGGATATCTTACTGCATAGGCGTCGGGCTTTTTCAAATTAACAGAATGGCAAATTGTGGAATACAAATAACATAATTTTAAGACTCTCGTGGGCTCGTGGAAAATAATATTTAACTTTTTATTTTGACATGTATAATGGCATCTTCTGAAAAGAATTACTATCACAACTATGTAGATCTGAAAACCAAAATATTGCGCAACGAAATATGAAAAGCTCAATTCACAAGTTACAAAAAAATGAAGCATGAAACAACTTTATGAACATTAATAGCTATATGAGTATATAATACGTTTAACTACTTTAATTACTTTAATCACATATATTCACGAAACAATGTTATGTCTGTGACAAGCATTCAAACGGCCAGAGGCATAATTGCTGTTGAACATGTAGAATCCAGAATTATTTTTGTCGCCGGGTTTCTGGATCGAAGTCGTTTTAGCAACTACTACCACAGTTACCGTATATTAACTGAATAATGATTATAAATGATTACGAAAGTGCTATTTAGTCCCTTAAAAAATTACGTCAACTAGTTTGACTTCGTATTTCACTCGTAGTGTTTATTGAAGAGAAGTTAAAAGATATATTGATTAGCGATTGCGATAATTTTGTTTTGTGATTTCAAAACTACGTCGCTTCGTTGGCGCCCATGCATGTCCTCGTCTCTTTCTTTGTGTATCTCACTCGATCCAGCACCACTTTCGCATAATTTAAAAGTATCCCGGGCGCATCAGTTTGCTGCCTCTGCCTGGTGCCCGCCGCTTATATTTACGAACTTGAGACTTCCATAGTTTACACAAACAAAAAGACGCCCGAGAACTACTTTCGAAAAGGTAAACTTTTCTCAGAAAGTCGTCGTCCAAGAAAAACCTGAGCCGTTTCGCAGTTTTTCAACCGTTCCCGACGGAGGATGCCTGACATATCATTCGGTAAATTGTATTTGAAACTCACGTATACATATACGATATTAGTTAGAATCGTCTCACACACATACAACTGATATGAACTTGAGTCAACATGTTTTTATATTAGTAATTTTCTATGAATAAGAGAGGAAAGTATTGTGATCGCAAATATTTCAGAACCTTAGATGTTTTTTGCACGATTTATGAATAGAATGCTAAAACTTATCCCGTGGCTCTTCTTATATTTTTCATAACTGCTAATTAAAACCACAGCGATTGAAAAAATTGCTTCACTAGCGTTTCGGCAGCCTCTGCAGCCTTTATCAAAAGCCAACATGTGAAAATTTAATTACATTTTGAAATTCTAATGATATTGATATTTTGGGCTGTTGAATGAATGTGATACAATTTGGGCTAAAAGAGCAGACCATAACGAAACCTGGAAAAATAACTTATAATCCATAGGTTTGTAAGATATTGATTAGTTCTTTTCCGGAAGCTTGGTCAACCAAACTGGGTCACACTGTGGGAAACAGAACATACGATAAAATAGAATCAAGTTTCTGAATTACACAAAGAAGATAACAATTTCAAAAGGAAGAGCAAAGAATCTGCAAGTTGAATAATTGTATTTCCAATTCGTCATCAAATTGTGATCCAGTTTGGGGGGGTATCCAATTGATGTATGTTTTAAGTCGCTACCTAACAATACAATTTATTGCATTTACCAGGATGCCTCACATAATTTTAATTATCTGCCTTACACAAGACAATGTTTTTAGCCGGTAGGAAATGGTATCGCCATGTAAAAAAATCTATGTTTGGGAAGTACTGAGTCGATCTACTTGAGCGGATGATAAAGGAAGGAAATATACATTCTAGAAAGCTCAAGGCAAGTTAGTAAGTTTATTAGTCATATGTGGTTGATAAATAAGTTCCAAATTATTAACACCCTAGAAACAAAAGAAGCTGTAATGCCGGTCAGTTATGGAATGACTGGCATTAGTCCAATCTCTTACTCGATATGTGCCAAAGTCGTGAATGGACATGTCTTATAACCATTAGCTGGCAATTAGCGCTTGTTGCATCTAAACAGATTCCCAATTCTGCATTAGGAATTGTTTTGATCAGAACATACAGCTAACCTTCTTTAGGAGATTATACTGAGAAACTTTATATGTAAACTATATACCGAGCGCGCATTATCATAGACACATATTGAGTGGATATTGCTTGTGACCTGTTTCACTAACTACAAGTTTATACATCCTGCAAGCACTATGAGCATAATATATACAAGGAACACAACTTACGCAACAGATTGGATGACGGAATTGGGTACAGGTATCTCTTACCGATAATATATAGCCCAATGAATTTAAAAACGTCAATTGGTTCATTGGATGCGCCGAACTTTACCTGGGACCTCCACATTCTGGAACTTCGAAGTGAGGTAGCCGATCTATCTTTATTCCACAGATACAGCATGGTATATGATCGGTTGAGGTGTCTCCCACAATAACACGAGTTGCCAGGACAAAAAACACTAGAGAAGCGTAACGGGCGCATCCTCACCAGGTCAAACTTCCAATAACCTCGAACGAGCTTCTTCCAAAAGTCTTTCTTTTGGAGAAACTCGACATTGTGGACTGTGCTGCCAGGGAGGCTGTTCCGAGATACAATCACGATATCAATCTACAGCATTTCAAGGTCAATGTAAATAGACATTCATTCTCTTGCCGTGCTTCTAGAGCGCCTTTGTGAGAGGTTATCTATAAGAAAATGCATATAGTATATGCATCACCTAATTTCGAATAGAATATGGATGATTAATAATGTTGAAAGTATCGCGCTTTTGCTTAAAAAATAATTAGGGTTCCGAATTTGAATGATGTCTGCATCTCGCTCCGTGCATAGTATTTCTGATGGCATGGCGGCAGTCGATGCATTATTTGGATCAAAAACATTTACTTCCCGACAAAATTTGACCGAAGATTGCATCAATCACTGAATACTAGATGTCTAACCAAGATTCTAGATATTTATAAGTGATAAAGTTCTCCAAATTTATCTAAAACGGTTTATCGGTTGCTAAGATTACGTGGTGCCAAAAATGACAACACAATGAGCGATGGAAATAAATTACATAATGTTCATGACGTATTCCTCAAGAAACACCCAAAAAACGTATTATTTTAAATTCAAAAATGCGTTTGAGATCACCTACGCCTATGCCTAGGAATTAAAATTATAAATTTATCATTATTAGTGAGGCGACCAATGTATAATATATATCGTCACTCAGAATGAATAAATTGTCAGACGTTTTCCATTGGATTGGATCACCGCACAAGGAGGAATTTCACTACAAATAGTAAACTTCCCCAATTTTCCAGCCGGCGTGCACATCCGAGGTATTTTGGCGTAACCGTACCACAATTAACAGTTCGGTAGATACTAAATCTCCAGTGACATTCAGTATAAACTCCCCATTCGAATTTATGCGGACGACAGGACGGAGGTAATTTCCGTGGAAGAATGCTCCTCTTACAATAAGAAATTCGCCTCGTTTTACTGTGTACCAGAGCCGAACTAGGGTCTGATAATCGACCCGACTTGCGTGCACGTCTGACCTAGTTGTTTCCTAGAAAAATTGACTAATTATTTCTATCACTTAAGTACTTACATTTTTAACTGAGCTTTTTTCACATTTATCAAACAAAGTACAGGGATGCATTGTAATGGACAAAGTTTACAAATTGAAGATTACGTTTGGACATATATGATACAGATCTTTTTATGGACAACTTCGCGCAAAGGCAGAAAGCATATCCTGCTCCAGAAGCGTTGCGAGACGATGAATGTTACATTGACCCTAAAACCCCGTAAATTGGAACCATAGGGGAACAAAGAGCCGCGATATACTCCTACGATTTAGACCGTGGAGGTCATTTGTAAGGTCAGGCGCATCTACCAGATGTATGCTGTGGATTGTGTCCAGTTCTCCAACGATGGTCAAATTTGAGCCTTGTACAGTAGCAGTAGCTATTCTGGTGAATACAATATTCTGGGGCGGGAGAAAACCTCAGCTTCTGGGATGACGACCTAGAAATGCCAATAACATGATCGTGCCCGGACATGTTATTTATTATATTAATTCCCAGAATCTCGATGAAATATGATTCAAGAAACATGCAGAACAATTGCAAAAAATAAATTGCCTAATTTGGAGATCTAGTGACACATTTCACAACTGCTATCAGTTCTGAAAGGCATAACTTTCATAACTATTTGTAAAAAGTAAAATATTACGCAACTAGAAATATTATTTCGCTTCACGAAAGTTACGTTCGCATAGCAATAAAATAAATATCTTCATTCGTGTATAACTCCTTTTTGCGGGAGTTTTTTAACAATTAACTGAAATAAACAAATGTACTTAATTTAATCACAAATACAATATTCAGGACAATTTGTGCAGCTTAATACGTTACAGTTGAATATAAAATTGGTAAAAAATAGAAACAAACAGTATATCAAATACGATATGAAATCTCACTTTGTTCAACCCCTCTTATATTCCATAACTGGTTACATAAATGGCTAGTGTGACCATATTATGAATATAAGATCGTTAATTTTCATCTGGTGTCTGTTGCAGCTACCATCGTAATCTCAGTAGCCGCATCTTTACGAAACGCTGTTTCATTGATATTTTCAAAAAATGACACGCAATGTAAACAATGTGATAATAAAACAGAGTGTGTACGGTACATGAAGCCCTGTTGTTCACTGTTCCTAGCAAATTTGCAATCGTGCATGAACCGTGCCAAGGACGCTGATTTTAAAGCATGGACGGAAAATAGAATCTTGTTATGACACTTGACAGAGTTGACTATAAAGGGTAGAGGTAAGAAGAGTCTCATATGGGGGATCCGTTTGAAAAATTGTCCAGCTGTAAGCAGTAAATAATAGTTCTGAATCCCTCCAGAATAGAGGCTATAGTAGCAAAGGGGTATGAAATGAATTTTGCAGTTTTAGACGCAGTGAAGTGCGTTGAGTCGAACAAATTTTATAACTTTTGTGATTAGAGTAGTTCATAAAACTACAGTATACAGAACCTACACTATTAACGCAGTCCAAAATAAAAATAATCTAAAAAACAGCTGAGAGATAGCGTGGGTACTGATCAATTTTGGTGAGCTTTTAATATTTTTTTTGTGATTTTATAGTGCTTACTGATATAAAAGGTGCTAAAATAGCGCCCCCATAATTTAACTACCTCCAACGGACACTTTTGGATGCACATAGATGCTTCCCTTTAATCTCTACCCTCCATAGAAATCCGAAAAGAAGACCCAGTGCAGGATTCGAACCCGCATCTCCCGATGTCATGTCGGGCGCTCTGACCAACTGAACCAACTGGGTAGCTGGTCAGTCATTACAGAGCGCGGATGATATGTTAGGCAGAATCCCCCACAAAGCCATCCTTGCGAATTTCAAACTGCGCGCGTCGTTCGTATCTCGAGGTGCCGCAGCGCCAGTGTTTGGGTTGGTAACTATCTCCTACAGCGATTACTGACCGCAGACCTCTTGTTTCCACCAGCCATAGTCTCTTACTATGCAGTGGTAATCGGATTTCTAAATGCGAATTTATATATCAAAAACTCCATCTTGCGGAGAAAAGCAAGTTATGCATCATAATATGAACATTGTTCAACTTCAACTCATACAAGTAGAAATATTTCTAGATCTTGAAACTGTAGCATGATTCATGCAATATAGAATAAGGTGTGAAGTAGCATACCTTACAAAATTGATAAAACGACATTTTTTACTCTTCAACAAATAAAAGGGTCCTTTTTCATGTTCTTGAGAAAACCAGTGTGGTATCGAGTTGTCAAAAAACCACACTGATTGTAAATGTAATGCAGTGTTCTTAGGGCTTATTTAAATCACCACGAATGCGATAGAGCACTAAACTGTCGCTTGATATTCTACAGTGTCCTTTTGAAGATATCATTTGCTTATTATATACTGTTTCAATAAGACGCAAATGACATGTAGCGACACCAAACAAGCTAGTCATTCGCATGTCACTAGGATTGATGCCTCAGCGTCCAACAATATTGTAGCTTAACAAGTTCGAATATCTTGACTAAATGAAAAGTGTTAAGTCCTCGCCTGTGTCTCTTTCCTCCTACGTAGCTTAATTAGGAAATGAACTTCAGTAACTGACGTCACTATTACGGTGGATTTAGATAATTGTTTTTATTAGCATTCTGAATCGATTTTTTTTGTTTATTATGCTGTCTGGAATGACCAGATAAACCAATTATATTAATGTCTTAATAAAAATTACCATGAAACAATTAATGCTTATTAGGATAGATGAAAAAGTCTGAGAAAGCTGAAGCTATTCTCTGCTCCTCAAAATTTGTAACACCGTAATCAATATATGTTTTCTTCTTGTCACTCTGTCGGTAACCGTTGACTCCTCTATAACTTGGAAAGTAGGTACTTATCGAATTTTGATAAAATTATAAATGAATACTTTGTAGTTTTTGAAAGTAATAAATACTCATAAACTTTGTTTTTGGACGTTTTTGAGGTTCCTGATAATTTTCCTGTCTTTTTTGAGAAGGGTTCATACTTGTAGGTGAGGGATTGGGCGAGAAAGTTTTATTTATTTTCTGTTGTTATTGAAATATTTTTTACAGCTTTTTTGACCACGGTAATCCCCTCTGTACAGAGAATCGGATCAGTACTGCATGACGCGCCATCGTGTGACAAGTTTTCTGCGTTGTATTTATTCCGATTTTCCCATATTTGGCAAATGTTCGCCAAAAAGTTGTAGCTATATACTATTTTTTATTGTAATCAGAAAGGATCATATAAAAACAACTGGAATTAGGTACGAAACATGAATAGTGTCAGCCCTATTCCCGGTATCGAAGTACCGGTTGATGTATTTCTTGTTTATTGACTTCAATACTTCCTGTCAACTAATCAATTGGGGAAATCAATAATCAAGATAATAATTCAATGCTAAGTACCCTTTACTGCTCAAGGCATCCCTTTTTATCAACACTTTAACTAAGACACTAGATTTAAGATATCGTCTCTTTAGGATATAATTCTGAAAATTTTATTCTTAAAAGTTTATTCATTTATTACCGTAACATGACACTGGATCAGCTGCCAGCACCTCTAAGAAACACATTTAAAAAATTGAAAAAAGTATTCTGTTTTTCTCTTAGCCTATTTCCAATAATATAGCATATCATGATAATAAAGGTTTTCATATAACTGTGGTGTAATGGTTCAATAAACAGTGTCAAAGAATATCGCATATTAAAAAACGAGCACAACAATAAAACCGCAAATATCTTGTTTCTACATCTGAGCAATTTCCATTTGCTAATTGTTTGTTACAATGGTAATATTTCCACATGCTTTTTATTTACAACATATCTTGGTTTTTCATGTTACACAAAAAAACTACAGTTTGATTCTGTTCTCAAAGGAAATTCCAACAATCGTTGTTACGAAACATGACGGCTAAAGATATACTTACTTGTGAAGCAATATAGCGATTGATATTACATCTGAACCTCATCTATACTCAAACTTCATTTTAACACATCCCCGCATCTTCAATGATTTCTAAAAGAGCTTTGTTGCATTGTAGGACATTAATGAATTAAAAGTAAAAACATTTTAAACACGAGCTTTTATTTGAATGCGCTATAAAGAATAAAATAAAATTTCCTTTAAAACTTTTGCTATCAACTTATAATATTATTACAGAATTTATATTATATAAAAGCTTGTCGCGAGATTTAAGTACTCGTACTTACTTAGTTTGAAAATTTAAAAATTAAAATCAATCTGATCAAGATTTAATTTAGTTGTTTATCTATCCAGATAAATCTCGCGACAAGCTATTATATCATATAAATTGTCTGATAACATTATAGTTTGATAATATAAGTTTTAAAGGAAAAATTTATTTTATTAACTATTATCTCATTTAAATAATTTTTTAAATGTTATTTTACTTATAATTTATTTATTTTAGTTTCTACCTTCCGCATAAAATATAACATGATTAATCTGTAGAGCTCAGTGGGAGCTTTTGTTCAATTTATTCTCAGCGAATCCATTCATTTGATACCCATATTGTAGGAGTGCATTAGAAATAACTAGTCCGCCATCTTGGGTGTTCCGCCATGTTGGATTTAGAATGAAGTCACACAGCTAACCATGCATTGTCATGCAAACTAAATGTGTATACAAAATTTCAGCTCAATCGGTTGAAGATATCTGCTTTAAAATTCAGTTGCAAGATTCCACGGAACAAACATAGTTCCATAGTTACATTCATACTTTGCAGGTTAAATAAAAGCTTGTGAAAAATCAGATCTATATAATATAGGTGATGCCATAGAACTCAATTATGCTATGATGGCAGAGAAGTGAGTTAAAAAGCATGCATTGCTATGAAAAGTCAATAAAATGTTATTTAAAAAATCAATTCATCGCCAAATTAAAAAATAATGCTAAATGAAATTTTAATGGCATACTTTCTCCATTTTATAGCTAATAAATTTCCAATAATGTTCTTGCAAAGTAAATTACCTAGTTAATCAAGTTTCATTGAAAACTGCTTAAAAAATGTATTATACAGTTATAGTATATCGAATTAACAGGAGCATGTTATAAACGACCTATAATACAATACAAGACAATTATTTATTGTAGTTATAGCGATATTAGTTCTTGAAAGGACAAAGGATGTCATTTTAAAATTATCATCGCTTGTGAATATAATGAACAATATTACCTTTACGGGTGATTGGTATTTTATTCCGTTGAATCCTAATTCTTTTGTCTTGACAGAATACATAGAGACAAAAATTGTTATTGACCGTGAATGTGAGCGTGAAGTCGCCTATCAATTCCTTCTGTATTTCAGTTCATCATCAACGTGAAATAATTATTTCAATTAACCGCATATGCAACAAAAAATTATTCTCATTGCGTCCAGTAACATAATGCTTATTTAAATAGCCTTGGCGGCAAGCAAAGATGTCTGCCTGTGCCTATATCGGAGGCAGCCTAATCTTAATATATTTTGTCCTGTCCTTGAAGATCTTCCCGATATGATGACTCAATATTTTTAAATGGTTCATTGAAAGGTATTCTGGTCTATAATGTATGTTGTATTAATTGTTTTTATTAACGTAACGGCCTTCATGATAGTAGAAATCCAGAGTAATTTTGAATAAATCTGGATGGATGAAAAAATTGACCCAGACTTAGTCAGGAAACTGCGTCATCATTGCACTTTCAAGCGCAGTTACCTTGTTTTCGAATCCAAAGTAACAAAAACAATATAAAATTCTCTTCCGATATTCATATAACAATAATAAAGAAAACTCACACATATACTCGTACAAGTGAAAAAAATGCCACATAAATATTTCAAGCATTATGCCTACACTTCCAACAAGCAACTAAGCCAGTGGATTTTTTAGCATTTTTCGCAATCCCAATTTCTGAAATTGGAATTTAGTTTTTGCACAGCAATGATTTCCGAGAAGCTAAACGTGTTGCTACCGTGTGCATAGAACCAGAAACATTAATGCTAGAAGTTATAGGGAAAGTATCCTAATTTTCAATTCGCTGCAAATGGGAAATCCGCCTAATGGCCATGAAATGCACCACTATTCAAGAAACCAGTATACATCATTGTAAAACTTTAATGGAAAATTATTTTTATTCAATGCAACCCTGGCCTCGTAGGCAAGTAACGAAAGTTGAAAAGATAAGCGAAGTCAAATCAAAGAAGTTAACCTTTTTTTTGGTTCGGGAATTGTGAAAAATTTAGTATATTTATAGTCTATTTTATTCTCTTTTCTATCAATCTCTAGGGCGTGGGACCACTAAATATGTAGCAGAGCTAAATAAAAAGTATTTTTCAATAATTAAATGCCTACCGATCAAAACAAACATATTTTCACAGCAAAGAGAGGAAATCCAAGACACAAATTCCAGTGAGCTCATCTAGGAAAAATGGTACGGCGTAGCTGCTGCGCCACCGCACCGCGGTGAACAGTGGATCTCAGGTGTTTTGTAACGTGTTCGCGTTCACGCCATTCATTTCAATTTTAAATCTCATCTCTTCTCATTCCAACCGTGCACTGATATGTTGAACTCGGGATCCTCTGGTTTGGCGACGCAGTAAGAAGTAAAAAACAAAGTTATCAGAACTTCACCACATCTGCTTCACGATTTTCCAATTACTATCGGGTCTAGCCGAAAAGTGGGACTGAGCGGCTCAAAGCTTTTGAACCTATAAAGATATTATTCATGATTGTTGACCGTGGTACCTCGATTATTCAAATCTCGCACGCCATTGAGCCTGAAGATGCACAGCACTGCCTCTTCCCGTTGTTACTGTGTTTCTATAAGGTTGTCTGCTTCGATATAGCCAGACATTTAAAAATGATTCTGCGCAGTTGCGTTAATCGGCAGTCTATTCACCATGCTGTGTTTACTAATTCATGTAATAATTTTCATCATGACTAAAATAGAACAATAGGTCAATTTGAAACAATTTGAAGTTTTTGTGTTCTCTTCTTATATTGATCAATATTTTTACGATGTTGTTACCTCAAGTGTTGTAGTTAAAATGGAGGTTTCTACTACTGTTTTTTATGTTTGCTTGTTTCTCTAACGAGTTCAAACGTTGTAAGTAGCATTTTATCCATTAGTTTAATGTTTCATAAAACCGATTGTTGTCTTGAGAATGGAAATAAACATTTCCAAAAGATTGACAGAAAACAAATGATTCACTTCTAAGGGTCTGCATTTAACCTGACCGCTCCTCAAGATCCTAACTGCTTTCACATTAACATAGTTAGTCAAGACTGCCGCTCTCCTATAATTATAAGGATATATAAAATATCAAACACAAACATGTCTACTAGTTACTTCCCAAAAGGAGGAGTAACAACACACACACGTATACCTGGGAAGTACCGAGTCGATCTGCTTGATTCAATTTTTTAGTTGCTTACTCTGTCTTTATAAACATTCGTCGAAGTGAATTGTAGAAAGATTACTAGGACAAAAGGCAGACCTTTGGCGTAAAAGTAAAAAAACATACGAAGCCAAATTGTTCTGTTCATAAGCATAAGCAAGGAACTTATTGTGAAAATATCTTTGAATTCAATACACATTGAAACCTCATTCCAAACTTTATCTTTGTAAGCTTATTAAGTTTCTGTTTATTTTAGAGCGTATTGAAAATTGCCAGTCACTATTCACTTTAAATTTTAAAAAACAACTCGCTCCAAATGCTTTTAACACTCTACCTGTCTGTTATCTGAGTCGCAGAAGAATTTCATCAAAGTACTAAGAATTAACATCTCGGGTTGCAGAGACGTAAAACAAGTAATTCGATAATGTCTAATTAAAACTCCTCATATGGTGTAAAAACGCTAGATCACACAAACATGTACCGTGTGTGCCAGGCATAAGTTCCTTTTTGTTGATTCTTCCATACTCCCATTAACCGCTCTGACGGCGTAAAAAATGGCGAGGGTTTGGAAAAGGTAATCAAACAACCTTTTTGAAACATCACAGAAAGCTTTTAACTGTAACGTACCAAATAAGTTAGCGGAAAGGCAAAAAGTTGATGCAGCCCGGGACGCCGTATCACGAGAGTAGTGATGGCAAATTACCAGCAATTTATAATTCTGTGAAAGAATTTAGTTATTTTTGTTAATATTTGCTGAAATGAACATACAAAAGAAAAGTATATATCTGAAAATAAAAAACATGTAGGTTTGCCAGAAATATTACTTGTTGCAAGAGAAGTGAACGACTTTCCCCCATTACCATGTTGAATTTTCAGCTTGGTTTCAGGCATTCCTAATTAACCAAAACAAATGTTTCAAAAGATGTTAATTTTCTCGATTCAACAACTATCATCGCATTTGATGCGCATTTAATCATGAAAATGCTATGAATATGTGAAAAATATATCCAGTGACTGAGAATTTACATCGACGAACCCATCAAACAGAGACTTCACCTTAAATTGGCCTCGCATATTTAAGGAGCAAAATTGTACGTAGCTGATTTTGACATGTTAATATTTTTTGTAGTTGAGTACTTACAAAACCTAATCCTATATACCAATATAACGTCACTGATACAACGAAGTTCGAGAAAGCTAGTAATAAGGAGTTTTAACCTGATGAATGTTTCATAGAATTAGGAACGACTTCTGTTGATAGATTTTTCATTTCATTTTACACTCATCTCGCCAGTTTTTGACCTAGGAAGGATGACTGAGTTAGAATGAAAAGCAGCATTCCAAAGTATCCATCTAATAGGCTGAGAGAACAGTGGAATATTGGAGAAAAACTCAAATGAACCGCTTCCAGTGATAACCGGTAGACATTTGGTCTCTTGGTTGTTCATCATTGTGTGTTTGAAAAGAATCATGGACGTTGAATAATGATTGATCTCTGAAATGCATCAAGTAGTTGAGTCAGCGGCTCCACAGGCATGAGAGCAGTATTCTAAGCCTGTTCTTATCTAGGCTTTATAAAATATAAGGAAATCGGATATTTAGCAATACTTCCTTGATAGAACATGAACTGAGGTTTTTTTCTAGACAGCCGGTGTAACTGACCAGACCAGTCTTCAGAAATGTCAACTCCAACAGGATTGAATGTATGACATCTTGGCACAGCCTTATTATTCACCAAAGCCGGATTCTAGCTTGTGAGCCCCTTATTTAACAGAATACAGAATTAAGTCCTAGAAGCATGGATGTGTGATTTTTCCCCCGGTAGTGATGACCACCAAATCTTTCGACAAAAAGGCAATCCCTGCTATTCTTTCTGTTTTCAATTCACCAGATACCAGTCTACTAATGTAAATACCTGATATCCGCGAAACTGTGGATCAAATCTATTATGCCGTAAAGGAGATCGTTAATGGAAAGTAGAAATAATGTCTAAGAGCGATCCATGTGAAAGGACGCAAAGCAAAGATTATTTAGAAGTTTTGCATGTCACTCTTTATATTAACACGTTACAAAGGCTTCTGCGATATAGTTGGAAGTGTCAACATTTGAAATTCTACTTATTTTTTTATATTTCACGATTTCATTCATTTAAGAACAAAAAATCGAAGTACAAAAATTATCAAACTTCATGTTCCGAATACCTATAGTTAAACATGTTAATTTTGCAGTCATTCTCCCGTATAACCAAAAACTGTTCATGGTGTTCGTACATTTTACGTTTGTGTAACGAAAATCCGTGGGAAGTACCCGAGTCAATGTACAAAATCCATTCCATCCAAAATATCAATTTTATGATAGAATAACTTAGCATAATAACTTAGAATAAATAGCCGGCCAAAACAAGTAGGAAAGAGCTGATAACCAATACGTACTTAAACGTGTAAGACGATACAGGCGCGAAGTATTTGGTGGTGGCGTGCTGCTTTCCAAGAATAATCGGCAATAAAGATGTACAAATATATACAACAGAAGTAATAAAATCACGAGTCATAAATCCATTCAGGCGGCAGGAAGAATGGCCGATTAGTTACCGCTCAGCAACCCGAAACTGCCTTCAAAGAATACGTACAGTAAAACAGATAATGCAATAATGCCTTTTCTACTATGCGTCACAGTCGGTAGGGAATGTTAACTTACAGGGTGATCCTATCTAGACAACCTCTTGGATCTTGCAGGGACCTGGAACAAATGATTCTCAATTAGTGAGGAACTTCATTAAGTGATCTATTTGTTATGAATGAAGAAATGTTGATCAAACAAAGATTTTAAGATTACAATAAAACTTATTACAGTTAATCGAACCAATATTGTTTGTATGAAATTATTACATATCACTTTAAAAAGTAAACGTCATATGTTACATGCCGGTCACCATTTACGTGAACTAGAGTAATACACTCATCATCAATAAGATTTATTATAAAGATTTCAATTTATTATAATACCAAAAAAATAGCACTGCTTAACTAGAAAATGCCGGTCGTTAAAATTTAAAAAGACGAAAAAGTCTATTCAAAAGTGCCACTGTTAGAAATTACAAATTAATTTGATGGAATTACAGTCTATAAACGCCAGCAAGTTCTTGATGAATGGGACTACCGCACCATATTAATGAACATAATGTCTCAATTTAAAAAATCCTTGGCAAATAATTGATTGTAAGGTGGCATGGAACAGCGTGAGCATTACAGTAGTATTTGCAAAACATCAATGTCGAAGGAGGCATATGGAAGATTACATGTTATTTTTTACAGACCCTATCCGTGTGGACTACATGTGAGCTGACTATCAAGAGTTATACCTAATAACTAACATCATGTGTACGAGTAGAGTGTTGCGTTACACTTATTGACGTGAGCACTGGATGTTGTATCTTATCTCGTTACAATTTTAATATTCAGTAATGCTGGAGTACGGAAATTCTGTCTGAAAGACAAACTCACTAGCACCTGTGTATGGAAACAACAGAAAAATCATTGATGTATCTGATGAATAGTTGGAGCCCAATTACATAACATTGTGGTACCTTATATTTTCACTTATAATATCACCTTTGCTTACATATATATATATGGCAAATACTAAGATCACTAAGATGTGGTATAAAGTAAATTGTTAAACGTGGCCGTAAAGTATGTACTGCCCTGTAGAAATGTGGAGCGCTAGCACCAAGGCGAAAGATGATAAATCTGTTCCAAAAACAAAATAAAAATATTTTACGAGTGTGCGGTAATAAAGTTGCCAAATTTCAAGCTCGGTTTTACACCATCTGCCGCCTGGTGTGGCGATTTTCTACCTACGATTACGGGTAGGTCTTGGGATAAATGCCTGCTTGCCTGTTTGGTAGCGGTTCTTCAGGAGAGGAAAGGGCGATGCCGACGCCTAAACGCGGTGAAACACGCCCTTCCAATAATATTTACGGCCCGGTTTATTGGGGTTATAGCCTTTTTGTGTAGAAGCATATACAAGGTCGAAAAATATAATCTTGAAGTCCTCACTTCAAATTTGTGCGCAAAAACGAATTGTACATAAAAAGGCCTAGTGTAGTAGTACATATGTACATCAAGCAGTCTTACATGTACGATGCAAAAATATTACAGCAGATAAAATTGGAAAATTCCAAGTGCTTTACCCGGCCAACGTAATATAATATTACAGTTATCAGTAGCAGCAACCTTTATAAAAGCATAAGTTGAAATTATAGTTTTCACACCTGCCAACTGCCTACTCAATTCCGAGAACGCAATATAAAAAGTATGAGAGATTTCCATGTATAAATCAATGCTATGATCGACCTTTTATTGAACCAACATTACAAATAGTTTTACATTCATATTCTAAGGTTACGAGATAAAGTAAAATTTAAACACACGGAAACGCATCTCTCTTGCCTTAATGATGTTTATGTTGGATTTCATAACGAGTATAATATGAAGTGATTTGTTAAGTCGTATTAAACTGTCAATTTAAATTATAATCCATTTGAAAATCTAGTGATTTGTCTTAGTTCTTGCTTAATAGTCAAAAGCGCATGAAATCAAGAGAGAAAAACAGTTTCTATAATTAACCGCGTTTGTGTAAGTATATTGTTAATATCATGATGTTTTGCTTACACATGTTGTGCATGAACTGCCTGAACAATCATTTGAATGAACTGCATGACCATTTTTAAATACGTTCATATCTGTTTAATAGTTTTTTGGTACTTTTGTTTCCATCAATTCCGATTTCACCATCAGACAAAAATATAACGCAGTTGTTTTATTATACAACTGTAGCTTTTTGATCGTGTGTGGATTATTTAGTCAATCTACTTGTCGGCATTTTATTTAGAGTAGTCTGATCAGGTTACGGATTTTCATACCAAAATTTTCCCGAACTTCATTACTAAAACCGGAGCAGACATTTCTAAATTAAAAAGCAAAACGTGTGTACATGAATATAAGAATAGCAAATCTTGCTAAAGTAGAGACAACAATGTACAGTGTAAGAACGCATCAACAAGCTCTGAATTAAATTATTTTATGTTCATATACATTGGCAAGTATCTTGCTAGAGTTACTATTACACATATTAGCAACATTAGTGATCAAATTATTGGAA
Source organism: Bruchidius siliquastri (assembly GCA_949316355.1). Classification (NCBI taxonomy): domain Eukaryota; kingdom Metazoa; phylum Arthropoda; class Insecta; order Coleoptera; family Chrysomelidae; genus Bruchidius; species Bruchidius siliquastri. The sequence continues at coordinate 23,926,636 of OX438532.1, read as the reverse complement.
AATTGTAAATTTACAAATATTTTGACGACAAGCAAGTTACAGGCCCTGAGTATCCAATATCATTACGATCAGTCTAACAACTTAAAAAACAGATACAAATAGATAATCTGTCTGGTGATGAATTGTGTTCTTCAAACATTCTGTTCCCACATGATGTTATCCGCTATCTCTATGTGATACAGGGACAATCACAGATACGCTAGCAATTAAACAAATGAAATTTGCTTGATATTCATCTGTACAGAGGTTCTCCATTTCATACCAGACATTTGAATAGATGATTTTTTTCAAAAATTGGTATCTATAACTACTTGTTTTGCTGTGTCTAACAACATAGCATACGTACATATTGTAACGTTGATCTAGAGGTTTATATTCATTTGTAATCTATTAGGCTTACAACTTTACTAATATTTGCTGATTGAGGAATCAGAACTTATTTTATTATAATAATTATGCAGGAAAAATATTGTGTAATTAACACACAGATTCACAAATGGAACTCTTTTTCTTTCAGTGACGCGTTCAAGCCAGATTACTTGTCAACTAACTAACTACCATATGGATAAATAGTATCCTAGATTTGAGAGCTCTAATTTGTAATTTTTTCATCTGCAAGATGGAAGAGTCTCACCACGCAAGAGCATCTAAAATCTACATGAATAATAATAATTATTATTGTCTTTATTATTACCATTATACCGTAACGTAATCGGTTTACTTCCAGTTCTATATACAAAGGTCATTAGATTCTGTATTTTTCGACCTGAGTTCATTGATATGATATATCGTGAAATTTTCCAATGGAACATATCACCAACATGTCTCCCAGTTTACCGATAGCCATTGCAAAACTTTTAATGATTATCCGAAAGCAAAAATAAAAGCCATCCACGTTCTAAACAAACCTTAACTGTGGCACGGCCGGGAATACTGCCCAATAATGGTAGCAATATAAGTTGTGAGATAACGGGGGACTGGAAGGACAGGACAGAATCAAGTTATTGTACTGTACACCTTGAAAAAATCAGAAATTATAATTCTATTGAAAAGAATTTCGGAGGCTTGAAATCTGCTTGCTTTCATATACTTGATGAGCACGTAGTTTACAAATACTGCTTTTTCTGCTTATAATAACGCATGTATTGCCGCATCTTTTGCAAATCTCTGTTATGAATCAAATGATGACAAAAAGTAAATTCAATGCAGCCGTAAACTAAATTGAACCATCAATGAACAGATTTTGAATCTGTCTAGGTTGTCGATGATTCACAAAACTAATAATTGTACCCTAAATATCTAAGCCGACATCACGAACTAAGTGAATACCAGAACCGTAGGAACGTGGCTATTTTTTATTGCATTTTTCGAATGCGTAAGCTTCAGTTATGTTAAACGTTAGCGTGGAATATAAATTTTTGTTTTTTATAAGAATAAATTAACAAGTTACGATGTACGATTTACGATAGTGATATACATTTACAAAAAAATATGTTTTCCGGAATCACACATCTTCCTCTGGAAGCAAATCACTGCCAATAATGCGTGTTAGTATCGTCGACAGTTATGGTTATCAGTTAATTCAAATAAAGCGGATATGTTCAAAATATACAGTTACCAGTGGCTGAAACAAATTTTGTCGATTAGTCGAAAAAAATTATATATGTTCATATTCCGAATAGCTTTTTTAAATAATCGTCATATTCACTTTAATAGTCACAAAGCCGCTTGGACACCGAGTAAAGGCCACCAAGTACGAGTATCAACAATCTACATGACTTTTTTTAAGTAATACAAATCTTATACTGTACACTACCATGGTTGATCTATAAATAAGAGGTTTTAGAGTTATATTTTTGTTTCCACTTTTTGTATTATGACTGTATTCTTCTTGGCAGCGGGAATGTATTCTCTCCTCGATTTAAAGACACAGGCACCAGAACCCTATTCAATTAATGAGCGATCCTACAAAGCTTGCCCTCCTAAGTTGATGAGGCCAAGTCGGTCCTGTGCACGGATAGCGAATAGGATCTGTCGAGGGAAAATTCTTTCTGAAGGGATGTTCCGGACCGCCGCCGTACCAAGACGTGGGATGAATCTAGTGTAGCGATATGATATGATGCTTTTTATAATGGCCGATTGCTTGTTTGTTCTGCTCGCCATTATTAAGGTTTACGGTTACACTTTCTACATAAATTGCTCGAGGATGATGCAGCGTGTTACAATCTGATGATGAGACGCATAAGAGCATGCATTCGATTGCGTGACTGTTATTATATGTATGAAATATTTTCATCAGTTCATGTAACCATGAAGTTCAAAATATTATAGGTGGTCAAGCCGTTATACGTCTGTAAAGATGTTTGTTTTCCCAATCACAATAAGCCCTGTATCGTTATTTCTGTAAATACTATAGCCAGTCAGGGTCATTTTCCATCAATCCCTTAGCTTGATCTATATTTTTCACCCAAATGATTTACTTTTTGTCTTCTCATACCAGTCAAGCTTTGGAAATTGATTTTTGACGCGTTTCATCTAGGGCGATAAAAATGTCCAGAGATACCTGACCGTTTTACTTCAAAGTAGACAAACCCTTGAAAATACTTTAGATAAAAGAAGTTTCACAGCTTTTCGCACGTGGCACCTAAAAGCAAATTCTTGTTAGGTTACCTTATAGTCGAAATATTCAACAGCAAATTCAATTTACAATGAAAAAACCGAAATTTTTGTATATTTCCGTTATTGCTAATGAGATTTGGGGACCAGCTGCAATGCTGACAGTAATATACGGGGGTGATTTTCACATCTGCTGACTTAGATATACGATTTCATGAGCCCATGACATTCTTCTATGGATTAAAAAACAGTTCAGGGGGAGTGGCGTCTACAATATTGTATCAAAAGATAAAAAATGATATAAATGCTCACGAATAATCCAAATTGATGACAAGAAATCGCCGTTCGACCTTTTATATGTTAAGAACATATATTAAATTTCATATTGATTTGCTCCTGTATGTTTTTGTTGTACACTCTATTTCACAGATCAAATACAAATACAATCAAGTGGCGCGTTTAGCTGGAAATCTAAATTAAGCCTATATACGTACTTATCAGTGTCAAAACATATATTCATACATGTATGCTGCCCATTTAGAGATGTATGTTCTTCCAAGTTTCCTATCTACCAATGATCGAAATCCAAATTACATACAACCTTTCTTAATCAAAGATTATTAAACACTGATAAGTTTATAGCTACTTTTGAACATCAATCTGCGGTTAAGAGACAAAAATGTTCACATAACGGAATTTAGTTGTTATTGAAGTGGTGTCAAACATGTTCGAAAACAAGAAACCTTCTATAATTATTTTGTCGTTTTTTATTGATTTAGCAATAACATTTACGAGTTGTATTTTCCCAATATCATATTAAATCATCATTAAATCACAGTCCAACTGCGATTGCATTACTTTGTGACAATATGGTCAATGTTCCGAGATAACTAATTCTAATGGATATTTCATACAGTATTTGTAGTGTCATGAATACTAGAACGTCTCATTAACTAATAACTATTATTATCCAGATCAAATACACGAGCAGCAGTATTGATTGCTCTATGCAATAACGATGTAACAAAGAACAATGTTGACAATTAAATGAAATCGGCCAGTCTTACAAAATTATGAACAACAAAATTTTGTTAGTGAACTCGAATGCGAAATATTAAATACTATATCGAGACTACAGAAGGTATGTGTGCTAATTTAAAGCATAAGTTAGCACCGTTATATAAGTTTTTTGTAATAAATACATTATTGTCTTTTTTCGAGGCATGTTGTGCATGTACTAAATTAGCGCTAAATATAAGACGGAGATTTTTAACAAGTTTAAGTCATTGGACTAGAGTGTGTCAACATAAATATTAAGCTGGCACACATGCACGTGATTATAAAAATTTATCTTTTTAGCACTAAATTAGCACGGAATATTTTCGAATTTAGTTCACTAGTTTTTCCGATGACTGCCATTTTTGTAATGCTAATTCAAGAGACCTGGTGAATTAGCACAGAAAGTCACTTTATGTAAAATAATACCAAACAGTAAAGAATATGTAAAAATCGTGTCAAATGGATTCTCTTGAAACTTCCCACGCTGCTTCATAGTGGGTAGTGGTGATATTATTCTGCTAGATAGTAATTGTACATCATAATGGTGTTAGGTGGAAATGTTTGAATTTTCAAAATATTGAGGAAATTAAAATAGCATCCGATTTAAGATGTGCCGTTTGCTATTTAAAATTGAAATAAAATCAGTCTACAAAATAATAAAAATTATGAATCATGATATCATGAATATAATGGAATTAAGTCACTTTTTTTTCTAAACCAACAAAATGCTCACAAACACATGAACATATGTAGTGGAGAAACAACATAATAAGGTCATTCTGTACAGATCGATACAACTAATAGTTCATTCATAATTAACTCTATATGTGATATTATACGCTGACTGTAATTAAAAATACGTTACAATGCTAGAAAATAAGGGCGTTGAATAAATTATTAACAGCATTGTTACTCTTTTGTAAACACTTCATTTTGTCTCGTCATTTATTTACGTTACATGCGATGTAATACAAATGCGACCGGCCGGTGCTTTTAATAATGCGGAATGGTCGCTGTTAAAGGAATTCAAAGCAAGGCTGGACACGTAGGTGTTTATTTATACAAATGCTTTTGACAGAGTAGTTAATTTGAATGTTTTACATGGAATTTCAATAAGCTAGTCTTTTTCAAGTAGGTCGGCGCTTTATTTAAGGTTTGGTGAACAGGACGGATAAGAGGAAAGGAATAAGAGCTACAAAATCAGTGTAAAAACCTTTGACATCAACATTTTAGTGACTCCCCAAATTTAAAACGATATTCCAGACTTCCTAACGTCTACTTATAGATCGAGAAGTACTGGTTTCCACACCCTCTTCCTAGAATAATAACTTCGAAACAGATCACTGGTCTCTCTTATATTAGGAGGTTCTCCAGTCTCCTTGTTCGGAGTGGTCATTATAGCTCTCTGTGAAAAAGGCGGTGCAAAAATTTTTTATAGTTGGCTTCACACTAACGAAATGTTATGTGGCATTGTGGGGGGCAAATCCAACGGATGGTTACTCTGAATTTTAAAAAGCTTCCTGACACTGCTTTGAATTGTTCCGCATTTTACCTGTCGATTTAGTCGCTTTAGTTTCTAATAGTGATGCAACAAAAAACAAAATACTGGACACTTTCCCTTAGTTTCGATCGTGATTAAAACCCATTTTTTTAAAACAGTTTTTGAAAAGCGGCCAAGCTTTATTGTTATGTTTTTGAATATTTGCACATTTCATGAAGTCGTTAAAACAACATCTTCAAAAAAGATTTAAATTGATGAGTGGGAAGTACCAGATTATTCTTTGCCTTTTTGAGATATTTCAAGAGTAAGTTAACATAGAATATCTTCAATCATGGAATCTTTTAAGAAATAGGATATCTTAAAACGTGAAATATCTTGAGAAATAAAATAGTTTATCACATTAAATATCTTAATGACATGTTGACGGCGATGATCAAGGTTTTCTAGGAGTTTCCTTAGCACTAGTCCAAATACAGTCGCGAGAAAAAATTTACAAAGGAAAAAATAATTGATTAGAAAAATCTATATGCTAGATTTGAGAGCTCTAGTTTTGTATCCATGATAGAATCTAGTTAACTAGTTGGTAAGTCACCTTCGGTAGGCTTGATTTGATTTAAATATGAATCGAAACGCGTCACTGTAAGAAAGAGGATTTTATTTGTGAAACTGTGGGTTAAATACACAATTATATGATTTACATGATGGAAGAGTTTCACTACGTTAGAGCATATGAAATCTATATGAGAGGTGAGCTCGTTCCACGGCCGTCGCGCATGGTGCGGCATTTCGTATCAAATTTATTTTTTTAAATGCTGATGCTTGATAGCAGAAACGGTATTCCGTCTTACCTAACTTTATAATATATTGTCCATGGGACTGTTATAACTTTTCCAATTTACCATCGAGACTTTCCGCAGTTAACAGATGATAAATAAATCCCGTATATTCCCACCAGCAGTTATCACCCCAACGCATAAATCCGCTGAAAGCAAAGTGGTTTCTGTGCTGAAGTAACCCAGCGCGGCGTGCCCGCAGCCATCCGAATAAAGCGGAGCCCAGTCAAAATGTGACGGTGCGGGTGGCGGAGGATCCTCGGAGCAGAGTGACCAAAACATAAAATCGGAAAGTCAAATATATTGATATCAAACAACGGAAATGCAATTTTTCTGTTTGTGTTGAACAAATCAAAACCAAAGCTGGCCAACCGGTTGATTTCCTTTCCACCCAAGACTTACCAATTTAATATAAAGCGCTATCCACAATGACAACAACGTTCAAAGTACTTATTCTGAGAAGATATCTAAATATACAGATTTCGCAATATAAATTAAACGGATCTGGAAACAAGAAAAATACATTATCATTCCATTCATTACACAATATCTTCCAAAAGTATGTGATCCTCACGCCAACCAAAGACCTGTAGTATGGTACGAAACTTCCTCAACGCAGAACAATAGCTTGGGCACTTGGAGCAGCCCGTCAGTACCTGATCATCATACCCCAATTTTGTGAGAAGAGTTGAAAGAATAGCAATAATAATAATCACAATATTCATCAGTGATACATTATACAAATCACTGAAAAGCATATGTTTTTACGATATTAAATTGGCTTTGGGAGAACTATACGTACACAGTACTTGATCGCCACGTTCATCGCATTCGTCATCGCCACATCAGTTTGCGCACCTCTTAAAGCGTCGGACGTTAACATCGGCGACGTCTGACATCGGAAAAACCATCCGTATGGCTTGTTTTATGTCCTAGAAATGTATCCCGAAATAGCAGAAAAACATTCGCAAACCGCACAAATGTGTGGATCCTGGTCAAATCTAGGAAAGCAGGAGCATAGTTGCATTGTTTGCAGTAATCTTACAAAAGTACGAAATACGATTGTCAACAATGCCTTCATATTTTTCGATCTGCTCATGCGATTTCTGACGTGTTCGTCAGAACGATAGTTTGTTAGAACATGCATCCACTATAACCATAGCCTAAGTATGTAATCATGAAGATTAGCAGGTTTCAAAGCTGTCTCCAATTCTTGAATATTTCACATAACATATAAAAACTGACTAAGTACATTTAGAGGAGTTAAAAAGTTTGAGATATCACACTTAACCCATTTATATCAAATATTATATTTATTCGTTATATTGGAATATCACACACTTCGTTATACACAAAGAAATTTTTCATATAATATAGAAATGAGGCAAACATTGTTCTTAGAAATAATATATTAAGTCTTGTTCTTCAGATGTATGTATGCGTGTCAAGTGAATTATGGGTCATATAAATTATCCGTCGTAAAGTTACAGAAAAAAAAATAGGTTGAATATAAGCCGCAATATGTATGAAGAGCGATAAGCAGGATTTAATGAAATATAAATTGAAAAACTATGTTAATGAGAAGAATTTTAAAATATGAATTATAAATATTTTTTCAGATTAACTGTACGTTTCAGATTTTACTTGAGAAATATGGAAATAATAATAATAATCCAGTAACGTTGGAATAGAAGACACTCGCAGTGCTTGCCAAAATTTATTACAATTTTTCCGTAGTTATGCGGAAAGATGAAGTACGCGGTTGATATAGAATGAACTTAAATACCACTTCGAATTCCAGGCCTTTTTTATGGCCAAGTAGTCTAATTTCTTTTTGCATTTTAGGTTTCTGGTCTAGAGTTTGTTCCCGGAGTGGGAAGGCTCCAAACTCAAAATCCTCTTTCAATGATGACAATCCGGTCCTGTTGCAAATACGCGGTTACAGTGCAATTTACATGGTGATCACGGAATACGTGTGCAGTACCTGAAATCTCTCTCAGACACTTTAAATCGAAAAATAAATTCTCTATGAATCAAGCCGCCATCATCGACAGCGACAACCCGGAATGAACCAGCGGGGCAGGGCGGTGAGATGCGGTGAACGCGGTCGCAACGTGCACGGATTGTCACCTGCATCGGTAAAACTGATAACGGATTCCGATGAATAATAGTTTCTCTCAATTATTACGCCCGGCTGAAATTCAATATAGCGCAGATTGCATAAAATCGTATCGACTCTAGCGGGAACACTGAGCTCAATTTAAATTTCTGTCTACAATGTATACACACACGCGCTGGTTTTAGTGTTTAAATTACAAAACACACACCGGATTGCTTGGTTAACAAGCTGACAGTCAGATGAGGGTTAGATATCCGCTATGGCATGAAAAACATAGCGCAAATCCTAAGGACATAATGATTCAAAATACATTAGGTTGAAAATGGTGGTTTACAGATTCCTCGACATGTCGAACACAATTTAGCCATGGTAATACGGATCAACGAACACCTTATAAAATGACACTATACCTTCAGAAGTATTATAAAATTATCTATACTTGATTTTCTGCTAATTAAAACCATCTATGAGTGACGAAATAACTCTAGTAATGTTCCAGTTACAGTGGAGGGTTTTATGGAAGTACAAAACATACATTTTGAAATTTTAATGACACTGACTGTGTTCAGGAAAACAATCTTGGTTTTAAATGAGAGCTTAGTTTTAACTATTATGAATAACTAAAATATATATATGATGGAGAGTTAAGTATTTAAAATTGTGAATTGACAATTTCTTGAAGGTATCATTAACGCAAACTCTCCCTATAAAACATCCTTTATACTGTTATCCTCAAGAATTTTGCAGGTGCGTTAGGCATGGTATATATACGTGTATGTACGCAATGGTATCGAGTAAGTGAAAGAAAGAGTCATAGTTATTTAATTGGTCAAATTCTACCACCACTAACTCAGTCTTGTATATTTTCAATAACAAAGAATTTAAGAGTCATGTGTCTATCTGTTTTCTGAACAATGCTATTCATAAAGCAAGTTTAGTTAGCTGAAATTGTTTACATGAGAAAAAGATATACATTAACTTTTTAATCTGTTATAAATATAAATGTTATGCATCCATTCCGCACCGGTAATAGTATTATGACTAATGTCTTAATCATTTAATTGTATGGTTTCGTTGCGTCGGTTATCTGCTATTATGCATAAAATATTTGCCTTGGACGTAACTATGAAAGCCAAATATAAGCGCACAGTGCCAATAAATGTTTGAAAGCAGGAATGATAAAAAGTAGATGAATAGAGAGCGGTATGATTCGCTAAGAAGCAATCAACTTTAATCTTGGACATGTTTCATAGACACAAGTATTGACTGTCCCATAATCCATAGTATCGTCGGAAGCTTTGCAACCCGCTTTGCAAAGAGTACTTGATTCTGTGTGTATTTCTTGTTTGTCATTTTGTTAACTGTCACAGCAAACGTCGTTATCTAACTTAGCATATGGATCCAAATATTTAATCACTTTAATATAATTTCATGTAACTTTGTCCTATATGTGAATAAACCAATTTTGATAGAAAGCCCAATGAAAATATAGATCCACGTCGCTGAATACTGCATGTATTATGCATAAAGTGATACATTTTATATGTTGCGGCAAAAAGGGAAAAAGCAGGCTTGAACGAACTATCATGACACTTCATGAAATGAAACAACCTCATTCGGTATTCAGAATGGATGTCCCCATAGAAAGTTGCATGCGAACAGTGAAGGTGTGTTGAATATTTTAGGACATGTCATTTGCTCAAAGTTCCTCAGATAGCAAGAGGAAATAAAACAGTGAGAAATACAAGGAAATATGTTATATTTTTTCTACTGTTCGATAAGTAAAATCACATAAGAATGAGTTAATATCTTTACTATCATTTCGGCTGCCTTAGCCGCTTCGACCAGTCGTTTTCCGAGCAACATAAAAGGCGCGTAGCCACCCGGAGCTAGAAAAATTTGTTCCCAACCCTTGCGCCGACCGGGGGATGAACGAAGGAAACAACGGCGGCTAAACCAGCAAGTGCACAAACTTGTATTTATTTGGTAAACTTTCGTGCTCTCCCTCAACTTTTCATAAATTGGTCGAAACCTGTATACATAGTGTTAGGCGGTGGTTTCTAATAAACGCCGTAGGCGCGCAGCATGCAGTCTCTTTCGAGATTCTCTTGCTTACGGTGTCTTATACTTATTGTACGCAGAATGCAGTGCCACTAGTTATTTTTGAATATGGTAACATGTGCAACAAAATTTTCGGAGGAAAGGGTGGCTACAAATAAATCTTCTTAAAAATGATAATTTTGTGAGGGGACTATATACATGTACGCTCAAATTTCCAAATACTGATGTGAATGGAAACTTATGTATGTATGTAGAACTGACGTGTATTTATGTTGATGTGTATGTACACCAAAGTAGACTTCCACGAATTAGGAATTTTCATATTCACTAAATGTGTAATTATCGCTGACCTAAAAAATTTAGAGTTTATAATACAAGTTTTGAACTCAACGATCACAAATTTTAAAAAGGCGCCTCTTAGATTGTTTCAAAATCGTAGTAACGAAACATGGGAAGTATGGGTCAGTTCTTGGAAAAGGACTGAGCTGTAAAGAGAATCGGCAGTCTGTAGTGTCAGTCTAGTAGGCTCAACCAAGCAGTATTATGACGTCATCTTACGTTGCGCAGAAGTCGCTTTCAACTACCCGACGTCAGCCGCGACGTCGAATCGACGACATAACGACCCGTATTTGCGCATAAACGGGGAATACAGATTCGAGTCGCATCGACATCGGGATCTGAGTATATAGGGAACGTAACTTAATGGCCTACGTCGTCTTCACGATGTGTTTTCTATACCTAAAGTTAACAGCTAGATACGAACGTTACATTTAGTTTAGATTTTCTAGAACTGAGTTATACTATTATTATACCGGATAAGTCAATACGTATATATGCATTATGTTGTCGAAAATGGATGATATACTCAACAGACATTTCTAAAGATGACAGTATCATACAGCTATATAAATGAAATCTGAAGCACGAGATGTAAATACATTTGTCGATGGGAGTTGCTGATCAATGTGCTTGAGATACTTCGAAAAAAATTAACCCTCTTTGAAAATACTCAAAAATTAAATAAGCATAATTCTAAAAAGTAGGTTGACCGAGAATTTTTAAATTTTATTACTATTTTTGTTCTGAAACAGTTTTGCCGTTGTTCTAACATTCCATACTGTTAATTCCTTCACATAACATTCTCCATTTTCAGCAAATATTAAAAAATCCAAAAATGTTTCTATAATGACCGACATACGCTCAAGTTGTTAAGTATGGCGTAGTTCATTGTTTTGCCTGATATGAACTAACAATGAGCCTATTTGGACGGGTCTCCAAGCTTAGTCATTAGGTGCGAACAAAGTAACAAAAGGGACGACCTGCAAACGTACAAGAATCTAACGTCTAGCATGCAGTGCACGCTAATTAAATTCTTAATTCCAAAAGCCTACGTCAAATGTGACAAAGTCCGAACGACGTCTAGGTACGGAATCAAATCAGACGTCGTCTGGGATAATTCCATGGTGTTAATCTCAATGTATTGGGTGAATGTTTTGTGATCATAGGTAACATAACCTATATTTTACTATCCCTGAATGCCTATGGTCCCAAAAAATGGTTGAAATGGTATTGTCAAAGAAGAAGTTTTACAAAATGCATTTTTGTTATATTTTGAAGTGTGGCATACAAATCTGAAAAGGAACGTAAAATAGGGTAAACGAACACAACGTCAATTTAGGTTCCATCACTTAGAAGTACTCGATTTCAACGTAGGTTGGTCGTTATGCTGTTCCAATAATTTATACGCCAGGCGACATAGGCAAAACAATAGAAAGTTACGTAACAACGTCGATTTTGACATAAAAACGACGTAGCCAGTCGTGTCAAGTGTTACCGATAAGTCATTACTCCTATCTGTACTGCATTATGGATAGTGAGTCAGGGTGCTGCTAGCTATTTAGAACTAGGAGTATTATTCCTTACTAAAAATGTGTAAGTTTTAATCTGCCATTTGAGTAACCGTTTCACTCAATGTTTTTTCTCAAATCTGAATTTTCGTTCTAGTTTTACCGGCGTCAAACTTGAATGCACTATTTATGCATTTAGTATCTTCTAGAATCACAATGGTTTTGTTTATGTTTCGAAGAAGGCCATATCTGTAGGAGCTGGCATTCGAATGTGACGCATAGAGCAACAGCCCAAACGCCTCTGGAATCTCTTCAGAAATCTCATGACTTGTAAAAAAGACACGCATCCGGGGTGGACGTGATGTTATTTTAATACATCTGATGATTCAGCAGAAAACCGTTCATTAATAAATAATTGTACCCTCCCTATTGCTGGCATAGCTTCACAGTCTCTTTGTCTGTGATGTACGGCTTAGCACTGGCTTTAGCTGAAAGTTATACCAAAGGCTATTTATTCTTTCCTCGATTGTTTCCCATGTTTTATCTGATGCAGGTTTTTATCTCAAACAACAATCGACTTCTTCCGAAAGTGAAAGCTTCGATGATTCAAGCATTAACTGCATTAACTACTAAAATAGCCATTTCACATAAAGCAACAGCTAGTGTTCTTGAAAAGGACGTCAAAAATGTTTACCTGTTTGGTAATTTATACTTCATGGGCGCCGCATTTTCGAGCAGTCAAGGGTCGGTGTCATTGTTATAAGTTATAACATTCGTTGTTACATGAGCGGCCATATAAGTAATAGAGTAACGGAAATATGTATTAGCTCATGACGCCATGTTAACAGTGAATAATAAGCAGTAAAAGAAATTCCATTGCTCGGATAATCTCATTTCTTATATCCACCAGTGGTAAACACAGTTGTTTGGTATGTCGTCCATTTTACTGATGTGCAACCATCGATCTTTCAAACTATACACAGAATTATTCTGGTCGAATTGTTACCTGGTAGTATTTTAATTCTTTCAGTGTCATTAGTCGTGTTTTAAACATCCATTTTTCAAATAATTCCATAGCCAATAATCTCCTAAGAGTTGAGATTAGGCGATCTTGGAGTTTATGTTTACACTAGATATTTATAAAACTTCTGCTTAGAATACGATTCTGAAAAACAACAGTTAACAATGATTTAACCGGTGTGTTTCATACTGCATATCAATTACTTTGCGCTCATTTTGTATCGATGAAATGGCATAATTTAGTAATATCTGCAGCTGTTGTCCAATAGTAACTGTTACAGATAGATTCTCCATCTTATATCTTCAAACGTCAATGCTATGATAAATAAGCTGTGGATCCATACGAAACAGTAAATACAGTAAAATCAAATTATTGAAACAACATGATCCTGTTTACTTATTGCTATTGTTTGATCCTTTAAAATTATTCAAGACTTCAAGGTATACCTTACTTCATTTTGCTCCAGATATCAAATTCTATGTACATGTTATAATTGATAAATCACTTGCTAATTTAATTTTCAACTGAGACATATTAGAAGAAACAATGACATATGCACATGAATGCAAAATATGAGACCAGGCTCCGGTAAGAATATTGAATTTTAAATCTATAAATTTTAAACTACAATATATTCTTTTGAGTAGGTACGTGTATGTCTCAGACCAAGTAGCATCATCATACGTCAACTCAAATTCAAAAATTTTCTAGATCTGTTGGGCTAGGTCAACCAGGTATGAAATTCAAGCCAGTTTTCCAAATTATGTCAAACGATATTTTTTGAAATCATCGACTAGGTAGTAGGTGTATTTGAATTTTATTAAAATTTCAAACTTAATACTTCAATACGTGAGAAATCGTGCTAGAGCAATAAAAATAGTTTTTTATGAAAATATATCTTCCGCATAAATGTATGTTTTTCAACATGTTTTCATCTCAACCTGGACCGAAATCCTGTTGAATTCTGTGTATTTTATAAATGAATTATTCTCTCCAATGACACGGCGCATGTGACAGACATTTCCCAAACCAGACAGTTCACATGTCATGTCAACGAATCCCAAGTAGATCTCAAAATAGTTCTCGTTAATTACCTAATGTTCTACAGTATTACAATCGTCTAGCTTTATTTGTAAAGCAATATAGTTTTAAGGATTCATTAAGTACAGCTGTTTAATTTTCTTGATTAATTACCCGTCCGTTCGTCAAAATGTCCCATTTGGATTCAATTCATTTGGATAATACGTCTAAAGTGGTTGGTTGCTGCTGAAAAGCACAAGAGAACGCACATAAAGGAGAATGTGAAGGGTTTTTGAGCACGCAATGTTCATGGACATCATGCAGGGCCGTAACATATAAAAAAGCAATTTCTTAGCGGAGACAATGATTGAATTATTCATTTTAACTGGTAGCTAGTATTTTGCTATCTAGTACAAGAAGAGATAGCAGAAATAAAATAATTCATCAAAACTATATGATGAACACTAGCGTTGTCGATTTCGCGCTCAACTCAAAGAAAAGTCCGCAATAGGCGGAACTGCACTGCAGCGAATCTGTAACGTCTTCACAATCCACGAGAGCAAAATAATGTTACAAAGTAACGTTACACCAGTAATGACGCACCTCTAAGTAGTTCTTTTTCATTCACTACGCGTATATCTCTTAGTAGGTAGTTCAGAAATTTGACAGTCGAAAGTGCAGGTCGGTTATGTGAGGTAGCTGCGAATTGGAAAAGGCCAAATCCATTAAAATGTTCTCTCGTCAGCGTGATCAAAGTGACACATGTAAACACTTCGATAAATGACCGAGTAAGTAGATATGTGGTGTATGTATCTGCTTTTTAATATTTATCAATAAAAAGTAAAAATGTAATGGCTGCGTCTATCTTATAGTATTTTCTTGTAAGTTTTTAATGTTTTTATTTTAGACAATGAAAGCAAAGCGAGATGCAGATATTTTGCTTATGAACTGTCTGGGGGAGGGCAAAATGCATCTATTGAGGGAATTACTACAACCGCACTGTGGACTCATCTGAAAAGATTTCATGAGAAGGAGGTTGCTGACAGTTTAAATACCGTAGATGGAACAAGCGACAAGTTGAAGTAACACCAGCCAAGAAACAAGCGTCCTTAAAGGAATTATGGGAAAACATAAGTACTTAGCGCATGTGATGATCCTCGGGCTATCATAATCACATACCTAATTGCAGAGCAAGTTTGTTCAGACATGAAGTCATTGGATTTGGTGAACAAAAAGAAATAACGTCGTTTGCTCAGTGGACTAGCTCCAAGGTTTGTTAGCCTTTGTTTAAATATACTTCCAACTTTCAAACAATCTTCTTGAATTGCTGACTGTTCATTTAAATAATTTTTTTTTCAGTTACAATATCGTTTCTAGAACCCACTTTACATAAAAAATTCTAACAAATATTAATGGACATGTTAAAATGAAACTGAAGGAACAGTTAAAAAACACCCATGCCACTCTGTTACGACAGATATGTGGACGAGTGACTCCTCCTCACAAGTCAATGATTTTGTAAGTCTTACGACCTATGGTTTCAATGAAGAATTTCAGCTCAAGTCCTATTGTTTGGAAGTGTGTCCTTCAGCAGGTGACTCATGATGTTTCTGTAATGGCAGCTTTTGGATAAAGTCGCAGCCGTTGTAACTGACAACGTTAGAGCAATTTATTGAAGAGTTGGATTTAGCATCCAATTAGAGCTAAAAAATGAGCATTTCATTGCTATACTGTTATTCGTATTCGAATCCGCCGAATAGTAGGTTTGGTATTCGTATTCGTTAAAGTAGCATTCGTTGCATCACTACTATTTTTGATAGAAGCTTTAACTACAAAAGAATTGTAAAAGTTGTTTATATTGTCAATTCTTCAAGTAAATAATGTATAAAAACTATTCAAAATGCTTCTCCGATCTTAAGGAAGATAGCTGAGGCAGCACTAAATTTAAACCCCGATTTAAGCATTATAAAAAACTAGCCTATACGCATGGAAATTACTACTTAGGTCCACTCAAAAAACCGTGATTCGGTGAAGAATTCAGTACATCAAAATGATACTGAAGTTTGTATGTCGAAGATACGGATCTGCAACCTTCTCCTCAGCCTTTTGTCTATATTGAAACTATTACACTACTACGTGGAGAAAATCCAGCCAAACTGTTATTCGGATACCTTTTTAGGGACAACGTACTCGCAAACAGATTTAGGTTGATGCTTTTTAGAAAATGGCAACTACAGTTACTAGCGGATAGCAGTTTGGAAGCACGCCCGAACTTGGGTCAACGATAAACGTTTAATACGTCTGAAACATGCACTAAGGCCGACCATTTTACGAACGGCTTCTAGGATATAAAATATAATTCTTGTTGTATACAGAGCGTTTCAGTAGTTCTCATATAGATTAAAAACTTGTGCCTCAGTGTAATCAAATCGGAAATCCGGAATAATATTGCATTTGAGTGAACATGTCATTGCGCACAGATGATCTGATATCTTATAGGAAACTAAACACTAATAACAGTAAAAACCGCAAAATTATCCATTATCACTCCGGATGTAATATGATCATTGGCATGGATTATATCGCTTTTCAAACCACATAATACTTGAGATTCTGTTTAGCATTATCTGGCATAAGAGTGCTCGACTGATACTTGATACATTCGATCCGCATGGGTTTAGAATATCTCTCAAGAGTCTGTCGACAGTTTAAATCTCAAGAGGGCCATCAGAATGATCACTACAGTTCAGAATATACTTGTATATAAAATTGAAGACTCTCAAGTCATTTTTTAGCCATAATCACCGGCCCGTTATCAAAATACAGAATAGTCGAGTCGAATCCAGTCTTTATGCGCTGTGTTGTTAGAAACAGTTATTTACATATGTCGTTTTTCGTTTTTTGAATATCGGTTTGAGAAATCTAAATTCAAAATGATTCAATTCATCTATAAAAGGTATCGATATAGGTTTTCAAAAGAAGCGCCTTATATGAAAAATCTAATCACGAGGCTACAAATCATTATAAATTCAAATTGTGATATCCTATTCATAAAGCATATTTTGGTAAAGCTAGTTTCGGGAAACATATATTTTTTTACTTAAAACTAACAACCGGATATTGAACATCTCAAGTTTACTTCTAAGCCATAGGTGCGGAGAATATGATGGTGAATTTTATGGTCTTTGGAATAAGTCGTATTTGGAAATCAAGAAATTCTATCACTTTGTGCATCTACCGAGAAACATATGAGTAATAGTTAATTACAAGGTGTAATTTTACAGAAACAACTTTGAGGAAGCTAACTGTAATGGAATTACGGATAATGTGTATGTTGGCTTCACTCCATACCATGAAAAACAATTGCGAAGAATTACAATAGCTATTATTCATTATAAAATTTTCAAATTAGCAGCTATCTATATTTTTTTCAGCAAAGCAACTATATGTCAGTCATTTTATAGGCTCCGATTCATTAATGTAGTAGTCTGTTTACTTAAGCCCTGCCATACTCAAAATACTGAGATATCTGACAAATATGTGCATGCTGCAATTATAATTTCTGATCGTAATGTAAAATTGAATGTATTGATAAGCGATAAAATGTGGAAAGAGTGATAATATCTGGTTATTCGGAATAAGCAACTATTTCCTATGAGTTAGATAGAAGTGCTAGCTGTGAGCCATAATATGCAGATGCTAAAAAAAACATACAATATTTACAAATGCGAGACAGTAGATACGCTTATTTCATGAAACAAGCGGTAACTAATAAATTATATTTCTGATAGCCTAGCCATACAGACATTCTTCTTCAAATTGCAGTACTCTAAGATATTTAGCAAAACTAAAAAGTCTATTTAACATCTCTACCCAGATAACGTATCAAATCACTTGGAAATAAGGGCCATTCGGCACAACAACAAAACATAAGTTATTATGTACATAGACAAAGCTGAAAGAACATTCATTCAGTCGATCTGGCTGTCTGGTCCAGCGCCGTAACCAGAAGGGGGCTAGGGGGGTCCACCAAAAATTTGCTCAGCCTCAAAAATGTTTCAAGACCATAAATTTCGAAATTGTGTGGAATTTTTGACGTCGCAGGTAAAATTTACTGTCCAGGAATTAGATGCATGAATGATTGCCCGAAGCTAAGTAATAGTGCTGTGTCATAGAAATAATATAACATGCATGTCCTCGGAACTTAACGCTTTATTATCATAGGTATATTTTCACATTTTTTATACAAATGAAAGAAGAATAGTTGGACTTCTCAGGGTTTTTGACAGTCAAACGCTTTCAGGATGTGAGACACAGGTATTTTATCAAGTCTTTTGTTTTCGAAAGCGAATGAAGCTAATTTCTCATTCTTTGAGTAGTCATAGACAATCGAGATGAAACATTGATTCGGAAAACGACTGAAAAAGAGCTCTCACAAATCGCGGTACTACAACCGAAAGTTTCAATGGTGGCTAACATATCTTAACTTTGCGGAAACGCACCTCGATAATCGTAAAGAACCGAGAGAACATTGAAACCTTCACTTTTTCGTTTAGTGTCCATAGATAGCCATTCTGATCTCTTCGTTTCCACACATTTTTTCGCAACAGAGAACTCGGCATCGTCAGACAAAATAATCCTAACTTTTGTCAATGGTTGTAACTTGTCCAAATCCATCGCCGAGGCATCAAGATCATGCGAGAAGAATATCGTTGGTTTCTGTGAAACGTCGCTCCAGCTCTGCTCTCCTGACATCTATCACTTAGAAAAAGCTGGATTTGAATATTCTCTCTTCGTATGAACGTTCTCAAATGGTTTCCATAATCACCCAATATGCTTGTCTGCCCGATAATCATCAGCCTCTCAAATGACTCGGAAAGTTTCATTCAGACTTGATTAAAAAAAACGATAGCAGTACCAAGACAATGAAAAAAATCAGTTCAATGGTGGCGGAGTTATCGTAAATTTAACAAATCAACAATCAAACATTCTCAAACTTCGTTCGTAGACATTTCCGAGACCCCTATCATTTTATGAAAATAATTAGGTGGGAAAATTCATGTTCGAGGGTCGAGGACGTAGAAACCTATTTTTTTAGCGCTAGTAAAAGACGTTATGTCATCTATAGATTTTGGACTACGGTAATCCTTGGTACTTGTTCGATTATTGTTCACACATTTGGCTTCTTAACACAGAATTGAGAGAATTAATATTTGAAAAAATTAATAAATATACACTAAACCGTGCAATCTATTATCCGCATCTGCATACTACTACCTCTAATATTGCCGAGATGAATGGTTAGTAATTGATTATCTGAAGTAGATTTTTCACTTTGCATGGATTTTTTATCGATTTTGCTGAAAGCGCAATCAATATGAGGTAGCGATCGCTGCCACCAAATACAGAACAAGGAACAAAAACTTGGAAAATCATAGTTAAACAAAGTCTCTGATGTCGAGGTGTTGTAAATATAAAATGAAAATAAATGTACCTATATGGTGGAACGACTAAACATAACTTAGAATACAGAGTTGAGATACTGACCAGAATAAATCAAGTTCGTAGTAGAATTTTATGGATAAAAACGAAGAGCTCAATTAAACATTTTGACAACCATTCAAGTTCATACAACGTAATATACAAATTTTCATGTTCACCCAATTGGAAAGATATCGAATATAGGCATTAATTAATTGGTATAGAGGGTAGTCAAAATTATATAGAATTGGCATAAATTATTATTGTATTAATACATATTCTCAAAAATGAATTATTGTTATTTATACTGCTTTACTGAATGCATTACCTAAACCAGTGATGTTTTGTTTCACCTTTTAGCTATATTAAGGTTGGAATAATGTGTGTATACATTTTAAAAAATAGGGTAATGAAGAAAAACTCACACATCATATGGACAACATAATCCAGAACCGTAATCCCGGAAGAAAGTCATATTTGTAACACATTTGCACAAACACTGAGAAATCAGCACTAAGGGCACAATAAATGCCAAGATAGATGCACCAATTCACTCGATGCTCTTATCCGGTAAGAACAAATAATCCGAAGAACCGAAAGAGGGCATAAGAGGCCGTTGTCACTGACGGACGATTGCGGCAGGCTGCGATACACGCCGGAGTACTGTAGATAAGACGACGATGAACGATAGTTGGATCGGATCGAGTGTCAAGAGGAAGAAAGATGACCAAGGACCGCGTCCATATCATCTAATGGCTTATTAATGACAGCTAAGTCGCAGCGTCGGTCGTGGCAGATTGTTCACGGCCATAGAGAATGCACTCTACACATACACCGAACACCGGTCGCTCTGGCAGGCTACCACGGAATCGCAGACAGTCCTCTCCGGTGACGGCGGTGTTGCCAACTGTACCCCGGAATTCCACAACTGAATGGAAGCCAATTCTAAGCTGTTGACTAGCTTAAGAATTACTCATTTTTGTGGTAATTAGTAAAGTTCATACTGCACCAACAGAACATTTATCTACTATTTGTTCTACTATATTCGATAATGAGTATCACAGAATGCTTTTTCGTAGATAAAGAATCCTACTAATACAAAACAAAGCAAAAATAAGGAACCCTTCAAGTGCGTTGCCTAAAGACAGATCTATACAAATTCTGTTAAAATCATCGAAATGTATTAAATTAGATGCCACATGCAGATTCAAAAATAATTAGCACACTGTACTTTGTCGGAGGAAAGGCAAACAATAACAAATTAGCAAAATAAGTCCAGTTGGAAAATGTCATGATTCTAACAGTTAAGTTGACCATATGTTTGGTGGATTATGTATTTTTTGTTATTGTTTAATTGTTTTAAATATTCTCTTGATGTGTATATATTACTTTCGCTACCACTACTATTTGTATTATTGGTCAGGCCTGACAAGATGTGGGCGCTCTCCGAGTCGGTGGTCTAAGGGGTGGCACTGTAAGGTATTTAAAATAGTTCGTTTTTTTTCTCTTCAGGTTCTTCAATGAGGATCCGAATTTCAGATTTCCCCCAAGCCCGGATTTTCTCTCGATTGACAAGCCTGCTATTTGTACTACTATTTGGCAACTCTCCATTTATCTGAAGTGTTTGACTTTGAAGACTGACAATGAGCAGATTGCAAAATTCAAGCAAGCACTCAATAAACAAATTATTTATTCACCAGACGTCAATGGTGCCGCGTCGTTCAACCACTATTGCCAAGTACTCTGATTAACCGAAATAAATAATTAATGTCTGCCTTATTTCCAAGAACAGGATAAAAACCGGTAAATAGTTCATCTGTTCGCAATTCAAAATAATATCTCCCCTTTTTATGGTCCGCGGTTTGTTATGTTTGTATCATGAATAAAAAGTATTGGAGACAAACAAAATCCGTGAAAGTTTAACCATTGATTGTTGATACAATCTGTCCAAATCTAGTGACAAAAATATCATATATGAAAAAGAGGGTGTAGATAGTGGTTGAAGATTGGTTTTGGTGACAAATTGATGTGTCAGTTTTTTGTTATAGATATTTCATTTTTTAAAGAAGGTGCTTAATTGTTAATCTTTAAGTAACATTTATCTTCAAATGTCACGCAACGTGGTGCCGCCCAATGGCATCTTCACGGAGTTAAATGGTACTAACATCCTTAATTCTGCTAAATAGCGGTGACAGATGACCCCTACTATAACTGTTAATAAGAGTGAACTGAGTTACAGCGACAACTTGTTCTTGCTTTTAAATACGAATTTTTCGTATTATTCCTTTCTCGGATTCTTAATAGTATCCCCAGTATTCCGAAAAACGTACGCAACCTGGCAACCCCATCAACGGTAGAATAGCGTGAATCAAGCTGGCGTTGTCCATGGTGGCAACACCGCGTGCCGCGGCGGCTGCGTTGCCGCATGCGCGACCGACCGGAGCGGAGCGAAGCAGTGGAAGGACCCCAAAAATATTGTGAACACCCACGCGACCATCACCGCAAGGACAGCTGGCGCTCAAGGTACAGGGGGAGGCGATAGGAAATGCTTAACATCGGAGTTTGTTTTCGGAATGCCACATGCGCCTCAGGTGGTTACACATTAACTGTTTGTTTACTTTGACAAGGTTTTTCCTGACAGTTGCGGTGCACCGCACAGTCAATCATTAATTCACTCATGAAGAACCATGAATATTTATATTTTCTTTACCTCGGGTTGTTTCATTGACAATTTGTAGAATAGGTATCAGGCAATGTATTATAATTAATCGGTGAGTGGTCCCGCCCAATCTGGACGCTACTGCGACAGTTAAAATCATCCATGAAAATACCTTAGCGCTGTTTCGAAAGCTTTCGCCGCACTTATTTGAAAATTTACAAAAAATATTGTAAAGAATTTTATTAGTAAAAAAAAAAACCGTTTCAGTGTCATGCCGCAAACGCTTTGCTGATATCACAGATATAGATCTGTTTTGTTCTCAAAACCCAAAGTCAGAATACCCGTGGTTTATATGAAAATGTTAGATCGACGCGACAGTTTAACTACTTCATATAAGCAGATTTTTTAATCTTTTTCTAATCACTCCCATTCGTCTTCGTACTTCAATACGAAATAACTCCATATCATTCACCTGCAAAACATCTTCGAAGACAATCTGTTTTGAATGTAAAACGTTGTATTGCGTAATTCATTTTCAATATTTGCTTGTTGTCTCATTTTCATTATCTGAACTTCGTCAACAGAACCAGAACTTATTTGTCTGTACGAATTCATTTGCATCCTTACTATGATGAAAGCTAGGAATGTTGATAAATGCAAGCCCCACAAGAGGGGAATATTTGAAGGTCTCCAGTAGAGTTCGTTTCTTTTCTCTCCAGGATTGAGGGGGGATGGAATTAAGGATCCCCCCGGCTCTGATTTCTCTCGACTCAAATGCCATTCATAGCAGTCGTCCTACCACAATAAGCAGAATGTACATAATGGATAAGGCAACAGAATCAGCTTCATAAATTACATTGGACTATTTGGTGTATCTTAACACATCTCTCTAGAAGAGTCAACAAAAAAATTTAAGATCTAGCCGGTAAATTTCGTAATACGGATTGAACCTCAAAAAGCAAGGATGCAAGTAAAACCTCGTTTAGTCGTATCAAGCCCTAATTTATATCACGGATTTTGAATATATTCCCAGAATATTCCGGTTGCAAAAAGTGAATTAGATTTGGAAAATATTGGCCTCTTGAAAGTGTTCTAACTACGCCCTAAATTGATCAGAAACCTGTGGAACATATGAAAATGAAGTTTGGATACTTTTCAAAACCATTAGACCCCAAAAAAAGCTTGAAAAACTAAATAAAAAAGAACGTTGGAGAAGTTCTGATATCAAATTTTTAACTTATTCCTGTACAAACGCTCCATCGATTAAAAATGAAGTAATGGCCTATGTAGTCGTATTACTAAGTTGAACATTTCCAGAATCGCAATAGGTACATACTTTGTTCGTTTATTTATATGTGGTAAATAAGAAATATTGGGATCTAAAATTTTTAAACGTGGTCAGATTGATCTTTCATATAGCATATCATATTTCCGAAGTTTCTAAGCACTCCAGGGCGTGGATAAGAAAAAATAGGATACTCATTTTTTTAAATCAATATATGAGTGGCACCGCTGTTTCCATTATTTCCACGACAGGACCATTTCAGTGATTTTTTGAGAAGGAGTGCTTGCTATCTGTATACAAACATGTTCCTAACTCACACCTTATTTGTTATACTATATTCACAGAATAAATATTAATTATGTAAACTTTGGTTATAATGGGTAAGACATTTCTATAATATTCGCCGCATTCAAAAGCGCTCTAAATAAAAAAAATGGTATTCAAATTATGAGTATTATGCAGATATATTTTCATTATATGTAACAAAACCTTAAAATGTTTTAGGCACATTTGAATTTCAAAGAATTTGCTATAATCCTACTCAGTCAAGTCATATATCTGTGATGTCCATGATATTCAATGAAATTTCTCTCTCGCACTCTCAATTTTCATTACCTTGAGGCTGAAATAAAATGTAACTTCACAGAGAGGCTTGTAGTCAACTTTGCAATCAGTGTTCTAAGGAAACTGTTCATAAGAGACAAAAAAAATCCGAACACCTTCAGATCCAAAGAAATCTGGATATATGTGACCATAACAATGGCGACTCAAGTGTGCCAAGCCTCTTGTGGATACCACTGTTAGGTAAATACTTTGGTACAATTTTCAGTGTGCTTTGGTTTAGCTTTCGAATTTTCGGCTAGCGCCGTTATACGTCGCTGAACTACGACCGACCGGCTGAGTGTTACAGAGAGAGACGGACAAAGAAACAGGTATAGGCCGACGGGCCTGCAGCCGCTGAACCGCTCTGCCGGCTCGCATAGTTTTGATCTTAGCCCAGTTCAGTTTGACTCAAACGTTGAGAAAACCGAATGGCTCATAAAAAAAAAGTGCAGCGATTACATATTTATATCGTTTCACATGTTTGCTTGGCAGATAACCTCTCGGAAAGGCAAAAGCGCTCCAGAAGCGGTGCGATAGGATACATGTCAATTCAACTTCACCTTAAAACGCTGCCTATTGTAACCATCGAGGAATCGGAGAAAAACTTGTTTCCTGAAATAACGAGCTGGTCTAAAGCTCAGACTAACACTTTGAGGCTATGGCATTCGATAAATCCCGAATGTCGTGTATAGCAGTATCTGCATATAGTTTACAATTACAAGTAATGGTGCGGTTTCTTATACCGAAAGCTACACTGCTACAGTTACTGAACACGTCAAGTGGTAACTGAAGCTCATTCTGAGGCATGCCATACTAGTCACAATGTTTATTCAGTAATGATCCTTAAACCAAACCATTTCTTATAAGCCATTGAACCAACTTTGATACATTTTTTATAATTCCCTAGGTATTTCTGATTATTAGTTTCTGGGCATGTTTTTAGACAAATATACATCACAGACTTATGAAATTTGTAGATTTCTTTAGACGTTTCAGTAAACATATCAATACTGTGTAATTACAATATTTTTTTTGAACATATGGATTGAATTAAAAAATCCTTTGATGACGTCTGCCACAGAAGCACCATCTTCAATCCAATAAAAAAACAATACTTCCCCCATCTATAGGGTGGAATTTAGAATAAATACAGTTTCCTACAATGACCGTGCTGTTACGTAGCCGCGTTGTTGCTTTGAAGCCCCAGGCAGTATGGAATCGCTCTCTGCCGCTCACCGCCTGCCGCTGGCTTCGCGGTTGCTCCTCTTCACACATACACATAACGGAGAATACAGGTGAAAGTATAATATACAGAACAAATATATATTACAATTCCCAGGTTTTTATTACGGCTCTATCTCCGTTAGCTTCGCTAAAATCATGAAAGCTAGAAGCCGCATAGATAATTCGTAACGTCCAGCTTGCATTATTTATTCTCCATATTTACAACATAGATACACACGTTTTTCCTTCGCATTAGAAACAGCTCACACATTACATAAGCAGCAGTAGCATACTATCCATTTCAACGAACACATCTTAGCAATTTGATGAACGAGAATCTACCAATAAAGATGAAGGTGAAGGTACGCCCAGCAAACCTCTAGGAGGTTAACATAAACAATAACATGGCCTAACATTGGCATACTGTTGACCTTGCTAGATCGCCGTCCCAGAAACTGAAGATTATCGTCTGGTTCCGAAAATATGTATGGCGATGCGCTCCGAAGCACTCCGTGAAGCTTCTGGACTCAAACCGGAAAAATATCAATACTTCTAGTCCTAGTGGATGCGCTAGAGAT
This sequence comes from Bruchidius siliquastri, assembly GCA_949316355.1. NCBI lineage: Eukaryota > Metazoa > Arthropoda > Insecta > Coleoptera > Chrysomelidae > Bruchidius > Bruchidius siliquastri. The sequence continues at coordinate 23,900,729 of OX438532.1, read as the reverse complement.
TACAAAGGACCTCCGCAATTTGGAAAATAAAAGAAACATGCAGAACCTGCACCTATACCATATATATATATATATATATATATATATATGTTCGATCCAAGTGTCTTCGTGATTCATCAGTACAACGGACACTAGAAAGGCACAACGAGCTCATCCTCCCCGGCTCGAACTTTCAATAACTCGTAAGAGCCTCTTCCAAAGGTCACTCTTTCGGAAAATTCTAGACTTGTAAACTGAGTTGCCAGGGATAGTTACAGTTTACAGCATTTTAAAGTCAATGTGAACTCCTCCGTTCACAGAGCATCATAGAAATATTTAGAAAAAATATCAGCCACGATTTGCTCAATGCAAAGCTCAGCATGCAAAGAGCATCCTTTTTAATATTTATTTTAATCAATACTATTCTTATGAAATACTAGCCCAAGCGCTTTGTAATAAAAAATAAATTAAACTAAACGTGTATACAAAGTTTCAGCTCAATCGGTTGAAGATATCTGCTTCAAAGTTGAGTAGCAAGATTACACCGAACAAACATAGTTACATAGATACATACTCGTACATTGCAAGTTAAATAAAAGCTTGTAATAACGCACCTCACATTGTCCGTCTAGATATATAACTCAACACTTCAAAAATTTATCGCGAGACAAATGTAAAAACAAAGTATACAAAGAGACAAATGTGGTAGACGAGCCTTTTTTCAGAAATATCGCGATTTAGCCGGATTTATCAGAGCGCAGCGGCATTTACAAAAATATAGGGCTGAAAACTGCTACGGCGTGGGGTTGATAGAGTGTTAGTTTCACACATATTGACAATACTTTTATTTATTTCAAGATAGGGGCATATTCACCCAGAGCCAAAATCGATTGCTCATACAAATGTCATTGTTCCGAACAGAAGAGAATCGATTTACTTGTCGGCCTGACCAGTGCGCCAGTGGTTACTCTTCGTGATTTTTATAAACAAATTGGGAGGATTATGTTAAATTGATTACCTTAAAAAAATGAATATTCGTAAAAGTTGACAAGCGAAACAAAAATGCCTTTTCATAAAATTCAAAAATTGATATTGAAATTCTATTAATTTAAAGAATTATAGGATTTTCTCGTGCAAAAACAACAGCCAATAAAAATTAATTTTAAGCAATGAGCTAAGAAAATTCAAACTACTCAGAGATAAGTAAACATTTATCCCCACTTGCAGATCCTATCATTCAAAGATTTCATTCTTGTCCCCACATACCTATGCAATAAAGATAGTGCAAAGTAGATTTACTAGTTACTTCCAACGCATTTTCAAGTTACGTAAGCAATAAATTCTAAACATCATGAAGTTTTTAAATGTTCAAAAATGACGGAATTTAAAAACAACAAAAAATTAAGATTATTAGAACTAACTCCTTCAAATGCTGTAATTCATTTATACTTAGAAGGAACAATATATCGCATAACGTAACAAAATCGATGAATATTGAGGGATACTTGGTTTAAACTTGTTTTGGTATAATTGCAACCGGTCCAAACTAAACAAAATGTTTCGTTTGTCTGAAATATAAACAAGGAGTCAATAAACTTGGAAAATGAAATGCAGGTACACTTATACCTAGAGTAGTACTGAAACATAGCAAGCACCAATTATATCGCCACTTTGGATCAAATATTCCCAAAAATAGATTGGGTATTTCAAAATTGACTACATGAAATGTTTTTACTACCCCTTAAATTGATCAGAAACTTGTGAATCATGTAAACATGACATTTATCAGAAAATAATTGGAAATTCGTAAGCCAAAATGTTTTATTAATTTTTGTATCTTGCTTATTACTGCACCGCCAGTGCAAAAAAGATACAGCATTACTTACTACCTACCCACATCATACACCTCCTTAAATTTCATCAGTATACCTCTACTGGAATTCCGTGTTGGCGTTCACAGTGACAGGAAAACCGACAGACAGACAGGTCGACAGAAAGGTCGATAAAACGTCTAAAAAACCGATAATCTCAAATTCGAAAACTTTCTTGATCATATCACTTATGCATGATAATTAAAAGGGAATTTCAAAAAACTTGGATGCCAATAACTTCTCAACCACATATAAAGTGATAAAGAATACAAAAACCAAAAAAGATTTAACATTTATACAAAAAATGAAGTTGAGACTTTTTTGAGTCGTTAAAACTTTAACACTGCAGCAGTTGCTCGACCAGTATAGTGCAACAATTTTCGTATGGTCCCTTACGGGTAGTAGTGGGTGGAAGAAGAGGGTAGAAACAATGTTTTTTACTAATGCATATTTTGCAGTTAATCGACATATTTTTGATACTATTTCAATATTCTTAGTAAAATATAAAAATAGGAAAAGTGAAACATTTGTGTATGTATGACATTCAAGAGATAAAAATACTAATAGATATACTTATTTAGAAGATAAGGTCATCGTTCACTTACCATTAACTAGGGACGAAAGGAAAAGGAAGTGGAATAAATCACAACGTGAATATCTGAAACAAGATTAAAAACATTATTACGAAGGATAATAGCATGTGAAACAAGTGGAACCATTAACTATTTAGATTTTACATATAATAGACTAAAAAAAAGTTAAGTATTTTGCAATTTTCAACCTTGACAGATATGTTTTTGGTAATCCTCAAGACGGTCTCTTCTGAATCTTCCGCTCCGGACATGCACTCTACCAATAAGCTACGTGAGCACGCCTCTTAATCTGTCTGAGATAATTGTTGGGTACTAAAAGCATGCCGGCATAGTGGATAATATGATTGTTCGATGCAGAAACCTGTCAGTGAAAACATGTTCAAATGCTTAATGTGACTAGATGTAAACAGTGCGCGCAATTTGAATATTTTCTATTTAGTCACAGATATTCACCATATTCATGGCACGGTTTCTGTTTATTACGTCGCAGTGACTGCGAAAAGATTTGGAATCGCCACAGCCTACTGAATTGTTTTTAAATGTATAAAAACCAGTAGTTGCAAAATTAGATAACATTGTGTATGAAACACGTTATGAAATGACAATTTTGTCAACTTGTGTTGTATTGTAGGGCAGGATTCGCTAATTCATTTCATAACTGTTTAAACAATTTTGAAATGCGCCGCCCCATTGGCAAGCCCACAAACCCACTTCAAGAAGGGACTGATGGAAAAGGCAACTAACAAACATTTTACACCACAGAGCAATCCATCTAGAAATGATCTCTTCTCAAATATTATATTAGCTTGTATGCACTTGCTCTCATAATGGTGTATTTTTATCCACCATTACCACCGCGATGTTAACAAAAGCATGCGGAGCATCTCTTTCGACATGTTTTGACGTTCTGGAAAGGATAAACAAGAATGCCTGTTTTCACACAGATTATCGCCAGCATATTCCATTTTTCAACGGCGGGGAATATAAACATAAACACAAACGCATCGCATCAACTAGCCGCCACATTTATCTGTGCGGCTTTCTCAATTTTGGGTTGGTTAGAGGGCTTAATTTATTTCAAACACAAGAAAGCATAAGTGGATGATTGGATCGTGGGAACTAAGTAGTCCGTTTTGGAATTAATAAAAGTGTAATAATCTTCCAGAGAAGCCAACTGAATATAAAATATATCTTCTTTAAGAAAGACTGGGCTAGGATATTCGATTAAATTAAGGAATTAAGGAAAAATCGTAGCCAAGACGGAAGCAACAGGTTTTTCGGAAAACCACATAACAAGTTAGTACCTATCATGAACATGCAAGTCAACAAAGTGTTTCTAAATTGAGTAGACAATAAAATTTACTTGAATTTGATATATTATGATAACTTGCAGAAAGTTTTTCATGATTTAGAATTAACAAGTTTTATAATAGATTTCACAAATAAATGTCGGTTTTCTGTGACAAGTTTTGCTTTAACCATTTTGACAGTCTGACTATGCCTTGAAGATTAAAGCTAACTGCGTCAGAAAAATCGACTTTTAATTGTAAAACCTTGTGTATAATTGTGTATAATTATTATGCACTTTATACCTATAAAGTGTCGAATCAAAAAGCACAAAAATTATATAACTACAGGAAAAACGTCCAAATGAGCACTCAGCGAACACATTTGGGAAACGGGGCGAGTAAAATAGAAGCAATTTCTATACTACATAAACAGGATAATTATTTCAAAACAAAGGTCAAAGAATTTGCCTTTATGAGGTTGGAAAATAATTGTATTACTGATTGCTAAATACTGTGACTCAAGTTTGGTTGCATATGATTCGTGGAAGATCTAGTAAATGTTCTCCAAACCTACAGATGGACCACAAGTTTTTCTCCAGGTTTCCTTATGGTATGTTTCTGGATCCCAAATACGGAAATTGCATTGCTGCCTTGGAATCGCATTACTGTATGTTTCGTTATATCTCATCGGTCAGGCAGCTTAGTGTTTCTTGTGTGGCGGTGCATTGTCCTTTGTTTTAGATTTATCAACCATTTCATTTCAACATTTGTATTCTCGCCTCTCATTAGGTCTGATGCGAAAACAAAACTGTTACCATTGACACAGTGATAAACATTGATGTCAATATATTTTCAGAATGATTGTTTTTCATTTTGTTTCGTACTTTGATAAACCCCAGTGATAATATATATTCATTCATACGTATGTGGTTTCAACTAGCAGCCAATGGAAAATACAATGAATCAATTATTACGTTTCCAGTTGAGTTTCAACACCGCCAATAGTATTTGCATTTTATTAAGATCAGTTTTATAAGGTTCTTAGCACTGGAAATCTCTTCTTCTGAATATAAAGTCGACTAGGCAGAATGATTATTACACGCTTTTATTGTCACTCAAGTATAAAATTACTAAGCTGCAGGATTATCTAGAGATAGAGAGCGTCCTACTCGTGAACCATTGGCGTGATCGTTGTCTAGAGAAGAGGAGGTAACTTACATTTAAGAGGGTTTTCATATTCCTGGGCTGAGTGCATTTTAATTTTAATTAATTTTTCAAAACCCTTTTTTAGATTCATCCGTATGTATGTATCAATGTAACGGAAACTTTAAACGTAATTTCCATCGACCTCATCACGTGTGATAAGTTTTAAAATTTGCACATGTCGTCCCCACGTCCTTACCAGCATCAGAAGGAAATACTGATTTGAAAGGTTGACAGTAAACTATTAACCATCCTTATCGAGATGAACCACTTTATTATCTAATTGACGGAAAAGTTTCACCAAATAAGAGTATCTACAATCTACATGAAATGAGATACCTACGACTAAAACGTAAAAAAAAAATAGTTTGAAAACTAAAATGAAACCTAACTAAAATTTTTGTTCAGTAGCGACAGAAAGTCCACTTCCTGAATATAAATAAACAATTATTAAACTTAAAATAAGGATGAAGTAATTAAAGAAAACATTCATTACATTTTTAATAAAGCACGGAATACGTTTTATTTTTATATTCACTCTATATCTACAAATAGCTGTCATGGAAATATTCATATAATTCAGCATCTCACGCTTCATTTATATTTTTTTTGTAAATCGCTTTATTCTTATTTTAAGCTTATAAAGGTAATTAAATTATATTGATTCACTGGACTTCTATCGCTGTTGAAAAAATCTTGTTCACTAAAAATATTTTTTTAATTTTTTGTTCGGTTTCCTATTATGCATAGTTTTTAGCAGTTCAAACCACAAGAAATGAAGTGATTAACGAAAACATTCATTATATTTTTATAAATCACGGAATGTTTGTTATTTTTATCTTCGCTATACATCAAATAGCTGCTATGGAAATATTTATATAATTTGAGATTCAGCATCCCAAGCTCTATTTACAATATTTTTTTTGTGAATCGCTTTATGATTATTTTAAGCTTATTAAAAATGATTAAATTATATTGCTTTACTATCGCTGTTGAAAACAACTATTGTTCACTAAAAATTATTTTATTTTTTTTGTTGGTTTGCTATAATGCATAGTATTTAGCAGTTCAAACCATGATTTATAAATATTACTGTTATATTGTATTACTTATTCGCGTATGCATGGATAGTTTATTAAAAATCTGAAAATACTTTCCCAGAAAAAATTTATGGTACGAGTATAATTTTATTAACAACTACATATCACATTTCTACACACAACTATATGCATTAATAATAAAGCTAGCGAACTGTAGATATGTTTTAATGGATATCAAATAATATCGGCGAAAAATGAAATTATTAATGGAAAAAATTCTGCGGTTAGCATGCCTACCAGGAATCATCTTATGGCAGCGACAGCACTGGGTGCGAAGAATTGGTTTTGTGATATGTGAAGCACTGTACCATTATAATAATGTAAGCTACGAGGGTCACGATGAAAGTTTTTAGATACAGAAAAACTACAAGGTTTTTTTTTAACTTTATCCTGTTTCTTCAACATATTCTCCCCCTATCTTAATACATTTAAGCATTCGGTGAAACCACTTGTCAAATTCTTGTGACAAACGTTCTTTTGGAAGGTTGCTAATTTCCTCCTCAAATGCAGCGATTGCCTCTTCATCGGTGGAACAATGGCGACCTTGTAACTTTTCTTTGATCTTAGGGAATAAGAAGTCGCACGGAGCTAGGTCCGGACACTAAGGTGGGTGAGGCAACAGTTTGAAACCCTGTTCAGCAAAAAGCACCAAACTAATGACTGCTGTTTAGTTTCGCGATCATAATGATATAAGCATGTTTCGTCTCTGGTTAAGATATTAAGAGTGTTTTTACTGTACCCATTATCAAAATTTTAAAGCATAAACTTAGCTCAATCAACTCTTCTTGCTTTTTGCTCACTGGTCAACAAATGTGGCACCCATCTGGAAAACCGCTTCCTTAGGCGAAGAAGATCATGTATGATTGTTCGGACCGTTGCCGATTCAATCCCCAGAGAAGCCTCAATCTCGGTGTAGGTGATATGTCGATCCTTTATAACCATATTTTGCACAGCCTCTACAGTTTCCGGAGTAACAGCAGTGGGCGGTCGACCTGTACGAGGTTTATCATCGAGTGAGACCCGGCCCCTTTTAAACTCAGCAATCCAATTAAAAACTGTATCCCTAGAAGGGGCAGAGTCCCCAAAGCAACTCACAAACTTTCGTGACATTCCGCTTGTTTTAGTCCCTTTTTATAGTCATACAAAATCGTGGCTCAAAAATTGCGACTAGCCGGTTCCATTTTCACGTTAAAATTCGGCCAACTAATAATAATAATAATAACGTCTTTATTAGGGCGAAATTTAGCCAAAGGCTACTCTTACATTTAACTCTTAGATGCATTCGGGACCGTGGCAAGGGAACTACGTATACTGAACGATTCAAACGCTGCCTTTGCGTGTAAGCTCTTACAACTTTTAGACAAAATAGCTGCGTGCTCAAACTTGTTTAAACTTGTATAGATTTGGAATATCTAAAAACTTTCAGCGTGACCCTCGTAGGTATATAGCAGATCATATAACTACACTTGGCAGGCATGAAAATCTTTTTTTGGTCTGGCATTGATACATCATTTGGTTATTCGCAACCTGTATTTCTTGTACATTTATGGTGGATAACAGCTTAAGAAAAATTATTTTTTTCAGCTATGCATACAAAGTTCTAATTCGACTGGCAATCTTATCATGACTAAAAAACTCCTGGCCGTTAACTAAAACGACATATAATTAGTGTATGAACTAATAGTTCGGCTACGTCAGCAAAAATGTAAAAAATGCGACATTAAATGCTGAAATTACAATAACACATACATATTATTGGATAAACTATTTCGAGGATAACAATTTTGATTTCAAATTAGATGAAAATTAGACTTAAAGCATAATATAACCACGGGATGATCTAATGCAGACTAATGCATTTGCATTGCCGATACGAGGAAATATGAATCAAAGAAGCAACAACAGACTCAGTCTCATAAGGTCTGAAAAGCGTAGCTAAAAGAAACAACATAACTGTAAACGACGCCCATGCTCGAGAAGCATCAAAAGCTTCAACATCCAATTTGTTATATCCACTCATAGCTGCATATTGAATCATTTATTTGAATACAGTGACCTATATTCACTCCATGCTTTTACAGCATTTTTTTCCGGGAAATATTCCGTGAATTAATCAGGTACTTAGTACTGTACACACAAACGGAAATTCTCAATTCATAACTGCGATATACCTTTAAGACAGAGACGACAAGAATATCTGTTCTCAGAACTCTAAAACAATTTACTTGATGAGAAAATTATGGTTCATTTGAACCCAGAAAATTATATTTTCTCGTTTTAAAGGAATATAGTCAAAAGAAGAATATTATTTTCTTGACAACTAACATATCAATACTTTTTTAACAAGTACTACATATTTTTTGGTAAGGTTATCATATCTTACAATAGAGCCCCGATATTCTCAATCAAGAATACAAACATCTCAGAAGTTGCGGAATCTCCATTAACAGAACGATAGTCTTGGTTGGACAATATAAGCTGCTTTCCACGCACACCTCTATGCCCACCTGCATTGATTCCACGCCTTTTATTTTCATTTTTACCAACACCCTCTCTCCTCAGGATAGGAGTTATAAGGACCTCATACAGGTGTTCATACAGAGGTGTTAACATCCAGTATGGAAGTAGGCATTCCTCACGTTGATAAAAGGACCTCCAAACACAAAGTTTCGTTTAGCCGGAACTGCAGAGACAGCAAAAAAACAAGGGTACAAGTAATAAAGGACAAATCCTACCACCGAAAGTCACTGCAGTTTCATCAACGCCAGAAACCACAGTCAACAGACCATAGTCAATCACCAAGAGAAACATAACCAGAAAATTAAGAACAGATACCTCTCTTGACCTAGCTCGTCCAGGTCATTTTGGTATGTTGGCAAGACTGCTAGCCAGAACTTACTGTTACTCGATCTTACCACCACTGACGAGAGTGGATGGGTTTATCGCATCAACCTCGAAATAAAAAGGAGGCATCTTTGGGTAGGTTTTCGCTGCCAATTCTACAATAAGCTTCCAAGGATGCACTCCACCCACTACCATCAGCGTGAACTGAAAAATGCTACAAAAACTGAACTCCACGAAAGCTAGTGGTCCAGACAAAATCATTCTGGAACGTTGCGCTCCACATCTTACACCAGTGCTTTGTACGCTATTTGAACACCCCCTCCAGCGAGGAGAATTCCCTACGGTATGGAAGAGCGATCGAAAGCAACCTATACCTAAGAAGAACAATAAAGATATACCCAACTATAGACCTGCTACTACTCTGCATCACGTCCAAGTTCATGTAGACTGGAGCTTCTGAAGTACCTGGACAAAAATAATATCATTAACGATCGCCAATATGGTTTCCGCAAGGATGGGTTCACGGCCTACATCACACTTACGTGGAATAGAGCAACTAAATTGTCGCGTTTGGTATATCGAGTTTTCATAGGGTGTGGCACGAGAAACTTCTGAATAATCTGCTGCTGCCACCGAGCCTGTGGGATAGTTTTCTCAAGGATCGCACTTTATTTGTGGTGCTCGATGGACATGCTTCCAATGCGTTTACCATCAGATGTACAACCGATCTGTCTCTGTCTGTATGCCCAGTAAAACAAAGACTAGAAGAGCTCAGCGGGTGCATCCTCACCAGGTTGAGCTTACAATGCCTGGAACGTGCCACTTCCAAAGTGGTTCTTCTGGAGAACCGCTGTGTTGTGGAATGGGCTACTGGAGAGTTTGACGCAAGGTCATTGTTATTATACATGTATTCTTTCGCAGCGTGAGTGGCCTTTCCTATCGCGCGAGGTTATAATCTTAGCTTCTTCCAAGAATTTTTTCTAGAATATAACTATCTTCGCCAAGATTATGAAATGCTTCATTAAACATTATAGTATTCTTATAGTTGAGATACTCTTTGTTTTGTGCAAGGATTATCATATGCTCAAATTAAGATTAGGTATTTTAACTTCCAAGACCTTCCCAGCTTTGAATTGAGAATATCTACTCGAGTAAGCACTATACGATAAAACATATAGTAGCATTTTCTCAAGATTATTACAGCTTTTCTCATATAGGAAGATATGAAATGAATGAAAGCTCATATTCTCCAACCGACAATTTATTTTTATGAGGGTATTTTTGTAAAAAATCAACTGTTTTGCGCTTATATAGGGAGGAAGTACTCAAAGAAATTATTTTCCTCCTAATGTCAGCGCAGGTGGAAGAGAACTAAAGCACAGCATGTACCAGCAGACTGATTCCAAAGGTTATAAAATGGATTGGCAAGAAAGCAATGTGAAGCGGATTACAAAACCGGACACTTCCTCACACGAGATGGGTGCTTTGAAACTATCTTAAGAGTCCTGGAATGATGGGAAAATACTAATTGATGATATGAAGTCGCCATATATAACATACCTAACTAGAAGATGCAGGCGATTATATAATTGCCGCAGTTTCGTCTGCGTGAAAAGTAGCCTATGGAACTCGACGCCCCATGAACGATCTTTATGCAAAAAAATTACGTCTTCCGATGCTCCATGAAAGAGCAGATTAACAACATACTTTTGACATTTATAATATGTTTTTATATAAATAATTTTAAATACAAAGGTTTTCATGAACGTACATTTACGCAAACTTTACGTATAAGTACCCACTCGTTCACGAACGATCCTGACGAAAAATATGAACTTTTTTAGATGGATAATCTCTTGCGAAGCCAGAAAGCTGTCGCACTCCAGAAGCTCTGTAAGAAGATACATGTCCATTTACATTAACCATGAAACGCTGTAGATTGTAACTATCAAGAAACAAATTCCCCAGCAGCTCATTCCACAAAGTCAAGGTTCTCCAAAATACGACTTGGAAGATCGGCCACCTTTCTCCGATGGTTCCAAACTTGTACGGTCCGGCGCATCCACTAGACGTATTGCTTGTTTTTGGTTTCTATACAGAAGCTTTATGGAGTGCTTCGAGGCGCATCCGCACATATGCGAGCAGTACTCCAGCGATGGTCTCATCTGAGCTTTGTAGAGTAGCAGCAACTGTTCCGGTGAATACAACCTTCTGAAAAGGAAGAGAACACTCAGCTTCTCGGAGGCCAACTTAGCAAGGCCAGTAACATACTCGTGCCATGGCATGATATTGTCGATATTAATTCCCAGAATCTTTATGGAAGATGACTCAAGTATTGGGCGTCCCTCCATCTCATCGGCTATCAGACCAGCGTGAGATTTTTTTGTTGTCTGAGTCGTCTGTGCGTTAAACTGGACTGGACGTGGTTTGTCTGGTTCCATGCAGGAAACAAGGGTGCTGCTGGTTATTTGCGAAACTGTAAACTGGATTGTATGTCATATCCAACAGTTCAGTGATGCTGAACTGAGTGATCACCGAACGTATGGATACACCCACAACCTTAGCCCAATGACAACATCCTTTGATGCTTGTCCAAAAAGCTGGCACAATGGCAGTCACATACCATTATCACCGAGCATAAGCAATCATAGGCAAATAGGCGCTCCACACGTTCGTGATCTCCAGTATTCGACGACCATTGTCGTTCGTGATCATCAAGGTGAATAGGAAAGAGATATTTCGCATACCTCCTTATAGATGATGTAGACTCGATCAAAAAAATGAACAGAATATCCGAGAATTGTTGTTAGTCATTAAAAAAGCAATAAAAAATTGGACCTCGTGAATTTCCAGAATAGCAATATATCAGTTACCTTGGCACTTACCTAGATTAGTTTGTGATAATTATAAAATATATTGCGACTTGGGGTTTTACATCAAAAACAATAAAATATTTTCGCGAAAAGAGATAAACCGAATGCGGATTAGGGTTTCGTATGAGATATATTTCACTTCAAAAACGACAATAAATTTTAGATTTATTAATGTCTATAATTCATCTTGTTTTTTCACTGCTCATCATTTAATACAACCACACATAATTCTTAAAACCATATTATGTTACCAAATATGAATAAAGGCCTAATACCGACTGGTATTTTTGTATATATCCAATAAAAAAAGCAATCTAACGGATAATAAGTCTACAATTGACTCATGACTCAAAATTGTTTTAGTCTATTTATAATCTACAAATATTCTACATTATTACTTACATCGTAAGAAATTCAACAGCATGATGTTAAGTGATCAAGTCAACTATAATATTCCTGAACATATATCCTTATCTATGCAGATTATAGATGTTCTTGTTGAAACTATTCATTACGATTCAGTTAACAATGTAATAAAAATATAATAAAAAATGAGATTGTAACAAACTTTTCCATTTATTATCGAATTTCTTTATTTGGAAAGATAGATGATAAACAGTTGATGAACAATCTAACTGAGAACAAATACCGACCTACTTATTTCAGAATTGCTAAATTGTGCAGTAAATAACAGAAATTATAACATGATGATTGTGAGAGTGTTAAGTAAAGCGCTCGCTTCCAAGACTATTTCATTGAATTTTATCTAAAAGTATTTTAGTATTTTTGAAGAAAACAATGTCAATAAACCAATGGGAAAACTGCAAGCGCAAAATATATGTTGTCAGCAACCAGATCAACACTAACTTACATCACACCCAGTCCGTGTTTTTAAACGGATATTACAAAATATTTTACAAAGCCTCAGAATAAAAACATTCTGGGAAGGACTGCCAAGAGTCGCTGCGGTTTAGAGTTACGCTCTTCTGTCTCGGCTGATTTACGGACGCTGCTGGAAAATTTATTTTTATAATTTAAAGCCGTACTGACGTATTTATTGTCAACACGATAGGGATTTCGGGTTGAAAGCGTTTTCGTGTTGGTAGTACGTAATTTTTCTAATACGATTATGCTTGTCATAAAATATGTTAATAAGCGTTAAAATATCTTAATCGTATTTCGAATAAAACGAAAACCAAATAGTCTTTCTCCAGGAGTGTTTTAATTTTATATACATAGCCGTCCACTGAGTGAGCTAACAAGGGTACAAAACATGCTTCGGTTAATACAGCTTCTAAAGTAGCTCGAGAGAAACCAACGATTGCCAGTAGGGCTCAAAAGCATGGAACCAGTTAGTATTCTTCACCCAACTGTTGAACAGAGCAATAGATCATGAAGAATCTCAAGTTGTCACATTGCTCTGGACTTACTTGGTGAAACTCCTCCATTATGCAATGATTGCATTGCACTTATGGAATTTATAAACAATGTTTCACAAATGGGTCAGTTTTTAGTGACGCGTTACGGTTTAATCTTTAACGCATCGTTAGACTCATAACTGGCTGTTCATAAAGTAATGGCTACCCAAGATATTTGTCTGATAGCCAACAGATGAGTCTGTTCATTTACTGCAGTGCAATCAGAATTTTTCAGATACTTCTGGAATTTTATAGTGTCTGTAAAATTTGGATCATATATTTTATTACAATTATACACCTAGTTTATTCTCGTTTCCCTTTTTCATAAAATATCATCTAACAAATGCCGAACTTCATGTAAAGGCAAAAAGCCAGTCACTGTCCGCTGCGAGATGATGAATGTCTTATTCACACTATAAAACGCTGCAAACTATAAGTTTGTGAAATGAATATAATATTTTAAGAAATAGAATACCTTAACCTCAACCGAAATGCAGTCGCCAAAAAAAAACATATTCCCTGAAACCTGAACAAAGTAAAAGAAGAATGGGAAAATAGCAATTTTGACAGTCTCGCGATATTTTAAAGATTAAAAAGGAACGAGTCACTAAATACGACTTTTATTAGTGAAACTATGTTCAACTTGAACAATATTTTCTTATTATCTTAATAATTATTGTAATTACATGGCAACTGTTTATGTAGTTGGCAGTTAGTCCTGACTAAAGTGTCTTTTATATACATGATTTTTTTTAATTTTACTAGCGAAATAAAGTAAAATTAATACAAATAACAATGCAGAAAATGATATGTATTTGATATGTTATCCTAAACAACGGAGGACGCCAATGACTGTAACAGCTTTTTAGAGGGACTTAGTCGAATTTATTACGGTTTTCCATTTACAGAGGCTGACCGTATAAAATATGGCGTTACTTTGAAATGTGATATAAAACCACCCAGAATACAACCACTATCAAAGAGCCTTTTGTTTTCAGGGTAAGGAAAACATCTAGTGTATACAGTTGAAATGTGGTTTACATGATGCGAGCAATTGACTTCCCACAAACTCATACAGTGGTTAGCTTTACTTTTTTTTCAACTACTTTGACGGCAGCTTACCCATCTACATCTCTGTTTTTACTGATATGTTTAAAAACACATTTTCTGTATTCCAGTGCTGTCATGTAAATATCGGAATGATACAGCTTTGCATGAAGTAAAACTTGGTATATAACTTTTTGCGCACCAGTCACAAAGGATTGAAATAATGGAAAGGAAGAATTCAAGACACAAATTGTGTTGAGAAAAAACCCAGAACAGGACGCAAGTTTGGGAGAAATTGTCAATTGTAAGTTTCATCAACACTCATTTCCAAGCGTCGCGCACGGTGGCGCAGCCCATTGACAACTTACGAAGTAAAGGTCCTAACACATCGAGTGTTGATGTTGCTATCACACCCTTGACTGGGTTACGTATATAGCACCCAATTGCTCTCTACAGTTAGACCGCCAGGCTATACTGACGAGTCTACGCTGAAGGCGAAACATGCATGTCTATAGCAGGTCTGATGCATAGCGGAGAGCATACAATTGATTGTAAGTTATATTAAAAATATAATTATCATCTTTCTACTTACTGGATCATATTAAGAACCGTTATATATGCTCGTAAACACTCTGTACCTACACACGAATTCGAATTAATTTGCATAGGCGCATTGCTATTTCAAGTGCTATACATGTACGTTATGTTGAATTTGGGTCAATAAGCGCAAACACCATCCGATTAATTTTGCAGCTCCGTCCAGAGGGACTTTTAACGCAGACATAGGAAAACGTGGAAACAACATTTCCCCAGTAGGGACTGTCCTTATGCTCGATATGCCTAGAATTATTTCGCAGCATCAGGCGGCTCCTACAATTACCAATATATGTATTAATCGCTGACTGGGCAAGATTCAAAAACTGCACAACTCAAAATTCGGCAGAGGTATGGTACGGAATATGCTCTTGAATATACCAAAGAAAGTGAAAGCTTGTTTGTTTCTTTTAATATTTCACCTCAACAATACTACATGATTGGTTAACACTCAAAAAAATACGAACACGTTGAATAATTAATCGACGTTTACCTCCGATATCCACATATCCACATTCGTGTCATCAAATTGAGTACGGTTAATCGAAAAATGATCAAGTGCCTCGAAAATTTTCAAGAATGAAGTTTGAACTTTTATAATTTTCTTCGTTTTTCGAAGGGCCAAGATGCGAGTCCGACAGAAAGTAGTGACATGGGTTTTTGCAATATATGTCATTAAACATCAAAAAACCAATATCTTGAAATCGACCTTTTTCGCGATTACAATACTTTTTCCACCTATTGGCATGGTAAGTAAAAATTGTAAAGTTACATGTTATAACATGGCTCTCGAGTATAGTTACCCAGCATCCCACAAAATATAATGTGTGTTGTATAGAATATACGACAACAAAAAATATGGAACCCGTGATATAAAGCAACAGTTACGTTCACATGTTTGATACGGATACTTTACGCTATAGTGCTGGAAAATGCACTCATTTACGTACAGCTTGTGTTGTTTACACGGTGTCCACCACCTGTCAACTCAGCGTAATACCGATTTAATACATGGCGAAGCCAAAAGAGATACATCTATACTATTTGATATTTCTTTTTTGTTTTCCTGGTAATATAATACAATAATTTGTACACATTTTTTTTACTATCTATACACATAACACATCAATTAATGATAATGAATTCATTTAATAACTTGACTCCAAACTAATTCGTTCCCCTATCATTTCAATAAGCCGGTTACAGTGCGGGAATTTCCCAGGAGGCTTAGTGCCACGACCTTCCGTTAAGACTTATATTCCAGAAAGTCAATGCAATTTGAGTATACATTCCTGGCAAAACCTCTCCATTGTTCGTGCTCCACTCTGAGTGAGAACAGAAATGAAAACCTACTACATATATAATTTATATGAGGCGAGTTGCAAAAAATGTTTGCAATGGGCATCAAGCTTATCACCAGATTAAATGAAGTGTGAGCCTCTGTGCTTTGACAATTTCTGACAGTACTTGACCATTGATTTGAAACCCTTGAGATCAAGCGATCATATGAAGACAACGATATTTTTATCACTATTAAAATTGACCTCATCCGTCCTTGGGAAAATACATGATTTCCAAAACTTTGGAAAAATCTGTATATTTTTAGTTTTAGATACAATTATAATATAAAATGAGAATCCGACTGTATTTGTGTACTACGAAATACAAACAATGTCATGAAAAATACGTATCAATTTGATTAAAAAATCTCAATGTTCATGCATGGTATTTTAAAATACATAGAGCTTGAATCATTTCATTATTTTTGAGATGTCTTGTATCTTGCATCCGCATTCTTTTTCCTCCCCGTCTTTAATAGCAGTTGCCCCTTCAAAACAAAAGTAAGTACTGGTAGGGAGAAGAGACAGAACATATCGGTTTATGGATCACATCATAGCAATTTCGAAATCAAGTGGTAGGCAGATAATTGCAGGAATATTCATAGATAATGAATTTTTATTATTTAATTTCAAATACAACCTCAGGAGTCTATATTTATTATAAATTGAAAATGTTCGCCTCCGTTCAGCTTATACATTTCACCTTTCAATTAAAAACCGACCACAGCATTTTCATCGACTTTTTCGGCTAGGGACAAGTTGTGATAAACGACATGCCGAAAATGCTTACAAATAATATGCGCAATATGAATTAAAAAAATGAACCCTGAGTTTCTAGTAACAGAGCAGAACTGCTTGACGAACATGATATCGCACTATCAAGCGTTGTTCATTTACATCCTGCTTACTACAGTAGATGCATTTGGAAGCATAAAAATAAGAAAATGATAATAATTTCTAAATTTCTGAAAGTTCTCGGAGCAAAGTGTTGGTTTAATTTATAGAAAGCAAGCCGCCAAAAGAGCACTGCTGAAACGGACATAAGTTTGCGGCACCAAACTTCGTGGCTAATTTCTCACTTTTTGGACTTTCGGCCTGAATGGAAGCCCAGCTATTTGTGGAAGTTTACTTATTTTACGGCATCAATTTACCGATGCTAAATGAAAATTTTGCTGGATAATTCTGTAAGGTTTCGTATGAGTGTAAGTAAAATGTTATGCCTATACCTCAAACTTGAAATCAAGTATTATATTATTTATATTTCCATATTTACAAAATATTAGTCACATACTAGAATATATTTCTAGAATAAAAATCCATGTACATTTTCTTATAAATTCGCATTTTCCAACTAAACTAGATGGCTTAGACTGATTTAATCACGCAATCAAGTTATACGTAAAACCTTCTTTTATACTGAAACATTTAATAATGCCAAATACGCCTTTGACATTTATAATCCTTTGACCATAGCAAATAATTAACTGAATATGAACGTGTTTACCTCTAAACAATGAAAGTGGTTACACATTTTTTTATAAGTGAGCATCATACATTTATTATTTATCCACCTATTTTCTTTCATTATACTAATCAAAAACGACTTTTCTAATTGCAATAACATTTTGAAATAAAGTTACTAGTGGGGCAAGGTAGACAAGGCTTGATAATTCAAACTCAGTGACGAAGATGTGATATTTTTATTATGGTTTTATATCAATTTGTAGGAACAACATAATCAATCAACTAAATTAAATTCTTTGATGCAGGACAGATCGAACAAGTAGGCTGGATAAAATCACGTACAAGTTCTCTATGAAAATTTTTTCCACGGCTAACTTTGGCAAGACCCATTGCGTGATATGGGTTCAAAGAAACTAAGTGTGCATCTCGTCATCCTCAACAAAGAGAAAATTAAATACAAGCCTACTACCTGAACTTCTTTTTGTGCTAGTCGTGTTAACTTCCATTGTGTGACATTTTTCACAAAGAATGCAGAAATCGTGTTCTCTTTTCTGCAAAATTAAGATTGACCACTCGAAACTCCAATTACACCAGCAATTTAAACCTTTATAAACTGCCTAAACTGCTCTTTAATACAAAGTATCTCACTTCCATTCCACCTATTCGGATCAGAATTGTATTCTTATGCAAAAGGTTAAACAGAGTAATATTGGAATACCTCGTTTTTGACGACGACTCACAGACAGACAACAGACCACAAAAATTAGTTGTTCAGACCTCATGCTTTTGCAGGAGATCATGTTTTTGAAGAACATATCATGCTCTTATACTTGGATGATGAAATCTCATCATTCTCTTTGACTGAATGGACCCGTTTAGTGGTGACGTCACAAAGACATTATGACAACACCGCGCACTGTCCTATAGCAATTCTTGATTTTTTTTTCGTTCTATTTTGAACCCATTAGGCCATTAGGATTACAAAAAATATTGGTTTGAAAATTCTCCCAGTATTCAGTTTATTTCTCTGATATTTGAGTTATTTAAACTAAATTAAACTCCAGCGAGGAGACTTCCCTACTGTGACTGCTCTGCATCATGTCCAAGGTTATGGAGACTCTTATTAACGTACAGCTTCTGAAGTATCTGGACAGAAATAATATCATCAAAGATCGCCAATATGGTTTCCGCAAGAATAGATCCACAGGAGATCTTCTGGCCCACGTCACACATATGTGGAGAAGAGCAATAGAGCTTCATGGAAAGTCTCGAGTAGTAGTGCAATCGTACTGTACGTATGCAAGTTTGCTCCCTAATTTTTGCAGTTTTTAATTGGTATAAGTGGAATTTTGTTCTAGATTTTTGTAGTGTAGTTAAAAATTGAATGATATTTGAATTCATAACAGCTGAAATCCCGATAAAATTGGGTGCAAAAACTACTGAAAATTCGCCAATTTATTTTCGGGCCCAGTGGTGTACGCATTCAATCCCAATGGTCCGAGAAGCAGTATGCCTGATAAAAATAATCTACTGGACATACAGAAACTGCGAGGTTTGCGAACTGGACATTCGAAAAGGTAGTGCAAAGGTGAAATGTAGTAACGTAAGTTGTGAGGTCACTATTCATCAGAAGTGATTCTCATCACTTGACAAAGTTATCAAATTGGAGAGATCTGAATGGTTGTGCAAAAAGTGCGACAAGAAAAGTGACACAGCAGTCACGACTTCAGTAACATCTGGCGATGATAATGATGTGGTGAGAGAACTTGCTATAGTGAAAAGTGATGTTCGATTATTAAATGAACTCAGTCAACAAGCTGAAATCTTCGAACAAGATTGTGTTGAATAAGATCGAGGAACTGATATCTAATAGAACTTTTGACGTAAAAACGAAGCAAGATAATGAACATCCTATATCTTATAGTCAAGTTGTGTCAAAAAATGTGCACAATCAATCAAAGTTAGTATTAATTGTTAATTCAGAAGATGAAAAAGAAACAAACTCGGATGTCTTGAATAATGTCAAGTCTAATGTCTAGACTGCTACTGAGAAAATGGGCATTAATGACACCAAGATCCAACAGCTCTTCAATTCATGATTTTTTTAGGACAGTGGTCATTGTTGCCAGCTTCTACGAATGACGTCACTCTGAAGGGGTCCATTACAAAGATGAGGAAAAAACAAGACGGAATAATTCATTTTGGACGTAGTTAGCTCATTTTCTGAAGAATGTTATGTATTTTTTTAAATTTGTTCTAGCTGTTGCTACTACAGATTACAGCATTTTTATTTAATAGGGATCTAAAATAATGAGAAAAGTGCTATATAGTTTCTTGAAAAAAACAAATAAGTAAGTTGTGTGCAGTTGTATCAGTTTATTGAATATTATAATCAGATTTTATAGCTGCTGGACTAACTCTTGGATATTTAAATGTTTGTTAACCTAAACGTTTTGGAAATTTTGTAGATTATAAAACATTATTTTTAAAATATTTTTTAAATTTAATTCCTAACCAAGAATTTTAGAATACTCATTTGTAAACTGATACCACTGCGTGAGAAGTACAGCGTCAATGTCCTTAACCTATTTTTTGCATAAAAGATAGATGTCCAGTATAAATGCTGGCTAAAGGCGCTCACTTCTCTGAGCGGACTAGTATTGTTCGTTCGAATAAGGCTTCTATTTGGATATCCGAAGTTTTTAAATTATTCCTGATTTATTTATTTCATTCAAACTCAACTGCTCGTATCTGACCAGCCAATTAGTTGCACAATAATGTCAGCATATAAATCGTTTTCTCTGGCAACTATGGATTGATTATTAATTGGCAAATTGTGTAAATGACACTTCTGGTAACAATGCCGTACGCTCCACGAGATCCTTGCCGCAAAATTGAGATTAATGACTGCCATTCTTCACGTTACCAACAAAAGAACCCTTTCGGCTTCAGATCCCGGAAGTGGAAAAAACGAAACACCTCCATTTAATCATTATTTGCTAACGTGTTTCCAGTATATCTAATATCGCACCGTTCACTACTTAAAATTACATTCATCTAGCTTACAGATAACACAGCTCCGATCTGAAACCGGGCATTTATCAGTTATAAACGCTTTCCCTTATTAATAGGGCGGTTGATCGTCAAACGAATATACCATTCTACAATCAAAATATTAAGTATCCACTGTATGTATATTTTATCATTATGCCGACAAAAAAAGATCGATCTATTATACCTCATAGACTTTTTTATAAGCTTCCCAAGCATCACCACCTCCTCGTATAATAGTTCTTGGAAAAAGTTTAACTAACTTATATAACATATTCAATAAGCCTTTGCGACCTCGTAGGAAAATATTTATCAAAGGTTACAAGCTTGGAAACTCAAAAAAATATCATATTTTCCTTCAAAAAAATTGAGTTCTTAGCACAAAACACACACAAATCTAATTTGTACCAATTCGAACATAAATATTATTAGAGGCTTTTCCTTCGAATATCAGAAGACTGTGAGATACCTTATGGGTTTTGACAGGCTGTTTTTCCTTTAATGAGTTTTCATTTTGAATTCCTGTTTAACTGATTATGTTCCTTAGTTTCACTTCCTCTAGGATACAATATATGCGCACGTTCATGGTGTAAACTATGCTTTTTTATAAGTGTTTCTAAGTGCAAATCTGTATATGGATTTTAGGTGTTCCAGTATCCTAGATAATTCCTTGGCACAAGCAACAACAATCAATTTCAATTCATTTGGTGCAGTCTCCAGTGGATGCATGTACCATTCATAGTAACTTCGGTATTACATTTAATATGTACCTACGTTTTCTATTCCAAAATATAGTTGATACTGATTTTTACGGTCATTTCAGCTGTACATTTACAATTAACGTTTACCACCCAATATCAAATTTCGACTTACCCACTCAAAAATCCTGTTTGACTTGGAATCTGTAAAAAACATGACAATTAGGCAAGTGTTTGAACATAAATTGTATTAGTAAAAAATAACCACCAATGATACCGTTTTTCGCGTATAATTGAATCAGAATTTTAGGAGGTCTTGTGGTAGACAAGTTACATGTGTTTAATTTTCTGCACCTTTTGCAAGTGTTCGATTGAAGTAATTTTTGTTAATATTTAGTAGTAGGCATATCTAACCCCTCACCAATCTTTATATTCGTCATCACTCTTATGTGATGTGGAGAGTCGTTAACCTTAGCTATTGATGATAATTGGTTTAAAAGTTAGTTTAGTGAAATTATAACCGGTACAATATCCATCATGCTTTTAACTGCCATACAAATGAACAAGGACTAGATAAATATAATCAATGGAATACAAGTACATTACTGAGATTCGTATAGTATTCAAACTTTGAAGAAGTTTGGTCGGAACAAGCCTTAAAATATCGGAGCCTGAAAATGATAAAAATTCGAGAAACATGAAAAACTGGATTCCTGATATTTACTTGATGAAATAAAACGACACCCCACTGACAAACAGGCAGAAAAGTGATACGGATTTCCGTAATGTAGAAACCATAAACCAAACCAAACGTTTTATCCGAATTCGGGGGAAGTGAACGAGTAACCAAAATAACACGTGTGACTCCTCAGCAAACTTGCTCTCCAAGCGTTGTTTTATACGCCCATTCTTCGGTGGTTAAACATCTAGCATTGAGAAGTCCTTGGGAATGACGTAGACGGAACCCATAGAACCTATATGCTGAAATACCAACATATACCGCCTCTTAGGAATACAAAAACAGACATTTATTTTTCAATATAGTTCCCTTGCATTTTGGAAGATCTGTTACATGGTTTAACAATCACAAGTCATTATTAGAGTAACGTTGTGCTTTCCACAGAAATGTAATTCATCAGCAGCAAATTATATTGATGAATATCTGGTTGGTTCGTAGGCTTTAACTATCTAAATCATTTAAACTGCAGAGGTTTATAGAAGGTACTTCCTAGATATGTGATATTATTAGCCCATTTATGAATCAACCACAAGACAAGCGACATTTTTCACAAATAATTTTTGAAGTTTTGCTTTATTTTTAAGGAATTATACAGTTGCTCGATATTAACAATGTTTAAATGCATACTGAATAGCACATATACGGCTTGAAAAAATGTTAAAAAAATCCATCCAAATCAAATTATATACTGAAATTGTTCGGTAGAATCTTGCAACTCAATTTTGAGGAGGGTATCTTCAACCGATTGGGCTGAAATTTTGTATAGACGTATAGTTTGGACGACAATGTATGATTAGCTTTGTGACGTCATTCTAAAATCAACATGGTGGAACACCCAAGATTGCGGACTAGTTATTTTTAATAGGCTCCTACAATCAATTGAAAGTGCTTCCTGCCTTCGGAACTTTTACTAGAAAATTTATATCGTCACTACACAATTTATATGATATAAAACCTTGTCACGAGATTTGCCTGTGTAATTAAACAAGTGAATTAAATAACTTGATCTGATTGATTTTAATTTTTAAAATTAGTAAATATGATACCAACTTAAACCTCGCAATAAGCTTTTATATCATCTAAATTGTGTGTTACCGTTATGTGTTGATGGTAAAAGTTTTGAAGAAAAAGTTTATTTTATTCTTTTTTAACATTTAAATAAATACCTGTTTAAAAAAAAAGTGTTAATACTTTCAATTTATTTTTCAATTAAGGCCTGTTTTAAGGGTTCCTGACACATTTGCTGCAGGAGTAATAATGATACTGTAACACATGTATAGATGTGCTACCCCTAACAAATATCCTATAAGACGGAATGAGGGTGGTGCCACTCGAATGGCAACATTACGTACTATAACTATAGAATAATTTAAGATGCTGGGCTAATAGAGGAACGAACAAACACGTCTCATTCTCTTCACGAACAATCGAGCTCCATAAATCTTACAATTTAGGCACTAAACGTGTACGGTACGAATCGAATCCAGGAAAATTGATAATGACAACCGGACGCAACCAAAACAAAATATACAAATTCGTAATGTCAATGCGCGACGCGTAGAAATCATCACATTAAAAGTAATAACTACCCAGGCACCATTGTCTCCTTATAATTCCTGGTGGGGAAACAGCTAAGCTTCCTCAATAACAGACATTGAGTTCGTATGAATGTTAATTGTGGAGCGTGCATCAACATAACAATACTTCATTATATTTCGTGCCGCGTTTTAAATTAACCACAATGGGTACAGTTTGAGCATGCGACAGGGTAAGGTGTGAATGACTAACGCATGAGGTTACGCCATCCCTTCAAAAATGTTCCTACTCAAGTTGAGCAAAGTGCCACCTTCAAATGACATGATGTAGTAGTATATTTTCTATATAGAGAGTGTCATATAAATGAATAGTAATGTTTGAACAAAAGATAGCCCATAGAACCCATATACGTGAAAAGTAAAGATAATCATTCACGTTTCAGTACATAGTGTCCAAGATAATGGTTGTTAAGAAATATTTTCAAATAAAACAGTATTTGACTTACTTCATTAATGGATATAAATCCATATCAAACTTAAACACATACAATTTTAATATAAATATACTTTTTAAATCCCAAAATATGAAAAAAACAATTACCTATTCACTGAAATTTTTTTCTATCATCAGAAAGTTTGAGATGTTTCAATTTGATTTGATTACTGTGTCGCCACTTTACTCGTTTTTGTAAACTGCCAACCCTTTTGTTTTTCAATCAGTAGTAGATCTAAACCTCAAAATACTCAAAAAAGAGCAGAAGCCACCCAAAGTTATCAGACTTCCAAAGATGGTTGGTAGGTTGAGTATATTAAAATAAAATGAAAGGCCACAGATATAAAAAAGTCTCTACCACTATTTTAACAGTGTTGAATTGCCTAACAGACATCCAAGGACGAATTTTGAATTTTCATTGATTTTGTTGTAAAATCATTACCCCTCCACCCAAAATTAGACCCTATCCAAAAATTCTTGCATATGATTGGAAGCCATACTCCAATTGATTTGGAAAATGTGTTAAAATACAGTATTTGAAAATATGTAAAGCATACACAACATTCTGACAGGCATTTTGTTACATTGAATAGCATCATGCTGCATTCGATGCAGCAATCAAAAAAATAAACATCTATCCCACAACACATCATGATTTTAAAAAATGTTCAGTTTGTTCAGATAATACTGAAATTTATAATTTCCATAAAACAAAAAAAAGGTAGCATGTCTTCGCATCTTAGAATTTTCGGATAGGGTAGCAAATTTCAATAGACAAGACGAGAACCTTGATGTAGTTTCCTTCATCATAAAAGATTCCTAGAACTGAAACTGAGCAATGAAAACTACGCCCTTCAGCTGGTATTCAGAGATGAATGGCCACAACAGCCTTGGAGTAACAGCATGAAACTAACATTACAATCATGTTCATTTATACACATTAGTGCTGCATAATGTTCATTTATAACAACTTCATAGGTCACGCTTTTGATACTGTGTCGCTCTTAAATTCTATGCAACCTCTTGAATTCAGTATATCCTGGCGTTCTAACTATAGAGAGCAATTGGGTGGTATATACGTTACCCAGTCAAGGGTGTGATAGCAACACTTATCTCCAAGCTTCGCGCATGGTGGCGCTGTCCTTGACATCATAAGTTACCAATGGGCAGCGCCACCGTGCACGACACTAGGAGATGAGGGTTGATGTTTTTCACAAATTAAGTATAAGTTGATCTACGTTTACATAATAAATATGTTACATGTAGACACATGTCTTTTTTATTACAAACATATCCTATAATCCTATAGCGTGAATTTAGCTTTATAAAATATCCGAGGAACGTTGTTGCTAAGTCGATTGTGTTAAGAGACTGATACATTTAAACCACAGAATGATGCTCATCAGTGCGTGTAAGTGGGTCAAACAGTTTATGCGGCCCTTCACTTTGTATGATGTCGAGGAAGTTCGGAAATACGTAATATACGGAGTATAATAACCGTGACGTAAACGAATAACTCCGGTGATATTTCATACTCGGCCCGGTCCGGTCATCTCAGTTTACCGTAGGTTATTTGAAAGAAAACGTGTGCGGTGTTTGAAAAGAGCTCCGATATATTATAGCCTAATCAACTTAGATTTTGCAACGAGAAAATTTGTAATGGCAAAATACTTTGCCAAACAGTAAATCTGTTCTATGTTTTGTTTTTTCGCGAATACAACACTTGGCTCATTGAGTCGGCAAGTAGTATTGTCTGACTAAACTTAAAACATCACGCCAAGTAGGTTGACGCTGTACTTCCCACGTAATGGTATCATTCTAGACTTCAATTCAAGTGCATGTCAAACATAGTCAACATACTTGATGCAATTTTTCTGACTTAGTTGCACTTTCTTCAAATTTGTTTGAAACAGTCGGAATGCATTGAAAATCTTATCTCCCTCCTCTCAAACGCCGAGCCCTAATTTTTTACCCCTCAGAAAATGTTGAAATTTAATCATGTGACCACAAAAACCAACTTTTAGCAATTTGAATTCTTTTTGTTCTTTGCTAATAACTCCACCGCCAGTGAACCGATTTTAGAAAAATAAATGCATTTGCCATACGAGTAATCTAGTGTCAAAATGTAATCAAAATGCTTTCCGAGAGTTCGTCATAAACGGAAAAGGGAGAAAGTTTTTACACTACTCCTTAGCGACTAAAACTCGTATAAATTATGTCAAAACCGTAGCAACCATTCCACCGAACTGATCGTTATTCAGAACCAACAAATGTGTGCAGTTTATATAGCGGAGAAAATCGGGTTGTTAGGGTAACAAGAATTGTAGACTAAACAAGTCCTGTAACGGCTATAAACCAGAAACGATCATATGTATACCCCAGATTTTATGTTGTACTTTTCAAACAGGCATAAAAAAATTGCTGCAAATACCAATACTTTAGAAATATATAGCATAAAAACAGATTATAGTTATATATATTTGTTGGTTCTTCTTATGGCCAAACAGAAACCATATTTAAAAATAAGTTCTAACTTCTAGTAATCTCATGAAATTACAGGAGGTAGTGACTATGATTGGCAACATAAACATTAACATAGGGTTAAATGTAGAAAACAAAAAATTTGGTCAAATATTTTAAAAAACAAACGTTTTTAATAAACAATCACTCAATGCGAAACAAGTCGACAAAGAGGCATATCTTCATCGCCGTCATCATTACCTCCACTATTATCCTATTTCCAGCATTTTAAAGCGCACTGTGAAAGTGTGAAGACTATACATAACAAATAAAACATGAATATTGTACTGTTTGTACTTTTGTCCGCAGCGAACTGGAGCGACTCACTCGTCCAATATCGCGTTGCCGGAAGCAATGTCGCCAATAATTTGAGAATGGCGGTGAATCTCTGAGTCTGAAATATTGGTAATAGACGTTCTCTTTCATAAATTATTTACCTAGTGTGATATTTGTACTGCATGAAATTATACGAGATTTATATAAACTTTTGCTTTTAACCTCTTAAAACGTATTTTCAACATTTTTTTCAATATTTACAACATTTCCAATATCTCTGGGACATCTACAGAAATTTCCATTTCCAGCGGAAATATTACATTCACAACACTATCCACTACCATCTGCTTATCCATAAGATCTCATCTTGAACAAGAATTGGAGCCAATCCTTAAAGCATCTAATACTCGTAACCCCCTCACCTAAGCATACCTAATCGATCCAGAGTTGGAAGCATTTTCAAGTCACTCGCCCAGGTTTGACTATCTCGGGAACCATCCTTTGCAAACGTTAAATTACTTCTATTTACGCATATCAATTTCTCATTTTAGACTGCGATGCTGTACGTCGTTTACCCTCCTCATAATCGAAGCTATGAAAAATAATTTTTATGTAACCGCTTTTAGTCACTGATATTTCAACAAGCACTAAACGCCGGATACATAAAATTTCTTGAATTGACCACTATTAAAAATATCTAGTATTATACAGCCAGAATGGATAAAGCGATGGAATCGCTAATGTAATATTTTAATGAAGGAAAACCGTACCTTGGCACGCAAAATAGTTTAGCATTTTACCCAAATATAGTTAGCAAGAGCATGTCACAGAAAATTTATTATAGAATTTGTGAAACTGTGTGAAGTCTCACAAGACTAACTCTTAAAAAACACTGTAAATTCAATAATGAACCAAAACGTATATATGTATTCTCCGTTAGAGAATGTAAGAGGCATAATGTGGTTTTTCGGTATTTTTGTATTGATTGAATTTTATAACCACTAATTTTACAGTGAAGTGAATATATTCATTATTTTATTCCAATAACTGTACGAATTGAGGAGTATCGTGATATTCATTTTGTAAACATGATAACTATCATGCACTAGAATATACAGTTTCGAGAAAATATAATTACAAGTTGATCTTTCCACTCAGAGCTTAAAGGAAAGAAACTTTGTAAGGTATAAATAATTTAGATTGTCTTCCCACGAAACTATTCATATATATTTCAAATATGCTTTTTGGAATTACTGAAATATGAGCAGTTTTTTTAACGAGGAAAAAATAGCGATGGACTTTTTCTTATTGTGCACTAACCCAAAGAAAATTAAGTTTAGCACTTAAGAGTTTCCGAATTCCTCTTTGCTGTGCCCTACAAACATAAATTCACAAAACACAAAAAGAATATAATATGTTGACATTCATATTACGTGATGTCAAAAAAGCAAACGAGTATTAGTAACGCAGATTTTCTGAATACAGAAGTCATAAAAGGTCCAAGACGCAGACTGGTTCAAATCCAAACAAAATTGATCACTATACTCCTTTATTTTTATGCATCTAGGTAGTTAGACATTTTATAAAACATGGATTATACAGAAATATCAAACCATCAAACTTGATCCCGGTCATTTTAGATATCAAACATGTTTTTGGAGGGGTTGAATATTTCTAAAAAACATACTTTTTGTGGGCTTAATAATCAAAAAACAAATACACTACGGTTTTACCAATCGCCAAACCAAGTTTTTGAAAAACTCGACATGTGTTGCGCTACGTTAGCATGTTCTTAGGAATATTAAAACTGAATGATTATATCTAGTTACTCGTATTCTGTTACATACCGTCATGTCGTGTGGTACCAAACGTAACATATATCAACGTGGGTTACCTGTCAGAAAGACACGTCATCTTTTAGAAGCTAGCGCAAATAGCGAACTGTTAAGGATTGTATTCATAACATTATTTTCTTCAGTATCTCTAGGTCAGCCTGAGCGTCCAGCTTCTTAAAGTTTACAACACTACGAAATAATTTTAAATGCTTGATTTTATCATATTTTTACTATCGAACATATATGTTCTGCCCCACTAGACTTTTCTATTCTACCGTATCTTAATATATTTATCCTGCAGACAAAAGGATTGTGTATTTAACACAAGTAGGCGCATCTACAATCTACAAGATTTCCTAGTGTGAACATTTTTTGCAGTCACTACAATAATTCATTTCGTATACTCCACAACGAAGTTTGTCAACTTTATTCTTTGTGTTTTCTAATAGTTCTTCAAGTTTTGGACCCGAATGATATGCAATTCTGAATTACAGACCCTTAAAGACTTTATCAAGATCCTTCATATGTTTGGGATCAAAAGGTATTTATATATTATTTGATATTATTCTCTCAACAACAAAGGTAGTTCAGTTACGAAGTGTTTTCTTAAAGCTAATCAGTTTTTCTACAATGTTTCCGAATTATTTCCTGACTTACAGGAAAATTTAATAAATAAACACGTCCGTTTTTTTTAAGTTTTTGGCAGGTAAAAAAGCAGAGGTGTAATTTTACCATGGACAGATAGAATTCCACTACATACTGGCTGAGATAGCTTAATGGTATTTAGGCTTCGCATCCGAGGCAGCTCAGATATTGGTCAAATACAAGGGACAGTAGTTCTAAGGAAAATAATTATGCCTTTGGAACCGTTACGACACATCATCCATTGAGCGTCTGAGCTACATACTTGATTACCTTCTAAATGGAAATATTATTGAAGCAATTCCCTCCAGCGACATTAAATTGGCATTAACGAATCACCCCTTTATATCTGGTGAACGACCAATCGATGTGACAGCCCTCATTTCCCTTTCTCACCAACCGAAAAGACGAAATGCATCATGGGCGTTCCGCTGATCTCGTTCTACTTATGCGGCTGAAGTTCCGATCGTTGGCGCTCGATCGAAAACGTGAAAAGGCAGCAGTGCGCGAAATTTGTAATTACCACCTTCATCAATATAATTGTGCTTCCAATGGATGTGAAACGACGGGGTTT
This sequence comes from Bruchidius siliquastri, assembly GCA_949316355.1. Lineage (NCBI taxonomy): Eukaryota > Metazoa > Arthropoda > Insecta > Coleoptera > Chrysomelidae > Bruchidius > Bruchidius siliquastri. The sequence goes on along the minus strand of OX438532.1, from coordinate 23,870,751 downwards.
TTACGTAATATCGTTTGTTTAATGGTTTCTTAGGTTTTGGGAAGGTCTATCTGCCCTCCCCCAAAAAAATCCTCCAAAGGTGAGGGGTATAAGAAAAAAATTATATTTTCAGAAAATGACGTTAGAGGAATGCGGTTTTCAGCTTAATCACATGACAAAACTACACTTAACAACTCCTGAAAGTGTCATCGCGCTACCTTGCTCCCAACCCCCCTAAAAATAAAACGTCTTCGATTTTACTGTTTGAATGATCATTCCAACACAGGTCATTTTTGAAAATCGAGTTAGGGCCCCTATTTTTTTGCAGATATATCATAGATGTGATGCATTCTAACAGTCCTCTGAACCATTTCCGCGAACGAGATCCGGAACATAGTTTTTTAGGCCCCCATTCACCTCATATAGTGTATATACTTAAAAAAATCATAAGTCGTAAAAATGGAATTAGGGTCGTCGTTTTTTTGCATGAATGGTGTTTATTTAATGTATTCTAACATCCCACGAAGTTGTTTTGCTCAACTGGATCCGGAACATACTTATCTCGATTTCGATCAGAATTCGCTCGATCACCTGTCATTTTTGAAAATCGAGTTAGGGCCCCTATTTTTTTGCAGATATATCATAGATGTGATGCATTCTAACAGTCCTATAAACCATTTCCGCGAACGAGATCCGGAACATAGTTTTTTAGGCCCCCCTTCACCTCATATAGTGTATATACTTAAAAAAATCATAAGTCGTAAAAATGAAATTAGGGTCGTCGTTTTTTTGCATGAATGGTGTTTATTTAATGTATTCTAACATCCCACGAAGTTGTTTTGCTCAACTGGATCCGGAACATACTTATCTCGATTTTGATCAGAATTCGCTCGATCACCTGTCATTTTTGAAAATCGAGTTAGGGCCCCTATTTTTTTGCAGATATATCATAGATGTGATGCATTCTAACAGTCCTCTAAACCATTTCTGCGAGCGAGATCCGGAACATAGTTTTTTAGCCCCACTCCCCTCTCCTTATACTCGTATAGTGTATATACTTAAAAAATCGTAAGTCGTAAAAATGGAATTAGGGTCGTCGTTTTTTTTGCATGAATGGTGTTTATTTAATGTATTCTAACATCCCACGAAGTTGTGTTGCTCAATGGGATCCGGAACATACTTATCTCGATTTCGATCAGAATTTGCTCGATCACCTGTCATTTTTGAAAATCGAGTTAGGGCCCCTATTTTTTTGCAGATATATCATAGATGTGATGCATTCTAACAGTCCTCTAAACCATTTCCGCGAACGAGATCCGGAACATAGTTTTTTAGGCCCCCCTTCACCTCATATAGTGTATATACTTAAAAAAATCATAAGTCGTAAAAATGGAATTAGGGTCGTCGTTTTTTTGCATGAATGGTGTATATTTAATGTATTCTAACATCCCACAAAGTTGTTTTGCTCAACTGGATCCGGAACATACTTATCTCGATTTTGATCATAATTCGCTCGATCACCTGTCATTTTTGAAAATCGAGTTAGGGCCCCTATTTTTTTGCAGATATATCATAGATGTGATGCATTCTAACAGTCCTCTAAACCATTTCTGCGAGCGAGATCCGGAACATAGTTTTTTAGCCCCACTCCCCTCTCCTTATACTCGTATAGTGTATATACTTAAAAAATCATAAGTCGTAAAAATGGAATTAGGGTCGTCGTTTTTTTGCATGAATGGTGTTTATTTAATGTATTCTAACATCCCACGAAGTTGTGTTGCTCAATGGGATCCGGAACATACTTATCTCGATTTCGATCAGAATTCGCTCGATCACCTGTCATTTTTGAAAATCGAGTTAGGGCCCCTATTTTTTTGCAGATATATCATAGATGTGATGCATTCTAACAGTCCTCTAAACCATTTCCGCGAACGAGATCCGGAACATAGTTTTTTAGGCCCCCCTTCACCTCATATAGTGTATATACTTAAAAAAATCATAAGTCGTAAAAATGGAATTAGGGTCGTCGTTTTTTTGCATGAATGGTGTTTATTTAATGTATTCTAACATCCCACGAAGTTGTTTTGCTCAGTGGGATCCGGAACATACTTATCTCGATTTCGATCAAAATTCGCTCAATCACCTGTCATTTTTGAAAATCGAGTTAGGGCCCCTATTTTTTTGCAGATATATCATAGATGTGATGCATCCTAACAGCCCTCTAAACCATTTCCGCGAGCGAGATCCGGAACACAGTTTTTTAGGCCCCCCGGCTCCTCACATATTGTATATACGTAAAAAATCATAAGTCGTAAAAATGGAATTAGGGTCGTCATTTTTTTGCATGAATGGTGTTTATTTAATGTATTCTAACATCCCACAAAGTTGTTTTGCTCAACTGGATCCGGAACATACTTATCTCGATTTTGATCAAAATTCGCTCGATCACCTGTCATTTTTGAAAATCGAGTTAGGGCCCCTATTTTTTTGCAGATATATCATAGATGTGATGCATTCTAACAGTCCTCTAAACCATTTCTGCGAGCGAGATCCGGAACATAGTTTTTTAGCCCCACTCCCCTCTCCTTATACTCGTATAGTGTATATACTTAAAAAATCATAAGTCGTAAAAATGGAATTAGGGTCGTCGTTTTTTTGCATGAATGGTGTTTATTTAATGTATTCTAACATCCCACGAAGTTGTTTTGCTCAACTGGATCCGGAACATACTTATCTCGATTTCGATCAGAATTCGCTCGATCACCTGTCATTTTTGAAAATCGAGTTAGGGCCCCTATTTTTTTGCAGATATATCATAGATGTGATGCATTCTAACAGTCCTCTAAACCATTTCTGCGAGCGAGATCCGGAACATAGTTTTTTAGCCCCACTCCCCTCTCCTTATACTCGTATAGTGTATATACTTAAAAAATCATAAGTCGTAAAAATGGAATTAGGGTCGTCGTTTTTTTGCATGAATGGTGTTTATTTAATGTATTCTAACATCCCACGAAGTTGTTTTGCTCAACTGGATCCGGAACATACTTATCTCGATTTCGATCAGAATTCGCTCGATCACCTGTCATTTTTGGAAATCGAGTTAGGGCCCCTATTTTTTTGCAGATATATCATAGATGTGATGCATTCTAACAGTCCTCTAAACCATTTCCGCGAACGAGATCCGGAACATAGTTTTTTAGGCCCCCCTTCACCTCATATAGTGTATATACTTAAAAAAATCATAAGTCGTAAAAATGGAATTAGGGTCGTCATTTTTTTGCATGAATGGTGTTTATTTAATGTATTCTAACATCCCACAAAGTTGTTTTGCTCAACTGGATCCGGAACATACTCATCTCGATTTTGATCAAAATTCGCTCGATCACCTGTCATTTTTGAAAATCGAGTTAGGGCCCCTATTTTTTTGCAGATATATCATAGATGTGATGCATTCTAACAGTCCTCTAAACCATTTCTGCGAGCGAGATCCGGAACATAGTTTTTTAGCCCCACTCCCCTCTCCTTATACTCGTATAGTGTATATACTTAAAAAATCATAAGTCGTAAAAATGGAATTAGGGTCGTCGTTTTTTTGCATGAATGGTGTTTATTTAATGTATTCTAACATCCCACGAAGTTGTTTTGCTCAACTGGATCCGGAACATACTTATCTCGATTTCGATCAGAATTCGCTCGATCACCTGACATTTTTGGAAATCGAGTTAGGGCCCCTATTTTTTTGCAGATATATCATAGATGTGATGCATTCTAACAGTCCTCTAAACCATTTCTGCGAGCGAGATCCGGAACATAGTTTTTTAGCCCCACTCCCCTCTCCTTATACTCGTATAGTGTATATACTTAAAAAATCATAAGTCGTAAAAATGGAATTAGGGTCGTCGTTTTTTTGCATGAATGGTGTTTATTTAATGTATTCTAACATCCCACGAAGTTGTTTTGCTCAACTGGATCCGGAACATACTTATCTCGATTTCGATCAGAATTCGCTCGATCACCTGTCATTTTTGGAAATCGAGTTAGGGCCCCTATTTTTTTGCAGATATATCATAGATGTGATGCATTCTAACAGTCCTCTAAACCATTTCCGCGAACGAGATCCGGAACATAGTTTTTTAGGCCCCCCTTCACCTCATATAGTGTATATACTTAAAAAAATCATAAGTCGTAAAAATGGAATTAGGGTCGTCATTTTTTTGCATGAATGGTGTTTATTTAATGTATTCTAACATCCCACAAAGTTGTTTTGCTCAACTGGATCCGGAACATACTCATCTCGATTTTGATCAAAATTCGCTCGATCACCTGTCATTTTTGAAAATCGAGTTAGGGCCCCTATTTTTTTGCAGATATATCATAGATGTGATGCATTCTAACAGTCCTCTAAACCATTTCTGCGAGCGAGATCCGGAACATAGTTTTTTAGCCCCACTCCCCCTCTCCTCATATAGTGTATATATATAATAGGTTTTTGGAATTTCTTAATTTTTCTTATGTTCAAATGTACTACGAGTATTTCTGCAAATTACAGATAAACCATGTTAAACTGCTAGCAAAAATGCATGAAATAAATAATGAATTAAATTTCATGTGTCCAAATTCCTGACTTGCTTTGGAGAATTACTTGAAGTTTACTTGGTGGAAAAATTATAGCATACACACGATTCTCTATTCTAATTTATTTGCTATGTCCCGCAAAGCATTATCTGGAAAAAACGTCAAAGAACATGAAAAATGAATTTTTGTTTGAGTCGTTTCAACACCGTACCATGTTGTGGAAATATTACGACTGATCTCAAAGTTATATGCTAACCTAATACTAGTTAAGGGATAGAGCTGTAATCAGGGACATACTTCAAATTTTTTAAACATTGAGGCGGCTGAATAGTTTACGTGAAAACGAAAGCGTCCGTCGTCCAACAAACACATTCCGTCGGAAAATACAAGTAAAAATCAATAAGACGGACTGCGAGCAATCCTAAATCTGCATCACTATGGTAAAACAATTTGTCTAAACGAAAATCTGAAGTGTTTCGTATGTGGCGATTTTGACAATATATGACGTTCTACAGAAACATCCGAACACTTCACAGAAATGAGTAACTGAGGTTTTCGTAATTCATCTCATTACAGGTAGTATAAAGAAGTCAATCATTGAAATTTGCCACTCCCCCTACCTCTAATCACCAATTGTTGACCCTGGTAAAAAATGGTTCTGGATCAGGACCATAAAAAAGTCTAAAGGCAAAATATGAACGTTTTTGTATGTAACGTTGGAAACTTATCCTGTTGTTTTCTACCGTCGATTCACTGATATTCCATTATCAAACGATGGCATCACTGGCTACAAACAGACAGACACAAACTATTGACATACCGTCCGTACATCATCTTATCGAGCATAAGAAACTATTACATATATATACATATAGATGTTCGACCTTTCTCATGAAAATTCACCTCATCCACCGATTTCACAATTGCGCAAATCGCATGTGCTATACTCACTTTTTCACGATATTCATTTACAGACATTGTTACTGATTATTCAACTCGTACACTTGCCTCTCACAAGTATAATATATGCTACAGTTATACGTATATTTATAAAATATCAATATGAATACGAACACAACACCAAACTTAACTAGTGAATTTACTACACAGCTCGCAATTACAACGACCCGAAAGCAACTGCTACAAACCAAAACTGATTATTCATTTTTTCAATCTGCACTTAACTACCTGAGTATTACCTATGGGATGTTACAAATTCCATTACAATTTATTGCAATTTTACATAACAACATCCACCACCCGTACCAGGTAGCTACATCCGGTACCTCTCTCGGAGAAATAATCTTAAGTTACTAATGAAATACTCGTACAGTTACTATTTATTATTGTAAAGCCATATTGATGGGTGGAAAATTTCATCACAATGATCCAATAATTTATTTTCGTATTGAAACAAGCTCTATATTGTTTCCGTACTTGCTAACGCAAGTGGCAGGCAGGCTGCTGAAATGCGATTTTTTTTTTTGGTGCCACAGCGGGTCATCGAATATAAGTTCCGGATCCCGTTGAGCAAAACGGCTTTGTGGGATGTTAGAATACATTAAATAAACACGATTCATGCAAAAAAACGACGACCCGAATTCCATTTTTACGACTTATGATTTTTTACGTATATACAATATGTGAGGAGGCGGGGGGCCTAAAAAACTGTGTTCCGGATCTCGCTCGCGGAAATGGTTTAGAGGGCTGTTAGAATGCATCACATCTATGATATATCTGCAAAAAAATAGGGGCCCTAACTCGATTTTCAAAAATGACAGGTGATCGAGCGAATTTTGATCAAAATCGAGATAAGTATGTTCCGGATCCCATTGAGCAAAACAACTTTGTGGGATGTTAGAATACATTAAATAAACACCATTCATGCAAAAAAACGACGACCCTAATTCCATTTTTACGACTTATGATTTTTTTAAGTATATACACTATATGAGGTGAAGGGGGGCCTAAAAAACTATGTTCCGGATCTCGTTCGCGGAAATGGTTTAGAGGACTGTTAGAATGCATCACATCTATGATATATCTGCAAAAAAATAGGGGCCCTAACTCGATTTTCAAAAATGACAGGTGATCGAGCGAATTCTGATCGAAATCGAGATAAGTATGTTCCGGATCCCATTGAGCAACACAACTTCGTGGGATGTTAGAATACATTAAATAAACACCATTCATGTAAAAAAACGACGACCCTAATTCCATTTTTACGACTTATGATTTTTTAAGTATATACACTATATAAGGAGAGGGGAGTGGGGCTTAAAAACTATGTTCCGGATCTCGCTCGCGGAAATGGTTTAGAGGGCTGTTAGAATGCATCACATCTATGATATATCTGCAAAAAAATAGGGGCCCTAACTCGATTTCCAAAAATGACAGGTGATCGAGCGAATTTTGATCAAAATCGAGATAAGTATGTTCCGGATCCAGTTGAGCAAAACAACTTTGTGGGAAGTTAGAATACATTAAATAAACACCATTCATGCAAAAAAATGACGACCCTAATTCCATTTTTACGACTTATGATTTTTTACGTATATACAATATATGAGGAGGCGGGGGGCCTAAAAAACTGTGTTCCGGATCTCGCTCGCGGAAATGGTTTAGAGAGCTGTTAGAATGCATCACATCTATGATATATCTACAAAAAAATAGGGGCCCTAACTCGATTTTCAAAAATGACAGGTGATCGAGCGAATTTTGATCAAAATCGAGATAAGTATGTTCCGGATCCAGTTGAGCAAAACAACTTTGTGGGATGTTAGAATACATTAAATATACACCATTCATGCAAAAAAACGACGACCCTAATTCCATTTTTACGACTTATGATTTTTTAAGTATATACACTATATAAGGAGAGGGGAGTGGGGCTTAAAAACTATGTTCCGGATCTCGCTCGCGGAAATGGTTCAGAGGGCTGTTAGAATGCATCACATCTATGATATATCTGCAAAAAAATAGGGGCCCTAACTCGATTTCCAAAAATGACAGGTGATCGAGCGAATTTTGATCAAAATCGAGATAAGTATGTTCCGGATCCAGTTGAGCAAAACAACTTTGTGGGATGTTAGAATACATTAAATAAACACCATTCATGCAAAAAAATGACGACCCTAATTCCATTTTTACGACTTATGATTTTTTACGTATATACAATATGTGAGGTGAAGGGGGGCCTAAAAAACTATGTTCCGGATCTCGCTCGCAGAAATGGTTTAGAGGACTGTTAGAATGCATCACATCTATGATATATCTGCAAAAAAATAGGGGCCCTAACTCGATTTTCAAAAATGACAGGTGATCGAGCGAATTTTGATCAAAATCGAGATAAGTATGTTCCGGATCCAGTTGAGCAAAACAACTTTGTGGGATGTTAGAATACATTAAATATACACCATTCATGCAAAAAAACGACGACCCTAATTCCATTTTTTACGACTTATGATTTTTTTAAGTATATACACTATATGAGGTGAAGGGGGGCCTAAAAAACTATGTTCCGGATCTCGTTCGCGGAAATGGTTTAGAGGACTGTTAGAATGCATCACATCTATGATATATCTGCAAAAAAATAGGGGCCCTAACTCGATTTTCAAAAATGACAGGTGATCGAGCGAATTTTGATCAAAATCGAGATAAGTATGTTCCGGATCCAGTTGAGCAAAACAACTTTGTGGGATGTTATAATACATGAAATAAACACCATTCATGCAAAAAAATGACGACCCTAATTCCATTTTTACGACTTATGATTTTTTACGTATATACAATATGTGAGGAGGCGGGGGGCCTAAAAAACTGTGTTCCGGATCTCGCTCGCGGAAATGGTTTAGAGAGCTGTTAGAATGCATCACATCTATGATATATCTGCAAAAAAATAGGGGCCCTAACTCGATTTTCAAAAATGACAGGTGATCGAGCGAATTTTGATCAAAATCGAGATAAGTATGTTCCGGAACCAGTTGAGCAAAACAACTTTGTGGGATGTTAGAATACATTAAATATACACCATTCATGCAAAAAATCGACGACCCTTATTCCATTTTTTACGACTTATGATTTTTTTAAGTATATACACTATATGAGGTGAAGGGGGGCCTAAAAAACTATGTTCCGGATCTCTTTCGCGGAAATGGTTTAGAGGACTGTTAGAATGCATTACATCTATGATATATCTGCAAAAAAATAGGGGCCCTAACTCGATTTTCAAAAATGACAGGTGATCGAGCGAATTTTGATCAAAATCGAGATAAGTATGTTCCGGATCCAGTTGAGCAAAACAACTTTGTGGGATGTTAGAATACATGAAATAAACACCATTCATGCAAAAAAATGACGACCCTAATTCCATTTTTACGACTTATGATTTTTTACGTATATACAATATGTGAGGAGGCGGGGGGCCTAAAAAACTGTGTTCCGGATCTCGCTCGCGGAAATGGTTTAGAGGGCTGTTAGAATGCATCACATCTATGATATATCCGCAAAAAAATAGGGGCCCTAACTCGATTTTCAAAAATGACAGGTGATCGAGCGAATTCTGATCGAAATCGAGATAAGTATGTTCCGGATCCAGTTGAGCAAAACAACTTTGTGGGATGTTAGAATACATTAAATAAACACCATTCATGCAAAAAAACGACGACCCTAATTCCATTTTTACGACTTATGATTTTTTTAAATATATACACTATATGAGGTGAAGGGGGGCCTAAAAAACTATGTTCCGGATCTCGTTCGCGGAAATGGTTCAGAGGACTGTTAGAATGCATCACATCTATGATATATCTGCAAAAAAATAGGGGCCCTAACTCGATTTTCAAAAATGACCTGTGTTGGAATGATCATTCAAACAGTAAAATCGAAGACGTTTTATTTTTAGGGGGGTTGGGAGCAAGGTAGCGCGATGACACTTTCAGGAGTTGTTAAGTGTAGTTTTGTCATGTGATTAAGCTGAAAACCGCATTCCTCTAACGTCATTTTCTGAAAATATAATTTTTTTCTTATACCCCTCACCTTTGGAGGATTTTTTTGGGGGAGGGCAGATAGACCTTCCCAAAACCTAAGAAACCATTAAACAAACGATATTACGTAAAAACCCCGTCGTTTTACATCCATTGGAAGCACAATTATATTGATGAAGGTGGTAATGACAAATTTCGCGCACTGCTGCCTTTTCACGTTTTCGATCGAGCGCCAACGATCGGTACTTCAGCCGCATTTCTACTTCTACTTCACACATAAAACTCCGTAAATAGTATTATATTTCTTAACCTTCTACATAGGTTGTCTATAATATTGTTCTTTACGATAATATTCTAGAGAAATTCACAGCATTAAACAACTGATAAAATTTAATTTGATTAAGTTTCACAATACTTTGACCGCATATAATTCATATCCACGATTGATAGATCTTAATATTTGATATCTGAAGACTGACTGGCTGCTGTCACTGCTTGATGCACCATTATATACAAAAAATGCCCATCTCGAATGTTTCATATCCAATTTTGAACATTCAGACACATTTGTGATGTCGGTTGACAACTGCTCACATGTTCTGGATGGATTGCATATAGGGTGATATTTTCTCAGCTGCAACCGATGATTTCGTTGCAATATTAATATATAACAAATATCTTCATATATTCATCTGAAGATCTGGAACACCAAACAACAGATAATTAACTTCTTGAATTTCGGATTGCTGGCCTTGTTCACCCTAACTTATTCGAGTACTTGATTCAGATTCAAGAACTTACTGACGTAATGGATTATCTTAGAAAAACAATAATTTATCATTTTGCCACTTTTTTGAGTCTTCTTCAATGTTTTCAACCAGACAAATAGAAATGTTGATAAAATTCAATCTAAAAAATATAAAGCAGACACTGTATGTTGCAAACGTTACATTGGCGAAACCACTAAGCTTATAGAATGGTAAATGAAAGAACGTAAATAACATAACAAATGGGGAAACGTCAAAATAAGCACTCAGTGAAAATGCTCGGGAAACAGGACACAGACAAAAATGGGAGCAAGTTCCCATACTGCAAAAAAAAAGATAATTTCATTCAAGTCAAGGAATCTGCTCAAAAACGTTTTCCAAAGCTACGGATGGACCATAAGCTTTTTTCTGCAGGTTTTCTTATTGTTTATCTTCTGGCATTTTAAATGGATAGTTTGTGTCGTTGCCTTGAGATAAGGCTGTTGCGTTCTTTCATAAGGTCAACAGCAATGTGTTTCTGATGTGATGAAGTACAACATCAATCTCTCTTTGTGGATTTATCAACAATATATTTATTTCAATTTGCAATGTTATTCGTTCGCTTTTTCAGCTAATTTTATCTGACTTTATGGTTTATGCTGGGCGACTTATCTATTATCATTCTCTGTGTTAATATTATATAGAAGATTCTGGGAATATTGGGGATGCTGCCACAAAGCTAGACGAGATTGTTTAGGCCAACATATCAAAGTAAACTTTTTTTTCAAAATTCAAGCTTTCGCCAATATTTATTAGCTTCATTTTCCTAAGCGTCTAGCCACATTGTTGAGCTAGTTTTACTCGTTTCGATTATAAATGTAGTTTCTTTCGATAAATAGTTGAATTTTTTACTGTTTTTAAACTTTTTTAATATGTTTGTGACTACTATTGGAGCGCTAATCTCCTTTTAACAATTAATCAGTAAGATATCACCTATACTTATGGTTTCTATCCAGCGTCTTCTGATCGATAATCTCATGTTCAGTAAGTTTACTTAAATCTAATGTCTATTTGAATGTTTTTCTATAGCATTGATTACTTTTTTGTAGTGTTCCTGATGAAGCTAATAAACATTGGCGAAAGCTTGAATTTTGAAAAAAGAGTTTACTTTGATATGTTGGCCTAAACAATCTCGTCTAGCTTTGTGGCTGCATCCCCAATATTCCTAGGAGCTTCTGTTTCAACTAGTCTGCCGAGATTACCTACACTCTCTACCTCTCTCTCTCTCTTTGATATTATATCACTAGACAAACCCAAAAACTAGTTCAATAATTTGTTACATCAAGTTACAGAGGTATAGGTAATATTTCAGGACTCATTTCAAGTTGAGAACATAAAAACAATTGTGTTCTCTCTCAACTGCTATGGTTGTCAGCCTCGGGAGGCTGCAGCGCGGCAGTGCGGCTGTTTGAGCGTGGCAAAGGAAATAAGCCTAAAATTGCCTTTTTTAATTAATCTGCGCCACTCTTCCCACTACCACCAGATAAAGCCATCGAAATCGAAAATGATTGTTCCTGCGCCGCCAGCAATTTCCCGGCTGAAGGACTTCGGGAAATCAGGCAAAAGGACCGTCACCGCCATAGGCCCCAATCAGCGGCGTACTCCAGAGGCGAGCCCTCTTAGGACAACTGCTTAGCTTCGTAACAACACAGATATATTACTGAAATTCGGTATATTAGTCATGGAGTAATTGGAAAAACTTAATCACTTTATTTCCAGTATTCTCGACTATTTAAGGACGTGGTGAAAACGTGTTAAGAATCTAAAATTTATATATATACATATTTCTTCATCTTCGAATAACGTACACATAATTAACGTGTACATCATACCCATATTTATATTATATCTCAATTAATACTATCACCAAAAATGAAAACGTCAGCTATAAATTAACATATTTATGCAACCAGTGACGGAACGATTCATTTTGTTTAACCAGTGTGTGATATATAATGCGGGACATCATAACGTGTTTCAGACAATTCAGAAAATGTGTATCAATTTCTATTTAAAGTAATAAAATAACTAAGAGTTTTATGTTTAACGAAAAACCACTGGGCTTTTCACTGTTAGTGCAACCCGAAAATGCGCAAAACAAAGTCCAACGTTCCAACCGTTTGTGTACGGTGCATGACACCAGGGTGTACATGTACAGTTACAACCAAACTTGCCAGCGTGCAATGACCGTACCAAGCGCAGTGATTATTCAATCATTTTTAGGCAGTTGACAGACTATGATTTAGCCTTAGCCAGTTCATATTGTTGAACTAAGTATTAAAACAACGCCATTTTTATTAGTTTTTAATGTTAAATGTAGTGTTATAATGGGTTTGACAAGTTTTGCTGTTACATATGATCTATTCCTCGTTAATTTCCTTGTACTATTTTTTATGTTTTTCACTGGATGATGCCAAAAAGTGAAATTTGAGCAGCATTATAGAGTTCTACACTTTCGACGATTTTTTATTCCTTAAAAAAAAACAAAGACAATACTGAGCCACATTCACTGGACTACATCGCGCTTTATTTTCGAGTTATTTTCCTACCGGAGCTTATGTTAAACTGATGGGCCCTTATCCCGGAGCGCCGGCCGCACGGCGTGGAAATGAATGTACTACAAGGTATTTTTCTTTATAACATGATTTATGATAGGATAGGTGGGGTATTAATAACGGCAGCGCCACGGCTCCTTCCGCATTAAAAATATCCTCTCTCAACTGGCGAGATGCACTGAATAGCTTGTGATGGAAAACAGGATAACAAGAATACAAAAGTTTGCAGTACAATGCAATAAACAATTATTAACCATCTAACGTAAACTAAGAATTGACAATATTAGGATATTAGGCTAAAGCCATCGTTTGACCCACTCTGATAAAGATCTTAACGGGAACGAGAAGATAATTTCAAGAGAAAGGACAGAGGATCTACCTTCATAAAGTTGAAAGACGATTATATTTCTAACCATTAGTTTGTTGTCCACTTTGATTGAGTATGTTTCAGAGCAAGATCTACTCAATATTCGCCAAACTTACAGGTGATTTTTTTTCTCCAAGTTCCTTTATGGTCTGTTGGTATGGGGGAATATTGTATTGTTTGCTTTGGAATTACACTTCTGTATGTTTCATTTTTCATACCAAAAATCATTAACATTCCTTGTTTTGGTTTTATCAACAACTCAAATTGTTGTGTATTATATCATTTCATAATAGTTCAGTCTAAAGTATTGAAAACAAAGCTATTCCCCCAGTAGCAGTAAAAGTTTTGTATTTTGTACATTGCTGCCGAGGCAATCGGATCGTTCCAGTAATATATATATATATATATATATATATATATATATATATATATATATATATATATATATATATATATATAATTTAGAACTGGTAATCGTTGCCGATTTGTTAGAGAACGAAATGTAGCAAAGTAGCTGGGAAGCGGCAAAAAAACAGCGAAGTGTACTCTTAGAAAAATTTAAAATTAATTCCTCACATAATTCACCATACAGTGTTTGGTTTCAACCCTCATACAACCTATCCCTTACACCATCAATCGCCCTCATTTCCAAAAAAATTTTGCCATTTTCTTTTTTTCTTTTTTTAAAATTCACTCATCATAAATTCTACTCTTCTCTTGGGTTATTATCACCTTGTATAAGAATTCCCCCCCTTTTTTCGTCAGAATTGACATTGGACAGCTGACTTTTGATTATTGCAATATAGACAGGTGACACCTTCCGTCCATGCAACACGTGCCTGTGCCATTTTTATCAAGTAACTTGCCGGCGTATTTTAATAAAACTTTTATTTTGATTTTATAAAATTACTTTTTACATCACAAACTGTGCAACTGTGTTGATAATTAAGATTATTTTAATGTATTGTTTTGTTAGTTACAAAAGTGTTTTATCATGTTTGTTTCTTAAATTTTCATTCACTACTTGATGAGTCTACACGCTCCTTGCCTCTTACTGTAACAACTTTCAGCAACATTCTCATGTGACTTTTTGTAAGTAACTCTCTATTTTCTTATATCATCATGTTGTTTAAATCGAATTTTCTTTGTCTTGTAGCCCTGAAGAAAGGGGTCAAAAAGACCTCGAAAGCTAGGAAATAGAGATCTAAGAGTACATATAAGTTACTATATATTACACAAAATATATTTCTATATGTTAAGTTACTCTTGAAATACCTTGTCATAATATATATTGAAAGAATAAAATTGTTCAAGAAATATAATATCTTAAGCCATGAAATGACAAGCACATTTTGTGGGGGATGATTGAGGTTTTAGCCTAGCCTTAGTGCAAATGCAGTCTCCGGAAAAACTATAGATATTATAATAATAATGATTAGAATGTTACATATATTTGGACTTTAGTTTCCAATTGGTTTTAGCTCATACTTAAAATAAACATACCTTATCCTCACACAACATTCTTTCCATTGCAAATTCCCACATGACTCACAGGCTCATAAAAACTTTCTAGATGATCAGCTCAAACGATGATTTTTGTGCTACTGTCAAATTAAACGTTATTTCAGAATGATTAGATATACATCAAAAACAACAGAAACCAGGAAATCGTTCTGGCAGGACAGCACTCGACCCGAAATAATTACTGTCCATGAAATAAAATGAGATATAAATAAAATGTATGACGGAATAGCTCCACCAAGTAAGAGCATCTACAATCTACATGGAAAGATATGTGGCGTCTTAAAATTTTTGTGATGGTATACGATATCATAATAGAATAACGTCAAGCAGATTGACTCCAGTTCGCCGCTTATCGATAAGCGGCCTAAAGATATAAATTATCAATGTTTTTCTCTCACTCTCACTGTCGGTCAGTCTATATAGATTGTTTGTTATTTGTGTGCATGGTTTAAAATATATTGTGAACATTTTCACAATATATATGTGACAGAAAATACAAGTAACAATTATATAATGTGCACATTATTCACAATACTTTCTAATTTACATCCTGCATGGGAAGTGGATTAGAGAGATCACAAAGCTGCCGTTACACGGTAAAAGAAAACCCGCGTCATTGGCATGCACATTTGTCAAGAATATATGCATCTTAAAAAATAGTGACCTCAATAAATAGTCGTTCAAACCTGAGCATGTCAAGCCTATAATGTTAAATTTACGCGGGATTTTACGCTTCAGATTCCACAGTCATTTCTAGAGCAGCTAACAGATTCAGTACGCTAGATAATCCGCAGTTCAGAACACGATTTAGTTAGGAGCATCAGTGCTACCTTCCTTTAGCACCACCTCCACCCTCTTCCATCAGTGATCGGACACCATTATATCAACATTATTGATATATTTGAACCTTCCCCTTCAAGCTTTTTGTTCTGAGCCTGATGGACAGTGTTTCCAGACTACTGAATATCATTCAAACGTCTTCAGTTATACTTTCAGAACTAACTAATTATAAATTTGGCACGATTATGTGAACGTTAATAAGCTTTCCTCTAACCTCTTTGGGGCAGTCATGAACTGATATTCAAGATTTACCTAATTGCTGCATAAATATAAAAACACACGTTGAGTCATACCTTATCCGTTCCGATTTTTATCTGAAACCCGATGCAATAAAATTTATTGTAATGTCAGATCCATGAGTTTTATCCAAGGACGGAAGAAATTTTATTTTTTTGATATTCGAAGCAGTTCTTTCGTTTGCTAGTTATTTGGGGACTATATTCCCAAAGTTCCAAAAAGCATTTACATAACGTTGACGATAAACTACGAGTATAAGATGCATCTACCATGAAAATGTTCATTCGAATGAAGGACAACGAACAAAGAAACTGAAATTCATTTGATTCGTAGCGAAATATTAAAAATGATATTTTATTTTTGATTTCACTCAGTTGACGCTGATATTAAAAACGTTCAATCATAATATGGCGTCACCAGCATCACTCGAATATTTTATTTGTAATTTATACATGATTAGTCAAAGCGCATAACAAGTCAGTCAGTTGTGTAACGATGTTCCAGCACAAATAAAAACTCCATCGAAACTGAGGATCCGTTGCCGTGATTATCCCTCTCACAACTTTTAATCAAAGCAACTTTTGGCCACGCCAGTGATCTTCTAATCCCACGCTGCGCCACAAAGCCGTGCCACGTGCATCCATAGGCGTAATCAGCTAAAGTGAACAACAGGGCGATCTATTCGCGGCATATTTGAACGGATTGCTGCAAGAGAATTAGTATGAACCCATTCACAAAATGTGTGCAGATAAAAATCATAACAAAATCAAAAAATGTTATAGAAAAGTTACATTTCTGAAGACAATCATATTCCTCACTACCGTATTATCCACTATTCCGCCGCCACTGAATTTTCAAATGTGGTATCTCCACATAAAGATCAGATCGGATTGATTAAAAAAGCTCACATAGACCTATTGTAGTTCCCCAATAATTGCAGTCACAGTACTGCGTCAATCCCTGATCCTCCGACACGTAGGTTCTCGTAACGCCCCCTTGTGGGCGTTTGAGACCTGGGGGGGAGGCATCGGCCGTAAAGTTGAAATTCTGGAGGTAGAACGTGAGGAACATGATAGAATTAAAACAGCTTTCTGTTTCAGCTTATGTATCTTCAAAATGTGCAACCTATATCGTAGTTGGCCTTCACAGTGGCACATGAGCTTCACAGAGGTTTCATCATGTTCGTTACAGAACCCGAATGTGGCTTCTTCTAGTATCCTCATGAACTTCATATGTCGATTCAACAAACAAAGTCCAGTTAACAAACCGACTATGAAGCTCATAGTCTTCATATGATACAATAATAGAACAAGGTGCTACTACGTAGGAAATAATAGGCAGGACTGGTAGGATAAGCAAGCATCTGTAACTGTGTAAACAAAGGACAGACACAAATTGGGTTGAGCAAAATCCAGAAATATGTCTTCTGAATTGACTACTCCGTCATTTTAAGGATCACTTGCAAGTCCAACCATCTGAATGGCCTAATATGCAACTTAGTTACTCATGTGCAAGTTTATCACCTCTTCTGGTTCCTCTATGCCCCTCGTTTGCGTATCCAAACTAGAGTTCAAGTTCATCTACGGTAAGGATGCTCAGACTTTCAAAGTCGGCGATCTACCATAAAATATAAGACGACAGTTTTAGGTTACGTTTGGTAATGGAAATGCACCTCTATAAACGCGGCAAACACACATGTTTCTATCATAGTATATAGATATTCTGTCAACCCGTATTTAATGCAGTGATGCGTGTGATACTTATGCATTCGTTTGTGGTTTTAATTAGCAACCAGTAAAAAATATGAGCAGACAACCATAGGATGAGTTTCAAAAGTTACCCTATTTATTGTAGTGTTTATCGGTCATTCAAAAATAAGGTAGTGACCATACGTGAAAATGACCACCAACGTTTCTGAAGCCGTGAGTGTCAATCTACGTGAATACATATTTCATTCTTTATTGCGCCCTCGGAAATCGCTCTTGAGGCGCCTATGGATGTGTGTTCAACTCGATAAATTATCCTTGAAGAAAAGCATCATTTCACCAATAATTCACTTGTCGTATTTTATTAGGAAACTTTCAGAGTTCAAACTCAAGGTTTTCGGTAGAAAAAGCTTCTATCGGCCATTACAAGTTAGTCCAGTATATCTGATGAATAATTTATCGAATACTGATAGGTGTATGAGAGGTCGCATCCATTAGTCTCTTTTTTCTTGTTGCTACAGATTCCTTTCAATCTACTGAATTCATCTAAGCTGATAACGTTTTTTCTATATGCACCTATTTATTTCCACTTAACAAAACAAGCCACATTGGTTTTCCATGGATCCACATGAAAGGACTTTTGAAAAATCTAACAAATAGAAACGATCGTTTGAGACGGATGCAATAAGCCTGCATTTTAACCGAATAGCTGGTGACAAACTTTAGCCTACCTCAAAAATTGAATCTCTCAGTGCACATACATGCAAAACTGGATTTTAATGTTGCGTTGTGAAAAATAGCAGTAAAACGGATGCTCAACAAGTCAATGCTGTATTTGGAACAACCCATCCATCTATTCAAGCATTATCTAGCTGCATCATAAAACCGAATTTACGAGGGGTTGTCTTTATATTCCCGTACTAACCGGTATCGATTAGTGTTTCATACATTGAACCTACAACGTATGTCATAAGCTACATAATAGTTGCAATACTTATTCTATTATCTATGACTTTGTATTGTCAGACACCTCACAATATTCATAAAAATTGGCCAGAATAACTAAATTATTGTATTGGAGTAAGTAAAAATAAAATGCTACAAGTAGTAGAATTATTAAGGAGGCTATTGTAAAAGTGATGAGAGAGGCATTACTTTTCATTGCTCATTAAAAAATATATTGAGAAACTTATGTTCATTCCACAAGATACGGGAAAATCTAGATCGAGAAAATTGCACTAATATTGATCACTTTATTAGTTCCTATACACATAATAGGTTTTTCTAAATATTTCGTAAATGCGTGCAATAACAGAAATATACTTGACTATTGACACTGAATCAGCATACAATTACAACATCCTACTTAATATTTTTTGATAGCTGGGTCATTTTTTGCAACATATAAAATCGGTAAAAAATGTTGGGTGATCAAGATTTAAAATTATATTTTGTGCAAATCGTGTTGCGTCGCAACTATTGCTATTTCTACCTTCTACACGAATACATGCCTTGATATAACAAAGGTTAGTGCTGAATGGATCCCACTGATAATTTTGATATTTAGATCAGACTAGATTACTACTACTATTCAGATGAATCATTGTGTATTAGATCAAAGTTTCACAAATAAAACTCTCTTTCAGCGCCGCGTTTAGATTTATTTTCAAATTATCGTCAGACTGTTAGATTAGACTAGACAGAAAACCATGAATTCATCATGACTCCAAACTCCAAAACTTGTCATCTGCTGATGGCATTTTTTATTTTGTTATTGTATGTCGGAGAACTCTGAGGGTAGTTTAGGAATGTATGGAACGTAATACTTGAATTCAAATGCAAGACAAACATAAAAAATCCATATCATTTTCCTTCCCATGAATAAGCCACGGAAGTATTGTTATTGGGATGAATTTTATTTGGAGGCATCTATTATATTATTTTGATGTTTTATGATGAAAATCGGTGTCTGTTAGCAATCTTGTCACTGCATAATCTCAGTAACTGCTGTACTGATGATGGAATTTGCTGCGAATGATGATGTGGACACGTGGTAGGCGGAGTAGTAATCAAAGCTTAATAAGTTCCTGATCCATTTGGAGCATAATCTAAATAAATTTTGGGTAGCCCATTTTTCACTCAATAATTAACTTTCTTGTGACCATTGTATCCAAACTAGTGATCTCAATTAGGGCTTTCCATATCCAAGCTACTTGCAGAAGTATTTTATTCCTACTAATTTACAAGGATTCCTTTTTTTTTTTGGATGTTTTGATTTCGATTTTATCCATCATAAACATTACAAAGGTTATTAACAGTAAATACCGTACTACCAAATATTAGCAGAAAGAAATAATATCCAGGTGAATTACAACGGGGAAGTACTGAGTGAATCTTCTTGGCTCCGTTTTTCAAAATCAGGTGTTTGCATACCAAGCACGAGAAAATAAACATGACTCCTCGTTGTATATACACTAAGATTGTATTTAGAATAATACTCGTAATGAAAATACCATGAAAAGCGTATACACACATCCAAATACAGAGACCATAGGCAAATGATCGTATAATTAGACAAAAATCGCTGTAACATTACTTAATGGGAGTTTTACTATACTCTTATCTTCCAGTTATTAAGTGAGATAGTATCATCTGCAGCAGTCTGCGAACGAATGGAAAAGTATAATTACGAAAAGTTGACGAGACTAGTAGGCGTTCAGATATGAGGTAAAATGGAGGGAGATCCATTGAAAAACGTGTGTATATTGTAATTAACGAGATTCCATTTGGTGTATTAACTGCATAGCAATTTTGATGAGTCCATTAATTAGCCAGTGTTTCCGTTATGTTTTTTGTATGAACAAGGATACAACAACGTCTGAAAGCACATGATTTTGTAACGTGTACTTTTTTCCCACCTTCTATCACGAATTCTAGAAAATCTAGCTATAGTAATGCATTGATTTATAAGATTATACAGCTATCGAAAAGAGAAAAAATAAAGTATGCATTTTTTGAAATACATTTTAATGAGAGACTCAAATTGTACAGCTGAGCATGTCGAGAAAAGTAACCGTCAATGTTAGGATACTAAATAAAATGGAGACAAGTATTCTAAGTGAAAAATGTAGCGGTTATATCCTAAATATTCCGCCGTTTCGTTGCCTATTTTCAGGGCTACAAGATAAAAAAAGGTTAATTGAAAATAGATGTATTTTTTATTCATTTTCACTTTTCCATACTTTGAAATGTAATTCAGAAAAAAGCATATGAAGTATCACGCTTCAAAAACAATAACATCAAAAAATACCGGCGACTGAACGTGCCAATAAGATGATAGCAGATATAAAAATACAATTGACATGAAAAATATGTATAAAAACAATCACACATTTTTATACTACTTTACAAAATCACTACATTAAAGTGTAAACAACACATCATTGTCTATTGAGGAAACCCCTTCCTCAAAAAAAGATATCCGCTTTGTTCAAACCCACACCAAATAATTTGGAAGAGAAGAAAACAATAACAATAACAAGATGCCTTTGTGTCAAATAGATGGTGTGTATTGTATACCTCCTGCTTACTCATTTAAAACGAGCCAATGTCTGAAATAGGGTATTTGGAGTATTATTTACATATATAGAATATTTATACAGATAAAAATTAACCAAAAATACAATGGTAAGTCACAAACAACACGACAACAAAATTTGTCCTAATCAGGTTCAAGCTTGATTAGATTTTTTAATAAATAGGAAGGTTGCATTTCTGACTGGAATCATAGGTGTCAGTTCTTTGTTAATAGCATTTTCATACTTGAAGAGAGAATAATAATGATGAAACTCTACAAAAATCTAGAAGATGATGGTTTGCCTAAGCAGTTGACCGTTTCTTTTCCAAGATCTAGTGGGTTGAAGTCAAAGAATGAGGGTTTCATAATGGCTTGCCAGGATGGTGTCTTTCACACCTTGGTACATCGTAGTAGGGTTATGGGTATGGACGTACCCCATACCAGCTGTAGAACATGCCGACAGGCTTATGCACCTCTTCTCAGCGTGTAAGGTTCACGCACATAGACCTCCTTGAACACCGACAAAAGAAGAAGACTTTCATTATTGAGTTCTCGACTCCTACTCAGATGAAAATCGTCTTGAACGTGAAGGAGGAACGTACCAAGTATCAGGAGCTACCCTGCCAGCTCCCCAGGCTTTGGCCAGACCACATTGATAGTCTGCTAGTTATGGTCATTGCATCTTTAGGTAGTATGAGAAATACGCTGCTCTGCTCTAAAATCTCAGGCGGAAGTATACAGAAAACAGTCATTCTTCTCCATCTACTTAGGGCGAACGATTTACAAACCTTGTGATTGCTTACCTTACGGTGTGATGAGCAGCGGCTGGGTGTATGGGAGCCTGGGCCGCACACGTTTTTCTTTTCTATAATAATAAAAAAAGGCTTTATTAGCTATTCCACTGAACCTATCCAAAATAAATTCTAACATGAATAAAATTAAGACAACATTAAAATTCACTTTTTCATTCCATATTATTTTTATTACTACCCAATTTCCCTTCTGATAATAAACTGAATACTGCGCTGTTAAACCCAACGAACGGTCAGAGGACGTACCTATTCGTTTGAAAAAAATTATAGATTAATTCTCACAATCAGACAAGCACCCATGAATGTCTCACACTTCAATTAAAAAATCGACCTGTCTTCGAAATTTGCAAGCAAAATTTTGAAAATATAGCCATGCAAAAAATTAACTCATATTCATATTAACATATTTTTTATCCTACAACATGTAATCAGGACAAAAAAATTGAAGAAACATATAAGTAAATTTGGAGTGTTTGAGAATTTTTAGTATACTCTGTTCTCCTCCTGATTATTATTGACTACTCTCAAAACAGAACTTTTACTTCTGAAACATAAACCGGTTTGACGACGTGTTGCATTTCAATTTCATGTTGCAATGGCGAATAATTACTAAAAAAAATATATAATTCACCATAACCTACTTTAGGCTCATAGCATATCTAACATCACTTGCATATACTGGCTAATATTTTGTCCCTAAAAGATACACTAACTTGCCCGAGTTGAGAAGGGCGATAAGCAAAGCCAAAAGCCAAACGCGTGCGAAAGTGGAAATAGAAGGACATCTTCGATAAGGACGAGGGGTGAAATCGATCAGTCTTTCTGGGGGAAGACGAGGGTATATGCGTTTAATGTGTTCATGTTAATGTGACTCGCAGTGCGTTAGTACATTCAAAATCGCCACGCTCCATATGAGTGCCGCATCTATAACAAGGGTGGCCGGCGTACCGCTCGGCGCCGGCGCGGCGGTATTGTTTGCTTTTCAACGAATTCAAATCATAACAGCCAGCCGCCTGGGTTATATTTTATCTATGAGAAGCCTAAATGAAGCACATTCACATCATCAGAACTACAGACCGATATAGTGTGGATGTACACACCGGCCGGCAACTGCGGAGTAATGACATGTAGCGACAACAACTTGAAGGTCAGATAAACTTTCAATCTTCCGAAGAATCATAGAGAGTTGAAGCAAAATCGTACATGCGAACGGCAGCTCTTAATGCCACCCAGTTGTCATATTAAAATGCAAGTCAACAATTGAACCAAATATCCTAATATCTCAGTAACCAATAATATAACCAAAAAGGAAATAATATAGACACTGTTATGTTACTTCCTTTAGTGATAGTAGTTGTTCTCATGCACAGACCTGTGCTCAATGATCCTCTAATCATAAGCTACCACGTGTCACTGACAGCCAATAAAGTTGAAAACGTTGGTCTCACGTGCCCTCCTCCAGAAAAAGATGGGAGAAAACGTATTGAAATCAGGCGACGGCGCCATCTAGCGCAAGAATAAGTAAGCACTTACTTCAGCGAAGGAAAGAACCCGAGGATCGATTTCTGACAACTAAACGAAAATAAGTAGCGCGACCTCTGAGTTCAAAAGCAGCTCACCAATATCACCGAATCATCTCTTTCGTCTCTCAATAGGTGAAAGTATATGTTACAATCTTTTTCATACATGATCTTATAGGCATAATGTAGAACAGCTACCCATATTAACTTTACACAAACCTGCTTCCCGAAACGTTTTGCTGTTAACAATTATTATATTATAATAAAAATAATCAAGTAGATTGACTCCATACCTCCCACTGTAAGAATATACATTATACATCAAAAATAGGTATTCTTTGGGATAAGGAAGACTGTTAAAATTTTATGAGATTATGAGTACAGACCCATGCTCGTTTTTCTTATTCCTTGTGCGAGGCTTTTTCCAGGGAACAAGCACGATCTATGTTCTCGATCCACGTAACTTTAAACCAAATATGGAATGAAACGTTTTTAAACGGCTTTCCAATTTAGGGTTTCTTTGTTTAAAAGGAATGACATGTTGGATAAGGCAAAGCCATGTAATGCCCATCAGTAAGGTTACGTAATGCAAAAGATATCAAGAAATTTGGTATATTTATATAAAACGCCATCAAATGTCAAAACATCCACTGACTTTCGAAAATCATTCGGAAACGAAGTACGCTGATTTGCAAAAAATGCTGTTTCTTACAAACGTATTTGAAGACATCCTAAAATAATTAGGAATTTGAACGATGGTCAAAAATGAATCATAATACAAGAAGATGCTGATAACTCTAAAAAATAAGTGCCTGAAAAAAACTCAGAAACAGATTACTGATCAACCCTTCGAATGAACCTTCAGACATCTTATTGCTCAACAAGTAGAAGCAGCGGTGAAAAATAAGACTAATAGTCGGACGAAAATGATTGACGCTGATTTTCGTGATATAAACAGAAAATATCCAAAAAAGCGTATTGTCTTAAATCAAAAAAATGCGAATGCGTTCACAATACTAACGTTGCTCATGCACAAATCAATATATAACCCTAGCAGCGAGAAACTGCAATGCTCTTACCATACAGATGTTGCAATTACTTAGAATTACACAAGTACACAGATGTCTACAACAGGAGACGTTCAAAATAAGGGTCATTAAGACGCTAATCCTATAATAAAAGAGGAGGGTGGAATATCGAACATCTACCAATAGAAGCCATGCCGCATTAAATGTTCCGTAGTAGTTAAACTGCCACTTATCTCCACCTAATTATAGCTAGTACAGTTCAAACCATAAGCGAACCAAATAACAGTTTAATATCTCCCTCTCTCTCTCTCTCTCTCTCGGTCTACTGCATGCAGTTTTAGTTGTATTGTGTATTATTACGTGAATATTATTTTTGGATTTAGCGTGCTTCTTTAGAATAGTACGTTAGCGTTTAACTCCTCAGATAGTTTTTTCATGCATGGCAAGGTTGTGCTCCCTTCTCCTACCTAATACGTTTCTTATTTTGGCGGACAAAGGTGAATCGAATTAATAATCAAGTACCTCTAATTAATTATTTATTTATTGTTACTTAACGGCCTGATTTTTCGCTGTAAGAAGACTGAACCTGGTAGACAATCTTGCTACTTCTAGTTGCAATAGATATTTTTCTATGGAACGTTCTTATAAACAAAGACGGAACCTAACAAAACAATGTTTAAACTACTCAATGAGACCTATGTTATTCCATTTTCCAATGTTCAAATACTGGGTCGTCTTTTGTAGTTTTCTCTTTATTTTTTTTCAGCCCCGCTTTGTTAAAAGTTGACAAAACTTCATCCCCTTCAGTTTACTTTCAGCACATAGAAACTATCGCAACCAAAAAGCTATAGTCGCCACAAATAGCTGGGTTTAATTATTAATCATTAATAAACAAGCAAGATTTTATACACAGCAGTTTCAACAGTTTCTTAAGGGAAAATTGCCTGGGAAAACTGTTGTTGCAGAAAATTACTCAGTGAACCTACAAGGAATTAAGGAGTACATTATGATCAACTTCGCTTATCTTTGTCCGCCAAAGTAATGGATTTCCTAAATATGTTGTGTCCTTTTACTATTAACAAGATTGAAATGTGCACGCCAATGATTTGGGTGCGCCTAATTTTATTTGTTCCCTAGCAGTGGCCGTTTAAGTCCGGGCTATTTTAAAGTATCATTAATCCGTCTATTAAGTCGAATGTGTACGTGATTAAATAGGTTTCGGGAATTAACGATGAGAATCCTGTCTCATAAATGAGCAATTAATGTCAGCTCGATGAAAAAGCGCCTGTCCTGACAAAGTGCGTGGTTCTGGTAAGCGATGATTGAAAAGCTGGATGTGGATAATCTTCCGTACTAATGAAAATTACATAATAGTGACATTCAAGGAGCCACTTTTATTTTGCACCCTGACTTTCGAACGGATTTCAGAGAAGTTCACGTTAAGTCAAAATTGTGCAATGTATACCCAACGTTTCCCAAAAAAAAATTTCGTTTGGCGTTTCGCGTTTTGCTACTATCTTGAAAGCATCGTCGTACTGTCCAAGTCGACTATTTCCAAAGGCTTTTTTCATATAGATAACCTCTCACAAAGACAGAAAGCCTATCGCTCTCAGAACTGGTGGAGAGGAGAAATGTCTATTTACATAACCATGAAACGCTGTAGCTATCGGGAAACAAACTGTCCGGCAGATCATTCCACAACTCCGAGATTCTCCAAAAGAACGACTTTTGGAAGAGGCTTGTTCGAGGTGTGGAAAGTTTGACCTGGTGAGGATGCGAGCGCTGCGCCCCTCTAGTGTTTGCTGTACTGGCAACTTTTGGTGTGATTATGCGTGACAGCTCAGTCCAACATTTAACATGATAGTATCTGTAGAATAGAGACACCTTAGCCATCTTTGACCGATGTTCCAGACTGTGGAGGTCCCTTGTAGAGACCGGCGGATCCACCAGACGTATTGCTCGTTTTTGGATTCCATTCAGAAGCTTTAGGGAGTGATTCGGGGCGCATCCCCACACATGCGACCAGACTTAGCAAGGCCGGCAGGATGCTCGTACCATGACATGCTATTGTTGATATTAATTGCTAGAATCTTGATCGGAGATGATTCATGTACTGGGCGTCCCTCCATCTCTACAGCTGGCAGACCAGCATGAGACTTTTTTGTCAAAGTTGTTGTCTGAGTCTTCTCTGCGTTAAACTAGACTCCATTTAAAGATCTCAATTAGAAAATACTTTTGATGTCCTCATTAATCTGAGAAACGTGTTGTTCTCGTAAACGCGAGGTCATCCGTGAAGCTGTGAATTGGATTGGATGTCATATTCAACAGCTCTTTGATGTACAGCAAGAAGAGCGTGGAAAAGGACAGAAGAGACAGAGAGAAATCTGGCTACCCGCTGTTGCTACAGACCAGAATAATCTGAACGAGTAGGACATGAGAGTAGTTTGTTCTTAATTATTTGGTTGTGCTCTTCTTTGATGTTATCAATGACCCGCTTACAGTGGCTTCTGGTTTCAATGAAACTGCGATGAATTTCGGTATCTGGATTTGTCGACCATTCCCTTTATCGTCCGTTTTTCGATGTAACTGCATCTCTGTAGCTTCGGTTAAACCATTGTTCGTTTTTGGAGGGGCGTGAGGAATGTAGGCTTCCATACCTATCATGAACATAAAATTGGTGTTCTCTTGCATTCTATCTTTGTATAGAGCTATTGTTGTATTGAATTCTTATCTTCTCGTTTTGAAAAATTAAAGTCTAAGTTAAACCGCTGACCATGATAAAACGATTTCAGAGGTGCTTTTTTCATGTTTTTCGTGATAGGTAGTTCACTGAACTATAGCTTTGCACCAAAAACGAAGTTCATATAAAAGACCATGCGAGTATACCTTTCATGTTAGTGCGAAGTCGATATACAGCACAGCAGTCTTTTTCTATTCAAAGACTTTTGGATGGCACTACAAAAGGTAGCAACGCGGTTCCCCTCTGTAGGCGAATGGCGATACGAAATTTTGACAATTGATAACGGAATAACCGACCTTTTAACCGTACAATATCCATGAAAAATAACAGTAGCTGACAAAGCGAGATTGAGATCTTGGCCTGAACGCTAAGAGTAAAGGATTGAGTGAGACAGCAAAAAAGAATGCAGTGTTGCCGCTCTGTGTGGCGTTTTACTAGTATAAAAATGAAGACGGTCTACTAACATGGCCATTAGAACAACTATCTAAAAGCCATAAGCATTAGCCTCTCACATCTCTGCTCAAATATCTGATTTCGCTACAGTCTTACCCTGTACGTCAAACCTTGGAGGCCTTCTAGATGGAAAATGCTCTCCCACTGATGAAATAAATGGCACTATCGCAAATACAGATGTTCACGCGAACTTCAAAATGTGTACCCATTACAAGCCGCAATATTTTAGGACAATATACGATATATGGAATTCATTAAAGGATTGATTTGCACATAAAATGATTTTACTGTTCTCACCCAAATAGATGACGCTTTAAATTTCATCAATTTGGTACATACGTTTGTGACAAGTGGCATGACTTTGCCATTAGATAATGCACGTCGGAAAAATCCAAAACTAAAATATCACACCCCGCAAAATTGAAATCTCTGACGGGAAACGATCAATATCAGACTGACAAATACCTCTAAGTAAGAGTGGTCAGAAGATACGAGTATATGTAAAATGTACAACTAGAACCTATCTACTCGACTCTGAGAATCTGTGAAGATATTCCGATAAACGGTAAAATCTCAAACATTGATATGAAAAATAATTTTCTTGAAAATTTGAAATCGTACCGTTTATTAGCCAAAATTCATGGAGAAATTCGAATTCTCATCCACGTTTCCGATATTGTCATTTTTTCAATGATGGAATGATTCTGCGTTTTGAGTTACAATATCCTTTCGTAGCTGCAGATACCCATAGTATTTCTAGGATTCCCTCATCCTCATAATCATTTATTATTAATGCAATAGAAATAACCACAACATCATTTCCAACAAGCACTCCATCGCTTGCAGCTTTTTTTCATTTCACCATGTTAATAAGTGAACTTGAAAATGGCGGCATCCTCAGATGGCAGAATTCGAAAGGCGGCGGTGTTTAATTACGAGTCGCAGGACTTCCTCTTTTCAAAAATAACAGACAACGCCGGAAGCACTGGTGGCATGTTACTCATTCTCCTAATACTGCGGTATCACTACACATTTTGTTAGAAACTCATGTATCTGTGAATAGCGCAGAAAGATCTTTAAAATTAAGATTAATCAAAAACTACCTTTGTTTAACCATGTCACAGGAAAGATTAACATATTTGACTATTCTCAACATTGAATCCGATTTATGTACAACCATTGATTCTAACAAAGAAATAGACGAATCTTATATATAATATGTACTCTCTAATCTGCTTTTACAGTCGCCTTTTCATGTTCCTCAACTTTACCTGTATATCATACTCATAACATGCAAAATGATTTGTTTTAGTTTTTGTTAATGTTAAA
The DNA here is from genome assembly GCA_949316355.1 of Bruchidius siliquastri. Taxonomy (NCBI): domain Eukaryota; kingdom Metazoa; phylum Arthropoda; class Insecta; order Coleoptera; family Chrysomelidae; genus Bruchidius; species Bruchidius siliquastri. The sequence goes on along the minus strand of OX438532.1, from coordinate 23,841,718 downwards.
TAGCTGTTATGTGTCCTATATATTAAAAATATTAAGAATAGATGTTGAGAGAAATTTGTTTCAGTTTAGTTTCAGTGGGCATTTTCTTTTAAAATTCTGTACTTTTCACCTAAGACCTTTCTTACACATATTTTTTGCACAACTGTATACTGAGGTAGCGAAAGTGGTTTCTACTTACTCAGTTTGTGTCACAGACAAACGTTTAATAGTACAAGATAGCAGTTTTTGGTTGGTATGAAGTCTACGGATTTCACAAACACAGAGCTATATTTTTTTAATATAAGGGGATAAGCTCACAGGAATATTTCTTATAAACACCAAAATCACGGTTTTCTCAATTCAAGCAAACTGGCCTTAATCCTGAGTTTTGCTAGATTTGCAAATTACCCAAATCCCAGAAGGAGTATACTAATGCAACATAAATTGTTAGTTCGATATTTTCTAAAATATCACGATTTCTCGTGACTGAACAAATTCATTTTTCACACGCGTGCTGCTAATCTGATCAATCTACCGGAGCACAAGCAAAACAAGTAGAAAATTGATTTAAACAAAAGATCGCTTCACGTGTTCAACATTCGTTGAAGTGTACAACATACAATGATTGGTGGTATTAACATCGCCTCGGGTGCGCAGCATAATACTAAATATCGCAGAACCCATAAATACTGGAGGGTGAAAGCAGATTGGGGAGGGTGAAATATGCCAGCCGCCGCTGCTGCCGTCCACCATTCAACAATTATGTGGAACAGCTGTGCATGTAAAAAGTATTCCACTCATTCCTGACATGCTCATATTCGAGAGTGGTTCATATACGGATATGATGTCCCAATTAAACGCATACATAGTTTTATGCAGAAACTATGAAAGCTGTCGAAAAAAACTTAGTCAAGTAACTGAACTTTCCGCGCAGCGGTATCACTGTTGTAAGTATGAAGTTTTGAGTATCAATTTTTCCTTTTGGAATAATTATTTTGCCGCTATATAAGTAACCACCAAAAAATAAGCAGGCAGACACTACTGATCATCAGTGCCGAGAAAATGTTTTTTCTGAAATTTTCAACCCGTCTATACAATATGTCGATATTTTGATCTATTTATCCAAAGTGTTGCAAAATCTACGGTATCTCAAATATTTAAAATTGAATACCTTGTATATATCTAGACGATTGTAGGAAGCTTTTTCATTTGATAATAAATTATCCTGTTTTTGAGTTGATATATGACTGTAACAAAATTGTATATTGTAAAAACCCTATAGTATCAATGATACCAAAAAATCAACTTCTCATTCTGTGAGCTCGTTTGCTACCTGTATCCCGTAGAAATTACGGATTAGTCTATAAAACAATGAAATCAAGTATAGCGAGTATTTTCCACGCTTTAAGAGTATTGTTGTCCATTAAAAATATTGAGTCAAGATTGACGAAAAGAAAACAAACTCAGAGCAGGATGATCACGTAATCGGTGATAAGCGGACAGCACAACCCTTATTGGTTGCTTTTTGTTCACAACGTTTCGATTGATGTGATATCCTCAATCGTCCTCAGGTGAAAGGTTGTTTATGTTGCTTATGCCACTTGTATTCAGGCATTCGTGACGCGTACATCATAGCATATCATTTTGATTCGGCTTTCCCTTTCTGATTATGGCATGTTCTGACCGCTGTTTTGTCCGGGTTATTTACATTATATACAAAATATCTTTTACTGATATTTCAGATGAATGTTATGGGTAATATTGATCTAATTCGCGGCATAGGAGACAGGACTCTTGATTACTTTGAACTGTTAGTGTGAGACAGTTTCACATCCGTGTAAAAAGTAATCATGCACCATACTTTTGCTGATTCACTTAATTTTAAACAAAAATATTGAATGAAACATGTTTGCACTTTACGGTGCTGTGACTTCTATTATTTGATTGGATTGCTAATTTAGATCTAACCAACCATGTAATTATCATCAGGGCTCATATATAAAGTGAACAAAATTACTAAAAGTGCAATGATGTACATTGGCCTCAAATTTTATTTGTTCTATTGTTATAATCTTAATTATTTTTTTCGGTGTTCAAAAATGGTAGGAAACAAGAAATGTACAAAATCTAGGTTTGAGGATGTATTGATATTCTTTTGATTTTTTCTCTTAACCCCAACACCATTGCACTTTATTATCGAAGAAGTCACCCAAGTAATATCGAAGCAGTTACTGAGATTACACGGTGTCAAGAACACCTCCAGATAAATATTATTTCAATCTTCCATTTTTAAAATATTCTTATCAAATATTCAATAAAATATAGGATGCCCTATAAACATACATTTTTTCTATCAGGAAGGAATGCAATGCCTTCGTCATATAAACATAATTTTATAATGTATCCGAATCCCTATTTTTTTCTGCTTTTTTATTATAAATTTTATTTACATGTCTTCCTCTTATGGATAAAAGTATAATATGAATAGTCTTTGTTTAATATCCTTACAGAGGCCTTTCGCTAACATGACCAATCAAAGACCCGTCACCGGCCAACTTCGCCTGAAGAGTGCATCAGTCAAACTTGCTACTAGATGTTGGACCTACATAGATACGATCCGCTAATTGTTAAGACATTCGGAAAAGTGTGTGTAGTGTGGTCTAATTGTTGAGTTAACAGCCCGGACAACCATAGATATGGGTTAGAATCTCACCTCTAGCCGGTGTTTTTCTCTGTTCTAATATCTCAGATATATCAGAGTAGTGAACATGCGTCACTCTTCCTTACTAATACTACTAACAGCATTACAACCTATAAATAAACAAGGTTGAAAACAATCCCAAATAAAAACATTACGAGTGTTCACCAAAAGTAAGACATATCGCTGCTGCACACTGAATTCATCTAATATTTGTTCGTTACCTAACGAGCAACGAGAATGTTACCGTGTAGCGACATATTGGACAAATCCAATTCGGCCATTTAGAAACTCTGCCAAAACTCTATTTTTTAAATCAATTTGACCTACAAATGCCACGCTACAACGTTAGAGTATATATAACGATTTCGACGGAAATGTTTCCTGAAATTTTTCTACTCCGAAAAGTAAATAGGTTTTCTCCCGTACTAGGTAGCCGAATTTACATGGTCTATTGCAACTTACACACAGAGAAAGCATTTTTCAGTATCTATGCCGATCGCTTTTGGATGTTTTTTACACCACAAAAATCCATGTCACATATTCCCCTCGGTTTGTCTATCGATCCGTTGCCGTTTTGTCATTGCGTAATTTTAATCCCGCTGAACCGATTTTGATGAAGCTTGAGAAAAGGTTTCAGCTGCTTGTAGCAATGTGTGCATTGGCAGCGGAGAAAAACAAATATAGAAATCATGTAAATTGTAGACGCTCTTACTTGGTGAAACTCTTCCATCATGTAGATAAAAAGTTGTGTAGTTTTCTCAGATTTGACTTCTAACAAGGCTACCCAGATTAATTATTTGGCAAGTAATCTGGGTAGCCTTGTTCGAAGTCAAATTTGACGATGCGACGATGATTTTAATAAAAATCGAAACGCGTCACTAAAAGAAAGAGTATTATTTGTGAAACTGTGTGAAAACTACACAACTTTTTATCTAAATATAGAAAACACAAAAATGTATTAGTTTAAAATTATAAAAAAGTTTTGTGTTTATTTTCGAATTGTTTTCGGTGAAAGTAGAAAATCATCATCTCGGATTATGTTAAAATGATAACTTCGCAGCCACTGAACACTTAGAGAGGCCAAAGAACCATACAGTCAAACCGGCGAAAATAAGAACATGATTTTTTGTGATGTATGCCAGAAAAAAGCATAATGTCAGGATTTCATTTTTTTGCGATTACAATACTTCCCATCCTGATGGTGCGGGAAGTAGAATCTGTCCACCAAGTGTCAGATTCATATTATAAATCATACAATGATTTTTGAACTATGTCAGAGCCAGTCAGCAGAAAATTGATGGTTTTTACAAAGTATCTGCCTTTAAAAATAAGATGCAGATTCCTCTTCGTGTATGCACGAACGTCTTCGTAGCAAGCGCATCCCATTTTCGATGATACAGAACCAAGCTCCGCTTTTGAGATGCATTTTCGTTGCTATTATTCTTTGTCTAGCGGAAAGAGTTATTGTAGGACGTGACAGGTGAAAATAATGAAAAAGCATTTTTCAAGCACTTATTTCCTTCCGTCATGCTACCTCCTGATTCTGAAAAGAGTGCCGAGCTACTTGAAAAGATGTACTCGTCAGGGACGAGTTCGGACCATCTGTTTTCCGTGGAGCGAATGAAGAATACCAGGGACATACGTGAAATAACCTTCCACAAAAAAAAATAACTAAATTGCTGTCAAAGATGACAGGTTAATTATCTCTTCGTCATGTCTTGTCAGAGCGGTCCGTGGGAGATCTTCCGCCGAGTCAATAGATGAGTTTATGTAATCTGTCAGATCTAGAAAACAAGGAACCAGACATTTTAGTTCATTTAGTACATGGATATAAAGCGATATCAAGACTCACAGCGTTCAAGAAATGTCTATAGGTACCTATATCATGTAAGCTGATCCTATAGTGTATTAGAATGTATATTAGCGGATTAATCGTTGACGAAGAACACTCCAGTCAATAATAATGATGGCTCTTAGGCAAGCAAGCTCCTGTATAGGATGTAAACTGCCTTTCATACCAACGTCCATGCGCCATAAATAATTGAATAATAATTATAAATTCGTACTTTCCAGAATAAGGATAAAGGAGACGATACTGGAAGCTTCCTCCATTACTCCTGTGTAGCCATGAAATATACAAACTTCTTGACAACAATCAAGAATTTGAGGACTACGGTTGACGACGCCCTTAAAAATTAACAAGGGCTTGAGGAGAATGGGTATCGATTCCGAATTAAAGTTTCAAAAAGCGGTCGTAAGCTGGAGACGTCAGCTTTTGTGTCGTCTTATACGAATCCGAAACAATGCTGATATTAGATATGCATATATGGAATATATCAAGAAAAAAATAAAATATTTGCATTTATATAAAATGTTGAAATAATTTTAAAACATACAGAATCAAATTCATCAATCGTTTCAATCACATTCATCAACCATCACTTGTACACGGGGATCACAATCGCTAGAAGTGAACTCCAATTGCTTAAGCCTTCTTCGAATTATACGTAATCATAAATAGACTTTTCAAGAAGGAAGTTCCATAAATCGTATTTCAATTTAAGTAAACAATAAAGAAATAAAAAGAACCGGAGTAGCAAATACAAAGACATGAGTACTATTATATGTAGAGACTAGTGATAAAAAATTGATTCGCCATCTCTATATGTGGTTGTGAAGTGAATGAGGAGTCAGTCAAATATTTCAAATAAACTATGTGGGTATTTCAGTCTACCTAAATATATTCACAGAAATTGACAATGTTACTTCACAAAGTTTCTGAACCAAAATGAACGAAAATATCAGCAATTGGAGCCAAGAATCTGAAGAATTCTGAGAAAGTAAATATAACAACAATCAAACTTTTGTGTGCTCAATTAGGAGGTATAACTTTAATATCACACACTATACATGATTATATAAAGTGTGACACCGATTCGAGATACCCTCTATTTTAACATGAGCTCTGAGTTGAGTCTTGCTGCTGAATTACAACAAAACGTCTGCAATGATAAAATGGAATCCCCTACAGGACTACGCCATCATAGGAGATGCTCAAATAACCTGGAAGAAGGAACGTAAGAGACCATTACACCAAAAATTAATATGGCATGGTCATATAAACAGTATGACAGCGAAAGCAAAAAAGTTGGATGTGCTTTTTTATTATTTCTCCCAACCATCAGAAAAAAGTTCAAATGTAATAGAATATGAACATTTTTTAACGGGGAGGTCACAGCTATAAACAACGCTCTCGATTATATAGATAACTCAAAGGATGTTAACCAATATGTCATAATGTCAGATTCTCACTCAGTATTAAAATCTTTTAACTCTAAAAACCTATATACTCATGAGCTCATCAAAAATATCCTAAAAAAAGTGCATAGGCTCCAACAACATCAAATTTCTGTCACCCTTCTGTGGGTGTATATCAACAGGACATCATCCCTCTAGTCAAAACCAAAATGAGAAGTGCTTGGGAATGTTATTACAAAGAGTTTGCCACAAACTATCCTTGTCATTATACACTGCCTATTCCGCAGTTACCTAAACAATCAATATTTCACAAACTCGCAGAAACTATGTCAGTATTCTGAGATATAGATTTGGTTCCAGATACTACAAATCATTATTGCACAAAATGAACCTAGCACCAGACCCATTATGCGACTGCGACAGCTCTTATGGAGACCTGAATCATTATCTCTTCTCTTCTTCTCTTGCCGCTCAAATAGCCAAGCTGTTATTTATTTACAATCCAAAGAACAAATTTAATAGGAATTAACAAAATCATAGCGATAGGTATGCTGAGATTCGCTCCTTGGAACCTGCCAATTATACCCTCCCCATACTCCCATGCCCACAGCGATTGGTCCTCTTTGTGTGTCTCAGAGAAAAGTCGCCTTGACAGACCCTTAGGCATGAAGCGTGTATCCCTGTCTGTGTAGAATTATCGTTAATAGGCTAGATTAGGTGTTTTATGAGGACTTCATCAGTTCTGGATGAGCTGAATGAGCTCGTACTCTAAGCCATCAATTGAAAAAAAAATGGAATTAAAATAACTGTATGATTTCCTGGAAAAATATATATTTTTGAAAGGTTGCCTTCGGACTTCCATTGTCTATAAAATTTTTTATTATCACAAAGTTTCGATTGATATGCTCTTCATTCGTCTTCAGTTCACCTGAAACGAAACCTTGTGATACTCAAAAATTTAATAGACAATGGAAGTCCGAAATCAAACCTTTGAAAAGTCCACCTTGTCTACAAGTTTCAAGCAACAGATAAATTTTTGATACACTAGTGCATCAAAATGGAAAGAAAAATTGATTGAAATGACTTTTTAGTAGAGCATCAAAAACAAGCTGCGTTAAAATTGTAGACCTTCCTTCTATAACCGCTAGAATGACTCCATATTATTCTCACATCTCAACTTATAAAATAAAGGACCTATACTGCACCCCGTCAAACATCTGAAATCCTTCAAATCAATCTAGAACGACTCTCAAAATCAAGGATGCTTTGAATTAGATTAGAGTTATAACTTTACTCCCGATTCTATTTATGCTCTCATACTAATTTGTAAAGATTAATATGATAACACTTATATATCAAAAAAGAGTTTGCTGGAGTAATAAGTATTACCGGATCACGGATGAAAGTTACACTGCTATATTGGATAGGTATCGAATAGGTATTAATTACAAAGCGGGCATAATTATACTAGAAAATACAAGTGTTCCGTCGTGACTTCCGCAATTGAGAACACGCACTTTATTATTTCGATGACGTGAGGCGATTTCATTCGCAGATATTCTCTTAACCTGAGGTTCTGGGTGGACAGCTACCTATAATCGAGTTCATAATCTCAGGGTAGAAACATGTGCAACTTTTAGCGTTCACGGTTGGCAAATTGACACAATGAACCAACATTTGTCATTTTTTTATATACGAGTATAACTACTCCCGAAAACCTATCGCGTTCCAGAAGAGCGGCTACTGCCAGAAGATGCATGTTTATTCACATTGCCCCGAATAAATGATAATAATCAGGGAACAAATCCTCTGGAAGCACATTCACAAATGCTAAAAAGAATGACTTGGAAGAGGCTCGTTCCGAGGTGTGATGCCATCGTTTACACCAAATTCGGGAATATTTGGGATCGCAATACTTCCACATTTGTGCGTGGGAAGTAATAAAACGATCTTTGTAAAAACATACCTTTCGCTACTCGTAATATTATTAATAAGGTATTAGTCAAACAGAACATCTAATATCAATCACAATCCACATATAAGCAGTTATTAGTGAATTATCAATTTAAATATTTCTTTATAGATAATATCTGTATACATAAAATAAACAACATCATATGTGTAAAAATGCATTTAAAAAACGATATACTTAATCGTTGTTTTCAACATTTCAACAGTTACGCGAATAGCTGACCTTTCTAAGATCTTATTGTATTTTCAACGTAATGATTCAATATTATTTGCAAAGCATTGTATAAAATAAATGATAATAAGTTAATTGAACGTTATTTATTGGAAACAATAAAAGTCTACTACTTTATCACTTTCAATGACGTTATTTATGAAGGTAGGTCGTGTCCAACAATTGTACAAAACGTTTGTTTACTACGCCGACAATGTGAAGTTTCCTGTTAAGTACAACATAATGATAGAATTTTTCAAGAACTATTCATGTGCTGTGTTTAGCTGCATGTGAGCAAATATGCGCTACACAATTATTGCATATAAATTCTCGGAATAACCATAATTCGTGATGCAATGAACCAATCCCTTTCTGCGTTTTATTCACTTTTTTTATTTCAATGTTGATTTATAATAACCGCGTGGATCGTTCTTAGTATGAACATATGTACATATGTCGACAGGTGCGGATCTAGAGATCGGAAGGCAATAGACAGCTTGTTGAAAAATGTTATACTTATGTAAATTACTGAAGGATTACAGAGGGTAAAAGTTTATATGATTAAAGGTCTGTTCCCGACGCCAAAGAAAAATTAATATGTTCAACTACAGCAACACCAACCAACCATAAAATGTGTGCAGCAAAGCAAGTTGAGCTGGTTGAGAATTCGAATGCATGTATCATTTTTATTTGATATATATTGGAGTGAAAAATACCGGATTCTATAAAATATTTCTTAGCCGATATAGAAAAAATTACCGGCGTTGCCAATTGGATTGCGTAGAAGTTATAAACTAGATTTAGTTGAACCAATATACCCCATGTCTGACTGTCTGACTATGCCTTGGATAGGTTGACCAACAATCAAGGTCAAATTTTAAAACAGATCTGATAGAAATACATATATGTACTTCCAAAAGATATACCAATTATGAATAAAAATAATGCAATAATAATAATAAGAACTCAATATTTACCTATAGGTCCATTCGTACAGTTGCCATTTTTGTCTTTTGCTGCACGTCAAGACAAAATACTGAAAATGTTTGCTGTATTAATGATATATGATATATGTATAAAACAGCTATCAAAGGAACCTCAAGTCCATCCACAGAGTAACAGAAGGTAATATATTTGTAGGGAGTATGATAAAAAATGTACAATACTACTCTTACTAGCTTGTTTTGTTTATCAAACATTGGTCATCAATACCAAAGTATGTGCGCCAGCGATACTACGAGTTTGGTTGCTTGGTGCGACAAGTAGTGTTGTTGAATTACTGAAATGTTGCACCATCGATGAGCGCTTGACAACCAATATCAGTTTATCATAGTACTTGGTAAATAAATAACTAATGTCATGGAAACTGCATAATATTACAGTGTTGCCCTAACTTACTGGATGTACTTAACTGAACAATCATTCTGCTCTTCATTCCATAAGGCCGCTCTATGAACGTATCACCAGCGACTATTTCTACATGTACAAGTGACGTCTTACTGCCATACAAGCGATTTCCATTTGCTACGACCCTGACTACAAATATCACGTGATATTATTGCAAATACTTGAGTGAATAGCAAGTCATTTATGGTAGGCAAAGAAATGCGCAATATGGATTCAATAACTCCATAATATACCAGGTGGTTTCAGATTCCATACAACTTTAGTATTATAGTTCACAAATTCATAATATCCTCATGAATTTAATAACATGGGACGGTTTTTCTCATTTCTTTTGTTACTTCATACTCGAGGCTTGTTGACCGTAACTGAATTTATAGATAAAAATACTGATAGTATTCACGTGGAATATACATGTTTTAGTGTTAGCTCAAAAACTATTATAGATAACATATTCTGTAATAGAAAAATAACTACATTAAGTGCATGTATAATGAGTACACACTGATATTCCTAATCAATATGGCCAGCATGTGATTTGTGCTAGTGAAAATGTATCTGATATCAAAGTTAATAGTTTCATATAGGAAAGATCCTTCAATGATGAAGACAGCATCCATTACTACAAGTATCAACTTGACCTAAAGTATGACATATCTAGTGATGAGAAGTTGATAGATTCTATTTAGATTTGCTGAAACTATGAGACCAAGCGTTTCCTCTAGGTACATGCAAATTCAAAAACAGATAGAAAGTGTTGCTATCCCAGAATATAATTGATTAAGGTATCATACTTAAGAGATATGTATAATTATACAAACTGTATAAGCAGATCAAGATAGTTATAAATTATTTATTATAAATTCCAGTGTCTCAAAAAAACACACTCTAAACGTATGACTGAGAGCAAAAGGCAGTACTTCAATACAGAAATTTTAAAATCAAATAATATATCCAAAACCTCATGAAAAATAGTCAAACAAAAAACAAATGTCACAACAGCAAACCTTCCATCTAATTTATTGAATACTATCGGTGAACCTATTCAATCACGCGATGTTGCAAATGCATTCAATAATTATTTCATCGGTTTAATCCATCAATGTCGGAGTCATCGAAAAGTGCCACACTGCCTGTCAAAAATCTGAATAAAATGGTATGAATGTATCATTACCTATTAAAAATATTTTAGGATTGAATTAACTTATAAGCACATGTAGATATATTGCCTTAAATATATACACATTATGTCATTTACATACAATTATAATAATAGATTATGTATGTAACAATGTTTAATGTACCTATCGGGTTAAACTATCCTACATGGTACTCATTTATCTTACAGGATCATTATACTGATAAGTTCTCTATAATAAAAGCCTGCACGATCGTATAAATTGAGCTGGGTCCACAAATCTAGCACTATATCGATCTTCTGTCCTATTTCTAGTCCTAAAGAGTTAATTTTCTTCTACCTTAGACATAATGATACTATTAAATAACGCAATCTAGCCGCAATAAACATTTTATTATCTGCTCCAGAAAATTGATGCGAAATTTCTGGATATCCATCCATTAAGTAAGAAAAGTAATTAAACACGAAAGACAATAACTTGAACGGATATAATTAACATTTGAGATAGGTTTATATAAACCTCATAAATATACTATATCGGAAAATAACCATTTTATAGTGTTTTTTTTTCGCACATAAGCAATTATTCTCAACATTTTCATACAAAAACGTGTATGTACTTAATTCAAATTCTTGTTGAACCTAAGGAATTGAAGCAAAATTTGAACTGCGATAATCCTAAGAAACGAAAAATATGGCATGAAGTCGGTTGACTTTGAACTTCTTATGGATCACCATTCTGGATCAACTATCAATAACTATTAAGCGTTTTCATCCTTGCGCCAGTAGTAGCCTTCCATGAAAGTTTCACCAATATCAGACGAAACATCTCGCTCCGCCTATGGACGCGGAAATAAATCGAAACGTGACAATATAAAAAAAGTGTCTTACTTATGACGTGAAATAACGTTTGAGCGGAAATGTAACCATTTTGGAAGTCTCGAAAAGAATTCCCCTTCTTGAGCGACAAATCTGCACTACATCTGAAAATATTATAGCGGAGTGCTTCTGCTGGTTATCTCTTATCTGCTGTGGTTTCGGTGGGACAATAAGCAGGACACTATATTTTAGAATATGGTGGAAGTGTGTAGCTAGTCTTACTTATTGTTCGACCGCCATTTTCAGAATCTTTGTTTTCATAATTCTCCTTTTTCTACAGATAAAAACAATATCTATCCAATGTATTACATTTTCAAGACATTCCATTCTAATTAGAAACCGATTGAGCTCATATTGAAACCGAATAACGTATGATCCAACTGAACTTCACAAGGTAACGAAATTTGTATCTGTCATATAATATAACAAACAGCTCGTGGATTATAATATGATGACATGAAAATGTTCGATGCGGTTTCATAATTTACAAAATGCATATCAAAACATCCACCGCCCAGAGAGGTATTTTCACCTGCTCGCTTGACGATAATTTCATATCTATCGCATATATTGCACGTGCGTCTGCATCCTAAATGTTAGTCTGGTAGAAGTCTAATACGGTATAGCATTTATTTAAAAAAAATTAACTAAGTAGATTATCTCGGACTTCTCACACATTGATACAGTTTCAAAATACATACACGATGAATACTTGACATCGAAATAGTATTGGCAATGTAACCGCCGCCAAAGAGAGGAAACAACAAATACTTGCTTACTTACCAGTAAGCATACCGATACCCGATAAAAAGATGGTTTTTCAGAAATTCCCGCGCAATGGTAGCAGTTAAAAAATGGTAAAATGTTGTAGATACAGCGATCAAAACGAAATCGTCCATAACCGATTTTCTTATATTTTTCATTTTTTATCTGCCAGTGGGTTGTTTTAAAAAACTAGGAAGCTTGTCTGTCCTTGCACCAGAGGGAACCTACTGTGAAAGTCGCATCAAGATCAGACTTTCTCAAGTTTAGGGGTACAAGCATTACTCATTTTTTGATGATTACTCCGTCCTCACAGGATCGATCATAAAAAAACTATAAAGCTGTTTTATCCTGGTACAAGTTTTTAACCTATACTATGATAATCTCGTTAAAATCTGATGTTACAGAGGCCATCCGAAACACCTTGCAGGTAAATTTTATCACGATTACATGACACAAGAAAAAGCCTTATATAAATGCCAAAATGATACTATTGTAAAAATATTCTTAATCACTAAATTACACTTTTTATCTAAACAAAAATTTCTGGTTTTGCCAGGAATACGACAGACCGGCAACCTATGAATTGTAACATAATCTATACCCTAAAAAGCTCTTACGGGCATCATAGTCGATAACTGAAACATGTTCACTAGGAAACAAAAAAAATGGAGATTAACGCTGTACTTTCCACGCTACGATATAAGTGTGTTGGGTTAGGTGTTGGTTAGGAATCACATCCAAAAACTATTTGGAAACGTTCCTTTTTTTATTTAAAAAAAATTTAGTTCGTTTCCCAAAATTTTCATAATGCGTCATGTTTTTAAACATGCTTCGACTGTCAACAGTTTCAAAATACGACCAAAATGTTCAAAAACTAAGTCGACTCGACCCAACCTTTGTAGATGCTAAAACGCAATTCTATAATAAATTGTCTTATTCAATTGAAATGCAATGGAAGTTCCTAAGGCAAATGAAACATAATATGCCCCTTATAGTTTCTCTAATGTATGACCTGGCGGCACAGGCAGCATTCCAATCGTGTCAGTTGTATTGAGTCTGCAAGATATAGATAGAACAACTTTCATCGACTCCAAAAAAAATTGAGGTATCCCTTCCCTCAACATCCCCCAATTTTTTAAACCTACAAAAAAAATGAAAAATGATCAAAAACGTCCAAAAACGTAGCTTGCACGAACCAACTTTCAAAAACTACCATACTTCTTTGTCCATGCCATAGTAGTAAATTAGTGTTTTAAATTTCATAAAAATTAAAACAGTACTTTCAAAGATTTTCATGATATATGTGGTATATGTCATGAAACATCAAGAATCCTTACCAATTGGCGTAGGAAGACAAACCAAAAAAAACGTTACCAACATATATATTAATTACAATTATTATTCATTCTTTTTTGCCTATCATCATCACAAATAAATCTTGTATTTGTGGCCAAATAATATACACCAGTTTTCTGTATATTATATCTAATAAAATGTTCCATATAATAACGATATAAGATCATATCTAGCTCCGCTACTCTAGACGCAAGGCATTTGGATCACATTAGGAAACATAAGCAATATTTCATTTCCCATTTTTTTATGGCCGGCGCTAATAGGGCGGCAATGAACCGACAATAATTTAAAAAAAAAACGAAACGTAGTAAACAGAATTAGATATCAACACTAAAATATACAAAAAAAATGTATCTTTTTAATTTATGGAAAATACTTGAAAATATATAAATTATAGCTAATTTTGTAAAATGTTAAATTGAACAATCTCTAAAATTAAAAAAGATGTTCATGTACTGAACAAAGATTAATTCTCAGAATTTTTGAGTCCTTATTTTGTTACACTTTTAAAAAAAAATTGTCATGCTTTCAACGGAAACCTCATAAGGATTCGCTGCTTACCCTGTAGGTACACATGTCAACCGTCACTACCAATATGCCCCAGACTATTACGGGAGCGCCTCAATTCAGAATGCATCGGTGGTGTAACTGGTGCTGATCCAATTTCAAAAATTGTGCAGATCTACCTGTCTCCGGCAGATATATTTCATTTGCAACGTTAGCGGGAGCGCGCTAAACGTATCGTTAACAGTTATTCGTATATCATATCATTTGGGAAAAAACAGCATGAGCTACTGAAACCTAATATGGTAATAGCTATTTCGTTGGAAAGAACAGACTACTTCTATGAGCAAAGTTTTGCAGACTCATCCGAGGCAGCCAAACCGCTAGTAAAGTTCTTCCATCATCAACTATATCATTTGGGATAAAACAGGATGCTTGCTTAAACTTGACACGGTTATATCTGTTTGAAAAAACGACGAATGCTCCTTTCAAATCATATATAGATCTAATTAGCGGTCAGTATAAGCAAAATAAACTGGAATAGTTGGATTAGTTCCAGAATTTACATCAATTAGTCTCCCCACTCATTGGTATAATTTCTGAGATAAATATTTATATCGAATTTAAGGCCTGGGAAAATATTGTAAACTAATCTTATGATTGCAAAAATTCCTAAAATAAAATTATCCAAAACGTGCATATGTCCCAATACTTACTTCAAGTGAATTTCGGAACTACTGATTCACTTGAAATAAATTTTGGAAATATAAGAAATCATGAAAATCTTGGGAATTTTTTTATTTAATCATTTTCAAACTAATTATCATTAACCTACTTGACGCCATTTAGATTAGTCTGTTTTTCTGACAAAGTCCTGGTCCAGCTTTGTGCAAGTAGACAATTCTAATTAGCAAGTTTTTTGTTTTATATCTTTATAATCAAATAATAGGCACCCGAATCTGCTGCTAACAATTCCCAACAACAAATATGCATGCGTTCTACAGCACCATAGGCTGTAGTCGATTAAACCGAAGTTTACAAAAAATAAATAGAAATCGGATCACTCCTCTTGAGTCCTATGAAGGCACTCCCGAGTCCCGACCAGACGTTTTTAAACTGATGGACAAACATCAAAAGCAGCCGCGTGTCGCAGGACCACTCAGCTTTGCTCCTTAGCCTCACGAAGTGAAAAAACAAATCATTTTTACCAGTCGACACGAACGACAGTCAGTCTGTCGGTACACGGATGTAAAGCGACTCAAGTTGCAGTAATGTAAACATATCACGCTAAAATCATTACCTAGCACAAACATCATTTAAAAATGCAAAAACCTACGCATCCCAGTTCATTTCCGCGGTGCATATTATATCATTTTGAAACACAACTCGGCTTAATTTTCCACTTTAATTTAGCCAGAAGGACCGAGAATAGTTATATTTATAAACTCTCTCGCTCTAAAAGCAAACTGCGGCAGCGGAAAAAGGCCATACTTCAGTGCTTTATTCATTTTTGCAACCTCGGCTCCTGCTCCCTCGGATTGCTCCAACTCACCACTCGCGAGCGTATATCCTTCAGTCGCCAGGATGTTTATGATTCGCGAAATAACTTTTCGCACTGGACTGTCCAGCCACAGGATTCTATGCAGGATATAAAGTGTTTTAATCCACCGTATAGAATATATAATACATATGAAGCATGGTCCTGTTTTATGGGAAATTTGAATATTATGAACAGGATACTTCTTGCTCACCAGAACAGCAGTTGGAGATGAAATGTATGGTTCGTTGGAATTATTCACCAAGAACAAATGAGATTGACTTCATAAAACAACCGGTCCTCCTGGAAGTTGCCCAAAAAGATTGTCTGATTCATCTTGTACTGGCCAATAATTATAGCCTTCCGTGATTGATAATACTCATATGACTGTCCACGACCGAAAATTAATGGAATGGAAAGACAGTTGGACCCAAGTTATTGACTCCCAAGACTCTGAGTTATCCATGACACATAACGACATAGCGATACAAAAATTTGCTATATAGGTTTATCCATATACCGCCGCTTCTCGGTCACGAGAATTGAAGATTTTAACCATATATAATTACTATTAATTATTACACAAAAGAAATCTAATTTGCGACAAACATAGCTTCCACTTAATTAGTGCAAAAAATAATGAATGCATTTACATATTGAAACCACTTTCGAATCACAATCACTTTGGCGGGGACTTAAATATGTAATTGGGAAAAATCAAGATATGTTTGGATCACATACATTCTTGACTCACTTTAGCATCTATGTACATTGTAGGTATATACGAGTACATACAGGCCTGCAATAAGATATATTAAATATTTTCTCTGATGAATAATGCAGAGAAACATATGTATACGAACATATTTCCACATTCATTATTACTGTAGGGGGAATTGCCCTGTCTGTTTATTCATTCACAGCACGTGTTAGACAACTCAGTTTGACCTAGGAAATCATCGATGCTTTTTTATACAGAAATAATATTTTTACATTGAACAATTGTGCGGGAATATGATCTTCTTAGTCAGATGAAAGCTTTTAGAATATATATTTCTTATATCCCTGAGCCCTCTACGCCAGAACTATTAAGCTCTATTAGAATTCGGCGTACACACCAAAAGCCCTCGGTGCAATCCGTATATGGTTTTTGTTTTATTTGTCTAGATACCAGAAGATTGGCTTTTGTAGAAAAAATTCTCTATACAAATTATACCCGATACTAAACCAGGCTTTTTAACTATTTTTCTTGTGATGTACTTTTGTAATCATGTCAACATTACAGTCGATCAGATGGTTAGGAGTAACATCCTTGCTAAAACAACATACACGATATGCATCATACAGACTCTTTCTCTTTCCTTTTAGCCTTAAAGCAAGCATATCCTTTTAGGAACTTGCTAATCAATTTCTTTATCCTTGACAAGTTTCCTGGTTCACGTCTCGTGGATGGTTGCTTCAAATCACCACCAATCAATTGAGTTGAGAATACATTTAAAGTAAAAATAACTTTATAAAAAACGAGCTTAATTTAAATGCGTTGAAAACAATAAAATACTTCTTTAAAACATTTACTATCAACTTATAATGTCATTGCACAATTTATATGATTCGTATTTAATTAGTTTGAAAATAAGAAGAATTCAAATCAAACAGATCACATTATTTAATTCACTTGTTTATCTACACAGGTAAAATTATGTAATAATGAGTTTCTTATAACATTTTTACGCATTGAAATAAAACCTTGTTTTTAAAAAGTTTTTTCTTTTAATTATTTTTTAATTTTTAGTTATCGCTGGACAGGTCTGCAAAAACCTCTGTACACCAAAATTTCAGACGGATTGGAGCAACGAAGTTTCTGATCACAACCTTTTTTTTCTTTCATGCGTATTCTCAGCAGGTTCGTTCACTTGATACCCATATTATAAGAGTGCATTAAAAATTACTAGTCCGCTATCTTGGGTGTTCCGCCATGTTGGATTTAGAATTACGTCTCACAGCTACACCAAGCATTGTCATCCAAACTAAATCGGTTGAAGATATCTGCATTGCAAATAAATAAAAGCTTGTAAAAACAAACTAAAACTGGACCAAACGAACTTGAATACGAACGTTACACGAAATGACCACCGAACAGCTACATCAGCACACATTTGCATTCAAGTAAAAAAAATGATGATATGAGATTATCAATAGCTGTGTACTTACGGAAACGGGTAAAATGTGTATTTTCCTGTGTATAACATGAAGCGTCAGAAAAACGGATCATCTGGAATTCGTAAATTTTCGCGATCAAAATACTTCTACTAATGGTGATATGGACTGCGCTAATTATATTCAGTTTCCAGCAAACGAAAACGCTCCTCGTATCCAATTTAAGGAAAAAAGCAATGCTTTGTGGTGTTGCAAGAGCAAACTCCCACAAGTGCATCCTTTCATCTTCACTGTTTGAGGTCAACAATGGCAAACTTGGCCGCTTCTAGTTAACTAGCGTTCATAAAACGCCTGTATACCTTAGACGTACGGAAAATCATAAATTTAATGACAACGGGCAAACAGTAAACTTGAATTATGTAACAATACCTCTATTTGAGAGTTCCAAAATAAATGGAAATTATCAACAGCAACTGGGTGGATACATGTATATTGCGCACTCATGAAATTAAATATTTTACTTCTCAAACTAATAGACAAAAACAAATCCTCCGTTTTGTCCAAATGAATCCGTATTTCACTCCATTCATGAGTATCTAGTATGAATTAGCAGGATGCTATTGCGGTCCAAGAAACTCAAAATTACTGTGTTATTGACAACAAAGTAACTTTGAAGTAACAAAACATCTCAAATCTTTTATATTTTTACAAGGTTTTATTTAACTTGTAATGTATGTATCTAACTATTTTTGTTCGGTGGAATCTTGAAATTCAATATTGAACCAGATATTTTGATATTTTTTAAGATAATTTTCTGTCACTCTTTTAAATTATTTCGCCAATCAATTAATTAGCTGCCAGTTCAAGTATGACATAAATCAGAGAGGCGAACATAGGATATGCCTCAAAATTTACAATATGTCAAACATGACCATAGTTTTGGAACAATACAAGTTGGATCACTTTTTGAAAAATGTTTGTTTTCGAGACTTCTAAAGGAAACCCTTCAAGCTGACGTTTGTTCTCCTGCATAACACCCATGACATGATAATGATTCCGTATCCATTTGCTTGTGAATGGTAGCTTGAAGGCGAAGCTGTCAAATTGCGTCTATTGGAGGCCAAAGCGTTGCTCCCTGACCTCAAGCGAAAGGACGACGGGAGAAACTGGTTTGACCGGCCAGTGAACTAACTTATATTTATCCAGTAAGCTTTGAGCATAAACTACAACCTAAAATAATACCGACACATCCTATGAGCATTTGATATAATTGCTTTACACATAACAGATCAGATATATTTTATACCATCGATCCATGAAATGCATATGCGCAGCTTCTATGAAATGGACAAGTATTAATAATAAAAGTGATAATATATTTACAGGATGAGTTCCTATTATGTATTATTGAAGTTCTGAAGACATATTTCAACCGTGATGAATAACCGACTACTTATTTATTTATGCAGCTTACATTTAGCCAATATATACATTATTATTTATTCATACAGTTCGGCAGTACGATGTAGTGTACAATAGTTTTACTGGAAACTAATGCTAGCTAACAAAGCAGTTATAACTGTGTGATTATATAATGCTTGCTCGAAATATTCGAGGGTTTTTTTTCTTTCCGTTGAGCCTAGCCAGTAGGTGATCATATTTTTGCAACAAATTTTGTGTCAATGCAATCTGGTTGTTTGTAATATAAATGAATAAGGACGCATTATCGGGCTGTGATATTTTCACAATCTCAAGGGTGGCTTAAAACATAAAGAATGTTTTGATGAAATTAATCGAGTCCACGATAAAAAGTCGTGTTCATTCCCTATCCTAAAACGCTAGTATGGAGATTCCAATATAGTACGGGAAATAAAATCTAAGGACAGCAGTCGGCGGGACATGTAGAAGACTACCAGATAGCCGCAGTCAAACTAGCGTGGGAGGAAGCACCGGTCCGGAAAAGACCGGCCACGCCTCCGGTGGAAGGACAATACTGCTAAAGACCTGAGGGCAATGGACATCGAAAAACCGATTGAGGCCATGGCGGACAGACAGAAATATTTATTGTAAAGTCGGCAAAAACCCAGCCAGGGTTGTAGGCCAGGGAGAAAAAAAACCGGTAGTACAATAAATTTCAACGTGTTCGACTTTCCTCGAATGACAGTTTGCGACCTTTTAACTAGAAAAGCAGGCAGAAAAAATTGATATTCGGAGCATGATTAAATAGGTCCGGCAAGATACTGTCAGAAACATTCAAGCACCTTCAAAGATTGGTATGAATAAAATCAACACTATTTTACACATAATTTTAAATCTCGTGAACTTAGTTCTCGGTAGATGCTCCTTCCTCCTTCTTGACTTCAGCTCAAAAAGGAGACCATGTGTAATAATTTGATGTACAACAACATGACTGGTGATGAAATACGAGTATGGGTATACTAATATAATCCCGAAAAAAATGCGCATATGCTCCCCTAGCTTTGGCCGGATGAGTTAATATTCTTGAGAACGTACCTGTGTGAGTAAGAATCTCACCCAATTATTTGATCAGCGAGATTGTCAGAAAAGAGTAACCTTATGTTTGTACGATTTACATCCTAAATATTCATGAAAATTATCGAATCAAAGCTTACTCACACAAAAAAATTAATAGTAGATGGAAAATTGATAATTTCTTGAAGTTTTATTTTTTTAAGTGTAGTAGTATCTACAATACTGTTATTGCAAAATTAATAGCATTATAATGGTACCTAGTGGCAAAACAAACATTTGTGAAATTTGTCATTGAGAACTTTATTTGCCTCATTCTGATTTTAATTCATGAATCAATATTCGTAATATCAGTAGCAAAGGCTTTTGATAGATAAAACTCCTCCCAACCGTAGAATTACTTCAGACTTGCAGGATTTTCCTCTTCAAAACAGCCACAGAAAGAAATTGCCGCTCTCCGACATCAGACAAATCTCATCCTCATCCGTCCCTGAGGCAGTAAACTGCCCCCACACCTGGGTTTTGCTATATGTGCGCACATAATTTTTCCCCCTAATAAGACAAAATTTTGGAACACATGTAAGTGTGCCACATACAAAAGTAGCACAGCTAAGCGCTACCGAATTTCTTCACAATACCTCCGTGATTATATTAACGGACATAACAGTAACAGTGAATGCGGTATATAGCTATAGAAAATTAAACTCAGATCCAGACTATTCTTCTATGAACTTATTGATAGTTTTTTATTGAAATATAATTTTAAGCATAACAGTGAGGATATTTCAAGAACCAACTACAGTTATACAGTTACATTGTTAGTCGCATGAGAGCTTTTTTTCGGGAATGTTTTATTTCGCTCTCCAAAAATATTCACAAAGTAATACAGTTATATTTGCATCAATGATGCAAATTGGAGACATATGTAAATATCATATAATGAAGCTTTCAAATTTAAACTTCCTGATAAATTTAATCCTCTTAATATAAATAATTATTTTAGAAGTGAGGAGTCCATAAGTTGTATTCCACTGGATCTAATTGTCAATTACACACAAAATCTGAACTGCATTGTCTAAAATTTGATTCATATGTTTTTTGGAAATCTACATGATAAAAATTGATTTCATTAATTTGACAAATTGGTTGATAATATTTTATGCATGTGGTTTAACTAATCGTTAAAAAAACAAGTACTTTTTTTTCTGAAACTCATGGAATACTACTTTACCTGACTAATATTGACCCCCATACCCATGTGGGAGTTCAATTAGTTTTGCCTTGCAAATTTTTTGGAGTTCCAGAAACGTCAGAACTGGGTATACAAATTAAGAAGAAGAATAGCATGAACTATCTTTGATTTCACACTTATTTCTTCATTCTAGATTTATCAACAATACAAACACGTCTACAATTAAGCATAACCCTCCATACTAAGCTCTAGTTTAAAAACAAAATAAATGTTATCCTGGAAAAAAGTATCAATCAATGTCAATGTTATTGGAATTTCAAAACTTGATTTCTTTCATTTTTTACTTTGATAAAGGCAGCCAAATCAGCCAAAATGCTAGTAAATTTACATTTTACATCCAATACCAGTGAAGATAGATCAATGATATAATCATATTCAGAAGTCTAGTGAAATATCCTTTGATTTCTGATCACACTAAATAAAAGTTATCACTTGACTCTGTTTTTGCTAAAATACCTGAACACTTTGCATAAACGAGCTGTTCCACAATAAATCCGCAGGCTGACATATATATTAATTAACGTTAATATATACGCTTCTGGTAAACATCCCTAACATCCTGGCATTTTGCCGATACTGCAGTCATTTATTAAACCTAATCTTATAAAGGTCGGGCCGTATTAGAATTAGCATAGAATGCACGGGTTCCATATTTCCACGTAAATAATGCATTTATGTTTACCAAATCTACAGGTGTAATATAAACTAGAGCATCAGCTGTATTGGCTATTCAAACAAATATCCCTGTAGATATAAATCACGTCCAGACTGATTTTATTGATGCGGTGCCGCTCAACAATATAGATAACAAGACCTGTTTTAGAAGTTTTTAATACACTGGACCCTTTATACATAATTTTTTCTAATATACAATTTTATTGCTATCCAAAAAGCTTCTCTTTGGTACTAATACCAATACGCGCTTTGGAACCCATTGCCAAACGCCGAAATATTTGCAATGAAATCGTGTTCATGAAAAATAATTAACTATACTAACATTCTTGTCACCGCGTCATCTCGATAACCACAGCACAGAAAGTGAAAACTAAAAACACTATTTCGGAGGAAAATCGAAAAAAAATGGTGCGTCACAAATTTTTCTCCCTCTAAAATTGTGTTTAATCGTCGTTTCCTGTATTTATATAGGTTGCACATGTAACATAGTATATAGGTTCTGTTTCCTTTTTTACAAATCGATGCATAACTGCAGAGTAATAAGTAAAATATTTGTAATCAGAACGTCTATCTTTTGTCGAGCTTCCAATCAATTTTGGACATAACTACTAGTTCTGTACAAATACCAGCAGCAGAGCATACATCAGTACTCTGCAAGTTTTTGAAAATATACTATCGAGGAGTGTGGCCTACTTAATGAAAGATCGGTCGTGTGCAATGCATCATAAAAATAGCAATAAAAACATGCCCAGCAACTACAAAGGTATCATTACAACTTGGAAAAAAATCACCAATGATCGCCAATATGGCTTCCGCAAGCATAGATCCAGGAGAGGTAATCTAGTCCAAGGATCACAAAATGGCGAACCGCGGTCATGCTACTCGTCGTAGGCATAGTGTCATGATGTTTTTGCCCTTCATATGTTTGGTGTGACAACGTCTCAGGGTTGTTGGACAGTATCGATATCCGATAAGGTAGGAAATGGGCTCTGTAGACATTCTTAACCCTTCAGGTTTTCTTCCTGGGTGTAAAAACGGTCCCCAAATGAAACTAAATGGTGGCCTATGTCACCCACATGACAATAAAAGTTCAAGAAGTTTCGAATAATCACACTCGATATATCGAAAGCTTTTAATAGTGTGTGATAGTTTTCTAAGTGGTCAATCCCTGTTCGTCATGGTAGATACCATCATTAACTTCGGAAGTCCTCAAGGTTCTGCTATTTCTGAAAAATATTCTCTAACTACCCGACCTCCACCTAGTTGATATTTCAGCTTGGTCAAACACCATATAAATATCGTCGGATCTGACATTCAACAAAAGATCGTGAACTTAACGTATTCTGATATCACCCTTTAAACGAACGTCCCACTCTCCGTCCTATCTATCAGAGAAACTGTCGCACACGTGCTTTGTTCAGCCGTGTCTTCCTTAATTCCCCGGTGGGCGTTGCAGTTGGACGTGTACCATCGTTTACCCTTACGATAATTATATCACTCACGCCCTGATTGGGATAATTGCACTGAACACGTCTTTGGAGTTGATTGTCGATGGACGGCAGCTCGTATACGCATCAGCGAATTCACAAGCCAGTAGGAGCAGCAAAAATTGCTTGCAGTGCCGTTACTTGATGGAAATACACACTTTGAAATGTTCTGTAGAAAACTACACTACATAGAGATAGATAGCTAAAAACATCATTTTATTAATAATAAAATATATAAATCAATTAGAAATAAATGATGCAAAGTACTTATGTAAAAAGTAGAAGTTTGGTATTGGGTTATACCACCAACTTGGCTCAAAAAACTTGATCTGACTGGCTGAGTTGACATTAAAAGACTCATATTATGTGATAAATGCCCTCCCATAGGATTTTGTCAGCATTTCTTTCGGATTCGAGAATGTCAATGTGCCAATTGGAATATTTTCGTATAATTTCAAGAATTGGGGTCCTGATACGGTTGTAACTAGAGGAATTGAACATTATTAGGAAAAGCTGAACCAACACCAAAGTCTCCTGGAATCCTACAAATGAAATTACATATACTAATCCACCTATTAACAATTATTTAGCATTCGCTGCTAACATTAGGGTTAGATATCAAAACATATATTTGTATACCGAATGAAGGGTATATTGCAATTTGTGCATAGGCATGCTGTATTCTCAACACGCATCTCCAAACGTTGCGCACTATGGCTATATATCGTAAACAGTGAGCCCCAGAAGGAAAATCAACTCATCTTCGAATGTCGCCCTCTATGGGGACGCCCATTCGCAACTTAACAAGTCGAAGGTCTCAACACCTAGACTGCCTTGAAGCTACGCCAGATGTCCCTTACGACATCTGTCAACAAGGGTGAACTGATTTGCAGCGATAACCCGTGTTCTTCGTGAACACTATATACGATGTTCCGTTTACCTCGGCTCATTCACGTCAGAAGCTGACAACTGATATTAAGCGTATGCTCTTTACTATGCAACAGACATGCTATAGACATACATGTTTTGTCTTCAGCCTAAACTCGTCAGTATAGCCTGGCGGTCTAACTGTAGAAAGCAATTAGATGGTATATACCTAACCCAGTCAAGGGTGTGATCGCAACATCAATATTTATCTAAAAGTGTCGCGCACTATGGCGCTGCCTATTGGAAACGACGAAGTCAAAGGTCAAACACCTGGACTGCCTTGAAGCGGCAACAGTTAGATCGTCAGGCTATAATGACGAGTCTATGCCTTTGACTTCGTGAGTTGCCACTGGGCAGCGCCATAGTGCGCGACACTTGGAGATGAGTGTTGATGTTGCTATCACATCCTTGACTGGGTTACGTATATACACCCAATTGCTCTGTACCGGTAGCATGCCAGGCTACACTGTAGAAAGCAATTAGGTGGTATATACCTGACCCAGTCAAGGGTGTGATCGCAACATCAATATTTATCTAAAAGCGTCGCTCACTATGGCGCTGTCTATTGGAAACTTACGAAGTCAAAGGTCCAAACACCTGGACTGCCTTGAAGCGGCAACAGTTAGATCACCAGGCTATAATGACGAGTCTATGCCTTTGAATTCGTGAGTTGCCACTGGGCAGCGCCATAGTGCGCGACACTTGGAGATGAGTGTTGATGTTGCTATCACATCCTTGACTAGGTTACGTATATACCACCCAATTGCTCTGTACCGTTAGAACGCCAGGCTACACAGATGTCTAGGCTAAAGACGAAACATGAATGTCTATAGCAAGTCTGATACATAGTGGAGAGCATACCCTTAATCCTGTATTTTATTAAAAATAAAATTAAAATATTCTGGCGTGAAACACGTCAATAAGGCGTTTCATTTGTTTTTCCGTTTGACATATCTGGTCGAATTATCTATCAGCAAATGAATTTTCCGCATTAGTGCAGCAAAAATATCACTGATGTCCGTCAATTATTACTGTGACTGACAGGAGGAAAAAACGAGATAACCATCACAGAATGAATACGGGTCGAACGATATTAAAAATAAGATATAATTTGTATGCTTCCCTATTCAGCAATAGACAAGTTTTTCTAGGAGAAGACCGACTGTAGCATAAAGAAGCAAAACCTTAGTCATATCTACCACATTTGAGATACTCGGAATACCTGCATGAAAGACAATCCATGTCACCACCCTCCGCGAATATAAATTAGGATGTTTTCATTAATTCCCTAATTGACTGAAATCTCTCATGCACCCTATCCGCGTGTCTTGCCACTGGGGTATATTTCGTTTCCCTAAAATTGAAATTATCAGTGAAGGGGAATAAAGATGTTAGAACCATAAAGTGGCGCGACACGACACTCGTACGTTATTTTGCTTGTTGAACGTGAATTTTCTGCCTACCTTACAGGCATTTTCTGATGAGAGGAGGTCTCCAGAAAATTGGATGGAGCGATAAACAACCGATAAACAACCCGATTTACGGGTAGGATCAGTCACAACGACGCGGTATATCTTTCTCATGTATACAAAAATGGCGGCAAGAAATTGAATTTGGAGTTTTATTTCTTTCATAATTTCGAAAATTCCATGTAAAGTTTTAAAAAGCTCTAAGATCCTATCAAAATCTTCAATAAACTGGAAAACGATCAAAGAGTTAACCTACTTAACACAATTTTTGAGAGACTGAATGACACATCATCACATTATTTTACTCTCCACGGCAATGGGCGAGGAAGTATTGTAATCGCGAAAAACTTCGAATTCGAGATAAATAGTATTTTCTTGATGTTTCATGGCATACATCACGAAAAACCTTGCCAAGGAAAGATCAAAACTGTTTCAATATTCCTCTGACGATGCGAAACACATCGGGTTCAAATGAAATGGTTTGGTGAGTGATAAAACTGTGTAGTATTTGAAATATTGTGTTTCCTGATGTTTTATAAGATATACATTAATAAAAATCTTGACATATTTCCATCTGTCAATCAAGATACAAACTGACTCATACTATTTCTATGCATCTAGACCAGTTTTCCAACAACAAAAAATCTGTTTGCCCTTCATTCACCTGTAATAACGTCATAATATATTATTGGAAATGGGTAATTATTTCTAGGTTAGACAATGATCAGGATTATGAAATTATATATTATCTCAAATTCCAAATATTGTGCGATTCCAGTACTGTTGATAATGCTTAATCGTGCTAAATATATCCTAAACTTTGGCTAAAAGCAACATTATACTAGATTAGACTTCCGCTGTGAGATTCTCAATTATGTCCGAAGATACATTGCAATAAAGGATGGAAGTTGAACAGAAAACAGAGGGGAGGAATTCCATTTAGTCCATTATCTCGATTACGCACCATTATTTGTTGAGACATTAAAAGAGAACAGTAATTAAATCAGTGCAGTCGGTCTTCCATTTTCGTCTGTCGTTAAATTGCTTTGAAAGCACCAGCGAGTGCCCCAAGTTTTGGTGGTTAAAACAGTAGATTCAATACAACATAGCTGCAAACAGGCGCGGATCCGGAGAGACAACAGTTGACAAAAAAAATTGGAGACAAAATCCTCCCCTCCCAATCAACGAGCTTCGTATATATGTGACTATTGTAGTGTATGGAGGTACGGCATTAAATATGTGTTTGGACTTCCGAATACGTCGTGGAATTATGAATACAATCATCGTTCGATCATTCCACGTTTCCCTTGATATACTATACCAAAGAGGATAACAATTTCAAGAAAAAGGCCATACAATTTGACTTGATAAGGTTGAACGATAAATACACATATTACGTCTTAATTTCTCAATAGAATCTGGCCAAGTTTGATTCAGTATGCTTTAGGAAAAGATCTAATCAATTATCTCCAAACCTACAGATGGATCAAAAACTTATAGAAAAACAATTTCTACGTTTCCCTGTGTTTCATTCTTGGATCCCAAATGGGGGGATCCGATATCGTTGCTTTAAAATCGCATTGTTGTATGTTTCGTGTTAACTCATAGGACAGGCAGCGTTGTACTCCTGGTGTGACAGTGTATTATTGTGTTTCTTCTTTTGAATTCAAACATCATCTATTCTGGCATTTCATTTGGTTATAACTTCATCGGTTGTTGCGAAACTCCGTTTAGAGCGTAAAATTTTTATTCTAATGTCAATAACTCGTGATATAACACATATATACCACTCAAAACTCCTGTTTATGGCTCAATCGCCGATGCTTGTCTGGCGGCCTACGACCGATCCAATCGTTGTGAATTCCAAATGTTAATATCACTTGCAAGGTAAATTTGTTCTGAAATTTGCTCAGTCGGCATTTGAAGTAGTAGAGTAAGTGGGTAAGTACCTACATATTTTGGAGTGAACTTCTGGGAAATAGTGAATTATAGTAAGCGTTTGAATTTTTATGTACCACAATAAACTTGGTTTGGCATAACAAAATATGTGAATTTATCTTATTCACAACTCATATTATCGCTTCCCATAATTTCTACTCTAAAAATCGCGCCATTAACGTTACCTTGTATCCGACCGAGATCGATTCTAAATTTGAGCTACTCCAGACATAAAATCCTGTAGCAAGTCATGAAATAAAGACGGAAGAGGCGCTGGCATGAAATGAATTCGTATTTCACAAACTCTTCGGAATCGGTGCTACAAATTTGGGGGTTATTTCCTCAAATATAGGTTTATTTTATCTTGGGGTGATGTTTCGCAGACGGAAGTTCTTAGGGGGAAAAATTCGCCATGATTTTGTTTTCTCCATTACACTGAATATTTTTAGAATCTCTAGTACCAGTTGTATTGCAAGCTTGTATGAAAATGACTGGGAAGTAGTAGGAGTATCAGAGTCGTACAATTCAAGTTTCAAAATGATGTCATCAACAACAGCAGCATAATATACATAAAATACCTATAAAGATAATCTTGGATTGATAATCGTTAGTGATGTTTTTTGAAATTGTAAACTACGAAACCTGTAATGTATTTTGTTTGATCTATTTTATATCACGTCTTATCACGCTGCCAAAATGTACAACACTGTTATATTGAAAATGTCATACCTTTTGATATTTCATTCTTATGGTAACAGTGCATTTTGTTGATAACTGCGTTTCCTTCATGGGCATGTATAAAAAATTATTTTGTTGGAAACACAATATGTTCGAGATTTTTAACAGAGTGCGCCATCTCAGAATATTGAATAACTTCAGTTCTTGTCCGATCGGCGCCTGTAAACACGTTTTGTAAATGTCAATTCACTACAAGTTCAACCATGTATGGCTATACACCAGAAGAACGCTCTGAAATAGTGAGAACGTGAGTTGGGTCAGGTGTTTGCTCGGAAACAATCATTGCGCCATTCTTCTTAAGAACTGATCTTGAGCGCGCGATATCGGCGGATGATGGTAAAAATGGCGCGCTAAATGCGGTGCCGAAAAGTGACCATATTGACTAACCACCAAGATCTCCCGACTGCTTTTTGTGGAGATTTTTGAAAAGCAAAATCTGTACCAACAAGCCAGAGTTTATAGCAATGCTCAAAGACAATATTCAAAATGAAGCGATATCACTGATACGCTGACATCTGTGATGCAAAATTCCAGAAAAAGAGAGCAACTTTGTCCCAATAGTAACGAATATTATTTTTAAAAACTAGTTAAAATAAACAAAATTGTAAAATTAGTTCAAGAATAGAACATAATTCGCCGAATTTTGTTAGAACTGACAAATTTATTGGTTCCGTTGACCAAATTGGAATGGAGCACCCGATAGATATTATTCATGGGAAGAGAGACACCTTGATACCTTGACAGTCATGGGACGTGTTACATTCAGTACACTGCGGCGGCAGAACTCTGCTGTGTAAACTGTAAAAGTAGCCTAACTCATCTGTAAGTGAAACAGAAATGATACTATTGGTGCAATGTTGCCAGCGTTTCAAATAAACAATGTTAATACATGAAACAATTGATTGTAAAGTTTCAAAAGGTACGTATTACAAAGATCGTGCGTTGTTTGCGTACGACATGTGTCCTTCGCTGAGATTAACATACATATTTGCATGCCGGCAAACTGTAAATAAATATAATTTAGAATACAATGACTAAAAAAGCTCTAAGGAATGCTTACACAATATGATATAAGTGTAATTCCAAACTATAATATTATTTATATCACAAAACAATTTTAGTGAAACGAATAATACTAGGGTAATTAGGTAACGAACCATAATATGTACCCCTAAGGGCCGAATGATGCAGATGGGTGCATATTCATGTAATTTTTAACGTTCCTAAATATCCTATCTGGTTTCATAACAGGTAAATCCCATAATTTGTGTGTCGGTAGTGGAAAACGCTTTGCAGGGTGCACTGCACCGCGCCGTATGTTGGAAAATTGGAGTTCAATGGACCAGAAGGGCGAACGCCATGATAATATACATACCACGTTAAATTCTAATGTCGCCGTTGCATTAGCGG
This sequence comes from Bruchidius siliquastri, assembly GCA_949316355.1. Taxonomy (NCBI): domain Eukaryota; kingdom Metazoa; phylum Arthropoda; class Insecta; order Coleoptera; family Chrysomelidae; genus Bruchidius; species Bruchidius siliquastri. The sequence goes on along the minus strand of OX438532.1, from coordinate 23,811,472 downwards.
ATGCTGTTTTGTTGCACCAAATTGGTCACGATGTTTCAATACCAAGTATTAAAAATTAATTTGGGGGTGGTAAAACTATGTAGTGCTTGCGTTCATGGCAGATAATATAGCAAACATTTTTTAAAGATCTATATGCATTCACAACAAAATAATTAGCAATTATCTTCAACCATTTATTTTTCCATCGGATTTTCGATCATCTTTAGACATTTAAAAATTGTGAGAAATGCTTGAACTCGATTTTTACAAGTCACTCAAGTTATTAATTATTTTCGGGGGTACTTTTTTTCAGAGCAGTTTTTTTAATTAATTTCATTCTCAACTGAAGTGTCTGATTATCTTAAAATGAAAGTGTGTAAATCTACTTTTATCTTTCGACGTATTTAAACACCTAGTTAATGTACCCCATATTTTGAAAACGCACATGAAAGCATGAGAAGTTTACAGTCAATCTACCTGTCATTATATGAATCATATATTATTATGTTCCAACTATTGCAGTAAGGAAATTATAAGACGATGTCACAATATGTTCGTCATATGTATAGCAGATTTAATTTCAATAAAAAATTGAAAACTTAATAAAGCTCAAAATTCATTCTTATATCTATATGTATATCGTTGACCTTTCTACGAGTACTCCAGTGAATTAAAAATTGAGTTATTTCCGACGGAATCACTGTAGGAACATTCCGGGTTTGAAAATGCAGCTCAAAAAATTCCTCTATGCTTCAATTAACTTTGACTTTTGGCATTAACGCTTCTCAAAGATCAATCCGTCTGGCTTGGTATGGTTTTAATAGGCTCTTAAAATTCCTAATGGTGCTAATGAAAGAACGGATAAGAATAGCTCCGTCGCAGTGTTTGACAAAACACTTCTACTGTGTATTGTCAATGGAGTGTGGTATGTCTGCGCTGCTGGAAGTTGGCCAGGATCAGTTTTATTTTGGTTAATCGAGAATTCCAGGAATCGTCTACTAGGACGGGGTTGTGTGCAATTTATATTGGATTCCAGAGGCGTAACAAATAGGTTTGCGCAAATGGAATGAGTTTTCTTCGAACTGAAGGGCATTGTTCTTTTAGAAGTTGAATTCGAATCGTTACATACATTTAGAAAGATTTTGTCTATTCTTTTTTTTCACTTATGTTTTTAAAAAGAGAATTTGCAATTCTTAAGCCCCTATTATTAAACCCCCTATATTTCTCGTTGAATAGCTCAGTCAATAAAGATGGATTTACTGCCCGATCTTAAAATGGTATGAAAATATTAATTCACAAATGAATTCAAATTTAAATTTTTGAGAGCTAGGAGGGAATTTAGCATCTACGAATCCGCATCTCTGATTCTCCGTTGCAACGTATTTCCAGTTAACGTTCTCATAGCTTATTGCTATCACGGTTTTACAGGAATATGTTCATCTAGCTGTGCAATTTGAAAACGGTTAACCCGTTACAATATTTCTACTCGACTTCAAACTGCCAAATTCACAATCTAGCGACAATTAGCTTGTTTACAAAGAACTAAATGGCTTAATGGCGATATAGATGCAGTTTTCAATACTGTGACGGATGCGCGAAGATTCAGGTTAGAACTCAGCTGAAGCTTATTTTTTTGACCTCTCAAAATGTTTTCCAATTGATTCAGTGACTGTCCCTCTAGTGGATGAGAATCGACTTGAACAAAAATCTCGTAATGTTCAACCATATTCGAAGTAAGGTCACATTCTGGAAATAAGGCGTGGATAGACAACAAACGCTAATATATATTACGTCACAGCTTTGGCGCAAACTGATATTTTTGAAGTGGAATTTATGGCATTGCTGGTTCATGAGAAATAGGGAAATTTCATTGCACACACTTTCCGGTAAAAAAAAAGTTTCACATAGCCAATTACATTACAATTACATTTTACGTCCAGGTTTGGTGTTCGTGATAGGCGTCGCAAAATAACTCAATTTAAAAAATTATTTTTGTTAGGGATTGAGCAAAGTGTACTGATAATATTGAATTCCTAATATTTTCCAAAATGTTGACAAATGAAAAGATATTGCTAAAAGACCAAACCTATCCTAAAAGCTTTTATTTAACTTGCAATGTACGGGTATGTATGTAACTAACTATGTCTGTTCGGTGGAATCTTGTGACTCGATTTTGAAGCAAATATCTTCAACCGATTGAGCTGAAATTTTGTATACACGTTTAGTTTGTATGACAACGCATGGCTAGATGTGTGACGTCCTCCTAAATCCAACGTGGCGGAACACCTAAGATGGCGGACTAGTTATTTTAAATGCACTCCTACAATATGGGTATCAAATGAAAGGGCTTGCTGAGAACAACTCGAAGAATAAAGTGACGTCACTCTAAATTCAATATGGCGGACTTCTTAAGATGGCGGACTAAGTTTTTTATGGTTTCCTACAATATGGTATCAAAAAACAGGACTTGCTGAGAATACGAATGAGAGTAAAAAAAGATTGTGATCCTCAACTCCGTTGCTCCAATCCGAATGAAATTTTGGGGTACTGCAATTTTTGCAGACCTGTACAGCGTTAACTAAAAAATAAATTGAAAGTAAATATACTTTTTTAAGAACAAGCAGCGCTAAGAAGAATAAAATAAACTTTTACTTTTAAACTAATACTATCAACGTATAACATCATTACACAATTTATATGATATAATAGCTTATCGCTAGATTTACCTGTGTAGATTGAATTACTTGATCCAATTTATTTTAATTTTTAGAATTTTCAAACTAAGTAAATACGAGTACTTAAATCTCACGACAAGCTTTTACATTATATGATTTGTGTAATGACGTTATAAGTCGATAGTAAAAGTTTTGAAAGATAAGTTTATTTTATTCATTTTCATTCATTCATTTGAATGGAAGCTTGTTTTTAAAAAAATACCTTTAAGTATTCTTCCCTGTGAACAAAAGTACGCCTAGACAACCACTTACTGCAGCCAGTTAGAGCTGCCTTGATTCTGCCAATTATTAAAATATAGTTTTAACCACAGCCGTCGGAAAATAAAAAATTTTAGTGTATACATGCTCTCCACTATGCATCAGACTTGCTATAGACATGCCTGTTTCGTCTTTAGTCTAGACTCATCAGTATAGCCTGGCGTTCTAACTGTAGAGAGCAATTTGGTGGTATCTACGTATCCCAGTCAAGGGTGTGTAATAGCAACATCAACACTCATCTCCAAGCATTGCGCACTATGGCGCCATAGTGCGCGACACTTGGAGATGAATTTTAATATAAAGTTAACCATACATACATTTTTGAAGTAATATTTTCCATTCCAGTGATATTTTCATGAGAGGTAGTCAATTGTTAACAAAACCTTCCAGCAGGTAGGTTGAAATTGGGAATACTGAACTCGTTATGACATTTATTCGTCTCATATAAAATACTAATAAAAAACAAAAAACAAGAAAAGAATGGGGTTGTGAGAATCGGATCCGTCGAACAAGATTTATTTGCTTACGTACCCCAGAACGCTTACTGATTGTAATGGCACGTAAAAGTAGCGATTTTCCAGACCGGATACTGCAGGTGCGCGCATCCGACTTCCCGGGAGAAATCGTAAAATGAATTTTTATTGGAACAATCTAACTAGTATCCCTTCCCGTTATTTGGAGATAATGCACGCCGGAGTTGCTATCCGATCGTACACAGGCATTCATTACCCGGCCAATAGGCATATTTACGGCATCGTTTGAAGAGTCATTTAGAAGGATCAATATGAATCGTGCTCAAATTAAAATTTCAGCAACATGTTAGCAAAAAAAAATTACAAAGACAATTTTGAACTCAGGCACCCCCTACTTATCAATGTAAGTTTGTCAAAATACACACACATACATAAAAAGCCATATGGTATGGCTAAAATATTTTTTACACATTGTAAGCCATGCCTATACATAATCATTCATAAGGTAATATCTATATGTATTTTAGACATCTGTTTAAGAGCCAAAAATGAATATAAATGGTCTTATGAACATAGGTCCTATTCTTAGTCACGGGTAGTAATTCACGGTAGTAATTTCTATGCTAGAATATAAAAGTTAAAATTTCTGTTTCACATATTTGCTGCGCTTTCCTGTTAGACAAAAACATATTTTGTAAACTGAACCACCCTCAAACACATGGATGTCCCACAAATAGATATAACTTTTTCAGTGACACATTGCACATTTATTCGAAAAGCATCATCATACTCTCAAATTGAATCTTCACAATGTCCATGCTCAACAGATGGAATCTTGTATCAGCTGAAGGCATTGACAGTTTGACATTTTCTAACAATGCTACCAAAAACCAAAAGTGAGCATAGATTTATTCCACTCATTAAAATGATAGTTCTACTCCACTTGTTGCGTAGTGGTGTGAAAAATTTAGCAGAGACTGCTCTCAAGGTTTTCCCAAATAAAGAGGTTTTATTATTATTATTATTATTTGTTAACTAGTCAAGTCATATCATGAATATAAACTCAAATTCGCAAATCTGGCCTTCTATTCCTGCTGTCTAGCTATAGGTCTATCATATTGTTTCATCTGTTTATAGCTTTATGTAACTACAATATACAGCAAACATATAAGTGGGTCATTGCTTTAATACCTTTTCAAACTCTACTAAATGAGTTGATTTGTTTAAGTGATTTTTACTAAAATAAATTATAAAAACTGCAACATTCTAAATCTAACCCAATCAAATTGAAATTTTTCCAAAAGTACAGAATAATCGCTGTCCCTCTTGCAATAATAATCATTACTTAATGCTCTTTAAGCATATTAGAGTAGAATAACATACTCCTTTTTTTATATAGTTTAGAAGATATCCCAAATGTGCTTAAAAATCTGTTTTGTAGTTATATGTAAATAAATAAGTGGTTGAAACAACCCCTAGAGTTTGTCATTCAATTTTGGTCTCCTGGGTCACATCATTCAACATGACTTTTTGAACAGCGAGGATCTTAAAATACAGGGTACTTACTTTTGAGACAAATAAAGCCAAACTGGTATGAACACAAATTTATAACACTCAAAAACATATTTATGTTTGTGACCCAGGAGACAAATCATCATGTTTTTAGCACAATAATGCTTCATTCAAAAAAAAAAAAATATATATATATATATATATATATATATATATATATATATATATGAATAATTTTGTATGTTGCAATCTAGGATTTACTAGGGTAGTTGAATTGAATTAGGGTATGGGGATTAATCCACCAAATCATAGCCTTTACTTGGTGCCTAACGATTTTGAGCTCTTTATACCACTTTTGATTTGTGTGGAGTTTGATTAAATATATATGTCATTACCTGTCAAACATTTTAAAGGCTTAATAGTGTCAATAATGTTAGAAGTTTGTTAGACATACATCAAGGTTGTTTAATTCAACTTATTTAGTTCAAAAGACTAGCTTGTAAATTACTTCCAAAACATAAGGCTTTTAGATTGGCAAGTTTTCTTTTAAATCTATTATTTTTATTATTATTATTACTATTATTAATTCAATGTATTATTATTCATTACTAGTTAACAGAACAGGTGCTTAATATTCTCTAATCTCAGTGATAAAATATATTAATCTGCATAGAATAAATTATTTTAAAGAGTTCAATTACAAATCCATGTAAGAGGTGATCCTTAAAATGTCAAATGGAGGAAAGCTGTCCATATCAGAGTGCAAGCTATTTTTTAATAGTAAATGAACCATCATTTGAAGATATAACTCCAGTTTTTCATGATTTCGATATAAAAAATCGATAATGCATCATTTATCATCAAATATATATATTACGTATGAAATCGATATATTTGATGAATTTATAAGAAACATTGGATATTCAAAGTATGGACAAACTGTTCTCTCCTAAGATTGTTCTTGTATACGCCCAAGATTTTGTCTGTCCCACTTAAATTTATCTATGAAAAGTGGTTTAGATTCAATCAGGTACTCCATTAAAATGATGTACTCACCAGCAGAAAGCTTCAGATAAGATGAAAAATAATCCTACCCCCAAAAAGTCGGTGGAATTCAAGACATCCATGAAACACTGCTTAGTTTATATGGTGCAGACAAAGAAACTTTACATTTTTTATCACGATTTCTCACAGATCCACTACACAAACTGAGTCAAGTAGGCAGGTATTGTGTTTTTGTGCCTTATGAGTGTCCATTTAATTAATGAAATATACGGATCGCCTGAAAATGTTTACTTATTTCCATAAGTATTTTCATAACACCCGTGCATCTACGGAGCAATCACGACGCCATCTTGCATCATGTTGAACAGTAGTGACAACACCAACACGATCTATCCCGAACATAACAGCGCAGCCAACTGGAGGGACAAAAAGTAACCAACTATTTAAAATGTCAATCTGAGCTGGGATCTGGCTCAACTTTGGGGTAAACGTTATTTTTTAAACATAATATTAAACCCTTTTACCCCAACCTACTTCTTTCATCTGCACATATCCGAAAAAATATCTTATGGAAACTTTGGAGATCAGATTAACAACTACATCTTGAAAGGGAAAGCACATACCTGCATTGAGCAATATACTAATCAATGGTCTAACGTAATTTACTAACTGGTCAACGTCACTTTGGGTCCACATTGACCCAGGCACAGAATACAGAGTAACTAAGTTTACTCTGTATGTGACCAGCGCATGCTTTAAGTGTAATAAAATAGCAGTCAAAATTATGCCTATCAGTTTTATTTTTAAAGAGACTACCAATATTTTTTTGTTACAGAGGTCAGCGGTAAGATATTTTCTTTATCACTTCTAACAAAGTTCTCCCAAAAAACTTAAGTACCTACAGCAGAAGGTATAGTATAGTCATATGTGGAGCCACAATAGATCAGAGTCCCAGTGGTCGTCGAACGACCCACTCACAACAAACCTATATTTATAGTGACTAATCGTAACTCACACAAATAATCAAAAATAAAATTTAGTAGACTGAAAATGTTTATCTACATCCCGACATTTTCATGTACCTTAAAAATAACATACACACAAATGTTATTTTCTTTTCCTAAAAAAAAATCACTAAGCCCAAAGATGTTTGGGAACTGTAAAAACGTACAAAAAAGTTTAACAACGTGGTGATATTTTATTTTATGTTAGTAATTCAATTGCCAATGCACTAATATACAAAAATGAATCAGCATTATAGATAGGTACATACTAAAAGACCGGGCGAACATCTAGAAATTTCAGAATCGATGCATGAATTACGTGGTCACATACATGCCTATATGCGAGGACGACGAGCTGGTGCTAATCTCGGGTAAATTACTGGGCGATGTCTGCGAGAGAATGCAAGCAGCCATAATTATACTATAAAGATGGTCAACCCAGCCAAAACTGACTTGGTCCTTTTCACAAACAGGAAGAACACAGGAGACTTTAACCCGCCCACCCTACAGGTCTCACAACTGACATTAGCCATTGAAGTACTTGGGGGTGGTACATCGATCTTCTGTACAAGAAGGCGATCGCTACCATGAGGCAGTTACGCCGGGTTGTAGGCAGAACCTGGAGACTTAAGCCTTAGGTACCGCATTGGCTATACAGGTCGGTGATCAGGGCCAGGTACGGGTGCTTAGTATGGTGGACCTTCAGCCAAAGAACCACTGTCTTCTGCAAGCTGGCCAAGATTCAAAGAATGGCAGCGCTGGGGATTACGGTAGCGATGAGAACCACGCCGTCAGCAGCCCTGGACGTTCTTCAGGGCTTGCCGTCTAGGGACGTCTGGATTAAGCGAGGCGCCATGGCGGACTACCTGAGAATGCGCTACGGGGGTTCGAGTTCTGCGTCAGCTCCGTTGGTAGGCCATACCAGGATTGACGAAGTGGCGGAAAGCAACCTCCCCATTTCCTCACTCAAGGTAGCAAAAGCCAACGATAAAATAAGATTCGATAGGAGAATCTCACTCGCTCTTCCCACTAGGGAAGACTGGGCGGGATCAAGCGGTGCGGGAATGTGCCTGGAAGGTGGAGGTTGCGGTAAGCGTAGCGCTAGGAACCCACACGTCAGTTTTTCAGGCGGAAATATTTGCCATCCTAATGGTGTCATACTCAGCAGAAGTACAACTGTGAACGGAGCATAACCTCTATATATGCTCCATGGTCAGGCAGCTTTGAGAGCGGTAGCATCTCCAAGGATCAGATGATCATTGGTACAGGAATGCAGCGCCGCCCTCCAACGCTTAGCCCAGTCCAAGAACGTGACCCTCATGTGGGTCATATGCTGGGTATTAGCAGAGGTCAGGTCAGTAATGCCCTGGATGATTAAACATATAACGAACTGGCGAAAGCATGGGTGGAGAGAGATAACTGCAGACAGTCCAAGAGGTTCATAGCAGGCCCCAACAGATGTAGGGAGCTATGGTTGTTGGTAGGGATTCTCTCAGGTCACTGCAGAATGAACAGGCACCTGTCACTCATAGGAGTGGTCAAATACCCAATCAGTCAAAAGTGCTGGGAGGAGGACGAGACCTCGTTCCACTTTCTGCGGCCTTGGAGCTGAGCTGTTCGGGACAGCAGTTTGACAGGGAGGAAAGCTACTCAGCGGAATGGCTGGACATCATGACCTTCATTAAAAGATCTGATAGGTTGACACTAAGGAACTACCATGTCTGCCCTAGTTTTGATGATGGTCCTCGAGGTCTGCAAAAATGGCCAAATGTGGCATACAATCCAGGCTTTTCCTCCGCATTAGTACCACTGCTACTACAGTCCTCAAACAATCTGTAACACGATTTACAACAACAACTCTCCTCAAGTTTGTCAGTTATGTCATTAAAACTTTGAGTTTTCCTATTTTATTCCAGTAATTTCAAGCTAACTTTACTTTTTATTATGACACACGGTACGGAAGGTTCTAGGATACGCCACCAAAAATTCTGGATTTTGTCTTCTGGCCAAGTGCATAATACATTATGCGAGTTGTGAATTTTATCATTGCATATTCTTTTGACTTACCCACTCTGACATTATACTGATTTGTGAAGTTAGTTTGATTGAAGAAGGAAATAAATTACAGTCTGGAAAACTAAGAAATACGCTTTTATAGTTAATCAAACTGAAGAGTGTGAATTAATTTTTAATATAAGAATAACATGATTAACGAGAAAATTGCTTTATGTACTACATTCTTACACTAACCTTGCAACTAGTAAGAAATTATAACAATTGATATCGAGCACCCCACGTTTTGATCACAATGACTTTTCAATTCGATCTACTATAAAAGCATGTTAATTCAGTTTTTTTAAACTATAATTTATTCATTAATAAATGTATCCTTCTAATTTGATATTTGCAGCAGCAACTACGTGGCTGCTGGAATTAGACTTGCTCTTCAATTGATCATAATTAACGGCTCTGAAGGGTATATTCTTTACTTTTACAGGGCCTCGGATGACTAAACATATACATAAATACATACACGTTAAGTTAATAAAAAGCGTGTTGAAAATTCAGCCAACGGTATGAAAATATTTTTTCCAAAGCCTTATTATACCTTTACTATTACATTATAATACGCCCTTCATTTTTATTTATTACATGTAATAGAGTAACTATGTATGTTTCAATCTTTTCACCAGAACAGGGATTATGAATGCAAATATATTCGAGTGCTTATTAAGTGATGGGAAGCAATGGTCCTTGGTAAATGAACACTCGGATCTGAGCCTGGATGTGTCACATCTAAATCAAATATTCATAAAGATATACATAGAAGGCCTACCTCCACTATAGGATCTTATTATTTGAAAAAAAATAAAAAGATGTGCATACCCGGGGTCCCATACACCGTGCCGCTGTTCCTAGCAACTGCTCCCCAGCCCGTGAGGTAAACAATCACTAGACGGGCAAATCGTGCGCCCTAAGGAGACGGAGAAAACCGAGGATGACTGACTGCATCCTTCCGGCCGATGTACGGTATGCCGGTATAGATTTTAAACCAGAGAGCATCGTATTTCTACCACCTAACGATCCAATGGCCATAAATAGCAGCCCAATAGTCTGGCTAAGGCCTGCGAAGCTGGCTGAAGAGTTCCTGATACTTGGCCTGTTGCTCCTCGTCCTTGAAGATGAAGTTCATCTCGGCAGGAGCCGAGAATTCAATAACGAACATCTTTTGTTGGTGGTCGAGGAAGACCATGTCGGGCTTATTAGCTTGCACAAGCTCGTACGTGGGGAACGAATGGTTCCAGTATTCGGCGTCTCTCGGAGTCTTGGAAGGTATACACGCGGGACTGAGGACTAGGGATGCAAACTTCTCTCCACATTCATCCTTTTCCTTTTTATTATTATGTATTTGTAATTTATGAAAATATATGCATAAGAATACATCTGTTGCCGCTTCAAGGCAGTCCAGGTGTTATAACCTTTGACTTCGTGAGTTGTCAATGGGCGACACGTGATGAGTTTATTATATGACTGTCATATTATGACTCGTATTGTTCTAAAAATTTCTTCTCTACCAGACTCTCCCTAACTAATATCATGAATGATGGTGTTCCTCCACGTATAACATACCTGAAAAGAGAAAATAAATATTTGTTACACGAAATCAATCACAGGCCAAAATTGGCGGGTGATAGGAACTGTCAAACAAGTTGATGGTATTCAATTAGAGCATAATAAAAATATCTTGTCTTGCATAGGAAATGACAGCCAACTGTGCATTCTTCAAAATTAGAACCACAAATAAATTGAATTCGTATCGAACAAAACGCATGAATATAAAGGATTCTTCATACATATAATTACAATGTTCTGCACAGGCCGACAAAGATGAGTAATGAACATTATATAGCATCTCCTGAAATGTATCCTGTGTGTCTAAGATTATTAACATTAACCACTGCACACCTCAATTCCAAGAATGTCCAGTGAATGTTCAGGATAGGATAGCACTAAAATATGTGTAAAAAACTTAAAGAAAAAAAAATATCGATTCCGACACTACTTCTTCAAAATCCACATCTACCAAGGATAACAAAGAATTGATATGTTTCACACAAGACGGTGTAACTTTTACTAATTTTCTATTTCCAAAACACGAACTTACACGTGACCTAACAGACGATGTTTGTATGAATTTTTATTATGAAGTGAATGTTACGTAAACAAAATCGCAGAATTTGCGTATACAAATCACTTCATTTAAATTTAATACCAGTATTAAATGATCCACCCACAAAAAATATTAAAAAAATTAAATATGATGCTAAAATGTTTTGATTCCCTAAAAAACCGCCTTAAATTGATTCGGTTGTTAAATATGTAGAAATAAAAGTTGGGATTTTTTTTCGATTCGCGCTATATCTTTTTATTACACCTGAAACTCGAAAACATAAAAAAAGAAGTTTGGAGCTTTGTTCTCTCATTAGTCCACCACTGATGAACTGCTATTAAAAGAGAATCCAGCATTATCTACTATGTGTCGGCATCATATTCCTCCTCAAATTTAATAAAAATCAGTGCTGCGGTTCCTGACCTTGAGCGGTGACAAAAACACCGACAGACCGACAAACAGGAAGACCTTCGGAAATAAGTGACGGAGGTAAACACTTCAGTTAGAATTTGATCGAAAAGGGAAAAATAATAATTGGTCGAGTGTTATATTTGCGAAGGAATACCTACCCTGCAAAATTTAAGACTTCTCTCAACGTGGTGTGGACATCGACTCTCGTAATCTGCTTCTTAAATGTTTCAAAATAAACGTTCAAATTTTCAGCTCTGTATTGCTGCCGCTCATCCCACTCAGGGTATGCTGCGAAAACTTCTAACATCTGGTCATACAACCTGGAAACTTGCTGTTAAAATTTGGTTGTCTGCATGACTGATAAAAATATTACGTTGTATTCTCGTGGAACTGCTGGACATAATCCATGACTTTATATTCAGGGTAAATAAACACAACTGGCCATACCAAACAGTTACTTTCATCCACATGAACCCTATTATAAATTAACTGTGGAAAACAGGGTTCCAGTTTTTCCAATGAGAGATTATCTATAACAAAATACCTCATCATGCATTGAGTACTATGCTTCCTCGCAACAGTAGTTTCAATCTGTCGGTCAAAGTGAAAAAAATGGAGTCAAGTAGATCGAGTCAGTACTTCCCACGCATTCATCTTCTTTCATTGATGAAGTGAGTTTCAGTCTTTACGTGAAAGGGCGATTAAAAACTGGACGTTTTTATTGTTTGTCGTTGATGACAGCTTCTTTCAAAAATGGGGTTTCCATCTAAGATGTTTTGTAGTGAACAATAATTCAATAATCAATCTACGGGCGATGTTCCCTTCACTATCTTACAGATAACCCTTACGGATCGCTTTCACGTGGACAGACTTACAACAAACGGTTCTCTTCTCCGGGTTATTATATCAACAATTTTCCAGATAGGTTTAAAAGGTCAGCATCTATTTTCATTGCAAAACATGTTTATTGTGAGCATGGTGCTAAGTATTAAGGCGAGATCTTAGAGATGTTTAAAAAATTTATTTTATTGATTATTCATTCCATATTACCTTATTTTAAAAAATATTTTCTAAGTTTGCCAAACATAGTATGTTCAGCATTTACACATCATCAGCAGCTACTGCATAATATTAGCCTTCCAGGCATGATTGGTAGTTTGAAAGAGTAACATGCAGACAGAACTGCTCATCCCTGTATTATTTCTATACCCTATTCAAATAGAATTTCATACAATAGGCAGTAAATTAATCTGACCACACATCAACAGGCCAATAGAAACGCCCGTATTTTTTATCGTGGAGTAAATGAAATTAGAATGCATTGGGTAAAACATATGTATTGTTATGGAGGGCAATTCAAATACTTTGAATGCTCATAGCAGACATCATTTGGAACTTATTAAGCCATACTTCTAATAAAGTTCTATTATTTTCATTGAAAAGTAGTTATTTAGTATAGTAGATAACTACTATACTAAATAAATAATAAAAATAATAGTACTAAGAAATTAACCTAGATGACATGTTCTGTCAGCTTATATAACATATGCATCTATTTGGATAAAACCCTATAAATGATGAGATAGTTACCTCCTTCCAGTTTATAACCTCTTTCAAGAATCTCTTTCACCAAATGCTCTACCTCTTTTTCTTTTTTCTTTATGACAAAGTTGTGCTTTCTCTCATTCTGCTCGGTAACTTTTAATAAGCTTACACACTTCCTTCTTAGCTCCAATATTATTCTATTATCTTTCTCTTTATCTAATATCATATCACAATACTCTATTGTTTTTTTATACTGCTTCATCTCATAACAACAATGAACAGCTCTTTTCATAGCTTTGTCGTAGTATGGTTTCAACTTCATAGCTGACTCACAATCCTTCAAAGCTGACCTAAAGAACCAAATGAAGTAACAGTGATAATTATGAGGAAAAACTAAAAATTGTGAATTCAGAATATGTTTGCAATTACATTACTTTGTTACAATATTTTGCTGTAAAATGAATAAATGAAAACATTAAATCATCATATAACTTCAGAAATATATTTTAACTTATGGTGGATCCAGAATTTTCCAAAATTTATATTTTATGGAACATATTCTGAATATCATAGCTCATAGGCCAAATAGAGGTAAATCAAATCGAAACAAGAACTTACAATCATTCAAAATGATTTTTTTTAATAAAAGAGCTACCTACACAAAATACCTTGTGGCATTGGAAAATTATACATCTCATATTTTCATAACAATTTCAAGAGACTAGTTGATTATCTTTATTATTCAACACATGAATCATTGATTATTGACCATATTCTCACCTGTAATTTCTCAGAAAATAATGAGCTGCTGCCCTATTATTCAATAATATTGCATCAATATCTGGATTGCCACATTTCACTTTAAGTCCCTCAGTATAAGCAATAACAGCCAACCTGTAGTTTTTATATTTGAAATTATAATTACCATCTTCCTTGTAATTGAGACTCAATTCTGAAAATAAGAATTCTATGTCAGATCCGTGTTCACATCTACATCATTATTTCATTATACTACTTTTGTAAACACTCAAAATACACAGTATCCTCTTACTTAGTGAAATTCTTAGATCATGCAGTTAAAATAATTGTGTATTTAAACACACAGTTTTACAAATTAATATCTCTCTCTCTTGCAGTGATGTGTTTCGATTTATTTTCAAATCATCATCAGACAGAATCTGATAAGAAAGTTTTATTTGTGAAACTGTGTTAATTAGAGAATTATTTTATTTGCATATTCTTAGAAGATATTATAGGTCCAACATGCAAATAATTGAACATCTTTTTCCACAGGAAGTACTATGAGCAGACAGAATGTATCATTTGGAAGCTGAACCTGGATGTTTATTGTAAAGTTTATGCTAAAGGTTCTACTGACTACTGCTGCTAACTTCAGCAGAACGCAATATTTTACTGATGATGATAATGATCATGTTTCAAGTAAATCATTAAACTGCATTTTTTTGCTTCGTCATACTCATAGTGCTTTTCAAGTTACACATTTTACATATAGTTTGTAATTAACACAATTTCGAAAAAAAAATCTGACAGGCCAATGATGAATTGAATATAAATCAAAACATGTCACTGAAAGTTATTTATTTGTAAAACTGTGTGCCAATTACACAATCTTTTTATCTGCATGATGGAAGAGTTTCACCCAATCAAAGCATCTACAGTCTTCATATCTTTGTTTTCAAAAATCAAATTTGGATAATCATTATAAAAAACAATCAGAAGCAAACCATGTGAAAAGTTTGAAAAATGTATTTCAAACATCAGCCACATAAATTAAGACTTCAGGAACATTGTTTCTCACCAATGTTTTATGTGTATGAAGAACAAAATTGCAATATTTTCATAGTATGTTACTTAGCTCTTTGCAATAATCATTATCAGTATCATAGTTTTCCAAATACAGATACTTTCAAGAAAGAATGATCTAATCCATCCTCACCATATCTAAATTAGCACTATTCTAGTAAAATGCAATCTGTGAGACTGCAATTTAAATTTTGACCATTCAACAAACCAATTTTATGTGAATAGAATCAATTTCTTTCATATGTGCTAAGTGCAAAGCAATGCTTAGTCAATGGCTGCCATATTCCTATCTTAAATGCAGCAGTTGTGCAGATAAGACTTAGATTGAAGATTTTTATGACTTCATTAAATCATCAGTAAGAAAAATGTACTTAAGCCTTAATATATATTTATAAGAATAATATCAGGGGTGCAGGCCACATTGAACACAAAATTTTGCAAAAGGAAGGAAAGTGGTAATGCTAGGATGGCAGGACAGAGATTTAAATGCCTTCATTAGTTTTTTGCTATTCAGGTTTTTTGGGGGTGCCCGAATGGGAAATTGGGCCTGCAGGAGGGTGCAAATTACAGAGTTTGCCCTGGAGGCTATACTTCCTAGCTATGACAAAGTTACAAAGTAACAATAAGAACTGGCATAAACGTCTTATTCAACATGTCACACCTTCAGGCTCATTTTCCTCAGGATCATACTTCAATTTCTGCAACCCTTCAAACAATGGATGAACAACATCTCCTGGCTTTGGGGGTTCTTTCATGAAGAAAGGATGCTTTGCCATTTCCTTGAATTACATGTATTAATGCGTGTTCCAGAAAGATATTTAAAGAACTACCTCTTCCCAACGATCCTCAGGCCATCCATCTTCATACTTCTTCCGAGGGAGACTTTCGATAAAATCATCTAGTTCTTTATCTAGCTTTGTAGCTAACGCTATTCTTTCCTCATGAGTCATTATCTTTTTTGTTGTTTCACCTACATTTTGATTGGAATTGATGTCCATTTCAGCTACAGCCACAGAATATTATAGGGTTAGCTACAGGCTACAGCTCAACTACAGCTACAGCCACATGAGCCACAGGCTTTATACTTGTCAGTTGTCACCACAGATCCACAGAATTTTGTCACTTACACTAACCTAAACAAATAACCATGGAATACCCCTATATATGTTCTGTGCTTTTCACAACGACATCTCACGTCGTCCGCTCGATAAAGATTTAATGATATGTACATAGAAACGCAAATAATTTCCAATTAAATGCATATGTTGTTAAGGCTTTTTCCAATCCTTAAGTTTGCGTGGAGAACATGAACGGGCACAGTGGTTTACCATTAGTTAAGGTAAGACCGCACTTGTGCTACACTACGCGACGCGACGCGACCCGACGCTACAAAATATTCAATAGGGTGTCGCATTACAACTGCTGTGGTACGACACTATGCGACATATTTTTGTTCAATAGTTATTACGCCTTCATTAAAGCAAGATGGTTGGAATTGACGAGGACATAATAATAGTGTCTTTGCTATGCGAGGAAGAAGAAAGATTGGAACAAACAAGAAAAAAGCACTGACGATAGAACACTGACTGACTGACTGTTCTATCGTTGTTGGGCGCAGCGCAAAATGTTTTTCGTACGGTGTCGGTACATAAACAGAAATTTGCTTGCTCGTGCGCGTTAGTTTGGAAGTGGAGCCGCGCATTGCGCAGTTAATTTTTATATCGTATTTTGATTGACCTATCTTTTTTTCAATATGACCAGACAATGGAACTGTGAGACTGTAATTCTAATAATAGAATTATATGAAGAAAAGCTCATCTTATGGGATTCTAAAGACAATAATTATTATATGAAAACTGTAACATATGACGCCTGGAAAGAGATCGCAGATAAATGAAGCGGGATATATAGGAATTTAAACAAAAAATGACATCTTTACTATCTTCATTTAGACGTGAAAAACTCAAGGTAAAAAAAAGGAATGGGTAAATGCTATTTGCAGATCTTTGTCATTTTTAATGTCCGCGATTTCACATCGAGCACGACGAACGCATGGAAGCAACAACAAACACCAGCGAACGCTCACCAACAGAAAATTGTTGCAGTAATTAGGACGTTACCCGCGCTGAGCGGAATGCTTGTTGCAAAATGTCGGCGAACGTTTTGCGCTGTTTGTTGCACCTATCTGGACGCGCCTTAAAGGCTTAAAGTCGCTATAAATGTTTTCCCTACAGGCGATCCCTACGGAAATTTGTACCCCGATAGGAATCGATGTTTCTTGAATTACTTTTACGTGCTTTATATAATTTAGTAACAATTTCATATGAGGGACACATGTAAGAACTTAAAATAGTATCCTTGAAACATATTTAGCCTTTTTAATATACCAGAGGCGAACTAAGCTTGTTACAGCGTATATGACAAGGACCTGAAACCAATAAATCTGAATATAGTTTGTACCGTAAACTAAAAAAGGTACTTTTGTCACCTACACGCTATAAGATGCCTTAACAAAAATCATATCAATGGGTTTCAATACAAAATCTTCAATCCGTGATCTAGTATCAATAAATATAAACTCTGGATATTATTTAATTTAAAGGTTATATTGTAAATAAAAAATTGAGGTATTTAAGCATAATCCACTGAACTCGTCCATTACTTATATAGTATTCTGTAAATTCTCGTCTGATTCCTTGTCCATTTGAAGATTTTCTTGGAATCCTCCTTAGGCTGAGAAATGAGCCAACTTCTGTTTGTTCTTGATGCTGTACGCTACTCAGAAAATCAAGAAGGTGTAAACGTCCTGGCGTCGTACTATTTCTCAAAAAGTTATGTAGATGTATAGTACATAAGACAATAAGAGATGCTTTCTCAGGGCCTAGAAGCAATGGTTTTCTGAGGACTCTGAACACAGTCGATAGAATTCCGAAAGTATTTTCTATAACTCTCCGTGCTCTGGACAATTTGATTTTTTGATTGCAACAGAATTGAAAAAAATATAGTGAAATTGATTGACTTTCCACACATTCAGGTTTTGTATAGATTATGATGGCACCACCGTTTCTTATTCACGAAAATATTTGTGTCTAGTATAACGTTGTTACTTAGAACATTATGAGGTCCTCGTCAACTCATTGCTAACAAAAACAAACATCTATTTCTGTTTCTTATGTATCCAGTAAAAAAAATAGGTTTTGCTTCTGTCGTTTGTGCAGGAAATTTTATTATTTTTCTCATGGAATCCTCACCTAGTATACTATATGAAACCATAGGACATTAGTATTCCCGTATACTTTTGCACTCTATCTAGAGAGGGAGATCAAAAACCCTGTACTATATGGTAAAGAAATTTACAAAAAAACAATTTCATTACAAAAACTTTTTTTTATTAAAAAAGCAACCTTGGCAGTTATGTGGTCTATTCATTAAGAAATAATGTTTTTGAGCAGGAAATGAACTGTTTTTAATCGTTAATTTATTTTGTTACAGATTGAGCAAACTGGACAAAAAGACGGTAATGAAACAGTGGATGACTTAGGATTTGAAATTAGTGCCAAATAGCAAAATGAGCAAGCAGTAAATAACGACGAATCTTCAAATACAGTCGAAGAAAGACCTAAGCCAAAACAATCCCAAAAATTTGTGTCTCCTGAAGACACACAAAAACGTAAAAGGGTAGAAAAACAACAGCAGGATCCGAGAGTAGCCGAAGCATACAGTATTCTGAAAGGAATGTCATCCAAAAATGCTACCAAAGATTAATGTTCAACGTTCGCAGATTTTATTGCTTGTAAATTACGAAAATTCGACAACCAAATTCGAGCAATTGTTATGTATGATATAAACAACATACTTTTAATTGCAGAAATGGGAAGATACAATGCAGTCGTATCACAGTATTCAGCATTCCCTCTCAAACAACAATCATATGATTCAGCGTCCTCTTTTTCGGCTGTTTCGGACAGCTACTAAAACAGTCTGCAATTTGCTGAAACCAGCCAGTATATTCTACAACATTGCAGCCAGTCAATGGAAATTATTCTATTTCAAGTTCACAGTCATACCAAACTGGAGAAAGTAATTTACACCATACTGAACAAAGTCCGTTGCAGTGTTTCATTGAAGGTTTTATTGATGCCATTTAGTAACTATAAATTTCATGTATGATATACTTAAAAATAAAAACTCACCTTTATGTTGCTTTTCAAGGCTTCTAACAGAGCTTCACAAACTGCCACAACTATTGTTGAAATACTTTGCTTTGATATTTTAAAGTGGTACATTAAACTTGTGTATGAGTGTCCAGTTGCTAAAAATCACAAAGGTAATGCCAACCCCTCATTCACAGGGTACCTTGCCTATAATTTGTATTTTTTCCCAACCCTGGGCCCAAATGAATTAACCAAAATCTCAAAATCCCCTGCAGACATTTGGAAATTTTTATTGTATTGCCCTGTATCTTCTATGGCTAAAACATTGAGTAAATTGGAGGCTCTATAATTAGCCCTACTTATGAACATGCTTGTCATCCAGTACCGATGATTTCTCTCCTTTTTCCTTGTTTTTAAAGCATCTTTTAGTACTATAAATGAAGCACATGCTATTTGCAGTTCTTTGTCGCTTATTTTTAATGAACGCGATTTCACATCGAGTACGACGAACGCATGGAAACGACAACAAACACCAGCGAACGCTCACTAACAGAAAATTGTTGCAGTAGTTAGGACGTTACCCGCGCTGAGCGGAATGCTTGTTGCAAAATGTTCGCGTACATTTTGCGCTGTTTGTTGCACCTATCTGGACGCACCTTTAGATGCATATAGCAATTCATCAGACATGTGCTTACATCTGGCAACAGCGCTTAGGTTGATATTCCCTAGGTAACGTTTTGTGTATGACACATGACAGAGAAACCTCTACAGGTGTTTTGTGCTATACAGAACACCCGGGTTATGAGAGCACCTTTGTTTGTTACTTTATATTGTGGTTACTTTGTTGTTTTTTACAAAAGTAATTGAGTGGAAATCGAATTTTCAAAAATTTACTTAGGTGAAAAACATGGATTTACTGCACTGGATCTGTTTTAAAATCAAATTTTAGACCATCCAGTCATCGAAAAAAACTACAAGACATTTGTATTTTAGGGGCACAATTGTTTATAAGTGTCTCCTAACCTAATATAGATTCTGAAATCAATGCTTGAAATATCGAACGTATACATAATAGGTAGTCAAAGTGATGTCTAGCTCAGATTCCGATGATTCTGAACAAGCATTTTGCTTTTTTGGAACTCCTCTAGATTCACTAGATGAAGGTGAATTATATATTACATTTTACATCATATAATTAGATAAATATTTCATATAAATCCAAAAATAAATAAACATTCAATTTTTACAGATGAAATACCTAGGAAGAAGCCAATAGCTGTTGAAGAACAAATTGCTACAGATTCACATGGACGAAGAAGATTCCATGGAGCATTTACAGGAGGATTTTCAGCTGGCTTTTTCAATACTGTTGGTTCTTTGGAAGGATGGACACCAAATGACTTTAAGAGTAGTCGTACAGAAAAAGCTCAAATTATGGTTCAAAAGCCAGCAGATTTCATGGATGATGAGGATATAGGTGAATTTGGAATCGCCCCACAAACTATTAAAGCAACCAAAGACTACTCAACAGCTGTTAAGCGGAAAAGACATCTTGCCAGAGGCCCAATACCTGGAGAACCTGTTTTGGACACATTAATCAGTGGCAAAAATGAAACTATAGGCTACCTGCTACTTAAGAACATTGGGATTCAAGATAAAATTGTGCTAAAAAATCATGAGCTTGGTTTAAATCCTGCAAAGGTTTATGGTTGTGAAATGCCTAGCAGGTGTGAAATTTCAGTTGATATTCAGAAAAAATTATATAATATGCCTAAAATTTATGTAGATTGCTTAGCAAATCCTAAAAATAATACATTTGGAATAGGATATAAAGGCTTAGATAGAAGTGTAAATGTATTATCATCCACAAGCCTTCTAGTTAAAGAAAAAAATAAGAATGTTCATATTACAGGACAAGCATTTGGTGTTGGAGCCTTTGAAGAAGAAGATGATGATATCTATTCAAAAGATGATATAAGTAACTATGACTTTGTATTAACTCGAGAAAAAACAAATGGAAAAAACATTGGAGGTTCTAACAGTGATTTACATTTTAATATATTCAGGAAAAATAAAAAACAACTTCTCTGTAAAAAGCAATTTCCAACCATAATTATACCATCTAGTTTTAGTGGCAAACATAGAGTTCGAATATCCCGCTGTGAATCAGTTAAAGCAAATCTGAATTCGACGTGTGAAAAACAGAAATTCAATTCAGCAGTTCGTGCAACATATTTAGATAAACCAGATGAAAAAGCATCCACATCATCTCATGAAGAATTTAAGAATATAAAAATTAATGATGCTACTGCAGATAAAGATCAAATCCAGTCATTATTATCTTTAGATAGATTTGTGTCTGCCTCTCAGAAGGAAGAGATTAATAATATTTTGGAACAGCCAAAAACATTGTACTATAATGTCAGTCAGCAGATGCAAGATGCTGCAAGAATGAAAATGTTTGGTCCATTAACCAGAACCATCTCAGACTGGCATCCTCATGCTCGTTTATGTGAGAGGTTCAATGTTCCTGAACCATTCATAGAGTAAGTAGAACAAAGTTGATACCTTTAAAAGTATAATAGATGTTTACCAATTATTCAAACACCACAAAATCCCAGCAGCAACACATTTTCATGAAAATAAGTTAATTTAAAAGTTGTATGACCACTCATTTGTGCTGGAAGATGCAGGTCAACTTTGTACATTCAAATGGGAGTCACCATCCTCAAGTGCAGGTTCATGAATGGCAAAAAGTTCTATGCCAGAATGGACTCATTTTTAGGGTTAGGTGATTAAGTCATATTAGTAGATCAGGCCTTAACTTTTGGGTAATGCATGAATACCCTAATATGAGGTAAAATCTTCAAGTAGGTTTACAAGTCATGAAAATTACAAAAATTTTAAAAATGTATAACGAAAGAAACATTGTCTCCTAACTTTTGGAGACATAAATAATGAACAATCATGTTACTCAGTCCATAATGTGGTTGGTAATCCTTGGCCTCTTTATAACTCAGAAGTGCCATTCACATTTTGATATAATTTTGACACTTTACTACTGAGGCAAGGATGAAAGAAACTGATGTGCAGTGGAAGCAGAGTATTTGTCAAAAATGAAACAAAAATATGCTAAAACCTCATTTTGCCCTCAAACAGATACATAATATATTTTGTTCAATAGCTGTGGGTTTGAAATTATACAGCACATCTAACTTATGAACATACAGATTCAAACCATTTGAATCTTTAAAGTATTTTATGAACATCAAAAAATAACCAAATATTGTTTTTACTTTCTGTGCTCACCCTGTTGTTTCATAAGCAGTATGCTGTTTATATGATTTCAAAATAGATTCTGAAGCTAAAACACTTTGTTTTTCAGCAGACCCGATTTAAAGCCAAATAAAAGAAGAAAAAATCTTATTTTTGAACAATCAAGATTTAATGAAGAATCGTCCATTTCTAAAGCAGGCATTTCTGAGGAAAACATCAAGTCAGTAGCTGGATCTGACAATAAAGACAATACTGATTCAACTGCTGTACCTCAAACCAATATTGATGACCATGGTGAAGCAAATGAAAAAATATATAGAAATAAAATAGAAGAAAATAAAGTTATGAAAAGTGAAACAGCTCAACATACTGGTGAACCAAGGGAAGAAGTCAAAGAAAAATCAGATATACAATTTGATATAGTCTCAAATAAAATTGATGTTGAGAGTAAAGATATAACAGAAAAGATCAATATTGCAGAAAAAATAGACCTCTTTAAGGCTGTGTTTTTCAGTAGTGATGAATCAGGAGAAGAAATAGACCAAGAAGAGGTATCTTCCAAAGATAATAGTGATCTTGTCATGACAATATTATCAGAACCATTGATACCAATTGTAAAAAATACAAAGCAAGGTATCTTGTCTAATCTTAGTTTTAACATGTCTGGGGAATGTTCCACTAATACAGTGAGAATAGGAGAGAAATGTACAGCAAAAAATGAAGTAAAGACTATAGTATCAGCACCTCTATATGGGCCATGTTTACCAGTAGAGCATTCTAAAGGAAATGTAACAAACATTCACATCAGTTCAGATAGCAGTGATGAATGGATTGAGAAGGATGATGCTACACACAAAAAGAAACATAAAAATACGAAAAAAATGAAACGTAAGAAGCACAAGAAACATAAGAAACATACATGTTAAAATACATTATTTCTGTGATTATAAATATTTAAATGAAAGAATATTCATTTATAATGTTTTTATTAAAGTAATGAGTACAAAAAATATATATTGAGAACTTTCACATTTAGTTTCATTTCTGTACTGGTAATAACACTTCAATTTTTTATTTAGTCAGTCTGTAGAAATATGGCAAAAATAAATTCCTAAAATATATAGATATTTAAATAACAAAGTGAAAACTAATAAAAGTATTAGATAGTGAATGAATTGTTTTTATTTCTCACAATAATGATTATAAATACATTCAGGATCACAGCAGTTTCCATCTATATCATATGGACACATTATTGAAAAAGGGTCATCTATTATTCTATTTACAGTATCTAAAGGAGAAACATATTGTGGTATGTTACTATTTGGTTGTTCTGCATCATTTGTACAAGTTTCTTTACATTTACCAGCATTACTAGTAGCTCCACTCATTATGCAAATTTTGTCTTCTACCAATTTGTTCTCTTTATTTTGATTGGAAACAGGGACTGTTGTTAATGTATCATTTGATGATTCAACTTTTTTTGTCAAAGGTGTTGATGTAACTATATGATTCACATTTCTGTTGATCTTATCTATTTCTTCTTTCTTAACAATAAGTTCCTTAACATAAATTGAAAAGGTTTGGTGAGCTGCAAATGATTTTTTTTTTGCTTCATTCAGTTCTTGTAAGATTTTTTTTACATGTTCATCATACTTTCTCCTTTCATTACTTGATTCTGTTATTTTTCTTATAGTTGGTAAAAGACTTGCGTATTTATGTTGTATCTGGAGCTTTCCATCCTTATGCATTTGCATTTCCTTCAAAGTCTTATGTAGCAGTTTTAAATCTTCATTTGTATCTTTCGGGCCTTTTTTATTCACCTCAATGTGTTTATTTATTAATACTCTATTTTTATTGTTTTTTGAATTCATTTTAACTGCAATTTCTGCTTTTAAAGTGTTTTTTCTCAGTCTCATTTTTTTTGCATCTTCTAATCTTTTGATTAAATTTTTATATTCTAATTGTTTATTTTTTGGTAATAATTTAACACAAGATTTTTCCAATTTATCACTAGTTTCATCATGTTTAAAAACCTCTTTGGCTTCAACCTTAGCTCTCTGTGATTTCAAGAAAGCATCAACTGCAGTTTCTATATCAACTATGTTATTAATTGAAGGACTTGAGTTCAATGGCACATCAGTTTTTTTTATGAAGCTGTTATCTTCTGAATCAGAATCATCATTCAAGTTTATTATTAAAGGTTTCACTTTGGGCAACTGCAATGGATGAGTTTTGAAAATAGTTTGCTTCTCTATTTTAGAAGCAATTTTATAACTGGTTTTGATTATGGGTTGAATTTTTGGAGTTAAGTGCTCAGTAGAAGTCACTTCAATGTTTTCTGTGTTTTTGGTCATTTTCTTGGCCATTGATGCTAATAACAGGGCTCTTAACACATCTTCATCCTCATCATCATCTTTTTTTATAGTCTCATAATCATCCTCTTTCACTTCTGATAGCTTTTCTTCAGCACTTTCTATGCAGATTACCTTGCTATCAGGTTCTCTTAGATCCATATCATTTTCCAATTGTGATTTCTTACCTTGTGTGTCTTTTGGACAGGTCTCATCAAAATTATTCAGTTTTCGTTTCCTGTATTTAAATTTGTTAAGGACTGCGGTTTTTAAAGCCTCAGACCTTAAAGCATATAATTCAGTATCTAATTCCTCACTATTTGAGTTAGATTGTTTTTCAAAATTACATTCTATTTTGGTCATTCCCTTTAACCTCGTTCTTAAGCTGTTGTTTTTCTGTTCTTCATTGGTACTATCAACTCTGACTGCTGCTTTCAATTGTTCTTGTAGCACCTTATCTAAAGTGACAAACTCCTCATCAGAGTCACTTTTAGAAACTAGTTGTTTCCTATGTTTACGTTTTCTGTATGTCTTATTTCTTTTTTTGATAGGCTTCTCGTAAATAATTGAGTGGTCATCATCAGTAACACTGCTTAAACAAAGAGCTGGTAAATGTTCCCTAGCAGATACAGACTTACCGTAACCAAATGATGGTAAGGATATAGAATTGTCAGAGATATCTTCAAATTCATCGTCAACTATTTCGCCTTCTTCTCTTTCGGAGCTCACAGGTGAGGTGCTTAACGTCTTGTAGGGGGCCTCGTGAGAGCACTGAAATCGGGAATTTCGAACTTAGCGTTAGGTTGGTGTAGACCATAATTAATATTACCGGCTCCATTGACTGCAGTGAAATCGGAAAATGTTTATAAAGAAAAAACTATTTGTAAAAATCACAGTGAAGACCTATTTTCAGAATCAACCACAGAGAATCAACCAAAATCTTAAATCATGAGGCAGAGGCACAAAACAGATGTCAGATACTCACAGATGACAATATAATGGACCACAAAACGACAAAACACTCTTAACAGGGAAGAGCAACGTCAGAAAAGAGATACGCACGATATTCAAATTTAAAAGCGTCCATCAGTTCATGATACTAAAGTTCTGTAAGCTGTTGTCTGTGCCCAATTCTCCATGTTCATAAAAGCTATATAAAAATTTATCTCATTTATGTTGACCGCAAATTGATGAACTCTTTGACGGTACCTGTTAATGCCAGTTGCCAGTTCAAGTACCGGTATGTGGCATCGCAGGTCGAGCTATTTGCATCTATTGGAGACCAAAACACTATAATCAAATCTTATAGAGACATAGCAGCATTACGCAATGTCTTGAGCCTTAGATAACAGTAATCTAAGTATTTACCACCGAATAGAGGAAATTCCTGTTGGCCACACCCACAGGTTTGTAAAGAACAAGGGTTCAGCTAGACGCTACGAGGGCACCTTGTAAAATTCTCAATTCACTATACAGATTACCAGGAAATGGTCTTTTCCAGCATAATACAACTGGGGAAGTAGCAAGGCAAACTATTTTTTCTACATTTTCAGGCGATATTAATTCGGTTTCGCTATCTCTTACTACAGAACATCTATTTTCTCTCGACTCCGTGAAGTCTGGCCCCTCCCAGGCCCACCCGGTACCTTCGCCGCTACGCCACTAACAAGATGCAATTTATTATTTTTAAGACACGTGACACACTAGTGAAACAATTTTTCTTACAACATCGGATCAAGACGTGATTTTTCATAAATAACCTAACGCAAATCTGTCTTCATAAGCGCTGCATGAATATAAATAACATTAAAAAAGAGGATAAATATCTAATTGATCTTGAAATTATATAGATCATAACTTTTGTGGAATAAACTCCCCCGTAACTCATTCCACAACGCCGCGGTTCTCTAAAAGAACGATTTTTGTAAGAGGCTCGTACGAGGCGTTCTAAGCTTAACCTATTGAAGATGTGCCTGTTCGGCTCCTCAAGTGTTTGTTGACTCTTGCTGTTACTTTGCGAGACAGCTCGGTCGAACATCAGCCATCTATAGAATAGAGACAGATCAGCCACCTTCCGTCGATATTCTAGACTGTGGAAGTCCTTTGTAAGATCAAGCGCATCCACTAAACGTATTGCTCGTTTCTGAATTGTGTCGAGAAGTTTTGAGGAGTGCTTCGGAGCCGATCTTCACATATGCGACCAGTACTTCAGCGATTGTTTGATCTGGGTATTGTAAAGTATCAGTATAGCTGTTCCGGAGAATATAATTTTCTGGAACGGAAGAGAACCCCATAGAAGAAGATTCAGGTATTAGGCGTCCCTCCATCCATACGGCTGACAGACCAGCATGAGATTTTTTGTCAAAGTCTTCTGCGCATTAAACTGAACTCCATTTATAGATCCCCATTCCATGTCTTCATTAAAAATCAACAAAAAGCTTCCCTCGCCAAAATAAGGTCTCTTGGGATGTTAATGGTTTGCCTGGTTCAATGCAGGAAATAAGGGTACTGTCATTCGCGAAGCTATAAATACGATTAGATGTTATTTCTAACAGTTCGGAGAAAGGACAGATCCCTGAGGACACCCGCATTTATGGTAAAGATATCGAAAGCAATTCATCCACCATCCCAAATAAGTAAAGTAATCATGAAACAACTATCCAACCATTGCGACAGACCCAGTGGAAGCCCATAGCTTGATTAGCAAGCTATCCAAAATATCTTTCGTGGATCCTTGGCGATCTCTGGTGATATTCTATTTTTTCCAGATACCTGGGAAGCTGCACGTTAATGTTATGGTGCAATATAATAAACTTGAAAAATAGTGCTACTATTATTGGTAGCGGACTGCAGCGACATTCACAGAAAATTAAAGATTTTTAAAAGATAAACAAGCTGAAAACAATTATAACTTGGCGGCATTAATAAAACTGATTAAAAAAAACTTCATCTCGAAATTATCGAATCCTATCTCGGTTATCTTTAGGCATTTTATGTTGCGATTTTACGCTGTTTTCTACTTAGTGTATATGGTACAAATCACATGAAATACAGCAGGTTCTGTTTCAAGAGATTCGTTTTTGAAACAGTTCCCGTCGAACTACTTCTCGAATACTGTTGTGTCGTATTTCATTTAAATACATGGCTTGTGCGATGACGAAACAAATCTCGTGTTTCATGAAACAAATTTTATGAGATTTGTTTCACTAGTGTGACATGCCCCTTAACCTTTGAAGATAATAATAAATGCAGGTACGAACTAAAAATGAAATAAATAGAAAATTTCGTCTAAATTAAGATTGTATTGTGAATTTTGATTTGAAAAATGATTATTATCAAATTACTTGAAATAATACCCCGAGTATTGTTTGAGCAAGCAATTTTATCCGAGTGATTACAGGCGCCATATTAATGTGTATGTGTGAATGAGTAGTCTCAATCTCAAACAGCCTATACCCACAATCTCAAACGCAGTCGCACGTCGCACGTTTATGTTTTATAGCCACACAGATCAAACCTTTGTAATCGAGCGCTGTTCTGTGATCAAATCAAACGCTAAACTTGCGCAAAGCGAAGAAACTGAAAACATGACGTCATTCCAAAATGAGTATATAAAAATATTATAAAATTGCCTTATTGGTATGTTTTACAATTTGTGATATACATCAAATATTTGATTAATGTATGTTTGGTGAGTACTATTTCATTGGAGTTCTAAACTTTTTTATATTATTTTTCTGGAATCATTGCAATGTTCTAAAGAGAGGATTGGTGTATTTTTCCAGTGGACCGACAAATTCTCGAATACACCCTTTTGAATAATATAAAATCTGTGTTTATCCTCTGTTTTTATTATTGAATAACCGCTTATTAGCAATCTAGTTATCAATTTCCCGATATTTTTTATCAAAAAAACTAGGCTTCTGAGACCGCTATCTAAAAATAACCAATGACTTCTCGCTTTTACACATTCATTCTGTGACATATTTTAGAATATAAGCTATTTTTACGCATAGATAGAAAAAGACCAATGTTAACGGCGCTTCAACAGTAGACTTTCTCATTTTACTTTTTACTTATTTCTTTTTTAGTGCAATGCTTTAGCTGACGATCAGATATATTTGACGACGTAGAAAATGCCTGTTTTAAGCCCTCATCGTAGTTCGGCTTCTGCTTTAAGCGGCTCTTACAGGTCTAGTCTTGGTTCATCAGCCCTAGACAGACCATTCTTCACCTCATCCTCTTATAACCCTCGAATAGCCAGCTATACAGAACGCTACAGTACAAGGTCGTATACTGATTCAGATGGACGCAGAATTTATTCTAGGTGAGCTAAGAGTACATTATATCCAACGACATGTATTTGAATTCCATATTTATGATATTTATGTTACACCAATTTAACCCCATTGCAATGTTTGTAAACTTGAGATGCTTTCATGCAGAACCATTTTCATTATAGAATTGGTGTTAAATGTAAGTAATTATATACATCCATAAAAGGACCATGCAATAATGTAACTATTGAAACTTGAACTATGGTTGTGTGTGTGGTTCATATTATTTTTTATTAGCTGCTTAACAATACCACATACAAATGACGAAATAACCTTACTGATATTTTGGCTACATTTGGAATACATATATAATCCTCTCACAAAGCTTCTGGAATGTGGTATGCTTTCAGGCTATGAGTGGTTAGGGTTCATCCATTAATTACATGAGGTTTAAATAAGAGAGAACAGGCTTCAGATTAAATCACAATTTATGACAATGTTACATTTTCATGCAACACTGCCCAAGTATGCTTTGCTGCCAGCTGCTATATGACATCATGTTAAGTAAATGACAATCAACATTATGATTATTTGGGAAATTGTACATTTATACATGATTTCAAAAAAATATTCTGAAAAAATTTACGTTTTTGTAAATCCATGTGTTGTTAGATGGGATAGGGGGGAGGGGTAGCTTATACTCTGACTACATATCACCAGGGGGTAGGGGACTGTATAAAAGTGGACTAAAACCTCACATGATTGATGGATGACCCCTTATGTATATTGAAAAAATGTCAATCTGTCACATTACAAAAGGGTTATAGTTTTTTTGTTTTTGTAATGAATGTAAAACATAGGATGAGTTAACATAGGAAAGTTAGTTATGTAATCTTTTTACAGTTCTGGGAATGCAAAACATTCATTGAGTGTTTGGTAGAGGCAGCTGTCTCACAGTATTTTAACAGATATTTTGATCACAATGCACAACCTTTATACTTCTTACCAGAATTGTTTATAAGCCTTAAAAATGAATATAGCCAGCATCTAAAAACAATTAAAGTGAAGAAGTATTTTAATTTGCAACAATTACAAAAAGTACATAAATACATCACAATGGCTGCATTCAGCAGATGGAGTAGCTTCAACTGCAGATACCTAGCAGAACAGTCACTTCTATCTGCTGGAGTCGTACTTCTGACTTGTGGCAATGCTACCAAAAGTAAAATGACAACTTTTCACTCAAAACTAATGTTGAGTAATAGCCTGTGAATTGAATTATATTAAAAATATCTGACAGAACAAAAAATATTATGTTCATTTTTGTTATCAAATAGTGTTGTAGTGGAAATCACAGTTTTTGGGCAGTGGGAACATTCAGTTTTTTA
Organism: Bruchidius siliquastri; assembly: GCA_949316355.1. Taxonomy (NCBI): domain Eukaryota; kingdom Metazoa; phylum Arthropoda; class Insecta; order Coleoptera; family Chrysomelidae; genus Bruchidius; species Bruchidius siliquastri. Next base: position 23,781,106 of record OX438532.1, on the reverse strand, counting down.
AATATTTTTCACTATATTAATATTGCTCAGAAGATATCAAAACAGAAATCATATGCTGAATTTGGTACATGCACTTTAACACTGTATGAATTTTTTCAGATCTGGATCTGTAACAGAAGATGGAGTTACAACACGATTTAGAGAGGAATCCAGAGAACCAAGCTTGAGACGTGATTCTTCATGTAGAGATTCTGGAATAAGTTCTATAAGAGAAAATACATTTCTAGAATACCCTAGAAGAGAAAGCTCATTATCCAGAAGTGATAGAGTATCTACAGTCAACGTTCTAGATTCAGTGGCAGAATTGCGGAATAAATATTCACCAGCTAATTATGTGCCTGCCTGCTTAAGGAAAAATGAAAATATTTCTAGATCCAAGTCTATTAATGATATAGGTATGGTGATTGTTCATTTGTTTAACTTATTTTGTATTACTAATATTACATTAGAACAACTATCCCAGTTGGCCCATTGTGCTAACCTTTCCTTGAAGACAGAATAACAAACAAGACCTTATAACTTGATAATCATTTTTGTTTGCATCATTCTTTTTGAAAGCTCTGCAATTAAGTATTCTTAAACTTGACAAGTTTACAAATGGCAAGTGACTTTTTCATTTCCTTCTTAGGTTGACTGCACTGTCTTAAAATTATTTAAATTTGGGCATTCGGTCTCGGTTCTCAGCTGAAAACAGGCACATTTTATATTCCCACTTTTATTATTTTGCAATTTCTTAAAATTTATTTTGGTCTAATAAAATAATAATTTCTGTAGCCATTGAATATAAGTGGTATCTGGTTCTATTGCCATAGAAATCTTCTGTTGATTTGCTCTTTAAGATAACCTGCACTAGCATAGTATTTTGAGTAGCACAAAAGCTTAATAATAAGTGGGAATGTTGTTCCTCAGCTTCTGAAGTACTTGGACAAAAACATCATCATTATTGTGTTACCCACATGTGGAGAGCAATTGAGCTTCATGGAATCTTGAGTCGTTGCATTCTATATATCGAAGATAGGGGCATGAGAGACTTCTGATCAAGCTTTCTGTCTTTAGGATGCCACAGGGTCTATGCTAGTGGTGGGATAGTTTCCTCATATGTTGTAGTTGATGGATGTGCTTCTGATTCATTCACCATCAGTGCCAGTGTTCCACAGAAGCCTGTCCTTTCTCCAACACTCTTCTTGCTCTACATCATCATCATCTCTATTCTATCATGGTTGATGTTCAACTGAGCTCTCTCACATAACAATACCAAGAGTTGGCAGTACAGCAAAGACTAGAGGGGCAAAATGGGCGCATCCTCACCAGGTCCAAATTGCAACACCTCGAACAAACCTCTTCCAAAAGTCGTTTTCTTGGAGAACCTCGGTGCTGTGGAATCAGTTACCAGGGAGTTTATTCCCTGAAGGTTATGATCTATAGCATTTCAAGATTGATGTGATTAGATATTAATCCTCTTTTTTACAATCTACAGCATTTTCCAGGTCAATGTGGATAGCCATTTATCCTCTTGCAGTGCTTCTGGAGTGTGATAGGCTTTCTGCCTTTGTGAAAGGCGAACAAAACATTCTCTGGCAAAAAATGGCAGTTACAGGAAAATGATTTAAGGGGAATAGGCACATCACTCTCGCAAACACTTACCAGCTTTAAAAATTGATATGAAAAATCGAATACAATTCTGAATTCCGAGAATAGGATTATATTGCCAATATACAAATTCACGGGATGAAAGAGCCTTCGTTCCAGAGATTTTCGAGACTGACCTTCGGTAGAAAAAACACGTGGAAAACAATGACACTGAATTAATAAGATCTGTTTCAAAATTTTGTTAGGCTGTTAGAGCCTGTAAAATTAGCTGTTGAAGCCTTATGTAGACGTGATGCAAAATTTGCTCATTTGATATAGTACTGAAGTTCATGCTGTATGAAATTAAAAAAAAAGAGAAATCTATCTCAGCCGCTCTTGTGACGAAGCCTCAGGAATCAATACAACAATGTCGCACAATTATGTCTGATATTTTTGCTATATTCAAAACCCTAAGGATGCAGGAACATATAAACTGTTTAATATTCTCCAAAATCCCGTTGTACGGAAAGCAATCCAACAACTGATTGCGAGATTAACTAGTGCAGCTGAAGAAAGACCTTAAGTTGAAGATGAGGACGATAGTATATTTAATAACATCAGAAAGAGTTGATTCAGCCAATGAAGGTAATCAATCGATTCAAGATAGATTGCAAGATGTACTGAAGTATGGAGCCATTGTCATTAAAAATGGAATTCCAAAAATGAACAAAATGCTTCTATACCAATATTATCGGTGATAAAGAAGCAGATTGTTGTTTTTCAAACAGCGGGATCTGGGGATTTTACCAACAATTGACATTTGATTTTTCAATCAGTATTACACCAATGAATAAAGAGGCCGAGAGGACATTTTCTGCTGATTGTGGTGCGTTTTGTATCAAAGCAGGTCGCGTCGTTGTGACAAAGTGTTCGATGAACACCTATTTATTCACTATTATTTTTTATATCGGAATTAAATTTTAGTATTTCTTATGATACGAAATAGAACTCGTATTGACAAAGAAATGCGTTCAGCCGCCTTTCCAAAGTTTTCTGAAGAAAGTAGGAGCCTTACCGGAAACCCCTGTAATTGGAAGCATTCAAAATCTGGGGCTACCGGTAAATGCTGCGAGTGCCCTACGTGCACTATTCCACCAAATAACGCTATATACGACAGAGACTGAGGAAATATTGAGAAATCTTTAACACGATTAAATTTAGTAAAACGGCATATTTTGGACATATCGTGCGTAATGCGTAAAGTACAGTGTATTGCAGATAATCTTGCAAGGCAAAATCTACAGCAGGCAAATCTTAGAAAATGGACATGCTGAATACCAACCGAACTGTTCAGAACAGTAGTGAACAAATAAAAAGTACAGGGGGCTGATGTGATAGCCAACAACGATAGGCATTAAAAGAGGAAGTTATCTTTCAAAAAAGTTGTTCTTTAGGTTTATTCATGGTACTACTTGTGCAAACTAAATAATTTGTTGTTGGGAATAATGTGTTCCAATAAATTTATGTCATCTAGATCAATCTCAGGATTACATTTTCAATCTCGAAATCCCGATAATCGATTTTTGGGGCGTGATTTTCTTCCCGTTTTACACAAACATTTGTAAACCCGTAAGATTTGTTCTCGGTGTATTCCCTACAATTTGACTCCAGCTCAGAAAGAAGACCGTGTGAGATCGTATAATTTGATGTACATCATCAATGGTCAGCTTGGATCTTTGAGCACTAGAGAATGGTACGCTGCAGGTTCACAAAAAAGTTCGCTAAAAAAGTACAAGATGAAGGTCCATCTCACACTGCTGCTTGGGCAAAGTGTTGGAATGTCCAAAACATTAATAATGAGCCAGTCGCCAAGTAGTCTAAACCTAACATCTAATGACGACTTATTTCCACGGGTAAAGGATAAATTATGGTGATTGAAACTTACATTGACCAAAGAAGCGGTTGATGCTTGAAAATGAAATAAACTATGGTCATAAAATGGGAGAAACTGTTTTCAAGAATGGTTCTCACAGATGCTAAAATTCATTGACTGTGGAGGAAAATTATATTGTAATAAAATGTGCTTTAGTTTACTAGCCTCAGCAGAAACAGGTCAGCCCTCGTATTAGTATAAAATATCATGATCCATCTCTTCACTTGATATTTACATGATTTTTCATGTTGCGAGTTCAGCTTCCAAGAATACTAAGTAGATCCCAGCATTGACTACTTTGGGTATAATCTTTTCACTCTAAGAAGTTAGACTTTTTGGAATGCTCAAACAATTTTATGTAGAAAAAGCAAAAATTATTTTTATGCACTTTATGCAGTGTAGAATTTAAGTAGTGTGAAATGACAATAACTAGTTGTTGCTGCAAAAATTAGGCGCAAAACATATTGGGCACGAGTCAGAACGGAAGTACGGCGTATGTAATGCCTTGTATATTTATATAAAAACACATATTGTGTGCGCGTGCAAGACGTAACACTCGGAATCCATCGTTCAGCCATCTCTGTTCATTTTGAGAAAAAAATCATCTACGCTTTAGGAAATTCTACACCATATAATTAAAAGTGAGCCTTATCTGTCAACAAACTACAAGTTCGTCCTCCGAAATTTCAACATTCATCCAGTGAATTGTTTACGTTGATATGATGGAAGGGGCGTTATCTTAAGTTTGTAAGAGTGAAACAGATATTTCGCATATTACTTCAGGATTGTGGGTAGACTTCGACCAGCAATTCTAGTACTTGAGAGCGGATTTCTGGATGACAGGCTTTGACGCGATAATTTTCTGTTGTGACTACCGTCCGTGGAAGGCCAGTATTTTTGTTCACTTTCACCATGAATATGAAAAACGAGAAGTAAACATTAGAAGTAACCACAGAAGGAGCGCCAAGTGGCCAGTTCTCCGATTCTCCATTACAAAAAAATTAATTATATGTCTATCAGCCTGTATGTTGAAACCACGTATGAGACATTCCCCGCAAATTATACTAGCTTTTCATAAAAAAAATCCAAATCTATATACTTGTTTATTGGCGATACATCTGTAATATTCCATCATCACGTAAACGCCTTTTTATTCTGTTGTGTGAGACTCCTGCAATTCAGTAAGCCCCCTTTCCGCTGGCATGTATTCCACTATGGCGGTCCTTATTGCATTTCCGATGCATACTGTTGATGGAATTCTAATACTATCCACAATTATGGTATTTTCTCATCTGACTAACTTGAAACAACCAATTGCTTATGCAGTACATGCATAGAACAGATTGAGTGTTTCAACATTCCTGGCAAGACATTATGACCGATTTCAATGACTATGCTAATTTTGTCCTCTTGAAGAAGAGCACTTTTTATTTAAACCTATTCAAAATATATCTTACTTTGCATTACTCTCATTTTGTAATATCAAAAATAAAATCGCTTGTAATCTGTCTCTTCATTTACGAGTGTTTGATGGCCTTTTTGTAACTAACTAAGAATCTGATTTCAAATTGACAATTGGAAAACTACACCGCCAACTTGCATACGTATTACTGAGAAAGAGCATATGTACTGGGGACGTTTTGGTCACTGATAACGTATCTAAATAATTATCATATCTTACGCAGATAGAATTGTGTGTTAGTTTCATATTCATTATTGTAACTATTTAATTTAAGAAACCTGGATAGTCATTGTATACAGTCAATTTGGTAGTCTGACGATGCTTTAAAAATTAAAGCGAAACCAGTCACATACTTGAGAGTTATTAATGCACTCTGCTGTAATAATCATACATTTTCATGTAAATGATGAAAAAGTTCCGGGAGAGGTTCGCCAAATAAGAACATTAGGTAACATGCTTGTGCAGGATGTTTTCTATTCAGGCGATATAGCAGTGAACGGAGTCCTTTTATTCTTATTCGCACTATATATTCATCAATCATTATATCCTGGATACTTTACGAGCATAACAATCTCGTAACTTGCGCCACGTAGAAAAATGTAATGAATTTGGATATGTAAATGGTTGTGTTCCCATGGCAGCGACAGTTAGTATGCCTACATTTTTGAATTAACTATTTAAAAATTTTCGGCAAGTTACTAAACTAACAATCTTTCATTTGTATTTATTGCTGTTGTCAGTAGTATTATTGGTAGAAATTAAATTTAAATCATACTGGCTAATCAGCTATTCAACGTCAAAAAAGATTTCCTGATGTTCATGACCATAGAGAATGGTCTAACGTTTTCACATTAAGGAGATACAGCAGTGATCCAATATATTAAATGTATTAATAAGTATATTTCGTAAGTAAATAACTACGAAATCATATTTAATGATTGCTTTTTTACCATTATTAACCTTACAGAGAGAAGCAATTCATTGATCTGCTGTCAAAATTACTGTTACTCGCTACACAACTTGTAGGATTTACCATAATCTGTTAGTGTATCTGTTATTTGAATATTTCAATTAATAAGCAAATTAATTACCGTTTCTGTTTTTTGGTGATATTCACGTAGGGCGAAAATGTGTATGTGCTTGCTCCACAGAACATATTACATCGCATCAAGTGTTACTAATATAAAATAATAATACTAAAATGAATCTATTAAACACATAGTAGGTAACGATAGACGTTTACACTGCCGCTATTCTATATTTTTTATTTGTCGCACGATTTTTTCCTTAAAATTGTATTTTTGTTGTAGGTTTGCCTCCCATAGAGGCTAAAACGTCTAAAAGAAAGGTAACTGATCGAACTGACGGTGTTTGTACTAACAGTGTGTATTCTAACAGTACTAATATAACAGACAACTCAAGTGAAGAAGATGACAATGGAAACAGGGCCTCCGTAGCAGATCTTTGCAAAAAGTTTGACGAAAAGCCGATCAAATTGAAAAACGGAACATCATATCTCTCAAACAAGACAGAGAGCAAGCAAAAACAGCATGAAACACCAGATACAAATAGTAAAATCACTAATGGAAAAACTAAGACAAATAGTGTGAAAAAATCAAGTAATGGTTTGTCAGCTGTTAAAAAGAGTGACATTCCGTCAGTAGAAAAATGCCAAAATAACAGTGATATCTTACAGTCAAACTCTAAATTGGACGTGAAAGATGAGGACAATATAAAAAATGGGCCAGAAGTCGATAGGAATGATTTAAGTGACGAAATTACAGTATCTGATAATACTCCATCTAGAAGCAATTCCAGAGTAAATAACTTTGCTTCTTATATTCCATCAAAGGATTTTCAGAAGGGTGATGAAACATCTGGAGAGCCGGATATAACAGATGATTCCAAAAATTATATGGATAACAAGGAAAGTTATGTGGAGAAGATTTTACAGAAAAATGTGAGTAAATCAATACGTTTGTATTTGTGATTGTTACCATGATTCTGTGTCACAGGACTTTCAGCACAATATTATAATATTTTTAGACCTGAGAAGAAAATAATTTTTGGTTCTACTATCGATACTGAGCCATAATTTTTGAATTAAATTTTTAGAACTTACAAAATTATGTGAGTGCCCTATACAATTGAATGTAACTTAACAATACTAACATATTTTTATAAAGATTATCATTGAGCATATGTGTAACTTTCGTACTCGGCATATACTATTAGACATTTTCTTCATAAATTTTATTTTTTGTATTAGCTTTGTTAACATGTCAACAATTTATGAACAAGCATCTGTCTCATTTGCGTCAAAATTTCAACAACAAAAAATGTCAAGTAGTGTCCACAAGTCAAGCCTTGGGAATCAAATTGCGAGAAAATATATTTTGGTATGGAATTAGATTTTATATGTATGGAATAGCTTTTCTTCTAATTATATTTCAATGTAACAATGGAAAGTAGTCCATATATCCTTGTTTACTTGGCGCACGTTTATATATAGCCGATATGCGTGGAGGTGTCTATTTTTAGTACTATTTTTCGATGTCGCGAATGTGCTGATATTTTATCGATTTCACGCTCTTGATACAGGGATTCATCATGATTATATGTGTTGTAGAGTTTGCAAAAATGCTGTAGGATTGACTTGCTGTAAAATATCCAATGTTTGGGATCGAATTACTTTCAACTAAAATTATATATAGAGATGTACGTGCGCACGCCCTTTGATTACTTGATCGTGTTCATTTCGGGTCTTTTCTTTATGTTTGGCTTATACAGTTTTTGTATTGGCTTCCTTGATACTATTTTTGTGGATTTTTATTTGGAGAAATGGGTATGTTTAGCATTTGTTGCTGCTCAAATCACGATTATTACGAAAACAACAGACATAATTTTCATCTGAAAACAAAACTGTATAACAAATAGCGATCTGAGGGAGACCTTCATCAAAATTCGAGTGGCGTTTTCCTACATTTTGAATTTATGTATAGGGTGACTGGTTAAACATCACGATTCCTTTCAGAGAGTGTGGAAATAATAACAATTAAACTAAATTTACTCTACAAACATTTTTGAACAGAAACAGATTCGCTGTTTTAATAAAGTTATTTGTCTGAAATGCAAAATTTCTGTGATGAATCCTTATGCTACTTAACCTGCAAAATATCTATATTATTTTATCGAATTAAATGATACAAACATATATAATGACTAAAAATTTTCAATAAACAAAATGAAATGCTTTTTCAGTTTTGATAGAACCATATGGGTAATTAATTATATTTTCTACAGGCCACTAATTGAAACCACATATGATTAAAATTAAATTTTGAAATTTTAAAATTATGAATGTCAACTGGGTTTTCACTACACTATTAACTAACGTGTTCCGAATTTCATTTGTTGCGTGAAATATACGGGCTAGGAGTTCTTTGAACATGGCCGTCGGTACAAGCAATGCATTGTATATCGGTCTTCTTAGTGTGTCTAGGTGTAATAGTCCACGAATGTCAGGTACGAGCATCTTGCTAGCCATTCCAGTGGCGTATTTATGATTTCTGGGGCCCAGCGCTCGGTAATTTTTGGGGACACCCTAATTTTTATTTTGTTCTTTTCTCACCATCATTAATACCAATACAAATGCAAACAAAACTAAACATTTATTGTTATGCAATATGAAAAAAAAATAAAAGAAAATAAAAGGAACTAGTAACACTTTTCTATTTAACGATAGTATTTGAACAAATAAAATAGAATGGTTTCAAGTTAATGAAGAGAACTGATCGTATGGACGGAGATAATTATTAATAAGTGCCCATTTTCTTCAGCATGACGTATGCAGCAATTAATTGGATATACAGTTATGTGATCGATGGATTGACATGGTCCATTTCATGGAGGGCAAAATGCCGAGATCTAACGCCTATGGAATAATATGTCTGGGAAAACTTGTAGATTCTGATATAATATACATCACCTTTACCGATCACTGTAGAACTCCGTGAAAGCAAAATAAACGTGAAAAATGAATTTCTGATTAGGTTAACAAATAGTGTAGTGAATAGCCAGTTGGGGGAAAATGGGCACCAGTGTTAGAAATAGGTGCTCACATATTGAAGAACTGTTTACGATTAAAATACTAAGTTCCTCTATCAAAAGTGGGCAATTTTAACATTAATTTTCTGATTACATCTAAACCTCACCAGTTTTAACACGTAATGGCTCATACGTGTTTATATGTTGCAATTTCATATGACTAGAGTGAAAAAATTGATATCAAAAATATTAGTTAGTAACACTACAGTGCTGATAATTTTTGGAGAATAAATCTACAGTAACAATTATGAAAATAATGAACAGAATAAGGAAAATGATGGAATAGTGGTCAAGAACCGAGATTTGAATAGTATAAGAATGTTTCAATGGGCGAGTCATGAATATTTAAGATTATAGGCCAAAATAAATTTCTTATTTAAAAAAATGAATGTAAAAGTTGCAGATAATAGGAAACTCATATTTTAACTATTTTTCACAGTGAAGGATTATATTACAATAAATTTGATATCTTGCATTAATTTATATTGATTACAAAAACATTAAGCAAATTATAATATTTATTGAATATCATTTTGATTGTAGATGCTTTTACTTCAACTATTTCATCATTCAGAATAAAAAATTGTGTATTAGAACACAAAGTTTCACATATGTTGAATATAATCACATATATTGAATCCTTGTTTGTACACCTTTTTTATCATCTAGTTTCAAAAAAAAGTTTTGATTTTTTTCTAAAATTCATCTTGGACCAGAAGTTTCAAGAATGAAAATCTAATCCGAGAATTGTCAGTAACCAGATTATCATTAATATCTTTACAATTAGAATTGATTCTTTTCTTCAAAATAAATAGTATAGTATAATCCAAATAAAAAAAATTTGCTTCAAAATATCAAGGCTTACTCGCTCAAAAAATATATTACTATAAAATTTTGTCAGATTCGTTTTTGTTTTATCTCGATGAACTTGTAGATATAATGCATATGGTTCCAAACTTGTAAATCAATTACCTATAACTTGTATGTTCAATTTTTTCAATAGGAAGTACTGGTTACGCTTTATATCTTATCAAAGTAATCTCCACTCAAAACACCATTCATGTACCCCCATCCCATCTTTTTTTTTTATTATCATTTTTGCTAACTGTACTGTAATGAGATAACGTGCACTATAATTTTCCAGAAACTATCGATTTCCGACATAAATATTTGAGTCCAGTGAAGGAATCAATGGGACAGTTTATAAATACTATGGTTTGAAAATATAGAACCTAGGTGTTATTCGATAAAGAATACAATAGACAATATGTTAAAAATATACTCTGTAACAATCACCATACAAGTTAGATTCTCACATTAAGGAATTTTTACAAAAAGGCTAAAATGACTAAACTATCCTTACATTCGATGGTCAACATGATGCTGAGTAATAAGATCGTCTATGTTTATCAATTATTCTCAAATCATAATCTTTATTACACACATGAGTAGTAATTATCAGGGAACGAATGAACGGTGAAGTGAAATATTGGGCATGTCTTTGATGAAGGAAATAGCAGAGGAACAGGAAACAACGCCATATTTCATTTTGGTTATCGCATGACTTCTGATTTTTTATATTTTCCCATCATGACTTATGTGCCACAACTGATAGCTATAGCCGACCTCCATGATCATGTTTGTTATTCCCTGTAAACACGCTCCTGATCGAAGCCACAAATTTATATAATATATAATAGATATGCCTCTTAATCGATCATTCTTGATTTTCATCGGTATTTTGAGATTAACACTTTTGCCTTCACTTTGTAGGACCTATCTGCCACATCGCCTAAGCTACAGCGTTCTGCCATCTCGCCTTCCAACTCCGTAGGTAGCAGCCTCAATTCTAATTCGCTCTCCCGCCGTTCCACCAGCAGGCCTGAAACTAACCATCACGTCCGAGATTACTCGGACGATGAGAGTAGCAGCGGAGAGAGAACAAGCAATTACAGTCAAAGGTAGATTATATATATTATTAACGACCAAATACATTCAAGTTAGCAGTATGAGAGCTTTGAAAGATTAGCAAACACACCTACAAGTATGGTTAAAACTATATTGGAGAGAGCACTCTGGCCTGCCATTTAAAACAGAATATTATCAGCTAGTTCAGATAATAAGTTTTTGAATATAGACAAATACAGCTTCCAAACAACGACGACGATTCTAGGTAAGGTTAGCCACGTCATCTTTCTTAACAATTGAAAATAGTCAAATACCTGATAAAAGGGCAGTCTCAATGACAGTTGGAGCCAGTAGCGCCGTTAAGGTAGGGCGCAATTAGGCTACCGCTCAAGACAACAGACAAAGCTTTTTTCTCCTCCAAAAATGTTTTAGGAATATTTATGATGTTATAATCAAAGTTCGCCAAGAACCATGCCGCGTTAAAACCTCCATTAATTTGATCAGGTAAATCTCTGATCACTTTACTGTCATAAAAAACCATTAATTTGTAAATCGTTCTCTGATGAATTTGTGTCGACTTTGTTAATATTTATTTTTTTAGCACCATTCGATCTACCACCGCCTCTGTGAAAACTCTTGGTCTGAATGGATTAAAGAACATTGGCAACACCTGTTTCATGAACAGCGTCATACAATGTCTCTCAAACACAAAATGGTTATTAGAATATCTTAGAAAGGATGGACACTTGAGAGATATCAACACAAGCATTTCTAGTATGAAAGGTGCATTAATAAAAGGTATGCTAGAATATTTTTAAACAGAGTAAATGCTCAACCTAGTGATATTTATTGAATATTTTATGAGGTTGGTTTACCGACCACAGAAGACAAATTTCAATTAATTTCCTATCCAATCGAACTATCACAAAAGGTAAATACAGAATTCAATCAAGCAATCTTTCCAATTGATCATCTAGAGCGACCAGTTACGTCAACTATAGGGAAAGGTATTCGCAAAAATTACTGGAAGCATTGAAACCACATTACGATATCGTTGAAGTGTGTACTTCAAGCACTAATTGTTTTTCCAAAACTTAATGTAGTCTCCTTTGTCCATTGAACTTGGATCAAATATTTGGAGAAAGGTTTTTTATATGGCACTTTAAGTATTGACAAAACGTTAATGACTCAAACACATCACTCATATGGTGAAAGTAAGAATAAAGTTGTTTTAAATGTCATTACCGAACGTTCGAAGCATTTTGATATTCGAGATACATTCACAGATACATTTAGGCCTGGTTAAAAAAATTAAATGATAAGTTTGATGTAGATAGAAAGTTGTGTAATTATTACACCGTTTTTATTTTGATAAGGAGCTGCCGAAGAAACTGAAACATTAGTAAAACTATATAGTCAATCACTATAATGTTAATTAGCAGCCAGTTCAGAGGTTGAATTAATTTTGTTTTTTTTTGTTGAATTTGTTGACCTTAGATTTTACAAAAAATGACTAAAGATTTATATATACAAGAATCTAGTGTGGCATAAAATTCTAACAGGTTGTCACTTTCACCTAGCATATTTCGGCATGAATATTTATAATTAAATTGATTAATTTCATCATACTCATCGTAATGCCTAAAGCTTGCTACATGCTGTCTGTTTCAGTTTCAGATCAAATCTTTCGTATAAAGAAACGCAACATGCTCAATTATTGTTGATTTTTAGCGTTCGCCGAAGTAATAAAGGAACTTTGGTCGGAGGATTCCTCAGATCGTGTTGTGAATACGGTATCACTCAAGAGCCAGATCCAACGATTTGCGCCACGTTTCATTGGGTATGCCCAACAAGATGCCCAGGAGTTTCTTCGATACTTGCTAGAGGGTCTCCACGAGGATGTTAACAGAGTTACAGAAAAACCAAAGCCTATATTAACAGAAATTGATGACACCTTAAGGTACCTACACAATTTGTTTTTACTTGCGGATTCTGTGATTAAATGAGGATGGTAATTTTTACAATTCTGGAAAATGCTTGTGCAATCTATCGTATGTATGAATGCAAATCAAGGAACGATTTTTGTTTATTTGAAAAAACTGGTGGCTTTGTTATATGTGCCAAAGTCGAATCCCAGAACTAGATTATTACATTTTTTAAAGCATAAAATACGCTCAATGAATCCATACTTATCCATACAATACACTAAATTGGTAATCATAATTAATACAAACTAAAAGATGGTGTTATAAAAGTAATATCCATTTGTGTGAGGTACAAAAACGGGTAATTCATTGTACTTTATCTTTTATCTGACCAATAATCGAGATCATATATGATTATATATTTGACAAACGCTGTAGAGGGTAGTATTTCCTTGAAACCTATTTAGTTTTAATTATTGGTCAGATCAAGAGCGATGAATCAGGGAGACAAATACAGAATAAATTTGAAAAGTTACAAAAACAGGTAATATTGTAATGAAAAACTTTCCGATACACATATTTTTAATCCAGCTCCTGCATAGGTAGATTGTGCAGTAGATGTCAAAGTGGTAATTTGTTTGAAGTCTAAAATATACTTATAATAATTCCCAAAATTATTCGCTGAAATCAAATAATGTTTTATTTCTTTTTCTGAATTATTCCGATGTATATTCTAGCTATGCGAAACTTTGCGGTATTGCTGTACAAAAGCTATATATGCTGTCTACCGCACAATTCTGCAACGCTGAACTTAACAGCTAGCATATTATTCATCATTCGGTGGCAATTTACTATGTGAAGCATTTGTTTAGCTTTACAATTAGAAAATGTCAAATCGTCACAATTGTGCAATAATTCGAAGAACTTTCATTATTTAGATGTTGCCTGTTTTTGTAACTTACATGTTTTATGAAATACCGTGCCTTTTTTATTTTGTCATAGCGGGAGCAAATATTTGCTATGTCAAAGGAAATTTTTGCGCGTATTTTATAGTATAAAAAGTTGTTGACTTGATCAAAATCAATTTCAATGGGCAAAATTGACTAGAGGCATGGGTCAGAACTGGAATAATGATAATCTATAATAAAGTTTTTTTAAATATATAGTACCATTTCGTGACCAATTAAAGTCCACTGAAGCCATTTTAAGAACATCTCTGAATTATTTTCAGTGACCACGAAAAAGCTCAAGAATCATGGAGGAGGTATCTACGACTGGACAATTCGAAAATAGTTGATCATTTTGTTGGACAATTGAAATCCACACTGAAATGTACCTTTTGTGGCCACAGTTCAGTTACATTCGATCCATTCTGGGATCTTTCGCTCCCAATACCCCAAAGGACTGGCCTCTTAAGGCTATCACAGTGTTTAGATTCATTTACTAGAGAAGAAACACTGGATGGTGATGAAAAACCCGTAAGTTTTCGATTGTATTCATATTAAGATATTATGAATACATTTAATTTGGAAATTTACCCAGTAAAAATATCACACCAAGTAGCTTGACTCTACTTCTCATGCAGTGGTATCAGTTTATGAATAACGATTTGGATAGAATTTTGCAACTGCTCATGTAGTATTTAAAAACATTGGAAATATTGGATAACTTTGTAAGTTTAGTTTATAGTCCACAGCTATTGAAAATAATTCCATCATTTCTGTATTTTGGAGGTAAATATGTAAAGTTAGCCTATGTTAGTGAATTAGAATAAGGTTTCAAATACACATAGAATTTGTTACAAAATGTTTGTTACTTTTTTTTTGGTAACACATACGTGGAAAAATTAAATTGTTGAAGTACTTACAAATTACGTTGGCGACATGTGGTTCCCTAATGTGTGTGATGGTTATCAGATGGTACTTTATGACATTTAGAGTAAAAAATTAGATTCAAGAAAAAACCTTATCAATTCAATACAGGATTTATATTTTCAAGATCGTATCATTATTTAAACTTACATGTACAATGAAAAGCGGATATGTTCCATTTTATTCTATTTCGGTCACATTATCCTCCAATAACTAGTAATTTTCAATTTATATTGTGCATGAGACTCAGAAATGGCATGACAGTAAAGCACATAAATATGAAAAAAACGCTTGATTTTGATAAAAAAATAAGTTTTCTATCTTTGCAAATTTTGTGATTAATGCGTCATTTCCGAGTGATTTTCTGACAAAAAGGGTGCATCAAGTAAAACAAGTTCTGTAAACCAAAATGTCCTACTTGATCAAACAACGAACTAGATTCTTTCCGATTTTTTTTAGTCCATGAGGTACCAAATTTGAAAAATGTGATTTCCTTGGATAGAATGCACTAATTGAAAGGATCATCCGAATTGAATTATATTTTTGGATGAGCTTCATTATCTCGCATAATAATACCAAGAGTCGTCAGTACAATATACACTACAACGGCCTCGCCAGGTCGAACCTCCAATATCTCGAATAATCCACTTCCAAAACTCATTATTTTGGAGAGCCTCAGCGTAGTGGGTAGTTTATTTCCCGGTAGTTATTGTCTATATTCTACAAAATTTCTGATTTTAAAGTTGGGTCCACCCTAAATTATTGCAAATTGATTAGCGCCAAATTTGTCCATAAATCAAGTCATTGCCCCTAATTTTGGCTTGATGCATGCGTAGTTTTAAACAAGAAAAAGTATCAACTAGACAGTTGTTAATGAACTTCTAGATATATTTACAACCTTATCCTGATGCAATAACATTTATTCATAGGTTATTTTGCATCTGGAGATGGGACTATGTACTTTGCTAATATTTGCTGAAGTAGCCGGGAAGCTAATGAAGTTTTAATTTATATTGTTTCAGTAATCTGCTAGAGTGAACAGGGTGAATCATCATTATATCTTTATCTATTCAAAACGTCTTATTATCGATTTAATAGCATTTGTATAAATACATACCTAACCTCATCTTTTTTTCAGACCTGTTCAAAATGTAAGGAAAGGAGAAAATGTACCAAATCATTCTCAATCCACAAGTTTCCAAAGATATTAGTGATACGTATCCTTTGAGTATTGTTATTGATATCCTCATGTTGAACTCTTTGAGTGAAATTATTATTGTAAACCACCCAGCAAGGGTTGAAACAAAACCTTAAAACTATCAGGATAATATAATATCACCTGAATAATAGTCTCTAACAGGACACATATTTGATTACTTTATATAAAGATATTACATGTTGCATCCTTGGATCTGAAGATAATTTTTCACTGAATATGTCGAGAAAAAGAATATTCATTGCATGTATCAATATAGAGATTTTTCTCGTCTTGTGCTTACACCGTTGCCATGCCCTGCTCGTACCATTGCGGATTCAGCGAGAATATTTTTCTGGTGCCTGCTCTGTGCTTGATACTTGACACCAGCACTTCTTGGTGCATACGTGGTTGCATCCCATATGCTTTGCAATACAGCAGCGGATGCACGGCGTTCTTATCTTAGCCCTTCCCGATTTATGCATAATAAACGATTAAGAACTCAAGTGCATTCGTGAAGACAAATTTGTAAACATAAATAAGGTATATGGAACAATCGGAACGGTCATCAAACTGGTATGCTCCATATATCGTTACATACGGGGATGGAACGCCGTTGATCCCTTGCAGTGAATCTAAAACCTCAAGGATTCCTGTTATATTGAAAGTTCATCGTAATAGAATCATTAAACCCGTAAAAATAACCAGAATTTCGGACCAGTTCATGATTTCAAATAGGGGGAACTATAGAAAGAAGTTTGGAAACCACTGAGTTAATGGGTGCGTTCAAGCAGTCCTCGTTTCATTTGTTTCAATTATTAGCCAACGCAAGTATGGGATGAATTATAGAGACAACCACAGATTAAGTTTGAGAAATTACGCTATTACATCCTGTTTGTTTTTTTTACAATAAACTGAGCAACGGCTTATTTCTTCACTTGGAAAACAAAGCTAATCATGTAGATTGAAGATGCTCTTACTTGGTGAAACTTCCATCATGCTGATAAAAAGATTGTGTACTTAACACAGTTTCACAAATTAAACTTTCTTTCAGTGACGATGATTTAAATATAAATCCAAGAGCGTCACTGAAATATATTTATCTGAACTAATACCTTTTCCAGCAATCAGCGCTATATTTAGCTATCAAACAGCTAGTTTTCACCTACTGCTAGAAGCATTCACGCAAGGGGAAGGATGTCTTCTCAGATTTGCATACTACATTATTGTTCCTTAATGTTCCATTCAGATTTAAAACGTTTCTCCCCGTCGGAAAGGTTCAGGGGCAAGCTGAACGTTACTATCGACTTCCCGATAGAAGGCTTAGATATGAGCAACTATGCCTCCGACAACAACGCAACTCAATGCCGCTATAACCTATACGCAATCTCTAACCACAGTGGAACTACTTATAGTGGACACTACACGGCCTACTGTAGACACCCATACACGGGCCACTGGCACGAATATAACGATTCACGGTAAGTAAAAAATATTGGGTTAGCAGAAGATGTGTTCTCTGTGAATTTTAACGACTTGCGGCCTAACTTTTGTAACTTCAAATGATGATGCGTGGTTGGAAATGAGAAAGCAAAATGATTGGAAGAATGGAACTGTAAAATTGCTGGGAAATGTATTTCTTCGATATTAAAGTTTCCGAAAAACCATTTTTTTTTTCACAATAAAAATAAAGCAAAAAAATATGCGTAACCGTTTTCGTTTTGATTCGGAACCATTTCGACTTGTACATCTCGACGAGTACTACGAATCGTAGAGACCTTTTTTTTTTAAATCGAATCGTTTTGCAGAAAATAATTTTCCAAGTTCCGAAACGATGATCATTTTTACAGCTCAAAACGCATTTTTCCCAGCATTTTCCGATATGCCGAATAAATTAACGTATTTAAAAAATTTTCTATTTGTTTCTGTTATTCTTAATGGATAGAATGGTGAATATTAATCCAGGTCGCTGGATTAATGGAGATATGCGTCAGGAACTGTATACATAATACGACTATTGAGTATCGCTGTTTATTGTTTATACGAAAAAAGCATCAATATAAGGATAGAACGAGCCAATTACTTACTTATGAATTAAAGAAACAACAGCAACAAAAGTTATTTTCAGTAGTTTTATAGGTTGATAGAGAAAAAAAAGTCACAAATTAACAAATCACAATTTGTTACACGATCCTGTATGTATGAAGTTTATATATTACCAAAGACGTCACAAAGCTCATAATCGTTCGGACTTTTTTATGTACTGGTCTGTCACTTACGAAATTGTCAAATATTCTAAAAATAAAACATACTATACGAAAAAGATACAGTAATATAGAGAAAGGCATCTACAGTCGTCGCCATTTTCTTTCATTTTGGCACATTCACCAATCAAAATGCCGGACGTTCATGACATCAGCGAATTCTGACTGTGATTACAACCACAACACGTTATAACATTCTGCCAGCTTATTGTCACTTACTTTGGACAACTTACAGCGATTGAAAGAGCTATACTTGTCTATTGTACTTACTTAAAAAAGATTTCATAAGACAAGCAAAAAAATCTCCAAACTTCATTTTGTGATAATTTTAGAGTGCAGTAAATAATTTTTTTGGGTGCCCAAGTTTTGGAATGGATTTGAACTCAATTTTTTGAGTCGACTTTTCCAACTATCCAAAACTAGTAGTATATTCACATTACAAATATCTTGTAGGGCACACATGACTTTCAAGTTTAGACTTTTCAACTAAGGTAGATAACAGCCAAAAAAATAAGAATTAACAGATACTTTACAGAAATAAACAATATTACAGCTTAATAGCAAAGTAGACTGCATTAATATTAAAATAGAAATCTACGATATTTTAGTTAATTTATTATACAAAATTATTTCGGCATAAAAATATTAACAATTTTCTCTAAAACTTATCAATATATTTCCTGATATCAAAAAGAAAATTATATGACTAATGTAGAAAAATATTCCACCACGTTCCATCTCAAGACCTTCTCCTTCCTGCTCTCAGGTTTTTTTTTTGGAAATCTAAAATAGGAATATAATGTTGAGAACATATTAACATTATGCTAATTGAAATAAACATATATACATAAGTATATCTTAACAACTTCTAACCTGAATAATTTAAGAATTTTTCAAGCTCTTATTAATTCTACTGAAGCTGTCTTTGTTCAAAATCTATGTAATCAGCCGTATTAAGTAAATATCCAGAAGAAAGTTGAGCAATATGTGAATTCAATTTTCAAGTAGAATAAGAATATTATTTGATTCTAATATTTATCATAAAACAATAAGAATACGATTTATCTGTACGCCTATTACTAACCACAAAGGAATATAACCTTAAATTCACTTACCCATGAAGCGATAAATGCGTATTCGGAGCTGATTTCTTGTAAAACTTGCACTGGCGATCCATATTTGAGTTACTAACACTGCTTTAGTATTTATTCAAAAACACACAATACTGAGGAATAGACAAACAAAATCATATCAAACTAGTCAACACTGGATCGCAAAATATGGATAGCAGTCCAAATCACCGATGTACGCTGGACTCGACAAACTTGAATCAGTGTCAGCAGTTATCAAAGTTTCTCTTCCGTATTTATCCATGCTTTCTATTCATAATTTTCGTTAAAAATGTGGGCGGCATTTGGCGACCACCGTGTGCATTATTTTGATCATGGATTGCTTTTAAATGTAAACAGTAGTGTCTTTCTCGGTTAATAGTCTAAGCTTTGAAGTCGCGAGTTGCTAGTTGTCATACTCGGCGAAAAAGTTGTAGCGCGCTCACAGCTCGTATGGATTCATATCATTTTTTTCTCTTTACCGAACAAAAAGAAAATATGCCAATTTG
Source organism: Bruchidius siliquastri (assembly GCA_949316355.1). Lineage (NCBI taxonomy): Eukaryota > Metazoa > Arthropoda > Insecta > Coleoptera > Chrysomelidae > Bruchidius > Bruchidius siliquastri. The sequence goes on along the minus strand of OX438532.1, from coordinate 23,761,254 downwards.
TTTAAATAACGGCTACCTCTAGTGCTTTATCTGTAATTACTCTAAATACTTTTTTAGTTGGTTATGACACATGTATTTGTTACGTGAGCTCGACTTTTAACGCTACTGAGTTATTTTGGAACGTCTGCTAAAATGTATACATTTTAGTAGTGTTTTCATGAGAAGCATTATTATCCGATGAAGTATTGAGCGCTATGTCTGATTTTATATAAGTTCTAGGTACACCCAAGCTAAAATAACTTAAGGATATACTGGAATAAGGCTCAAATCATGACTGCATCTTTTTTTCAGGGTATCTTCAATCTCTTCAAAATCTCTTGTCAGCGGTGAAGCATATGTCCTCTTTTATGAACAGGAAACTACAAAATCCCACTTATAAAAAATACATTATATCTTTTCTCAAAGATAGATTTATATTTGATTTAAATTATTTATAGTTTAACACAAATGCATATACAAGATCCTCTTAATATTTTTTTAAAATTGGATGTATTTTTACTCAATATATCAAAAATTTTGCCCTGCTACATTTCTTGAGTATTCTTGTGATTTGGAAAGGTTTGTCATTTACATTGTTATATTTATTTATTTTTAATTTATTGTCGAAGCTGTGTCATTTTTGCATAGGTAGGTAAAACCGAACTGATATTTATGCCCATCTAGTCCTTTTTTAAATAAGATCAAAGTAGTTGTAAAATAAAGCTCTCTCTAGACTTCATTTCAACTAAATCTGATGTTTAATAATTTTAAAATTATTTAATTATGTATATTATGCATGTACTTATCATCAAAACCTTTAATATTCTAGAAATACTGATTACCTGTGGAAAAATAACGCTCACTATATACTTTTTTTTTTGAATTATTGTAGATATTACATAGTATCTCCTACCTCGATGAAGTTACTTGCTTTTCAGTACACTAAGTAGAGGTTTATACAATTGTTACATAAATTAGACAAATCAAGCACTTGTCTTAAGAAAAGATGTCCATGAATTTAAAATGTTATGTAAAATACTTTAATAAGCTTTATATTATGGAAAAAATGTTTAAAGCGCTAACTTATAATAAATTGTTTGAAAAAAAATACTTGTTTCATTCAAGGTACGCTGATCAAATGCTAAAATAAACTGGTTATTTTTTTTGCACATAAAATGATCGTTGACTTAACACACAGTTTCAAAAATAAAACTCTCAGTGACATGATCCGATTTATATTTAAATCATTCCCCCTAACGTTACATTGGCATTGACGACAGAAGAACTCCCTAACCCATTCCCAGGGTTTGCTGGGAGACGTCGCTGGCTTTACCCACTACGTCGTCTATTGGGTAGCTGAGGAATCGCATATCTGCGACTTGTCCAGGTTGTTAAGAGTTGATTTTCATAGTGAAAAATTGATTTTTTGAACGTGTCTATGGTTGTTACCTATAACCGTGTAAGCCATTGATAAGACATCGCGTCGTCTAAAACTAAAATAAAAATATTTTTAGTGGGTATGAATGGGGTGTATGAATTTAATTCAATTTTGTTTTTTTCTCCATGGAATGAATCATTCATATATCAATTTGAGTAACGTAGTTTTAAATTTGTAGACAAGGTGGATTTATCAAAAGTTTGATTTCGGACTTCCATTGTCTATAAAATTTTGAGCATCACGACGTTTCGATTGATGTCTGAAGATAGCACATCAATCGAAACGTCGTGATACTCAAAATTTTATAGACAATGGAAGTCCGAAATCAAACTTTTGAGTAACGTAATCTTATAAAAACGTATTGCTAATTTGGTATCTATTCGTATACATTGCGTTGAAAAAATAATAGACCAATACATGATGTATTCCTATTTTAGTCTATTTTTTGCAGCAATTTCCGTTCTCTTCAGAAACAACCTGAACAAAATTTGAAATTACGTTTCGGCAGCGCTATCCAATGTTATGTAGAACATCAAAATTTATTTACGATCAGCAAAGCTCGCCTTTACAAAATAGTAATAATACCAGCTATCACTCGTGCATGTACGGCTTCGCATTTTCTCGCTAAGAGGCATATTGAATGTCTGCAGAACGTGACTGCGAACAATCTCATATGCCACATGGTAAAAATAAACCCTGTACAACTACAAACCGATGTATTATATATTTACGTATACGTGCAAATGAACAAAAACAAAATATAAATATAATGCACAGACGCTCAACAGATAACAATCAGCACATTACAAAAAGATCTAATTTCCCACTATATACCATGTCACAGTTCCCAAGAGCGGAGATTCATTGGGTTCTATGGATACTTTTGAACAAGTAAACAGAATGGAGAGTATGACAAGTTTTCAGAAAAATCTACCGAAAGAACGTTTGCCATAAATAAATAACACGATTATAGGAAAATATATGTAAATTTCATCACAAGTACGCATATGCGTATATCTAGTTATTCAATTAGTTCTTAAACGCACTGATAAACAATAAATGTTCATTTTGGATTTTTTTTGTTCAGCCTACTGGTCGATTCTACTTATCGGTTGTAGATTATTCAACTTTCTTGACATACACGTTGACGTTCCGATTCAATTGTGCATCCTTCAAAGGTGTTCAAAGCAATATCATATCTGCAGTACTCCAAAAATATTTACAATTAGGTACAAATATTGAATGAAAAACCCGGTTTCGGAAAAATGATTCTTAATATGAAGCCATGGACAAGACAAGTATATAAAAAATAAACAATCTAACATCTCTCAAATACTTTATACAAGTTGGGCAGGTTGGCTATTTCCAAAATTGCTGCATTGTCGATAAAGCTTTTCGGAGGTATGAAACACTGTTTAATGGAAGGGTATATTACATGTTCAGTGACCCATTCCCAGCCTTTTTCATACTGATTTGTTTCTTTAGGAACATTTGCGAAAAATGCTGCTAATTCTCTTGAAAAAGTTCTAAAACATTCTTTTTCCGTGCTCCAATCGACTTCCGAGGCAAGCCTCGTAACAAAATACGGTAACTCTCTAGAATCTGGCAAATAATCATCTGAAAATGAAAATATTTACTATTATTATTTTATCCAACAGATCGTCATTTGTTAACCTGATCGGTTATTTACACCACTAATACACAATTATTAATATAGATCAGTGTACATGAAATCCACATCTATATTTATTTGCATTGCAAAATACCTAGGGTTAATTAACCCGTTAAAATTATTTATTTTCCAGTAGAGAAAAACTGGTGTTAGAAAATGAATTTTGTGCATCTTTAAAAATGTTACATTTTTTTTAAAAATAAGGTATGAGAATTTCCATAATCTGAAACCATAGTTGACAAAAGCTTATACAGTAGCAGGGTCTCGAAAATATTTCACAGCTTCAACACAAAAACAGGTACAGGTAGTTACTATGCATTTTGGTGTTTCTCACCAATGATAATTGAAAAATCAAGATAAACAGTATATCATCCGTTGGAGTAAAACTCATATCTAATATCTGATTTATATCTCATTATGAAAAGAATAACGGCCTCATATGAAATTAAAGGCTCTGAAAGTAGTTATTTCGTCCATCGCATGTGGTTAAGACTAGCGGCCAGTGGAAATATGAGACAAACACAGGATAAGTTTCTGAAGGTAAATATAGGATTACTAATCAACTGTGGGATATAGAACGAGTATAATGCAATTGCTACGGCTGCAATTTATGACACCCTTTATCCCTTCATAATCACGGAAATCGCTCGGAGTGGCAAAACAGAAAGAATAGAACAGACCATTTGTAGGCCTCATGAAAAATGTAATTGCTTATTATACATATTCTTTGTATTTACGCTTTTTGGAACTACCTTGAATTACATCTTTAAATTCTCTCAGTTTATATTTGACTATAATGCAAATGTAACATCTTTTATGAAGTTCGTATATCATGATAAAACTATATGACGTATCACAGGGACAATTTCCTTTGTAATCTAAAAATTTTGAATAGATGTGTTTTTGATGATCAATCTATTTCAACAGTTTTGTCCTATTGATATTAACAGAGAGAAAGAGGAGTTATTACCTAGTCGAACATGGAAAAAGTTTCTACATTGTAAGTATTATCAGTTTCTACATTTAGATGATAATACCTACCTTGAGTGTAAGATGAAGCTTCACAAATAAAACTAAATGAGCAAGATATGAGGTTTAGTATGTTGATCATTATTCACAACAGCTGCCACCGTGAACATAAAACTGAACCAACCTCTCCCTAGCAATAGTCTATATCGAACCTGTATACTAATGTACGAGTGATTTCATTGCATATACGGTGTTAGGGGACTATACCTTTGCAGCAGTTGTATTTGCGTTAGGGTTAAGAAACTTAACCCGAACCCATGCTGTTAAGGCATCCTTAATTCATTCATAAAAAAAGATTTGAGGTCGACATGTTAACTATGTAAATGAACACTGATTTCCATTAATACAGTAATATTGTTTGGAATATTTATTTATAGAATATCTTGAAAAACAGCATATTAGACAATCTAAATTTACCAAGTAACCTGTGTGGAATTTACAGGTCAGTTATCCTAGCAATTTAAGTTTCATACTTCATCTCAAAACCATAACAGCTCCTCGAAATACTGTTAAGAACAGATACACTATTACTAGTATTAGAAAGTATACAATTCAGTGGCATATATGTGTATTATACAACCGAGCTACAAACTGGTCTGTATATATTTGAGTTATTAGACTCTGCAAGTTAACCATTTATTATATACCAACAAAATCAGACATATCTACTATCATTAAACTGACACATTTATAATGGAGCCTAATCATCAATTAGTTTACAATAATATGTTATGTTGATAGCTATCAGAGGCTATGCTAGGGGGAGGGGGCAGGGACGACCCTGTAAAACCAAAATTATTCATGACCCCATTAAAATAAGAAATAGCCACTTTACAAATTTGTGTACAAACCATCGTAGGTATTCTCAAAAAAATGTCTGGTCACTTCTTGGTCACCTCTGTAGCAAAAAGCTTGTATCACCACAGGTAACTATTTTAAAAAACCTTGGAAGTTACTCGATGTAGTAAAACACTACTGGACTTTCAGATGTGAAACGGTATATAAACAATGGAGGTGTTTCACAAATGGTGGTCACAATCTAGATGAAATACCTTCATTTTATGATAGAAGTTCTATTCCAAAATATAAATCTATTAGTCCATTCATTTATAACTTTTCTTGCTATGCATGGCATGGATGTATCTGCATAATATGATCAACCTCAGGCCTATGAGATCCACGTCGCTTTGCTAAGTAAGTATTCTATGCTATGGTGGCCGACCAAAGGAATATATTGAATAAATAAAATGTTTCTGTTTTGAACATCATAAAACGCACAATAACCTAATATCTCACATATGAATGTTTTTATGATTACATGCCTCAACGTCAAAAATTAAATTTCGATATACATACCAATCAAAATTGGAATACTATAAAGATTTCCTTCTGTATCGATACCCAAAGAAAAGTAGTCCTTTAGCATCGGCGATTTATCCACCAAAATTTCTGATACTTTTTCAGCCAATTCGGTTTTATCTCCATCTTCAGCAGTCCATCCACTTTCTGGTGTATCTAGGCATATCATTGCAAGTTCAAAAATAGACATTTTGTTATTAAATATATATGTGTTCAAATTCTGAAAATGGAATAAGATGTACTGGTATAACATTTCAGCCAGAATCTTTTTAGTATCGCAGAGAAATAATTTAGTAGAATACTGTATGAGAGCTTGTGACGGAGATATAGCTCCTACATAAACATGTTGAGCAAATGTTTCTCGAAGACCTTTGTGGCAATTATCTTCGATTTCTTTTCGTAGTTCGATAACGCTAATCAATTGCGTTTCAACCCTGAAATAAACAGAAATCACAGTATTGAAATTATTCATGGCTGAGCTATCAAGCACTGTTATATTGGCGAATCTTTCAAATTGGGAAATGCTAAGGGATAGAATATATAATATAATATATACCTCCCACCTGGTAGGGCACTGGAAATAGTCAATATTTTATACTTTTCACTTATCAGCTCTTTTGATCTATCTACTAGCGTTCTTTTTTTGCTCTTCAACTTCAAGTTTTTTATGGGTGGGGGATGCAAAGTTTAGATTTCCCTCTGGGCCTGATTTTTTTCTTGACGCTGTAATATTTGCCGCGCAATGTAACATTTGGAATTTATGAAATTTTGACATTAAAATGCAACAAGGACAGAAAAGCGTTGTAAAAAACGAAAGAATAAATCCACCCAAATTTTGTTTCTGAGACCAGAGATCATATTCCAATCATTTTCAAAAAAATCGGCTGTGGTAGAGGGGATATATCAAGGATCTGAGCTTTTTGCTCTTCGCTTATTGACTGCAGACATTGTAACTTAACGTCACAGATTATCTGCTTGCTTTTTTTGCTTTTCACTGTTGGCTTTTGGTCACTATCCAATGCTTTTCTCATCACTTTTTTTGTCATTTTTCCTGCATTTTTATTATATTATTACACTTACGGCATATGACCATTTTCGATTCATTAAGAATGATTCAAATAATTTTGAATCATTGGAAACATAAATTTTGCATGGAAAGTACGTAGCAAGCTCTGATTGGTACAAATTGGTTCAGTAGTCTATTTACGGCTTATAGGCACATTATTTTCTACTATTCTCAATACATAAGGTAAATTTGATTTAATCTTAATAGCTCTGCATATTTTGGAAAAATCTTTTTTGCAATTTTTGTTCCAGTCCAAGGCAGTACAGAAATACAAATAATACGATTACAAAGTTCTTGGGTAGTTTTTATACATAAAAAAACCTAGGTATAAAATATTTTTTGGCATTGCTCATCAGCGAGCGTGGTGAATAGAAAGCGTTAACATGGTCATAAAAGTTATCATTCAGTTTCCTCAAATTCTTTTTTGTCCTTTCAATACTTCTAACACTTTAATTTGGACCTCAGAATTGGAAACATAATATCGAGATATTAAAATAGTATATTTTCTTCGGGACTACCAAGGTCTGTGATTTGTTATCCTAAAAGGTCAGGTCTAAGTAAAAGAAATCAAGTCATGCCAGACTGAAATTTTGTTGACTAAAAACTATTTCATGAGAAAGTCGCATTATCTGAATCTTCCACGTATACTGGGGCTTTTTTATAGGTACAATTTAAGTGATTACTGCTCAATCATTATTTGGAGGTGGTCAGACATACACACGATATTGTAAGATGGTGATTTGGTGAGACATTCTCAACATCACTTATTTTCTATATTAAAAAAACACCATTCTTTATACATGAATTTTCGTTTACGTATACGTAGAAATATAATTATGTGCAGTTGGACTAGTTACCGTTATTTGAAAATACGTCATTCAAACGTAAACAAGCATTCCATTCCCATTACAATATCATACAATTGCTTGGACACAGTGTGCTTCATTGAATGAATATTGAACTGATTACAAACGATATCAGTTTCATGTTAATTTCATTTGTGTGTAAATTGTCGAGTAGCATTATTATAGTGGAAATTAAATTTATTCTAGAAATGTAATTTCAAACCCCAAATAGATAAACTTCTTACAAATACGCAGATATTTTAAAAAGTTTTGTTCACTTGACTTTCCATAATCCATAGGCCTAACCGTGATTGCTTTAAATCGTTCAGTAGCAGATTATATAGCGGTGGAAGAATAATAAAAAAAGTTTTTTTTCAACAGCTTTTTATAAGGTTCTTATGAATTCAGATATATACTATAAATCTCACCTATTTATGCTCGGCAAAAATGCAACATTCTTTAGGGAATCCATTTCTGTTTTCTTGTTTTGTTCCTCAGTGTCCAATTCCTTATCTGCGACCAAATTATCAACTACCATTTCATCAGTGTTGACTGGAATATTCAACGTGCAAACATTATGATATAACAACATACACTAAGAGAATAGCTAACCATTTACGTCTTAAGAGGGGACACTACCTGGAATCAAAGGCGTTTTGCATGGGTTTTTTTAATTTTTGATACAAAATTTTAGATAGATAGTAAGGGCGCTCAGCCGTAAAAATATGTTAATGTACAGTGCCACACTATTTATTATGAAGTGCTTGATTTTGAACACATTGAAAATATTTTTAATGCAAATATTTGGGAGCGGACGGCTCTATGCCCGTGCTAAGCCCCTTTCTTGATTATTTTGGTTACTGAGGTTAACAAAATGTTTAAAAAACACCCAAAATGAGTCAAAAATGTCAATATTCATGTAACAATATCTAAAATGTTGTATCAAACATTGCAAAAATGGCTTCGCACAAGCATAGAGCCAACCTTTCTCTATCATTTGTAAAACAAAAGTTCCATTATCTTGAAAAATGATCGCTGGAAACGAAATATTGGAAACCCATGCGAAACGCCTTTTAATCTAGGTAGAGTCCCCTCTTGAAATGTCATACATCAGATTGCCGACAGCGCAGCGGCAAGAGATAGCCCTAACGACAAATATTGCAAAGGCTATACTACAGCGACATCCATGATCTTTCGAAAACACTCATGGCTGCAATGATTACAAGAAGTGAATGATCAACGCTACCTTTGTGTATATTGCTTTCACCATCCGAAAGCCACTGACGAGAGTCCATGTTTGTAGTAGGACAGGTGTATGGTAGTGTGTAAATTATGATTTTTATAATGAAACTTGTGATATCCGGAAATAGAGAAATCCCATAAGTGTCTGAGTGTAAAACAAACATTTAATAACAAAATTATTAGGATAACACATGATTTATATTTTTCACTAATAAATTTGATACCATTTTTTGAATCGCGAAATATTTTAGCAAATAATCAACATGTTATCATGTATCATTCACACTTCAATGTAATTGAAACTAAACAACCCTATCAGAAAATTCAACTTCAAATATCTTTATTACATTCCCAATGTATAGTGTGTTTCATTGTATTCTGGTGTTGTTTATTTTATGTATACAATTAGATTTAAAAAAAATACCTTTCCCATTATCGACTGAATGACCATTATTTGTAAGCATCTTGTCTTCATTCAATTGGTTACTATTATCCACAATCATATCCTCCAATTTGTTTGTCCTTTCAACAAACTCCGCATGACATTGTTGAAAGTCTTCAGCATTTATGGAAACGTTAACGTTTTTTAGTTCATCTGAATCATTATGTCTGGAAGTGACAGCAGAAAAAAACTTATCCAATTTTTGTTCTTTGGAATCTGTTCGTACCAACTCTTTTGGGCATATATTTTTCTCTGCAATAACGTTTTTATCTCTGGACATTTCTATTTCAACATGGTACAGCTTTGGTAATTTAGCCTAAAAAAGACAATAATAATAACGTTTGGATCGTAGTTCGGATACATTACCCTATTTTTTTCAACATTGGAATATATCAACAAGCAATTTATGAGGACACGGTAAACATGAGTAGCGTACATCAACGACAAATAGGACACATTATTATTATGAACCACTGTATGCGTCAGATAATCACATGTGCTGACCTACGCCCCAGGGGATATTGGGTCCGTGGTGGAGAACGAGGGCTGCACAGTTTTTACCTTTCCCTTTTTTAATAATAATAAATAGACTTTAAGCGTAAAAATTGGCAGACTATTACAGAGCTAGCTCCCGACCAACTTTAAACCCACATTGAAACTGCTGAAGCCAATTTCCTTATAAGGCTTCACGAAGTCAAGCCCATGCATGGATTCTTCTACAAGCATCTAGAAGAGCATGGCTTGTCTAAACATGGTCCTCCTCGACCACCAACAAAAGATGTTCGTTATTGAATTCTCAGCTCCTGCCGATATGAACGTCGTCTTGAAGAAGTAGGATAAGCGGACCAAGTATCAAAAGGTCATCAGCCAGTAGATCGCAGAACATAAAAACACACTGAGTGCAGCGCCCACCGACTCACATTCCTAAACCGCGCAGGAGCAGCACAATATTCACTTTCTTCCATTAAAAATAGATTCGAAGAAATAATGAATGTACAATGTATGAAATGGTTGGGCACTAACCCTAAACACTAAGAGACCCACTTCCCAAATTAATTTATAAACACACTTATAATGAACAATCAGAAATTATCAAAAAGGACTAGACATAACAAAAACAAACGACATAAGCCTAGATGGAGAATTACATTTGAGAATAAAATCAGCACCATCAGAAGAGATCTAGCACATCTGATACGAACAATAATAACACCTCAAAACACATCGAAATAAAAAATAAGACTCAAATCCAGATTACCACAAGCTCCACGTCCTGAAATATACGATTCCCTAAAACAGAAACTATCGGCATATGCAGCCATACCCCGTAGGTACAAAGAATCCAATGGAAGAAAGGATGCTAACAATTATACCAAAAGACCCCCCAAATGCAAAGTGGTCCCCATATATAAAGGTCAATGAACCATCCCGAAGAAGAATCAGTAAATGATGAAACGCTAGCCAACATGAATAAAGGCAAATCATACTAGTATCTCGGCTTCTATCAAAACACTAACATAGACCACACACATTATTAAAGCACAACTGTGGAATGAATTCAGGGACTATCTTATAAAACTTCTGAGAACAAAACTAAACTCTACAAATCTTACCAAAGCTATCAACACATTTGCAATACCGGTCCTCGTGTACTCCTTTGCCATCATCAATTGATACCTACTTCTCGTCTTCCGACAGATTTCGTTTAGTAGTATCAACGTTTTATATTAAAAAATCATAGATTGAATTTAATGTCTAGGAAAAACAAAAACAAAAGTACATTAATTACTATACAACGTCTTGAATCCATGTTACAGAAGAAAGCTCTGGGACAAACTATGACCTCTGTGCAGTTGAGTGCTAGCAGACGTATGGAAGTTTTTGATAATGGAAATACAGTACTTCTGTAATTTAACTATTGATGTAATACCTGAATAATGCATTCCGTTTTGAGCTCTTCCTGGAAATAATGAGATTCGAACCAATACAATACAATACAATTTACAGTTTTAAGAGTAATTAACGACTGTATTAGTCGTTTCCGAGATAAAAATGTATTTCATTTTTTAAAAGATTGATTTATATTATAGATATTGTTTGCCATATTCTGTTGCATACAGTGGTGTAAATAGTTGGAAAATCGTAATTTTTTTCAAGGTCAATGCATAATTTCCATAAGTGACTGAGGCAACCCTGCTTATAGGTAAAAAACACGCCCTTGTTTCATTACTGTCCTACATTGAAAAAAAATTGTCTGCCCCAACGCTTGTCTCTGCCCCCTGTTAATCATGCGATGTTGACTAATAATTCAATCTATATTCATGAATAAGTATCTATTTGTCGTCAGTAATACCTGTGTAAAAAACACTCTTGAATTATTTGAGCCAAGAAGTTTTGTTTCAAGTGCAGATGTAATTGATTCCACTATCTGTTGCTCATTCAGGAAATGCACTTCATGCTTTGTTGGTGAAATATTCACATCGATATTTGCTGGATCTAACTCTAAGCTCATGTAAACAAAAGGATGAGCATTTTTTGGTAAATATGTTTCGTAAACTTGGTCAATACTTCTTTTCAAACCTACAAAGAAATAGTTATAAGCAAATAAAGTTATCTATAAACTGTAGCTTCTTCAAGTTATACAAACATATGGATTACTGTAACTTCTAAAACTTATGCTGTGGTTGTCTTTCTGATATATGTGTAGCTAAACATAGTAAATGCTATACGTGATGATGGTTTACAGGGGATGTAAGTAAGTTTTGTAAGAGGAAACTCTACCTATAATAAAATGCACATTGCATGTGTTTCCTATATTTCGTTTCCAACAGGCTCATTTTAGAAGATACTAGAACGATTTTTTTTGGCAAATGATAGAGAAAGGTGGTTTAATGCCTGCTCCTAAGAGATACGCTGCAGTTCGAAAAGTTATTAGACATAAGATAGAGCTGTTGAGATTTATCGTTAGACATAATTCAAATATTTCATCGCGTTTTGACTGAAATGAATTTTTTAAATAATTTTTTGATATGTTGCACCTTGACAAAGCCCAAGAAACAGTTAAAACGTTAGTAACGTTTTGCCTTCAATTAGATGCAGTTTCATGTATTGGATTATTGTCCTGTTAAAATGAGGTAAATCATAGATACTGCGACAGGATAAGTTTTAGAAGTAACAATCTTGCAAATAAATAATAATGTGTTAGATAAGAATACAATTATAAGCAAATAAAACCTTAATATGATGTTATAATGAAAACTTACTCTGACAATCAACTAATCGGTGGTTGATAAATAGAAGAAACTGGAACGTTTTGGTAGAATAATTAACATTTGTCATATAGCCGTTTGCTTGGAATTTAAATTGTGTGTTAACAATTGAAAATTCTATCAATTCTCTAGCAATAAGGTTGCCATAGATATTCCTTATATTTTCTACGTGATTCGAGCCCTGAGGTGTTCTTATGTCATTACTCTCAGAATGTTTTTTCAACGCAAATCCTGAAAATAATAAGATATCTCAATAAATATTTGAGTATGAGCATATAAAAGTAACGATTTAAATAAAAGATTGTAGAAACAATGTTCGTAAATTCAGATAAATATTGTAAATAAAACTAAGTAACGCGTTCCGATTCAAATTTGAATCATTGGATTTGACGGTTCACAAAAGCTACTCAGGTTACGTGTGAACTAGCTAACTAGATCCTATCACTAATACAAAACAAGAGTTCTCAAATCTAGGGTTCTATTTATCCTGTCTAGCTATTATTCTGTTAAATTCAGAATAGACTTAAAACATTTGATGCTTCAAGATATTCCTCAAGCATTTTGAATGCTTTAATATATTCCATGACTCTAAGAGCGAGTTAACATATAAAAGTAGAAATTGGTGGAAATAATAGAAATGTATCAACAAAAATAGAGTCTAAAATATCAGTCTGTTCATGTCGTGTGCTTTCTGTAATGTTGTTTATATAGGTCAAACAGCTAGAGCATTTACAACAAAATACAGAGAACATATAACTGTATTCAAAAACATAAATCTAGAAATAACAGCTCACTAGAAACTAATGGTAAGATGTGCAACGAAAATATACTTGGTGTGCTTCCAAATTGTGAAAAATACATGATTTAAACCTCATGGAAAACAAAAAATTCTGAATTCTACTTCCACTACATTAGCGCTTCTTAACCTGTGCTCTGCGGTTCCCTGGGGGTCAGCGAGCCTAGGTATGGGGGGGTACGCAATCTCATGTATAGAGTCATAGTATGGCAACACCAACTTTCAAATTAAATATGTTTCTGTATTTTTAGTAAGTACTAAAATACATGGTTCGAAGTTTAAAAACGTTTTGAAATTGTGCTTGATTGCCCAAGAATCCGTGGACTGAAAAAGGTTAAGAAACACTGCCCTATGGTAAAAGAAGAGACTGGTCTATTGAATTTTTATCAATATGCTACTATAAGTTTGCATCTATTTGAACTTCTATAAGTTAACTTCTCATGAAATATCTCAAGTCATGGAATGTAGTAAAAGAATGAAATAGCTCAAGGAATAGATCAGATAGATCTTAAAGCATAAAATATCTTAAGATATAAAATATTTTATCACATGAAATATTTTAAGGACATTTTGATGGTGATAGTCGAGGTTTTCCTTTAACACTAGTGCAAGTACATCCGCCAGAAAATATTATTTTATAATATATATTATTGAAGACAGGCAAAAGAAAAAAGTTTGATTCGATAGCAGTCAAATCTGACAATCCGATGATGATTTAAATATAAATCGAAACGGGTCACTATAAGAAAAAGAGTTGTATTTGTGAAACTTTGTGTTAATTACACAATCTACATGATTAAACAAAAAATAATTTTAGGATTAATAGCTAGTTAGGATAAATATAATGCTAGATTTGAAAACTCTAGTTTTGTATTCAGAGCAGTACCTAGACAGCTCTGGGCAAGTAACCCAAGTAGCCTTTGTAAACAGTTAAATCCGTCAGTCCGACATGTAAAAAATAAACATCGAAATGTGTAACTGAAATTAGTTTCATTTGTAAAACTTTATGATCAAATACTTAATTTTTATCTGGATGATGGAAGAGTTTCACTAAGCAAGAGCATCTACAATCTACATAATCTTCTGAAAATAACTCAATATCCTAAGTTAACCTCATACAGAACCAAAACAAAAAAAATTGCACAAGGTACATAATTTTGAAGTATATTTAAGTCTGAAAGATTTACAGTTTTACAACATTAACAGTTTTACAATTTTCTAAATTACAATTTACAACTTAATATGTTTTTATTATGAATGTACCTAGATGTTTAAAACATCTGTATGTACATTATACATATGATTTTATAATTTTTCACACATAATTTGGTTATCACTTCAAAATCGTGATGGAAACAACATCAAATACTAAATAACTAAAAACTGAAACATGTATCAGCTAAAAAAGCCTTTCAAACCGAGTCAAATTTATATAAACAAATTGTGCACATAGTTTTTTAAATTTTGTTGAATATCAATAAAATTGGGAATATATATCTATCAGTCGAGCATATCAATAAGTGGTATAGAGAGGAAAATTAAAACTGCCTAATGATTAAACATCTAATAATAATACGCTTGTAACCTAGAAAATTCAATTCAAACTGAAAGCGTGTAGATGATTCAAAACCAAATCATTTTCTTGTGCCAACATAAGCTTACCTATACTAGAATTATGGACAGCATATTTACTAATAACATCAGATATTTTATTATATTCTTCAGCAGGTGATCTCAGAGCTTTTTTCCTGATAGGCATGTTGTAAAATAAATCTTCAACAATTATTGTAGTTCCCTGATTAGCCGGTACTGGTTTTGGAGGATCCTTTAGTTTACTATCAACATATGATGCTCTACAAGTGGAAGTTGATTCAAAGAAGAGTGAATAGTCGGTTACATTTAGACAGTTTCTACAGAGTGCCCCAGATCATTTTGGCAATTTTATAGATAAAAAGTTGTGTAATTAACACACAGTTTTATAAATGAAACTCTTTCTTTTAGTGATGCATTTCGATTTTTATTTTATATCACAAAAAACATAAGAGAAGTTCTTTTAACAAAATGTACTAATGTAAATGTATCTAAGAAGATACAGCCTCTTAAAGGTCGCCGTTCGAAATTGGTTTTGTATAACTTGCAACATTGTTCAATTCAATAATTTGTCATTAAGACAGATACCAATTAGGACTTCACATAACAGTGTTAAATTTTTCAATTAACGACAAATTAATTGGTAAATATGGTACTTGAAAAAAAAATTTCTCAAAAATGTATCACTTTATCGAGAGCAAACATGAATATGCTTTTTCAGCTGTCTGAAAATATTATTTTTGGGCTTTTATCGTACAGGATATAACATTTTTCGCTAATACACTAATAGATAGTCTGCTCCTGTTGAACTAAATGTTTGAATATGTGATATTCTTATTATTTACAGACTTAAAAAATAGTTTAATTAAGCAATGTTGTCCAAAATTTATTCATGAAAATCCAATTTCCAATGGCGTCTTCCAAGAGGCCTGAATCTCCGTAAGCCAGGCCTGTAGAGCGTTTTTATAGATGTAATGTATAAGATTAGAATAAGCCCTGGTTGGATATTTCATGTATGGATGAAGGTATATATAAAATTATTTCAGTTGGGCATCGCAACTCATAGGAACATAATTTAAACTAACGTGTATTTTCTCGAAAATGGTAGTATACGGAGAGTAGAGTACATTTTTCAATTTAAGGATCTAGTGAAAATTAGCTTTAATGTGTAGGGGTCACTTTAACTGAATGAAACAATGACCTTAAATGACACTATATTGTGAGGTCCTAATTAGTATTGTGGAATAATTTAACAATACGAAAATTGATTCAAGGAAAACCAACTCGGTCTTTTACCATACATTTTCGTAAGATGTTGCAAAATTACTTTTGTATGTTCTGTATGAATATGAAATATTTTCCACTTATTCTGGGTCACACTGTATATATGTTAACAGTTTATACAAGCAATTCAATTCACAACAAAAACTCAAAATAAAAGAAAGAAAATGAGCATTTCATAAGGTTCTAATGTATGAGAAGGTTGACTGGTAGTGAATGCTGGACATGGCTACAGTATATAGTTTAACAACAAAGTCTCTCTATACTTACTGATGTGCACACATATCCTGTTTGGTTTTGGAAATTATAGTCAAATGTGCTACATGAGATATACTAGCCAAAGCTTCTCCACGAAACCCATATGTTGCTATTTTATGTAAATCTTCAAATTCTGTGAGCTTGGAAGTAGTAAAACGTTCACAAACTATTTCAAAATCCTCTTTTCTAATACCAACTCCATTATCTTGGATCTACAATGATTTAAAACAAAAACATAATGATACGTGATATTCCCCTCTTCAAATAATGGGTTTCATATGATGAATAAATGATGACTAGTACAAGTTTGAGGTGCATTGATATAAAAATTGTAGCTAATAACCAGTCATAACACTGCTGTAAGGATCTGAATTAGCCCCATTTATCTGGAATTATAAATTTATGTGACATTAAACTTATATTTTTGTAATTATCTGAATATAGATTTGGAGTAGACAGTATAAATATTATTGAACCTTGCAACAGCTGAAATTTCTAGCAACCCCAAAAATTTTCCTCATTTTTTTTTAATATTACATCCCTCCTGAACAGTTTTTGAGGGTATGTAAAAATAATTGAGGACCCAAAACTCATAAGATATTGGAATATAAATCAATTTTGGCATATGAAATCAAAGTTGGGCGATGGTTCTAATGACTATGAGGTTTCAAATAGACACAAAAAAATATATAAATATATCACGTAAATTACAAGACGCCATACCACATATATCTAACAAACTTATTATTGAATTTTAGCTCAAAGGTATATTCTTTGGGGATCCTGTGTTTACCTATCCACCCTCTGGTTTCAGAACTCTAATGTAATGTACAGTCTGCCTGCAATCTGGCATCTTCATTCTTAAGTTACACACTTACACACTTTCCCATGAATTTCAATGATATGTACTGAAATCTAGTAGATGTGAGATACTAAAATTGTCATGGAATGAAATTGTTGGCTACATTTAAAACTGAATGTCATAACTACATAGTTATTACAAGGTTGAAAATAATTGCAAGTAGTTTGCCACCAGTGAGGTTTGTACAGTGAGGTTTATATGATAAGAGTCACCAGTGTGAAGTTAGCAGCCAATTCATCCAGGTATTCATGTAAAGTTAACAATCAATTTTCAACAGCCTTTTATTATCAACCATCGAGATTGGCGGAAACTGTTCATTTCATTTTTAGTTATTAGCATACACCGGGTCATATTTCTTGGCTCCGTCGAAGGGATAGCTTTCCCCCTCAGAACCAACAAGATGTTAGTATTTCACTTTTTGACCTAGCCAGAAAATTGGTTACAGAACGAAAATAACTATCATGAGTAGTTGATAGCAAACAAAGGGTTATCTTCTTTGGCCTCATCGGAGGAATTGTTTTCACACTTAGAACATACAAAACCGAATTTTTCCGTTTTTTTGACAGCCAGAAAAATAGTTACTGGCTAAAAATCAGTGGAATTGATTCCTATGATACATAGGTGTTAGGGGGCAATTTCTGCGGCCCCGTCGGAGGAGTTGGTTTTCACATTCAGAATGCTTAGGACCATAGTTTACAATTGGTGGAAATTATTCATATGACAGATAGATGTTAGCACACAAAAGTTCATCTTCCGCTCTGTCAGAGGGGTAGTTTTCACTCTGAGAACGCCCAAGACAGTAGTTTTTCGTTTAATGTTAGCCAGAAAAGTAATACAAGCTGTAAATTACTTGAAAATATTCCTATGTAGTTATTATCTCGCAAGGGTCATCTTCTTCAGCACCATCAGAAGGGTTGTTTTTACCTTTAGAATGCCCAACACAGAAGTATGTTTTTTTTCCCTAGCCAGAAGCTAGAATAATAGATACAGGCTGGAAATTGGTGTAAATTATTCCTATGATAGAAAGTTGTTACCATGCAAACGAAAATCTTCTTTGTTCCCGTCAGAGGGATTGTTTTCGCCCTTAGAACGCACAAGCCTTGCCTAGCCAGAAAAATAGTTAAAAGCTGGAAATTGGTGGAAATTATTCCTATGATAAGTAATTGTTAGCAAACAAAGGTTCATCTTCTATCTGTTGGAGGGGTTGTGTTCATCTTTAAAGCAAATTCTGATTCAGGAGGAAGAAAAATTTATTCTGCAATGGTTTTGATGAATTCAATAAATATTTGTTTTGCCGTTCAACAATTTACCAAAACATTGTTCCTTGTCTCTTTAGTCAATAAACTACACTTAACATGTCTTGAATAGCATTTTTCATCCACATCCTTTCACACGTCCCATATCCGCCACCTTATTTACCACTAAGAGGATCGAATATTGTGTAATTTCAATGTGTTTACCTGCAGTAATTTCAATCCTCCATTTTTTACTGTAATCTGGATATTTGTTGATTTGGCATCAAGACTGTAAATATACCTAATAATAGAAATAGTTAAAAAAATGGATAATACCATACCTGTTTTCAATCAGTTCTTTCAAAGCATTCGCTGGTCTTTGGATGACTTCTCCAGCAGCGATTCTATTTACTACATTTTGAGCAAGTTTTTTTATTGGAGGAATTTCCATTGGTTTTCTTATAATGTATTTGTTGTTTATTATTTAAGATAATAACCCGAAGATGACAACCTTTAAAAGACCAATATTTATATTAAAGAGCTGATTCCCACAAAATCTGATCCCCAGCTTCCGTTTGCTTATGGAATATGGAGGTTATGATCAAATAAACAGGCCGCGAGCACTAAGTGTTTGCGTTGGGTAACTACTTCGGTCTCAACCACTTAATATATAAGGTAAGTCATAAGTCTCAATAGTCTCAACACCTTATATATATTCTGTGCTCAACAGTCTCAACACTGTTAATAATGTCACCAATGTTAAACGTCACTCATCACGGTCATTATTGGAACCGCCAAAACCACGAGTACCACGATACACATACACGATACATCCCCTTCTGTGATGCATACCTGTGATTTATATATTCTGTGCCTGTGATGCATAGTGCAAAGTGCATACTAGCATACTATATACTATATATTCTGTGATGCATCCCTTACACTGACGATAGAACACATCGTCGTTGTGTTTGACTATAAACATAAATGAATTTATGAATGAGATGCCAGGTCTAGTTGTTCTATCGTCGTTGATCCCTTACCATCTACGGCATCTACCACAACCACTACCATAGTGCATGCTGTTTTGTTACCGCGGTTGTCGGGGGGGGGGGGGGGGGTCAGCGCACCTTATATATTCTGTGGGCAGCGCAGTCACCAATCAAGCGCGCTAAGCGGGACGGATTTTCGTATGTAAATGCAAGATTTTCCATTCGGCTATGCCGAACGTTGCTCCATTTGTAACGTGCACAATAACATTGATCAATTATCGTGACTTACATAGCATCAGCGTTATAATCAGAATAAGTATCAGTTAAATTCAATCGAATTGTAAAAAATCGTCAACAATCCACGAAGTCTTAGTGCCGAAATTGTTTTTTTAAATTTCAACTGAATTTAACTGATGGTTAAAATTTTTCCCCAAATTTTAGATTTTTATCTGATATGTAACAATCTATACATCCGATTGAGTGGTATGGTGCACGTCACATGTGAAGCGATATTCAACGATACACAACGAATTACTTGTCAACCATTTGGTCCATATATCTATGCAGATGATACCATCATGTCATGTTCTAAGTTATCGCTTCTTTTCTTTGTGATGAGTAAACGGAAGTACCAAATACATTTTTAAGTCACCAGTCAGTCAGTTATGTAACTGAAAAACCATAGTACAGTTTGATACAGGTTTAGGGTAGATGTAAATATAGGATGTGTGATTATTGCTGGGGTGGTTGAAATACTGCAGTTTGTGAGCGTTGAATTCCACTGTCCATTTCTTTGTGCTATTTGCCCAATGGCAAGATCCACAATGCGAAATAGGCTTTTTTACTATTTTTCTGAATTTACTCCAAAAAAAAAGTTGTAGGCTCTATCATCTGATTGAAAAATCAAATGCTTGTAAATGTATGCTTCAAATTTTCTATTATTTTTAAAGAATATTTCAAGCCATGCAAATTTATCTTACTAATTTTGCCGGCTAACTGATATGTTTGAATTAAAGCAAAACAATTCGAAAATAGAAGCCGATTTGTATGTTTTTTTTATATAAGAATTCATTCTGCAAAACTATAGTATTTCAAAGCAATTCCAGTAATATCTCATCTTATTTCATGTTTGAGGAATTTTGGGGTGTATTTCAATTGTGTATCATAGACACAGTTTATATCAAAGCTGTCCTGGTTTCAGTATGCATATTTTAATATACACAATATATATATACATGATAACACTATCCCAAAATTGAAGAAAATAAAACTGTAAACTGGACTTTTACACCAAAATACTTTTATTGATTTTTAAGAACACACGACAAGCAATCTAAAACGCAACTGGCTTGGTCGGCGGCTTGGCCGCTGACTCGGCTATCCTGCAAACGTGGCACTTTTCTTGGTACCCGGTCTTGTTGCTTAATCGGCAGATAACACGGCCATCCTGCAAGGGCGCGTCCTCGTGACATCTGGATTGTTTTTCAACCTGTGGAAAATAGTCGGCAGCAGTATTTTCATTCCAATATTTGCTTATGTTGGTTTATGTGACCTACTTAGTTTCATTATTATATTATAATTAAATGGGATTGCCATCAACATTTTGACGAACCATGTGTAGGAAGGCAACTATATTTTCTTTCAGTTAAACTTATTGGTGATATTGCCACACAGCGACTTGTTAATGATCTTTCATCTTACTGGTATTTTATTAAAAATTAAAAGGATCGCCTTTAATTGTTTCACTTTTTATTATGTTGGTGGGACTGCCACTCTGGTGGGATTGCCACCCCTTTTACTTATTATTGTGTTGGTGGGACTGCCACTCTGGTGGGATTGCCACCCCTTTTACTTAGTATTGTGTTGGTGGGACTGCCACCCCTTTAACTTATTATTGTGTTGGTGGGACTGCCACTCTGGTGGGATCGCCACTCCTTTTACTTATTATTGTGTTGGTGGGACTGCCACTCTGGTGGGATTGGCACCCCTTTTAATAAACTTTAGGGGGATCGCCCCTTATTGTGTTTTATTTAATATTGGTGGGAGCGCCACCTTAGTACAAATTAACAAACAAACAATTAGTGAGAATGCCACTTATGTCATGATTTAAATTGTTTAAGTTGGTGGGATCGCCACCTCAATTGAACAAGAACAACATGATCAGTTTGACTCTAATTTAATATAGTGAGATTGCCACTCACCTTTGTTTTCAGGTGTTGTCATCACTGTTGCGATGACCATGGCCTTAACTGATCGTGCGCAGCTACTGTTGTTCGCCGCCCCTTTCCTTGAAGTTAATACCTTTCATTTGGCAGAACCTTTTGTACTATGTATGGCCCTTTCTATGGTGGCTTTAATTTACCTCCACCTGCAAGCTGCGAATCTTCTATAACCACCATCTCGCCTGGTTTAGCTAGTGTAGCCTTACGTCGTGTTTCATTAAATCGTTCAGCTTGTCGTTCAGCGGTTTTCTTCATTCTTTCTTGTGCCACTACGATAGCTTTTTCTGGATCGAGTTGCAGCTAATTTCGGATTGGTACCAAAATGCAAAACAGTAGGTGCATAGCCGGTTACAGAGTGGATTGTAACATTCAAATTATCTTCAATTGCTGGCAGAGCGATCGTCCAACTGCTTTCTTTTTCGTTAGTAAGTGTGGCTCTTAATAAATTGAATATTGTACGCATTAGGCGCTCTACTTGGGCATTACTTCTAGGTACACCGGTTGCAATATGATGTAATTCAACTTGCTTTTCACTTAGAAAGTTTTGAAATATAGTCGAGGTAAAAGCAGCAGCTCTATCTACCATTATTCGTTTGGGTCTGCCCAATTCTTGGAAAACTGGCAACAGCGCACGAATCGTACATTCAGATGTTTTCTTCGGAATTGGTTGTAGTCGGCATAGTTTTGAGAATGCATCGATGATTACAAGGATTTGTGTGCATCCGTTTGATTTGACAAGCGGACCGGCGTTATCGATATGCCATGTCTCTAAAATATCAGCTGGCTTTGTTCCTTGTTGCAAAAAGCCACGTCGAGGACCGGTGTGCGATTTTCCCAATGTGCTTGCTCTACAATTTTTGATGTACTTCTTTAGACAACGATTCATCTTTGGCCAATATAAATCTTCACGTAATTTCTGAATGCACTTGTCAAAACCTATGTGTGAAGACTCATCGTGATATAAAGTCATCGTCATCAAACGCGCTGCCACAGGCACAAAATATTTTCGAGGTGTTGTTTTAGTTACGACCATGTCCGTCTCAACAGTTAGTTCGGGGCCAGAATCCGGATTATTAAGTATTTGACGGCAGAAGGCATCAGTTTGCTGGAACGCTCGAATTGTATTTTTATCGGAGACTTTGTTTATGTTAATGGTTTTCAAGGCAAACACTTTTAACTCGGTTGCGTCATCGGAACACACCGGAACACACCGGATTTCGGCTTAAATAGTCTATGTGTTGCATTTTGTGTCCAGGGCGATACTCGATAGAAAAGTCATAGTCCTGAAGTTTTACCCACCATCGCGGGACACGAGGGTGCAAGTTCTTTTTTAAGGCCGTTGCGCGCACTGAGTTACAATCGGTATACACTGTACAATGTTTTCCATACAAGTACGCTCGAAAATGTTCCACTGCGCCGACGATTGCAGGTGTTTCTAAGTCATACGAGTGATAACGAGATTCACAAGCTGTTGTACGACGACTGTAATACGCTATGGGTTTGAGAATGCCGTTTTCCTTTTGAAACAAGGCAGCCGCCAAGCCTATTGAACTGGCATCCGTGTGTAGCTCACAGGGCAACTCAGGGTTGAAAAGACGCAATACCGGAGAGTCAGTTAGCTTTTTAATAATCAATTGTCTTGCTGACTCACACTCAGATGTCCACTTAAACGGTTGATTTTTCTTTAGCAAAGATGTTATGGGTGCTGTCACTTCAGAATAACCTTTGATGAACCTGCGAAAATATCCTGCTAAGCCCAAAAATTGCCTTATACCTTTTACACTCGTAGGGGGTACAGTTTGTGTTAATGCATTCACTTTTCGGGTACTTGGTCGTATTGTTCCTTCGCTTAATCTTACTCCTAAATATTCAATGTCAGTTGCAAAGAAAACACACTTTTCGTAATTTAAAGAAAATCCTGAGGTAGCTAACGCTTCCAACACTTCCCCCAAATTTTGCAGACCTTCTGAAATGGTTTTTGATGGCAACAATACGTCATCAATATACACAAATGCCTTTTCGCCCTTTAAACTTCCTAAAGCTTTGTCAATAGCACGTTGATAGATACTTGGCGAGTTGACATAGCCAAATGGCATTCGATTCCATTGGTAGAGTCCATCTGGAGTCACAAAGGCTGTAAGATGTCTGGAAGATTCCTCGATGCTTCAATGCATTGCCAGCTTTTGAAATCATTAAAACATCGCTGACATTGAGTTCTTTCTTCAACTTCGTAAAATCTTCAAGCCATTCGCTGATTGGATAGAAACTTTTGTCAGGATCGTAACTCGTGATCTGGGAAGAATGTACGTGCGCAGTCGGGATCTCAATTCCTGCTGGCTGCGACACTGACGTCATATTCTTTGTTTGATGTGCCAACATGACAATCTTGCTGCTGCGCTGCTACTAAGTTCACTAGGCTTTCCTGCCACTGTACCCTGGGACGCTTAGCACTACTAGGCCCCTCAAAGTCACTGTTTTCATTGTCACTAAAGATTTCACCTTCTTCAGCCATTTTATTGTCTTTTTCTCACAAAAATGTCAGTAATTTGAACAAACGATTGGACGGCACACTGGACAAGAGTCAATCCCACTTCTGATGATAACACTATCCCAAAATTGAAGAAAATAAAACTAAACTGGACTTTTACACCAAAATACTTTTATTGATTTTTAAGAACACACGACAAGCAATATAAAACACAACTGGCTTCGTCGGCCGAGCTTAGCCGCTGACTCGGCTATCCTGCAAACGTGGCACTTTTCTTGGTACCCGGTCTTGTTGCTTAATCGGCAGATAACATACATGTACATATATTTTTTCTTTTTAGCGCGTATATGTTCAATTCATTTTTCTGCGGATATGTAGCTTTGAATTTCTGATGAGACAACGGCTTTTGGGCTACAGGACAATTAGCACAAGATATTTTAAGGATAATGTGTCTCTATTACATGTGCTTTCATAGTCAATCTTTCTGATAACCATGTATGTACAGTGATTAGAATAAATAAATCAGTTCACAACTGTCGCCATGGAAGATGATTTAAATGTTAGTAAAAAAAAGTTAATAGTGAAAATACAGTTTTAATAAATACCTTTCATAAATAAATAAAAACAATATATTCACACCTACATCATTATACATTTAAATAATTTTATTTCTGCCTACTCTTTCTTGTGATTCGTCCATTAGTTTGTATGCTGGTAAATACATAATGCTATTCGATTTTTCATCATAGTATTTAAGTGCTGGATTCCTCACTGTGTTGGAAACATCTCCTAGTGATGTGTAACCATTGTCATACAGCTTGCAATAGGGCACTTTGTAAAACAGCAGATAGTCCCATATATCTGAATAATGCCACTCCAATAGAGGGCTGACTCTCATTATCTGTGGCCAGTCGGGATCTGTGAGCTAGGAAACATAGTTAAATTGCATTGGAATGAAAATACAATGAAATCCTAACACGGCTAATGAATAACAAATGATTTGATTCAATTTTGGGGATTTGATGTTTCTCTGCTAACAAATGTTCTATAAATCTATATAGTGTTTGTTGAAAAATGTTTATCAAGGATGATAAAAATAAATAAACGCATGTACGTGGAAATTATATATGATATCCTCTCACAGAACAAACCATAATAGGCTTGAGGATTTGAGTAAATTATTAACTTTCAAATTGCAATTCCACACTTAAACTACACCCTTCTCAACAGAACAAAATACGAGCTTTCTATTTATTTATTAAACCGAATCAAAGCAAACTTATGTTGACATGAAAGTATGTTTAAAGGACCTTGGCGGACTTACCTTAATACGCGGTCCAATCGCCATTGCTGTCAATAATAGCTTGACACGTTTTAGGCATGCTCTCAACTAATTTTTCCGCGTAATGTAATGGCAACGAGCGCCATATCTCTTTGATACGACGGGATAATTGTGCTATACTATACAGGTGTTTTCCAGCAAGTTTTCTCTTCATATAGCTCCAAACATTTTCAATTGGATTGGCATCTGGGGACTTAGACGGCCAATCCATGTACTCGATACTATTTTTGGTTTTCCACTCAATACACAAACGACTTCGGTGTTTAGGGTTAGTGTCCTTCTGTAAGACCCACTTTCCATTTTTAGCAACAAACCACTTTTCTGCAGACCTCAAAAGACCGCTTTCATAAATGTTCACCATTTTTCGAGCATTAAGATTTTCTGTAAACAGCTCCAAACAACCAAATCCGCGCTGATTGAGACATCCCCAATCATGAACCTTTACCGGTCGTTTAACAGTTCGTTGAATGAAACGAACACCAGGCCCAGACCAAGCTCCTTTGAGAGGAACCCACATGCCCAAAAAGATGCTTCATCAGAGAAGACTACAGTAGAAAAATCACGATCAATATTTTCGACAGCCCAGGCCTTGCGTTTTTGCATCTGCTCTTCCGAAAGCAACGGTTTCAGCTTTGAACTACGTTACTGTATATCTGCCTCAGCTAAACGTTCTCTTATCGTATTGCTGCTTACATGTATACTCTTTTTCATAAGTTTTTCTCTTCCAACACTTAACGTTAAAGTAGGACAATCTTAAAAAAGTTTGGCAATCGCTTTGTGTTCCTTTTGCGTCGTTGCTCGATTTGTTCCACTTCCCGGCAGGTCATCGACTGTTTTTGTAGCTTCACATCACCCACTTTTGTACAAAGGTTTTCGTTTTTTTCAATACTTTAGCAGCCGCTGCAAAGGACATTTTAGGTCCATAACGGTGATTAGAAAAAAAACTGCTTCAAAACGTTTAGCGTATTTCGTACTCATTCCGAGAGACGTCTGCTCTTTACGACTAAACAACATACACTGAAATAAGACGAATAGTCCGCCGAAGTCCTTAAAACGTACATTCATGTCCACACAAGTTTGTTTTGATTCGGTTTAATACACACATAGAAAGCCCGTATTTTGTTCTGTTGAAACGGGTGTATATATTCGGAAAGCCAATCATATTTGTTTATAATAATAAAATAACAGCACTATTTTTTTCAAATATATAACACGAAAAGTTCAGAGAAACATTGTGGATGAAGGTACTGTCATTATGAATATTGTTAACTTATACTTGTGTGATGCGACAAGGCAGAAAAATAAGTGATATCATTAAAAAACATGCGCAGGAAATTGCTACAACTAAAAACCTATGTCAATAGAGCAGAGCGGTAATCCATCAATAACTAGGTAAAAACTGTTCTGGACTTGAAATGTGTACATTATGTTGCTACTGCCGTAATCTCCATTTTTTGTAATCTGAGGGTTTGAGTTACTTTTACTGGGAGTCCGGATGTCCTGATCATGGGTTAAGATTAAGACTGATGCTGTATACACAAATCGGCGATTCTTTGCAATTTTACATCAACAGAAGTAGTGATTTTAGGAGAAAGAAAATTTGAAAACCTATGCTCCAATGGGTAATCTTAAAAAAATATTTATACTTCTTTAGCCCTGTTTTCCGAATTTTTTTATGCCTGTCATTTTTGAATTTTTTTGGAATGGTCGAATTTTGGGATAAGTAGAATGAAAAAGAAAATGCTTGTATGGATTGCACTTTCCGTCCTTAAAGAAAAAAGGGATGAAATTCAGAATATAAGTGGGTGAATGCTCAAGGTTCGTGTTGATATCAATGCTATTCAAGAAGACGTAGTCCAAAAGGAACTACTATCCAAGTCTGGCGGTCTACAAATACCAAGCACCCAACAATCCGATGTTTGACACTAGCGTCATCACTTTTTCGTCGAAAGCAGTCAATGAAATTAGGCGAGGACAAGAACGGCGACTGACATGCATCCGATAGACAGGAAAAAAATCAACAATCTAAATATTTATGTGCACGTATAAAATGAGCCGCTACTTAAAACATCAAGTTCATCTAAACAATGCGCTTTGTAAAAACTATCAATTATGTGCTAATATCATCGAAGACCTATGGAAAAAGTGGTTTCAACTAAGCTATCAAAAAGATGTTCAACTACTACCGACAATGATTAAAAACTCAGGAAACAAAAAGTTTGTATATTTTTTGTAATTCGCCCTCAATGCACCCATTTAAAAAAAGAAAGCTACTACGTGCCCATGATATCAAAAATTTAACAAAATCGAGTCATTTGTTTACGACACCACGCAGGTGAGTAAAATCTACCACAAACCAACGCAAATTAACGAATATTTTTTCGTGATATACACATAAACATCCAAACAACTTGTTATATCAGATTTTCGTAATCACAATACATACTTCGTTTTTGCATAAAAAGTAGTAGACAAAAATTCACCTGGAATATATCAAGCTTTGCTGAATATGGGTCTGTCCTCCTTGTACCCATGAGACAAGCCTTCAAGTTTGGTCTGGTCTGTAAAATATGTACCAGATTCTCTTTCATGTTCACAGCACTTTCCTCAATTTCCAGGTTGAAATAAACCTCACATTGTCTTATAAATTCTGTTTGTTCCGGGAAAGTCTCACCATTTTTTACATATGAACAGAAAATAGGATTTTTGAATTCTGGATATTTAATTTTTAAAACGATATTATATAAATGTAGGAGGACAGTGCAGTCTTTTCCACCATTAAAACTCAGAAAAATGTTTTCTGCGCCATATTTCCTAAGGCATTCTTCAATACTCTAGAAAAATATATTTTACCATTTTACCATAATAATTAAAAGGACATAACCAATTATGCATTTTTATACCACAATATAGATAAAATAAATAGTGATTCGTACAAATGCCCGACGAGCCATGAATTGCACACCATGATGAATCCTGCCCACCCGCATGTTGCGCTATCCAAAATTTTCATGAATCACTATTTATTATTTACGGGTATAGCGATTTGTATACTTGCTTGCGTTTAGCATTATCAATAATATTTTAATGTGTGCAGACATTTGACAAGGTTTTTATACTGTAGAACAAAGATTAGCTCAATTTATAACAATATGCAGCCAGAATAGTGTAATGATTTTTATTTGTGTGCATCTTAGCTTTTAACACCCTCACTCATCAATTCGTTTAAGCACAGCAGTTCGAAAATCATTTCATATTCTGGTTCAGTGTTGTTCTGTTGAGAGATCATAAAAATACAGGATTTAATTGAACTAAATGCTAAACATTGAATATTTTTCAGCCTGTACCATTACTAACATGTCACAAATATTTTTTGTAAATAGCATATCTGTGACAGAGCATCAAGTTTTAGCTATTTCAGTTTTTAATTCATAACTTTGTTTATTGGGTAAACAAATAAAATGTAGTATGTATAAGCTAAATAATGTAAAATGAATATCATCTAGAAACTGGTTTATTCAAAGTATTGAACTTGATACAGAGCTTTGGGCTTTGGGGAAGTTCAGTATAGGCCACACAAACTTTTATCTAACTCTTTTTCCATTCTATTATATGCTAACCTCATATGATTTATCAAAATCATTGAGTCTGTTGCTGAATTTTTAAATATAGAACCTGGGTTAATGTTATAAATGCAAAATACACAGATATATTGTTATATATCTGTTATGCCCAAACATCGAAAATGATCAGTGAGCAAAAAAAATGGATACACTCGTTGTGAATAGTGCTGCATGACCAAACACAGAAGTCTGATAGTGTTTCACGATCTAGTCGTTTTTGTTGACCACGATGAACTTTCGAAAACATTCGTTGGACACTTACTTCTACATGAAACTATTCATCACAGATGGATAAATATAATAATAAGCAATAACAGCAGGAAGTTGTGTAAAGTATTTGCTTATTCTTGAAATCTTTATTTTTGTTGCATTTAGAATTACACAACACTACACTGGGCCTAAATACACACTGGAAATATACAAAAAATGGTACAGTGGACAATCAAAAGAATCAAAATACGTTGACCAAATTAGAAACCTCAAGTAGTACGATGAGCAGCAAAAATAAACTGGTAGCTCTCCGAAATCGGTGATAATGATTGCAGGAAACATCAGAGAGCAGCATACTCAATAGCATAAAAGAGTTCGATTGGACCATTTCGAGAAGTAATTCAAATTAACGTAAATTCACTAAAATATAACAGTACGCCTACACTGGTGTATCGTTAAGATTGCTCACTGGAATTTAAAACATCAGAAACCTGTCCCATAAATAGAATAAACCTCATACATGTGTTGATAAACCAAAAAAAGGCTGCAAGTTGTTTCAATTTTTCTCCCTCTAGATTTCTGTTTCATCCACAAAAAAGTAAAAATACTGAAGGTGTTTATGCTGCAACGTTATGAGTTTTGGGGTAGTTTAATAAAAGGGTATACATGATGGCTGTTGTGAGTTGAATAGTTTTTGCAAAATCTATTTATTCATCATGTTTAGACAATGTTTGTTTTTAAACAAGGCAGTTGGCAAAACTTAATAAAAAAAGTTTACAAACACCATTGTTAAAATGCCAAACCTATCTCATTGTTCCACAATTTTATATTAAAAATGGATGAGATTCACCAAGAAAGAGCATCTATGAAATAGAATAAAATATTGAGAATAATACATATACAAATATGATAAATTGGAATGTGTTAATAAAGTTATTTGAATCATTTTCTTACCTTTGTGTTTTAATAGGAAAAAGGGACAAATGAAATTCTCAATTAACTTTAAGTTTAACCCATAACTATAAGAAGAAGTTTGGAATGAGACTAATATTATCCTAAATCTTCTCCTAAATTCCTGAGTTTGTTAGTACAAACCTATAGTATGTCATATAGTAACTTACATCAATAGCTTGCCGTATGTGTGCTTCTTTGCTTTGATATATTTGTACTGCAGATTCATCTAGCTGATATCCCTCAATGTATCCCTCATTAAGCTGTTTTTTCAGCATAATTTCATATTCCACAATGCTTTCGATGCTTGTACTTTCCACTTTGATCTGTACAATTTGATCATCAGATTGAGTAATATGGGTACTGATAGTAGTTTTCAATTGTTTTGCAATAGCATGAATATCATATACATGGTTTTTTATTTTAATCACTTTTGAATAGTTTTGCTTTTGTCTGTACACTCTCAAATGATCTCTCAACACTTTTGTAAATTGTTCTTGTAGATATTCTTCTTTTAGAATGTAGATTCTTTGAAAATAAATAACAGGAAATTTTAATGAACTGTCTGACAACAGCTTCACCGCAGCAGGTAAATCACATGTATTACACCATTCACTTCTATAATCATTAAATTTATTAGTAGATTTTTGGCTGTTCGGAGGTACTTCTCCACAAATTTTGGCAAGTGCTTTAAAAACTGTATTGTTCTTGAAATCTGAAACAACTACAATCAAATCGAATTGTTTGACAAATGTGTCTAATTTTTTGCTAAGAATCTGCTCACTATCCTGCACATATGTTATCTCCTCTATGGAGAAATGTAAACTTTTTATCTGGTCTGCTAAATATTCGACTGTACTTTGTGAATCTTCTTCAGAGGTTGGACTATGAACATACAAAATCCCAATCGTATTCATGTTTGTTTTCACTGACGGCCAAAATTGTGCACAACACGGACATTTATTATATATATTTCAAAGTTATCAATTTTTAAAACGTGGCTAATGAAGGGTAATTAAAATATAAACTGCATAGCTGCATTATTCACGTTATTGATGAGGTTTTACGCACAGAATATATAAGGTAAGTTTTACGTTCAAGTTTTCTAACTTACTGTCACAAATTAGGTTATGCTCAAAAGGTCAAAAGCACAGAATAGTGTAAAAGTCAATTGAAGTCACATGAAACGCAGCGTATGTATTTTGTCGTGAAACCTAAATTTTTGTAGCCAAAGATGGCTGCTGGAGAACAAACAGCATAAATTATATATAAGATTCAAAGTTACTTTGCTGTCATTCCCTCATCCAGAAAAAAATATGTAGCTCAGTTATTATAATAATAATTAATTTTTGATTAAACGGATGCATGCATTTTTATGTTAAAATACATTTTTATAGGTATACTTATATTAAAGTATTATTGTAGATATTCATAACCTTTTATTATCGGAAATTTTGGCCTATATGCCGGATTTTCATGCACTGTTGGCTTGTCTACATGTTGGAAGTAAAAAATTCAAGCTGCCTCGTTCCTGTGTCAATGAACTTTGAAATTATATCATTATAATGACATTGACATTGTTTAAATTTTTAAGGGGGAAAAACGCCAACAGACAGACCAACAGATCAACCGGCAGACAGACTGCCGCCATTGCTACCCTATGACTCGACTAAATCTATTTGCAAAATCAAAGGTTGAACAAATACTAAATTCTAAATAAGCTAACGATGGACGGCTAGAAGTGTGCATGCTATCTAGAGGTGGCCTAACCGTGAGCGATGCCTTATGTGTATATTTCCCTCAAAAAATGTTTTTCAAAAACCTCTTTTTAGCTTACCAATGCGACGTGTATAAATTAAATCGACTCGAATTACTCAACTTTCTTAACTATTACATTTTTGTAATTCTGAAATTATATCTACGCGATCATCGCTACCAAATCTAACGATAACAATATAACCTAATCTCTTCCAATGTGAAAAAAAGCGTGGAGCGATCGGCACTAGGATCAGTGTGAATAAGGTTAATAGCGCCATGTGAGCGACATTGCAAAGGCGGTGGGAGTTAATTATTAATGGGCATAAGTGTACACAAGTTCTGGAGTTTTGGAGCTAGCAAACGAATCAACACGTATTTCCAGAAATCTTGACACGTTCTCTCAATCAAACTCCGAAGCGTTGATGGTATGAGATATGGATGAAATTATGAGTGTGCAAACAACCGACTCTAAACATATGAATTAATGCACTTTTGCAATGAATTTTCCTGGAAGACTTGGGGGTTTCATAATTCCCTACACGCATACTCAGCTCGTATTTCTTATTTAAATCCGCGATAACGTAGGGTTGAGTGTCACTGCCTTTTAGACTATAAGCTCTTTTGGACGAAAGTTTAGATGTGGTTTTGTTGTAGGAAACATTGCTTAATCCGGGAGACGATTTAAGTTTCTCGAATTATATTATCCGAGCTGATGGATTGAAGGGACTAGAGGGCGGCTTGTCAAACGTGGTATTGATTATCACATATGCGCAATATGATGGAGGATGTCTCGCTGAAGATCACATTTGTTTATGTCAGGAATGATGGTAGGCTACGAGTATCGGACTTGGGAGTCCTTCTGGATGGCTCGCGTCCACTCATTGTGTCAGGGAACTGCAAACATCGAGTAGGCAATTCCAGGTTGACTCCACCAATGGGATTCGACTGTACAACCGTATTATACAAAATTCTACCCATTCAATCACCTCTCACACTCTCTCGGACCTTCTACGAGGCACAGGTGTGGCGCCAGCTAACAAAACCCATCGAAGAGCTCCGTTCACCATCGTAATGCTGGATCAGCATAGAAAACGATTGGAAACCAGTATACAGAAAAAAACATGATACTACTGAGTTAAGGCAGTCGGACTGAATGAGCACATAACCAGGGGATTCACCCTCAACAAAAAATACTAGCATCTTGCTTGTGGATGTGTCGAAAGTATTTGACAAGGATAATCCAAAATAGGTTCCATGTTTGAATCCTCAAATGATTGTAATCCTTCTTTGAAAGGAGTGAATTTCGGATTGAAATCATCGATACGACCAGTGAGGACCGGTGTGCCTATGGGTTTTTGTCTAGTACTGATACCCTGCCCACTTTTTGTACACGATGGAAGGTTGGCGACACTTTCGCGAAAGATGCAAATAATGATAATAATAATAAACTTTATTGAAATGCAACATAATACATTCCAAAAGGCAGGCACATAGCTAGGGGAGGAGTCCGGAGAGCTGTATTATAAGTCACCAAGTACTGAGGTATGGTACAGGGTTTCCCAATAAGAGCGATAGGATTTAGAATAAAAATAAAACACAGTAATTTGAGCCAGAATACTACGAATAGGTTTTATTTGATGGTACATTTTTTGCCATTTATAATTTAAACAAATATTGTTCAAATGATCACATGATTTTTTGCTCTGATGTATACGGTCGGTCCAATTTTCTGATTTGGTGCACCATTTTCGTTAGAATGGCAGCAACGGTGGTTGGCATGTTGCCCTCAAGTTCAACAAGAGTTGTTTGTTGACCTAAACTTTTGATTTCACATACCCTGTTGGCCATTTCGAGATATTATCGACTCACTCTTTCCGCAATCAACTCATTGGCTGGGTGGCATGTTGCACGTTGAAAGAAACTGCCGTCGGCATTGATTTTATCAATTATCTGGAAGAAAGATTTTCCTCCAGAGGAGTCAGTTTCACTCCAACCGATATTAGCGGATCAGAGAAGATTCACTGTATTACATATTTGATAAGAAATTTACGAGTGAATCAAACATTTCAGCTATGTAATTGCAATAGCATATTACTGCAACGAGATCAGCGGTAGCAGCCAAGAAAATATCACCCTGTATGCAAATCATCCAGAACATGTGTGCAGTTGTCAACAGACATCTCGAATGTATCAGATTGTTCGAGATTGGTTATGGAACATTCAAGATAGGCATTTTTCTGTAAATATTGGAGCATCGAGCAGTGACAGCGGTCAGTCGGTCTCCAGACGTTAAACAGTTAAGAAAGAGACATCGTGGATAACTTGTGTTGTTACCAGCTGAAAAAGGATTAGTTTTAAGAACATTACATTACTTTTAACGCCAGGAACTTCACTATTATATATTGAAAATAAAATGGTTGAAGGGTTCCACTTCAATCCTTAGTTTTTTAAATAAATGTTTCCTCCTATACGATTTTCGAAAAATATAGGATTTTCACCAAATGCTAGGCGTTAAATCAATCAGGGTTCAAAGTCAGAGCCACCTAGTTTCAACAAAGCTGTACCTTCCTCAATCGATATCAACTAATTGTAGTAAAATAGTACGTTGGTTTGATGATGTGGATAAATAAGCGATAGCTTACATCGACGGGGGAAACAAATTTTTCAGATTAATCAGAATAATGGACTCGTTTAATGGACAGAAGACTCCGACAAAAATCCCTACAAGTCACATGCTGGCCTTCCACCCGGGAGATGGAGGGATGTCCAGTACTTGTGTCTCACGAGCTGGGAGTTCTCTTTCGCTTTTGAAAATTGTATTCACCTGACAGCTACTGTCACTCTACAAGGCACAGATCAGGTCAGCATATGTGGTGATGCACCCCAAAGCACTCCTGAAAGTTCTGGAAACAATTCAGAAACGAACGATACGTCTAGTGGATATGCCTAACCTTATCTAGGACCTCCACAGTCCGAAATAACGAAGACGGGTGGTTTGATATGTCTCTATTCAACAGATACTATCATGGAAAATGTTTGAACAAGCTATCTTGCATAACAACAACTGTTTTCAACACATCAGACACTGGAGGAATCCAATAGGCGCATCCTCACCAGTAGTAGTAGTAGTAATGGGGAGGCAAAGCCTGGCAAGTAGGCCACCTTTGGCCCTTTTTGCCGACCCCGAAGACCATGACTAAAACTATGGCAGACCTGGTAAGTCCCTACTGTCAAACTTTCCAGACGTTTTGATGAAGGTAATGATGTCCGACCATTCCGCTAAGTAGCACTCTTCCCTGTCAAACTCTGCTGTGCCGAACACCTCAGCCCTAAGGCCATTGTATACGGCACACTCGCCCAGGAAGTGGAACGAGGTCTTGTCCTCCTCCCAGCACTTCTGACAGATTGGGTCTTTGACCACTCCTATGAGTGTCATGTGCCTGTTCAATCTGTAGTGACCTGTGAGGATCCCCACTAACAAGTGGAGTGAATCCCTCTTCTGGTTCAGTAGCCATAGCGCCCTACGTTTGTTGGGACCAGCTATGAACCTTTTGGACTGCCTGCAGTCGGCTCTCTCCAACCATGCTTTCGCAAGTTCGTTATATGCCCAGGCATCTAGGGCAATACTAACTTGGCCTCTACTAATGCCCTGCAAGGGTTCGGGGTCAATGCATGCGCCTCTTGCTCCTATCGTTAACTGGCACCCCGCTGTGACCAAGGACCCACATGAGGGTCACGTTCTTGGATTGGGCTAAGCATTGGAGGGCGGCACTGCAGTCCTGGAACAGTGGTGATCTAATCCTAGGAGACGCTACCGCTCTCAAAGCTGTCTGACTATAGGAGCATATATAGATGTCCTGCTCCGTGCACTGTTGTTGAATACGCCACCATCAGGATGGCTAATATCTCCGCCTAAAAAACTGACGTGTGGGTTCCTAGCGCTACGCTTTCCTCCACGCCTCTGCCTTCCAGGCACATTCCCGCGCCACTGGACACCATCTCTTTCGAGCGAGACCCGTCGGTGTAGCATACCAAGCTTTGGGGCGGAAATCTTATCTTCCCTCCCGTCCACTCTTCCCTAGTGGGAAGAACGAGCGAGAATCTCCTATCGAACCTTACCTTATCGTCGGCCCTTGCTACCCTGAGTGAGGAAGTGGGGAGGTTGCTTTCCGCCACCTCAATCCTGGCGTGGCCTACCAATGGGGCTGACGCGGTCCACGCGCATCCTCACCAAGTCGAACTTCCACAGCCTCGAACAAGCCGCTTACAAAAGTTGGTATCTCTTGGAGAACATCGGCGTTGTGGAATGAGCTGCCGGGAAGTTTTTTCCTCGATGGTTTAGTATTTTAAGGTTAATGTAAAGACATTTCTCTTCCCACAGCGCGTTTGCATTTTAATTTCATAAAGTAGAAATTTTACATCAATACTAGACAGTACAATGGTTGGTCAAAGTGAAAGTTAGCAACTCCGACGGCAACCAACGAATCATCACGGATTGGAGTATTAACACATATATTCATACTCGAATGTTCATGTCTAACGCACTGAAATGCTTTCATAAAAACATTACAATTTTCCATAACCTGGATTATCTTGTGTACTAAAAGCCCATTCGAATTTGGTAACAAGATTTAAGCGTTTTAAAAACATGTAGACCAAAATGAAGTCACACTTCTGAATAGGAAGATTCCGACACCTTTGTCGGAGAAGCATGCTACGGAAAAGTTCCAAAAGTTCGGTGTGTGCACAAAATGGGTAGTAAAAACATTTTTTTCGCTTAGCTGGGATGCATTACGGCGGAGGTAGTAAAATTATTAGTCATGGTTTTGAGCCTGAAGACCTTTTTCATGCAAAAATTATCTTCGCAAGTAGAAAGTAACGATTTGATTAATAATCTGAATCATTTTCTAGTGAAATTTATGTGGGGTTAGTGGATTTTAAGTAGCGTATTTGAATATCTTTCCACTATGTGCATATAATACCACCAATTGAAATAAAAG
Source organism: Bruchidius siliquastri (assembly GCA_949316355.1). Lineage (NCBI taxonomy): Eukaryota > Metazoa > Arthropoda > Insecta > Coleoptera > Chrysomelidae > Bruchidius > Bruchidius siliquastri. The sequence continues at coordinate 23,724,305 of OX438532.1, read as the reverse complement.
CATAACCACATATGTATGTAATGCAAAAAATAAACATGAAATTACATATTAAATTTTTATTTTTAAATAATTACTGTAGGTCAACAGATAGATGGCTGTAATATTTACAAAAAATTGTTCATACATAATTTGGAATTCCATGAGAAAAATATACGGGTTTTCGTAATATTGAAAAATAAAAAGTAAAATCATATATAAAAATATATTTCTACACATGTCAAAAACTTTTAACATAAAAGACTGCCTTTTCAAAAGAACATGAGATTGAAAAAATTACCCATCATGAAATCAGATGCCATATGAATCATCTGATTTATACAGCATACTGAGATGTGCATACAATATCAATGTACAACCATAGCAAATTACAAATTCAAAAAAGTGGCTAACGTAACATTTCAAATACTAACCTTTAAAAATGTACATGTTTTTAATGTCTGACAGTTATTTACTTTAATACCCTATTCTACTCCGATGAGAAATGAGATGATAAAAAAAATCACGATCATGATGAAGGTAAAACATTAAGGTACAACGTTAGCTCTCTCAGCGAGTTTAAATCTTAGTATTTAAAATGAGAGAAAATGACATATTAATAACTAATTCTAGTCTTGTCGATGAATCTCTTCACTTCTTTTTGTTTTTATTTGTTGCACCCCTAGGAGGCGTTACTGGTCTTCCTGCATTCATGTTATACTGGAATTTCCGTTTATCAGCTGGTTTCAGAATTTGGAAACTGCACATTAATGTCTCATCAACAGACATCATTGCGCCTGCATTATCAAATTCACCTGTTGAAAGGAATGACCACATTAGAATTATACACGTGCTACATTACTTAATAAATAAAGTTTACGGGAGAGAAAGAAAACTTTGTTTTGTTGAATGTGAAGAAGGTAAGTTTCTTATAATTTCATGTGAGAATAGACATGGGCATAGCAACATAAGTAAGTAATTGAATTGGTATTATAATGCTCAAATCTATTCAGAGGTGGATGGATTGGACAAATGCATTTTTTGTATTTGCAAGTAGCAGTGTGAATAAAAAGCCAAAGTTGATGACAATTATTACATATCTATAAAGGTCAGCTAAGGAAGCAAATACTATGGAGGAGGTGTTGATAGAAAGCTGGTACATTATATTTTGACTGGGTTTACTCATCAAATAAATGAGAGATCTTCTTTCAATACAGTGTCATACAGGAATAAATCACCCATCTTCCCTGAAAAATAAGTGGAATGTGCACTGAGGTGTAAGGTTTACTTTGAAGGCAATTTTTTTCAACAACATAAAAATCAGGTTCTGGATTACAAACGGAATTTTTAAGTATCTGTTTCAGTCGGCGAGTAAGTTTTAACCGTAGAAGCTAGACCACTGAATGAATGGAACAGAAGAGGATATTTAGTAAGTAAATGATACAAAAGAGGCTATCTTGTAACTTTATTCACTGGTGCATAGGCCACCCACCGGGTCCTTTTGCACCTCCACTCATTTTAAATCCTAAGACTTCTTCGCAGTCTTAGTTTCTATGACTAGCTTTTTTCACGAATGATTCTACCCAGCTTTTAGAATGCTAGAACCCAGTATAGTCTGGCTGCGATCCCCTTTAGTTCACAACCCCAGAACCCAGAATTCTTGAGATTCTTGGCGCACGTTAGATCATTTACTATCCCGTGATGCGGCCAGTTGTCAGCTCCGCCAACAATCTCATGTGAGTTCTATAGAATCGTCCCCTCTCTGGCTCCAGACCCAGCAATGAGTTTCCGTGCCTGCTGATATCAGGACATATTACGACACGTGTGTTGTTTTTGAATCCCCTTCCATCTTATCGTGGTATGACCCAGTGTGGCCCATCATGCTCCCAGTACACAATGGCGTATGATTGCGGACAGTTGGCAGTGGTTAATGGATTGTGGCGCGCAATGGCGATGCTGCCGGTTTTTTCGTCGTCACACTTCAAAGGGTATTGTGGCGACGCGTGGCAAATAGTGTTCTCACAGGCGGCCATTGTTCAGTTTATTACCAACCGAACGTCATGCGCCATTGTGTGAACACCTTTCAAGCTGACAGGCAATGTGCAATGATGACCTACGTGAGGCATGACCCATTGTGTACTGGGGCCTTTACTTTAGACTGAAAAACCTCGGCACCAGACCATCTTCCTTATACATATACCTAATATTGTGCACTGGAACTAAACAAATCATAGTTGAAGATGTTCTATTCAAACCTGAAATACTAAAATAGAACATGTTTTTGTAGAAAATAAACTATAAAGGATGTTTAAACATACGAACAGAAATGTGTTTAAAAGTGCAGTGGTAGAAATAGAGGGGGTGGGGAAGTGATGATTGTTTCATCACGATTGAAAAAATACCTGAAATCAATATATTTGCTTGGTTCTGGTTCGAATTTCCAGTTTTTGGTACGTTAAGTTGTGTTTTTGTAGGTTATAATATATAGCTTGGATCTGACCATGACTTACTGTTAATTAATATGCCTATATTTAAATTTTTGTCACTACAAACTGTAGAACTGTCTTCAAATGCTCTCCTCACCGTCAACCAAATATTGTTTTTACAACACTCATTTAATTCCTCAGTATTTCAGAAGAAATCCAGCAATAATAATTTCAATATTTAAATGAATGGATATCTATTAATTTATATTTTATTATTTTCATATATTTCCTATCGGGGTTGATTGAGAAATTGTGTATTCATATGGGAATGACGCGTAAAAATTAAATTAAGTCACAGGTTAGGTTCTGGAAGTTAGATTGTTGATTTTCTTTTGTTAGCAATGAAATGGAAAGATCATTGCTAACGTAACTTCCTGTTCTATGTAACACCTAACGACATTGCAACTCTGGGTGCATTTTGTGATCAGCAGTAGCAGAAACTTACCACAATAATTGGGTGCCGAAAAAAGGGTGACCAACTGCCTCTTGGCGAAGAACTCGTATCCATCCTCAACCACTTGATGCGCCCTGCATATGAGATCAAAATCATGCTTATGCAAAAATTTCCCCACTACTTCGGCACCGAATGTGAACGAGACGCCGCGATCGTTTTCGCCCCAGCCCATCTGGTCCTTGTCCGGATCGGACCACAGTAAGTCACATAGCAGGCCTTGGTCGGGCACGTCAGTTGGTCGCATGATCCGCCGGATCTGTTCCATCGACTGCAGGTCGGGGCTCAAACCTAAACAATAAGAACATAGGCGACTGACAAAGAGATTCGTATTGTTTGTGAAAGAAATTAGGAAATTGGTTCAATTTCAGTGGAACAGCAAGAAAAGAACATGCTCTTCATTGTTTGGCAAACAGTTTTTCTATTTAAGACTGATACAGAACGGCTTAAGGTAAGTTGTTGTCGTACTTCCCACATGAATGTATCAGTTTAGAAATAAATATTTGTGTCAGATTCAAGGCTCATTGATCTCTTGAAATTAAATTTGAAAATTTTAGGAAAACTAAGTCTTAAAATATCGAATGTTCCAAAATAATCTAGTTATCAAATATTTGTTATTCTATAAGTTATTTCAAGTGAATTAAGAAGATAGTTGCTTAAAGACAAGCCAAACAAATAACATATAAAAAATACGACATACAATTGCGTACAACGTAAACACATATGTGAATAACTTATCTTGAAGAGCTTATTTATTGCACATTTCTTCAGTTCCAACTATTTTAGTTTCCTGCCGATACTACTTTTTTGCCCTAATGTTTGTGTAAACATAGCCTACATTTACATCGGAGATTAATATAGAAATAATATCCAATATAAGTTGTGTGTACTGTTTCAACATGCATAAAATTAGAGGGAATAAGCAATTATTGATGAAGAAATTAGAAAAAAGAAAGCAAGGCATAAGAAACATGACAAGTATGTTATATAGGAAAATAGACTGACTTGGGATAATATTGTGGCATAATATAATGCTGAAGAGCCAAAAACCTCATTCCGAGTTAAACATTTTCTAGAAATATTTAAATGCGAAAACTAAGAAAGCACTTTTGAAGCAACCAGTGGAGGAAAGGAAAAGCCTGAAAATATGGAAATACTAAATCAATCACAGATCTGATTCCAAAGTTTTTGAGAGCCTCTTCAATGTTGGGAGACGATGATAATGGAGAAGATTTAAACGATGATGATGATGATAATGGTTCAGACGGAGAAGCCAATGAACCAATCGATGCCATTGAAGTGGAGTCAAGAAACTGTGAAAACACTGAATCAACAAATGACAAAGTCGCCACACAGGCAATAAAGCAGCTAGCAATGTAACTATTAAACTGTGCTAGGTGTGTGGATTAAAACGTGTAGATCAGATTGTCTTTTGTTTCACGTCTTAGGCTATTATTTACAGTTATTCAAAAATATCGAGAAATTCATTGAACTAATTGGGGCACATAAGTTTTATCACATGTTATCCCAGTTTATTCTCAACATCCACTTCATAAGGTTGTAAGACTTCTAATAAAAAAGTATGAATGATGGCAACTATAACATTCCCACATTTAGGTGTATAAATGCCATGAATATTTGAAATTGTTTCTTCATGACACCATATTTTAGTTCTACTATAGTCCTGCTGGGCACATAACAACTTTCTCCAATGGTTCTTGGTGCTAGCACTGGAGTCATTCAGCGTTTAGATGGGGCATAACAGTTATCTCCAACAAGAAGGCCCTCATAATCCTACTTCAAATCTGGCCGCCACATTGCTATTATCCCATACTTTAACTATATGTTCTCAAACTTTTTCTTGCCCACCGCCTGCTTTGAGATATTTTTCTAGCAAAAATCACTGGCAAAAATGGAAACTATCAAATAAAAATCCTCATTATTGCAATGACTGAGGCTTGATAACACCTCGTACATACGCCGACCTGGATGAAGTACAGCTCACTATTAAAATCAGCCACTGAAATTTTATATTGTATCAGTATATTCAAGCATTATATATAATGTGCTTGGTGTCTGAATTTTAATAATATGGTAATTGATTTTAATGTGTGATCTGTGTATTAGTCACACAAGATCAGCCAATACATTTATATATAATTTTTGGAAAAGGGTCAATAAAAATTTTTATCCCCTAAAAATACCACCACTTATTTTATGGAATAATAAATACGTGAGGTCGAAAAACATATATGGAGATGGTACTGGAATATTGAAGCTTGCACTTACCACCATGACAACAGAAAATCTTCTCATCAACTATTGCAGCAACTGGTAAGCAGTTAAAACAGTCTGTGAATGTCTTCCAAAGTTTAATGTTGTATCTGCAAGAAATGAATGAGAATAATTGTGTTTTCTAGATAGTCAGTTCAAGATAGGTATTGTAACGTTCTTAAAAGACAAACAACGCAATAACTTTTACGCTCATTTTTATCCACGTCTTCATTATTTAAGAAATTTTAGTTTTTGAGATACCTTTCTATCTGCCTTTTTACGTGTACATCAAAAAATCTGTGAATAATTCTTCCATGCCTGTCTATAGGTTTATTTTTTGAATGCAACCTTTGCACTGATTTTGATAAAATTTTCTAGGGTTATACTCGGGGTGACAATGAAAGTACTGTTCATGATGGCCTTACCAAATGTCTAGAGATGAAAATATGCCATTTCGTATGTTGGCAAGGTTGATAATTGTGAACATTTGTAGCATAAAAACAATTGAATATAGTTTCGGATTTCACCGAAAATGACCGCGATTTTCATGTAAATTGTAGATGCTTTTACTTACTTGATGAAACTTTCCTATCATGCAGATAAAATAAGTAAGTACTTAACACATAGTTTAAATCATTGTCGGACTGTCAGATTTAAATATAATTCGAAACGCGTCACTGAAAGAAAAACTGTTATTCGTGTAACTGTCTGTCAGTTACACAATTGTTTTATCTGCATGACCTCAAATTTTTATTGTAAATGGTAAACCCTATACATTTTTTGCTTTTTTGGAATCTCTTAACAATTCTACACAACTCCTATATACCTCTATCATACCCCGTGCTCAAAATGATTAGAACAATTTTTAGAAAAGCCTCATTCGAGAAATTGTAAGATCGACTTAGTGAGGATGCACCCGTTGAGCTCTTCTGGTCTTTGCTGTACTGGCGTCTCTTGGTGTTATTATGAGAGACAGCTCGGTCGAACATCTGCCATGATAATATCCATAGAATAGAGACCCTTCTTTGATGTTCTAGACTATGAGGGTCCAATGTGAGGTCAGGTGCATCCACTAGAGTATTGCTCATTTCTGGATTGTGTCAGAAGCTCCAGGGAGTGCTTCAGATTGCATCCACAAACATGCAAGGAATAATTCAATCATGGTCTGATTTGGTCCCTAGTAGAGTAGCAGTAGCTGATCTGGAGAATATAAGTTCCAGGAGTGGAAGAGATCCACTAGCTTAAGGGACGCCTACTTAGCAAGGCATGCAACATGATCTTGCGATGACATGTTATTGTTGATATCAATTCCAAGAAGCTTGATGGAAGATGATTCAAGTATTAGGCATCCCTCCATCTCCATGACTTACAGACCAGCATGCCACCTGTTTGTCAGGGTTGTTGTCAGAGTCGTCTGTGTGTTAAACTGAACTTCATTTGTATATCCCCATTCCACAATTCTATGTCCTAACTGATGCATGCTGCATCCACAAAAGTAAAGCCTCTTGGGATTATACAGGTTTGCCCAGTTCCATGCTGAAAATAAGGGTAGTGTCATCTGCAAAGCTGTAGATAGAATTAGATGTTATTTCCAACAAATCATTGATGTACAACAAGAACAGCTTTGGAGTGAGTACAGATACTTGAGGAACATCCACATTGATGGTAAGCACAGTGGAAGCATATCCATCCACCACGACACATATGGGTCAATCCCTGAGAAAACTATCCAACCAGTGGCACCCCACAGGCAGCCAGCTTGATCAAGTCTCTCATGCCATACCCTATCGACAACTTTTGATATATCGAGTGCAATGACTTGAAACTCTCCATGAAGCACAATTGCTCTGCTCCACATATGTGTGACATAGCCCAGAAGACCTCTCGTGGACCTACACCTGCTGAAACCATATCGGCGATTGTTGATGGATATGGGCTATTGAATCAAATCAACCGACAAGGAACAGACCAAATTTTTATTGTTATAAACATCACACTGCTTATCTAGCCATGCAAAATGAGATGAACCTGCACATGCTCTCAGGATACTGCTGATAATTCACTATTTTATCTATTTTCTGATTAGAACTTATTGATGTCAGTAGAAAATGTTTACACACGTCAAATGAAGAGATATAGTAGAGTACAATTGGCCTTGATACATACAATACACATAAAATTGAAATATTAATAAACATACTATTCTATTATAATAGTATAGATTAAATGCTTTCCAATAAAAAATTACTTAAACCTAGTTTTAAGTTGCCTTGGTGGTAGATCCCTCATCATAATAGGTAATTTGTCAGAAAATGTTATGACTATGTATCTAGAGGCCATCGTTTTTAGTCTATAATACTATGATACTAGACCTCTTAAGTTTTTTGGGTTTTCCATTGTCCATTTGGTGACTTTTAAGTTCAGTTGTTTTTGTTCCACAATTAAAGCATTGTCATCAGTGTCACTACTGTCAATCAAACTTGGCAGTGGTTCATCATTTGCCATGTTACTGCTTTCTAGCCATATTGCCCAAACCTCTGACCTTACTGTAGTCAAGGCCAGATTTTACTGAGTGCAAATTTAGTGACTGTTTGTGGTGATTTCAGTCAGCATGTCATTCTTAATGTGATCAGTATCTTACCAGCATTGCGAATGCAACCAGCTAGCTTGAAATTCTATTTTCCTAGGATTTTTTTTGTTGATAATGCTCTTGATATTGGCGATTTTTTCAATTATGCTTTATTCTATCAGGTCTAATTTCTTGCATAACCAAGAGACTTGTTCTTGAAAGTCATCATTTTTAACATGTGAATTGGTTACTTTTTGATTTAATTTCACAATATTGACGTTATTTTTTAGTTATTCACTAGTTGCTTCAAAATTAATAAATACATTGAGAAACATTACTTACACATTAATTACTTTTTTGGTTCTGCTTGCGATTTCGCGTCTCTACAGATTGACGTTATTTTGGCATCTAATTATTCATCATAAATAAGGATCATATTGTGCTCCGATTTTTTTAAATGTCTTGCCATGTTATTTTGGATAAGTGATTCTAAATTTTTGATTGTTTATAAAAATACAATGATCATTTGAGAAAAACAAATAACTAGTACAAAAATTAATTATAATGAGATGAGGTAAATCACTTTATGTAATTTGGATGGTTGGTTTTCATTTGATTTGACAACTAAGATGGGCCATATGATTAAATCATTGCTAGTTTAGCTATTAAATATTTTATTTTACAGGTGTCTTTGAAAATTTTATCAATTCTTATGGGATTTAAGGTAATACAGGACTAGGTAGGGTGTCCCTCTTGTAAAATAAACTGTTTTCATATAGGTACTGATCAAAGTTTGTAATTTTGATTAGCTAATAACTTTTATACATGGTAGGAAATTTAGCTTTTGATATCATATTGGCATGCACCTTGAGTGGGGAGTGCATATCCATAATTGTGTTTATCCTGGTCTACTTTGTTTTTGAATTAAATACAAAACATTGAGAATTACGGCATATTTTTAAGTGGATTTATTTTGAAAAATATCAATTCTATACATGGAGTGGTGTGTTAAATGATGTTGTCAAGCATTGCATATTTTCATTTCTAACCATTTTGGAATGGTGTCAGGACAGTACTTTTAATTTAACCTGGTATATGAGTATGTAATAAGTAGTCAAATAAAACAAATTGAGTACCATAGTTCTCAACAGTGTTCACCACAATGATAAAAGTGATGAATAGCCATGGTGCACATTGAAAGGGGCAACTAGCCATGTGGGTAAGTTATAACTTTTGAGTATAATTATGTTATCTGTGATGAATATCAGATATCAAGTGACATCTCAGTAAAAAAAATTGCAGTAAGCTTAATAATTGCATGAGTTTTATTACCTTCTTTTGCATTCATCATAGAATCCATAAATACGATTGATTGAAGCACACTCATGGTTGCCACGTAAGAGGAAGAAGTTTTCTGGATATTTGATCTTGTAGGCAAGCAACAAGCAGATTGTTTCAAGGGACTGCTTGCCACGGTCAACATAATCACCCAAGAACAGGTAATTGGATTCTGGTGGAAAACCACCATATTCAAACAGACGGAGGAGGTCATAGTATTGGCCATGTATGTCACCTAAAAGAAAATAATTGGAAGCAACCTTACATAACTAAATTTCACCTATCACATTGTCACAACTTTGCTTGAATACATGTTACTAACATATACAATTGATTTTATTCTATAATACCTAAAATTCTACAATGTGTATCGAATTTTTGTAACTATTATCATAGAGGGACCCTGCAGCAAATTCCTCAATAACTAGATTTGTTTTATCTTTGCCCAAAACACTTGTATGCACTGCATTTTTGGGCTTTTCAGTTTTGTCAGTAAGTTTTTCTATTACTGCTGAGTTATACTTATGTAATATATACATAAATTAGTTAGCAGCTAGTAGAAAATATAATGAAACAGAAAAACACTCATTATCATCTGGAGCATAAACAAGTTTTATGTTATTAATCTACCAAAATAGCTAATAATTTGAACTTCTTATCAACATCAAAAATAAAATATTGAAAACAGATGGGTGAATCTACTATTCATACATTTGGTAATATATAATAAAAATTTACACACTGAAGATTATACTCCAAATTGAATTTAAATTATAATCTTCCAAAGTAAGAATAACAATAACTATCTTACTGGATGTTGATTGGACAATACATGATATTAACAAATGTCTTAAATTGACAAACAATATTTCTTCAAGTTGTATGAAATATGTTCAATAATGCTTACAATGAAACAGTATAGACAAAATTTGGTATATAAGTCTAGCCTAATTTTATTAATTACTAATTTTAAATTAACTGTTTAATTCCTACATCTTAATCAAATAAATAATGGTCATTTAACTACATTTTGATTGCTTAATTTGGAAGCAGCCAGGTTGTTAATTGAATGATTCATAATTATCTATTCAGCAATATATTAGAACAAAGTGTAAAACATAAGTTTTATTTGTATAATATCCAATTAATTCGATTAATCATGAAAATAATACTATCAAAAATGTATCTTACCACATATTTTAAGAGGAGCTTCCAACTCTAACAAAATCGGCTGACTAAGGAAAATTTCTCTGGATTTCAGACAAAGCCCTCTAATTTCATTCTCGGTTAACTGCACATTTTTACCAGGTCTTGCCCCGCGTACTAAAAATTACAAAAACTATATAGTTTTTGACGTTTATCAAGGCGTTTACCAAAGACGCCATTATTTGTTGTCACTAGGAAATATTGACCTTCATACATTTACCTTCTAACAATCTTGCTATGATACTATCGATATTTAATTTATCTGCCTCAGCCATTTGCTAAGATGTTAACAGTAACGTGTGTGTATATTAAAGTTTTGGAAAATGAGAGATGGCTCGGATTATTTAAGATCTCCGGCGAACCAATTCGGCATAAACACTTCTTTTACTTGCGCTTTCGCGGAGGAACCAGGGAGTTCACTTTTCTTGTCAGTCACAGAATTTGTCAGCACAGTAACACTGACAGTAGTAATGTCAATCGCGTCACTGACAGGACATTTGACAGCATAACCAAACACTAATCTACCTGCTATGGAGGCTACCTTCTTTGTGGAATATCTACAACTCTGCAACAATATTCCGTGCATACTATTACACTATCAGATAATTCACGAATATCAAACATACTTGGTCGCTTTATTCATAAAAATAAGGAATCGCTTAATTTAATTCATTTGATTTCGGGGTTCTGAGTATTTGAAATGGAACTATTTTTTCCGGGAACCAGCGGGCAGCTGGTATGACAACTTGACAACTCTGCTCAATTGTGTATTACGTCAATAATGTCATTATGCATTTTGCGGCTAACTTCTTAATGTTAACCCAAGTAGTTTGAAAATTGGTAAATAATTCATACTCATTTTATAAACGATGCTCTTTTATGAATTCACATTTTTATGAATAAAAATGAGCGAAAAACAAGAAGACACGGTTGAAACAGAGGATTCTTGTGGTATTTTCAAAGACATTCGTTTTTTTGTTAGCGGTGAAGTCGATGAGAAGGTAGACATAACATGTCAAGCTAATAACAAAAATAATCATGCTATTTTCCATTCTCAGGTTATAGATGCATTGAAGGATGGTGGTGCTGAAAGGCTTAATTACTTTTCTGATTATGTTACTCACCTAATAGTTGGTGAAAATCCAGAGGATAATGATATAGTCGATGCTACTGATGTTTACGAAGTACCTGCACTTACTCCCAAATGGGTATTAATGTGTGCTGCATTGAAAAAACTGGTTACCACCACACCTTATCTATACAGTCATGACCAAAAGCTTTTCGCAAATTATGTGTTTTGCTTCAGCAATGTCAGACAAGATCTTCATTACCTGTGGTCTTTGATCACTTATCATGGAGGGATAGTGCAATTAAACTTGGATAAACACTGTAATTTTCTAATTGTAACTGAAACAGAGGGACCAAAATATAAGAAAGCTGAGAGCTTAGGATCAGAATTCATCAAAATTGTTACACCAGATTGGGTTGTAGAAACTGTTAAAAATATGTCACCTGCTGATCCATGTTTGTTCCACCCAAAATTGATCAATTGGCCAAAACCAACTAAACAAGATAGTACAACTGCAATAACTGGATTTGAACCAGAACAAATTGAAGGTATTGATACAACTGATGAACAAGCAATTTCAGATTCTACACAAGCCTTACTGGATAAGCTGAAACAGCGCATGCCATGGAACCAGCCAAATACAACTCAGGCCACATCTCCCTCGGATCCAATAGCACCACCAAATGTGGTAGCTCCAAGCTATCTTCAAAAGACAATTCAACAACAACCCAGTCAGCCGCTAAAACTACAGCAACCTACCCAGCAGGTTACACCACAATCTCCAGTATCTGCAGGATTGTCTTCAGTGCCAAAATCACCATCATCATTAGCAAACCAACAAATACCAAGAAGCATAGTACACCATACTCCCAATCAACAGATGAGTTTCCAGCAGTCTCAACAATCTCATCCATTAGGTATTTCTAGGATGGTTAGTCAACAACAGCCTAGACAAAGCATTCAACAGCTGAGAGGTCAATTAAGTCAAAGTCAACTGCATCAACAATTACTACAACAAAGAATGCAGTTACAAAACCAGCAAATCATTCAGCGACCTCCAGGCAATCAGATACCACTACAACAACAAGTTTTGCAACAACAGTTGGTGCAGGGTCAGCTAGGCCAAAGGCAAATATTACAAAGCCAGCTCAGTCAGAATCAAATTACTCCACAAGTAAGTCAGAGTCAACAGCAGATATTACAAAATCAGCAACTAGGTCAGACACAACATTTGAGTCAACTAACTCAGCAGCAGTTAGCTCAGTTGCAACAACAGCATTTACAACTTAAACAACAACAACTTGCTCAAAATCAGCAGATACAGCTGAATCATAATCAACAACAAGGTCAAATAAACCAAAACATTACTGTTCCAAATCAACAGCATCTAATTACAAATCAAGTATTGCATCAACAGCAAAATCATGTGAATCAGCAACAGATTCAGCAAACTAACACACAACAGGCAACACAAATTAGTCAAGGACAAAATTTCACCCAACATAATGTTAACCAACATATTACCACTTCGCATGCTCAACAGCTGTTACATAAACAGCAGTTTATAAACCAACAAGCAACATCTGGGCAACAGCCAGTATCTACAGCACAACAGTTGGTGCAAGGTCAGGCAAATGTTATGGCACAACAGTCACAACAGCTGATTGGTTCAAATTTCAAACAAACTCAGATTGTCAATCAAGATATTCAACAGGCTAACATCACACAACAGCAACAAAATGTTAGTCAACAATTAAATGTGCATGCACTAAATCAGCAGTTAAGCACACAAAATTTAGGTCAGCAATTAAATCAACAGCAGTTGACTCAACAAGCGACTCAACAGAGCCAGTTGGAACAACTAAATCAAGAACTTAATCAGCAGATAAATCAGCAAAGTCAAATCAATCAACAACAGCTAAGTCAGCAAATTCAATTGAAACAACAAAGTAGTCCACCAACACAACAAATTGGTCAAAGTTCTATCAGTCAACAGCTACTTAACCAAAATCAACTTAATCAACAACAAAACCAACAAATATCACAGCAGCAGATCCTTCAAAGCCAGTTGAACCAACAGCAATTGGGACAACAGTCCCAGTTGAATCAACAGCTCATCCATCAACAAGGGCAGTTGAATCAAATATCCCAATCCAATCAATTGAATCAACAGATTAATCAAAACCATCTAGGCTCACCACAAATGGCTCAACAGAATCAGTTAAACCAACAGAATCAGTTAAGCCAGCAAAACCAGCTAAATCAGCAGCTTTTAGAGGATATACAAGCACTAAATCAGCAACTTCAGCAGCAGTCAGTAGGCCAACCAAATATCCAACAGCAGCAGCAGTTGCAAAGGCAAAGTTTGCAACAGTTGCAAGTCTTGAAGCAACAACAACAGGCTTTGCAACAGCAGCAAAACATACAACAGGGAATTGGTCAAGGTTTACAACAGCAGGTAATAAACCAGCAAACATTGCATCAACAACAGCAGGCTTTGAATCAGCAAACTATCCAGCAAGGATTAAATCAGCAGAATTTGCAAGGATTGAATCAGTCCTTACAGCAACAAGCACTAAACCAACAGAACTTACAGCAACAGCAACTCAACCAGGTATTCATTTGTAATTAAATTTTCTTTTTTATTTATGATGTCTACAACACACAAATTTGTCTGTTTGATGTCTTAGCAATTTTGTAACCAAATTTTTCTGCATAGATACTTATGAGATTTGGGAGAGTTGTGATGTGAATCCATGATAGGGTGATGTAATACTGCTCAATTTTTTTTAAATACATTTATTGGCAATAGAGTATTCACAAAAAAATAAAATAGCACCACACAACATTTTTGTGTTACTTGAAGTCCAGATCATTTTAGAGCAGAATCCTCAAAACTTTTGACAGACTCATACATTTAGTTGCTGATCAGGCATAGGGTAACTTCAAATTAAGACAAACCTCTTATTTGTAGAACCATTTTTTCAGAAATCATATATTGTCTTTTTCATTCTACAATGTTTGTGGATATTTACCTTGTTTAGAATGATTTTGTTTGTGTTTTTTTTTAGATATACCTATATTAATGCATGGGGAGTACTTAATTTATATATACTAATAAATTTTTCTGATTTTGAATTACATCAGGACAGATTTAAGATGTTGATTTCAGTGAAAAAGACTATCCTACTGAGAACAAAATTATCCAAGGTCCCCTCGTAGATCCCAGAACTAAACCTGGTTCTTTTTATCCTTTTTTAAGAATCTGTGGATTCGTTTTATTAATATTTTGTAGTATCTCCGATATTTCAGACGTTGGATAGTCCTGGTAATGTTCATTATGGATGTTACTTTACATAAATAAAATCGCAAAATTTGCGATATGTATAGTATCGGTCCAAACCTCTCAAAATATTATTTGTATGTGCCAGAAAAGCGTAGAGGTACACAAGAAACAATAAAACTCAGTGTACTGAAATTTCTATCACTGGTTCGGTTGGAACATTCACAAAACCGAATTAGAAATTTCAAAATGTGTTTCAGATCCTAAATTGATTATAAACTTGAAAAAATGTAAAGTGAAGGTTTGGATACTTTTAAATAATTTTGACTCGCCGGAAAAGATATGCGTCAAGTAGATAGGCTCTACTGTCCATACAATGGTATCTATTTAGAACTCTGCTTAAAACTAAGGAAAATTATAGGATCTTGGAATTTTTATAGTTGGAATTGAATTTAAAAGAAATATTTGTCATCCCCAAAAATTGCCAGAACTTTTAACTCTGAAATCCCGTCACAGTTATCATTAAACTGATGAAAATACACGTGAAATGTTCAATTGATATGCTTTAATATGTTGTAAAAACCACTAAAACAGAAATGGAACAAATTAACTTTGGGAAAAATGCAAGCCACGCCTTGAAACTATTGTGCAACTTTATATAAAAAAATCAATTGGTTCAAATTTGTTTGGAGCATCCCGAATGCGTCTAAAATATACTATGTTAGCAAATCAAAATTCTTAATCCACTGCTATTGATAAAAATCTGTGTTTCGCAAGCAACTGTGTGAATAATCATCTACATCTAAGAAGTACGCCTTTTATTAACGCCAAAAAAATTTGAGATCTTCCGTCAAGCGCACCCACCATTTCTGGAGCTTTCAAAAATAATATTATATTATATTATATTTGTATTTTTTTACTCCTCAAATGCTTTATATTATTCAAATAAGTCAATCTAACGAACAAATACAGTGGAAGAAGAGGTGTGCAGCAGGGCTGTCCAACATACGGAGGACCATACTTTTTGCGGCCCTTGGGGCAGGCCTCTAATTCTATCAATCACCCTCAATACAAAAAATGCCCGATTATCACATTAACGATAAAATTAATAATAATAATAATAATGTTTATTTGCAATCCATGAACAATTCAATATTAACAATATCTGAGTTCAAATACAAACAAACACAGGAGGTGAATACATTTAAACTTTTTACAGTTTGATGACCGATTTAACAATTAGTCCATTGAAACCAATAAGGCTGTGCATGGACTACATAGCTCTTCTTATTCCTAACATTTGTCGGCGCCTGTACAATTAGCTAAGCAGTGTGAATGTTTCAAAACTTGAAATAGAAATGTGGATATGAAAAATAAAAATGATAATGATAAAGGATGGAGAAATATGTGGATGAAAAATTTACCAAATTGAGAGAGGAAGGAGGTTTAATTATTTTCTAGTATTTTTTTTTGTTTCGTCTCTACCTAACAGGATGATATACTTTTTATCATACTTACGGAGTTCAATGTGTTCAAATAAACCTTATAGGCTTGTGGTACATAATTATAGATCGTCAGAGCCAGATAGTCGGAGGATCGTAGACTAACATTTTTTTGCAGTAATTCAACTTTGACTGAGTCACTAGCCTTGTATCTTGTAAAATGCTCATGATTAACCTTTTTGAGTGTAAATTTATTTTTATAAATATGTAAAAAGATTTGATGCAAAAATAATTGTCGAATATCAAGGATCCCAGGTTGAAAATACAATAATGCAGATGGATACAATAATGGTCTGTCTAAGATTATTTTGAGAATTTTTTTCTGTAATATATCTATTGATTACAATACAAATGTAGTTGTTTGGATGCGGCCCTCCAAAACCGTATTGCCGTATTGAAAGAACTTTTAGAGAGTACAAGTGATAATAAATACCTACCATGGCTGCAGTCAGCTATTGTATCTGTATTTGGTGTGCTACTAAACGTTAGATGAACTCTTTGTGTGACTCACTATTGAGAGGCATTTAGTAAACTAGTCAGTATTCCAGAAAAGTAATTGCTAATCAAATAACGCCATTAGCAGTGACGTTATAGATTTAACAATTATGCAGTACTTTGGGCGATAGCTCACTTCATTGCTCGAGTTTTCTTCTTCTTTTTATTTGTATATACAATAAATAAAAACATCAACATATCTTAATTATTTGAGAACGCCAAAAACCAATAAAAATGTAATTTTTTGTCCGACTATTGATTTACCCCAATATTTCTGTCCGACAATTACATTTTTTAATACATCATATAATTCTTTGTATCTTCTTTCATTTGTCGGAAAAAAATTGTTATAAATATAAGGGTCGCACAAAACCCTTAACTTCGGTGCGTCCGATAACAAGAATCCCCCCTGAACATTGTCCGACAAGGTTACCTCTTGATTTTAAATAACGTCGCCAAAGGATTCTGCAAAAATATAATTTTATAAGGTTAGCATATTCGGTGTGTCAGAAGCGCCAAACAACCCAAAATGTGAACTGTGCTCAAGGACTATGAGCTACACTCTGCACTCCCAAATGGGAGAGGAACTGAGTTTGATTCTGCTTCATTTAATTTAAGTGGCATAACAATATTGAGTATAACTAATATTATTTCCATATTTTATGAACAGGTGGTGCGTTCTCAGTTCCAACAGCAATCACCACAACAACAACAGCAGCAAGCTGGAGGCATTGGTCCACAAATTCTCATAAATCAGGCTTCTTCCCAAAATCAGCCGCAACGGGCCCAGATAGGTCAACATATGTGGGGGCAACAACAAGGCCAGCAAATCATAAGACATCCTGTTAGTGTAGTTCAACAGGTAATATATGGTTATTCTAGTTCTTTTATTTTAATAGGCAGGTGTAAATTGATCGATGGTATGATCATATAGTTATACCCATTAATTGAAAACACATGAGATATTCATTGCTCCATAAGCTATTGGTAAATTCAATGCAAACAAGTGAACTTGTTTAGTTAGCTAAACCACAATCAAGATCTTTTCTGTCAGAGTTGAATAGTGAGCATTGCAATGCATCTATGGCTCAGAATCTATGGTAACTTGTAATATGTATAGCAGTTTAAAATATATAAACAGTATTAAGTATTACAGAATGCACACCAAATCTTTTAAATACTGACTCATACAAATCTGGTTTTCTTTCACATTGCTTTTTATTTACCAAATCATTTCTATAAGATATTTGTTTGATAATTCCGATTCCATTTTATTAACTAAAAAACATATTCATAATTTTTCAAAGTATTCTCCTCCACATTTTGAATCCTTTCTTTGAAACATTTTCTCCAGTGTTAATGGCAGCCGCTTATTCGGTCGATGTAAAACGTAATTTATCCATTACCCGCGAAAGTACCAAAAATTCATCAGGTGCTGGGTCTGGACTATACGTCGAATGACTCATGATTTTTGTTTTAGGCATTTATATACTCATTTATCGAACAGCATTGTGAGCCCGATAGTTAATTTCATGCAAGATGATTCCTCCTATTTTCAGGGTTTCTTACGAATCTTAGGAGAACCTAAGGCAAACAAATTGTAGTGTACTGTTCTTTCTAAACATTATGTCTGTACTACAGTGGAAACGTGGCCAGTAATTAGGAAAAAGTAGCAATCATCTTTTTTCCGGTATCATATTTGTAAACTCCTGTTTTATCACTTGTGCTGATGTTCTACACCGAATAAGACGATCTACGATCAAAGTGATTTAGTGTATATCTACACTACCTCACACGGTCTTTTTTTGAGTTTAACACAAGATGTGGGGATCCACCGATAAATATAAATACTTCCAGAGATCACAATTGATTTACCATCAAGGCAGTTTATGCACAAACATTAAAATTACAGTTTAAACCTTCATCAACATTCACAGTATAAAAGCAGTTTTTGATAAAACAGTCTTTTATTTTTGTTTGAGTATTTAATGAGGTAAGATCTTCTATACTGGGATAAATTTTATTATATAATTTCAAACCTATGTATTTAGGGTTTTTTCATACATGCTGAGTTTATGTGCTGACACTGAAAGAACAGGACAGTTTCGTATGTTGTATTCGTGAAAATACGAGTTTTTAGGGACAGTGTTAATGTTGCTTTCAACATAAATCAATTGCTCTAGCATGTACATGTGTAATATTTTGTATTCTTTGGAAAAGTTGCCTACTTGATGTTCTTGAAGGCGCACCTGCAATAATTGATCTTATAATTCTTTTTTACATTACACTTCCAACAACTAACAATGGAAATGTGTTCAGCAAAATTGCATCCCAAAGCTTATATTTTTTTTGTATTTATATACAATTCAAGCAGATATACTTTTTCCCAGAAATGCAATGTTTTACAATTTTCTGCATCAAAACAACATTGCAAACATTACGTTTTTCTTCATAAATCTTGAATATCCGCAGCCTGGGTTTTAGCTTTTTTGGCGGCATCAACAGTTAGACAGCCTCTTCTCGAGAGAACTTTTTATTTCTGTTAGAATTATTGCACCTTATTTCAAGGCAGTATGCTGGACGATCAGGGGATTTTGAAGCCATGAATGTGATTACCGTAACTTGCTTCAGGTCAACTCTTCACTCTGCACCTCCTCAATTTTAGTGCACTAGATACTGATCAGTTTGTTGCTATGTCTAATTTCTTTCTCATATCGCTTAGTGTTTGGAGGACTCCAGCATATTCACATGAATATGACGTTGATCTAGTAGTAGTTGGTATATCACCGTCACCTCTCGCTATTGTCAAGTTGTTCTTTATCCTAAAACGTTATTGCGCAGCGACGGCTACACTGTCGGCTGCCTTTTATCATTGCACTTGGTCTGATTGTGATAATATCGAAATAAAATAACCTTTCATGCAGAAAACACATTTTTGTTTCTGGAGGTATGATACTGTCCATTGTGGTACATATTTTTACAATTTTTTCCACTGCGTGAACAGCACTTCTTTCTTGTTGAATTACAGAACCTGACAAATCCATATTTTTTACGGATAGTATACCATAATTATTGGCGTCACGATTTTAATATGATCTTATTTTACTTCCCAGTGGAGCGAGGCAATTGTTCCTTTTCAGATGTACTAATGGTAACTAATGTATATTGTAGATGCTCCTTGGTGCAACTCTTCCATCATGTAGATAAAAAGTTATGTAATTATCACAGTGTTTCACAAATTAATAAAACTCTGTTTCAGTGACGTATTTCGATTTCATTGAATTCATCGTCGGACTGTCAGATTTAACTGCTAATAAGGCTACCCAGATTACTTGCCAACTAACTAACTAGTCTTATCATGGATACAAAACTTGAGCTCTCAAATCTAGCGTTTTATTTGTGAAACTCTGTGATAATTACACAATTCTTTATCAACCTAATGGTAACTGTATATGAACACTTTGTATATGTTAATGCGCCGACACATTCCTGCTATATTTAACATTTAATGTGAATGTTATATTATATCTGTAGATTAAACTGTGCAGTTACACATCTTGAATAGTATCAATAATTTTGTATAAAGGGTGCTCCTAGAGTACAATGGACGACAAACCAGACTGGTGCAGTACCTCAAAGACAATTTATCCAACTGGATGCAAGAACCCACAACCAATTGCAAAAGATGCCCCCAGAAGAACAAGCCCTATTTGTAGCTAAATTACAAAGGCAGCGACAACAGCTAATTAAACAGGTGCAGCAGAGGGGCGGGGGAGGTGGTCATATACTGATTAGAGGTAAGATAGTTTCTACATACTTGAAATGCACGAAGCGCAAAGCTCATTTAGTACTAAGTTCACCTACATATTATACAATGTATATAAAATGCTGACATTTACCGTCTCTAAATTTTGATTTTGTTAGTGTTAGTTATTGACTACTACTATTCGTTAAACCTTCTCACGGCGGTCCGTGGGACCTTTGTTCTTGAGTCGGTCCGCCAGTTTATATGATCTGTCAGGTCTGGAAAACCAGAATCCAATCAATGGTAGAAGGAAGAACGGAAGGATGAAAAAGTGCAAAGATAAGGAAGATGATCAGATAGAGAGAGAAATGCCTTGGCTTTTTAATTTGATGTTTCCAGTGATTCCAAAGTTAATTTCGATTATGGTGTAGTAAGAATGTGATTTTGGGTGTCCCTAAATCCTCGATTCAATTTTTGACTATAGTGAGAGCCGCGAGTATGTTTACGTAATGGCTCGACTGTATAGTCCAACACGCGCTACATGAGGTTGTAATGTGATTCTGCTCGATTAAAACGTTGTTTCGGCTGTTCTTTGACGTTATTCTGTATGCAAAGGATGTGGAAGTCTGTGAGGAGTCTCATATCAAACAGACCATGGGACGTTTGTGATGGTTCGTCAAGTTCTGTTCTGTAGGACCTGCTGACTTTGTATATTACCGATCAAACTCAATTTTGGATAGGGTTGTCGAAATTTAATTTCAAATGTTGTTTTTTGTTTACTATCGTATGCGGCTCTGTTAATCAACACCTCGCGCCTCGACGTCTTTTCATGCAATAGATAGCTGGCGTTTTCGAATGAAATAATTTTTATATATTCTCTCCGCAATGCCTCAGCTGCAATGATCAAAGGACTGATTATCTACTCTGGAGACCTAGTCCGGTCTGGGTTCTGAGCAGTCGACAGTGAACTAAAGCTGCAGGGACAGTCGAGGTTGGATCTTTGACTGCGTCAGCGTAGGATTGAGCTCGCCTTTGTGCGGTGACCTACAGATTCCTCCTAGGAGTATATCTGCAGGTTGAACTATTTGCGGGGTGGCCCCCTCGATAGTTCACATATTTGCGCAGCTCTTTCTAGTTTGAGGGCACAGATGCCTAATGTGGTTTTGAGCACATTTTAATAATCTGAGATGCGCAGTGTATTGCGACTGTGCATGTCCATACTTCTGGCAGCAGTGACACTGCCCGATGAGTCGAGAGTTCTTTTTAACTTCGACTCTGATAGACAGCCCCTTCAGTTCGTGTTCGTTAAAAACCTGCTGGAATTTTTCTATATTAGGAAGGATCACGACGACCAATAGCGAGTATCAGTTCCTATCTTTGTTCATTTTTTATTTGTCTCGTCTTGTCTGTTCAGCTGTCAGGAACCCCATTTTTACACAATTTCGCTCTTAGTCTTCTGCAGGCATCATCACTAGATCCTCTGGGATTGGTCTTTATATTATTGTTCAAGGTCATTTCAATTCAGTGATACCACCAATATTTTATTCCTCACCAAGCTCCTTGTTATTCATACTAGAAAATGGTAAGTATCAACATTGACTAGGATTCCGCCCATAATTTATTATTGAAAATACTCCTTTCAACAATGAATTCAGAAGTTTGCGAGAGAAAAAACCTCATTGGATAAAACGACTTCAGATATGCATTGTTTACAATTACTCCGACAAGAATTTCAATTTTTGTTACAATATCAAGCAAAACCCAAAGTTTATCATAATCTGAACATTACTACTCGTGTTATATATGGATCAAGCATAACTAGATAGAGGCATGAAATGAAAGGCAGTGTACATGATGTAGGCATGTATCATTCAAAAGAAATATATTATTTCGAAATTGTATTTTTTCACGATGCAAAGACTTTCTTGATCACATGAAGAAAAACGTCATCTGAAGCTAACTACACTATAACTAGGCTATAATACCCAGAGGAATCGTGGTCACTTTTACCTTAAAACAGTATAACATTTTAGGCAATGTACCTCCTGGGCTGACAGCCCAACAACAAGTACAGTGGTTGCAACAGCAAGCCAAACAACAGGGTATCGTACTACCGCCCAGCATTCAGCAACAGCAACAACCTGTGGGACCAGGTGGCTCAACAGTAGCTACCCCTCTTGCTGGGCAACTGCCCCCCCAGCAACCTGTGCCAGGAGCTCCAGGTCTTAGCCCTATTAACCAAGTATGTCACAATTGTGATAAAATCCTATAAGTAATATGTATATATGATATTTATAATTATGACTAAACAGAAAGTTACACGGTCTTCCAAAAGTTTATAAACCTCAAAACCTGTTGGACTGTAAGATCCTTAATGCAGAGCAATAGCTCGGGTATTGACTTGAGGCAGCCCGTTAGTACCTGATCATACCGCAATCTTGCGAGAGGAGTTGAGATAATAATAATGAATTTATTTATGAATTGCATAATCAGTGTGATAAAAAATACCAATCAAACATATATTCAATATGATTCATTATATTTTTCGCTGGACGTTAATTCAAACCACATATGAACGAATGAATATTTACTGATTCCTTGGGCTGCCTCGGCAGCCTTCATCAAAATACTAAACAGAAAATGAAAAAAAATTATGTTGAAAATATAATGACATTGATATTTATATTTATAACTGTTTCCAGGGCACAGTTATGTTTTCAGCACGTTTCACTGACTTCCGAAATTATTTTAATAAACCCACATTCTTCCATCCACGCAATATTCGTCCACACTAGAGGGGCAAAGGATTACTCGTTTTTTCGTTATGAACACTACGCCTGGATCGATTTTTAAAAATTATTTACTTTATAGAGTGGCCATGATTAATATACAGACCGATGTAAATAAGTGGCATTTTTTTCGTGATGCATTTGTTACACTGTTGGTAATGAGCCGCAAAAGGAAAAAGATATCGACTCGTAGTTTAAGTGTAAAAACATACTTGAACCGCACCCTCAGTTGCGGGGTGACACCATCTTAGGCAAAGGAAAATCACTGTTCAGCATCTACCAAAATTATTTAGTATTTTACCAATGTTCCTTTAGGATCGTTTTTGAAATTTTCATCGACCGGTATTAATGTTTGTTATGACCATAACGAAACGAAACTTATTTTTGTGACTACATATTCATTCAAAAACATTGTCAAAGTGGTGATTTTCTCCAACGTTGAACACCAAGGTGAAGATTTCTCTCTATTTTTTTCTGTCATTGTGTAAGTGCGATGTTACAACCGTTGAATTTCCAGGGGCCATCTCAACCTCCACCACCTCAATTTGTTGCTGCCAATGCCGATCAAAACCAACAACAGCTGCAACTCAGGCAGTATCGTTTACAACAGCTGCAGCTGCAAAGGGAGCAAGCTCAAAAGAACCATTTATCACAGCAACAAGGTATGTTTGAGAACTATGAAAAAACGTATATAGATTATACAGTGACCGTCGAAAATCCGGCTCCCTTACTAATTTATGAACCACCTGGTATATCACAATTAAATAAGGATGGCTTAAATAGGAGATGAATACCTACCTTTCTACGGAAAAATTACCGCTAAAGTGCTAAAATTTGATTGTTTTTGAAATATTAACGTTCGAAAAGAGACATTTTGGTCATTTCAATACCAACCAAAAACACGAATGTTGTTTTTGATCAAGTTAGAAAAAAATGGCGCAGTAAAATCTTGTTTACTATCTTCAACTGTAAACTGTAAAGTATTTCGCTGAGCGCCTTAATCATTTTACGCAAACTGTGACCATTGCTCGTAGTTTAAGCGATACATCTGGAGCAGATATGATTTTTGAAGACACTGGGAGACATTTTCATCTATCAGTCGGTATGTTTGATAATAGATAAACTATATAGTTAAAAATCTACGGTATTGAATGCCAAACCATAGGAGAGCTAAAATGCAGAATATGAGAAACACGTGAAGAAATAGGTGACCAGACCTTCAAAAACGTGAGAGGCTATTTATAATAGGATACTTTATTGCCAAGATTTAGGAGGAGGCCACTTGATGAAATAATTTTTGCAGTTAAATAAATGTGTTATTATTCAAAAATAAATAAATTATCTTTATCAACTAATTTGTTTTTGATTGTAAATTTACAGAACACATTGGATTTTTCTCAATAAACTCTCTTTTCGCCTCTTATTATTCGAATTCATCAAAAGATTTATCTACAAATTAATAATAAAATTTTGATAGCAAAATGTTTTACCGGAAGTGACCAAAATCCATACTCCATTTTAAACCGGGATGTCATTATTCAGGCTTTAATATTTCGAAAACAAATTAAGAAGTAAACTGCATTTGAGAAAAATGTTAAGAATTATGAGGAGACTTCAAAGATGGAATACTATTCGGAGAGTCCCTATTTGGAAAAGTAGATAATTATGGCGCTAGGCTGCCATTTTGAAACTTAGCGATCATTTTCCCATAAAAACGTAGATTTTCATCTCCTATTCAAGCCATTCAAATTTCGTTGCGATATACCAGTTGTTCAAAAAATTAGTGGAGGGAGGGAACGGACCTCAGATGGGAAATCTATAGAGCAGGTCGTAGATCGTCATCGAATTGTATGATCCGTTATCACAGGTGCCATTACTCAACAAGCTGTAGTTAGGCCTATCAATCAGCAGCACCTAGCTGACTCAACTACTAATCCTCAAGTGCCAGATGCAAGTATGCACCCTCTTGTCGTAAATCCGAAAACAAAAACGGCCTTAGCGAACATGTTGAGCATCAAATTGCAAAGCGGTGGCTCTTCTATGGGTGTGCAACGTCCTGATTCCATTGCAGAACCATCTGCCGCTGGAACGCTAAGGTATGTGGATAAGTTTTAATCCGTTAATAATTTGATTAATTATGCAGCTTACGTTCGACATTTGGAGTAATGGTGAATATTGTGGTGTCCTCCATTAACGTACTAACCAAGAGACATAATTATAATATCTATTTATCTTTTAATTAGATTTTCACATAATAATATCGACTGACAATTATGCTATTTGGTTGTCATATTATTTGAAAGAATTTCTTTTCAAGTAACTGGACAAATTAAATTTATTTTTTATATAATTTAGCTGTAAACAAATAATTGTATACTACCCATTGCTGACAACTGTAACTTTGAATATGATCCTGTTTGTTTGCTATATAAATGATAGGCATCATAATTTCTGAGGGTGGAGCCTCGAATCGTAACAGTATTGCCAGTTATGATCAGGAGTTTCCCAAAAATAGTAAAATATAAGAATAGGTATGGGTATGGTGAATAAACGCAATAACAATAACAGTAAATGTTTGTAATTTTTTGGAAATACACATACATAATTATATAAACGATCGCCATCAACCGATGGGACCGTCAGCCTAACACGTCACAATGTCGCAACACTGCACGGAGTGAGAAATTTGCTTGGTTTGGGCATGTTTTTGGGCAGCTGACGTCACCTGCCGAGGATTTTTGAACTTCATACCAATTTTCCTCTATTTAACGGTAGGTACCAGAAACATTCGTGCATTACGATCAGGATAAAATCCTATGAAGATGAAATTGAAATTTATGCACTGATCCCATTAGACATTATGATGGTTTAGCTGTAATTAATTAAAACTTAGTGAGAAAATTAGTTAAATTTGATTGTCTGTCAAGTTCAAATAGATCAGTTATTGTAATCTGTTAATTTGTGAATATATCTATCATTATCATATCATAATTTATTGTTCATACAAAAAATCTCAGGTGGCAAGTAAAAACTAATAAAATGATGCGAAACAAAACATAATATTACAATATTAGAATACTGTTTCGATATTAAACTTTAAGTAAATGATAAATAAACATCAATATTGCATATATCCTAGGTATTTATTGATTGGTATCTATAAGAAAGTTAGATTGGCTATATTTGAGACAGTAAATTAAAGCAAAGGAATCATTGAAGAATAAGAGAGTAATTACGAATTACCAGGAATTATTGTTGCCCAACCATTGACAATGCGTCTTCTAATAATTTATATGACTCCACGCGTTAACAAAAAACTACTACCATTTTTACTGTGTGCTCTAAAAAAGCGCATGCTTCGAAAAAATGAGGACTTTATTCGTGATTTTTTTTAACAATGTGAACATAATAATGTGAATTCTACTGAAACAAGAACCTGAATATGAAGTAAAGACTATTTAAGGTATATAATGTAGTGTATCTCTTCTAATACCGTTGTATATTGTTTAATGGTCAAAATTGTATTATTTTATATTACAGGCTTATGACTGCACAACACAATGCGGCTTTGAACTCTAAACCTCAAGAAATAATTGCATTGCAACGTCGAACTATTTCCGGACCTAATGGTGAAATAATAAAAACGCAACAGTTACCTTTATCAGCAACCAGCGAACCACCAAAGTTGCAATTTACCCAAAAACCTTCATTACCTTTGCAACACAGGCCTGGACCCTTTTATGGGCATAATCCAAACTTGAAGTGTAAGTATGTGGAAAATGTGGAATATTTTTGTGTTACTCCCAACTATTACACTTCACGTAGATAAGGTTCAATGATAAAATATTTCTTTATTTTATTTTTATGTAAAGGTCTACTATTATTGTTGACCAGAATAATAAGTATTCCATAATTTTATTTTTTCGTGAACCATTATATATTACATAACCGATGCAACACGCTATTCTAACAGTAGTACACTGACGTGGCTGCACATAACAGAAGAGTTTCTTAGTAGTAACCCTTCATTTTTTTTTCATGTGATTATCGCAGTCGCCGTGGCGGTGCAACTGGTTTACTGTAACTGACCGATGGATATTTGTTGTAGTTATACGAGTCGTCATTCGGTGGGTTTATAATTTGCCACACCATATATTTATATGCGATTTTTTTCAACGCTCCCGGTACGGTTGTCAATCCGATTGGGATTTGAAATACTATATATCTATTGGTGCTGCAGATCAGATCCGTATCCTATTTCAATCCGGATCGGATCCTAAATTTGCACAATCCGGATCAATCCGGATCTAATATTCATATCTGAGATCAGGATATAAGATCCCAGATCCGGTTACTGGATCTTTGTATTCAGTGTTGTCTATGCCGACTTAGTTTGAAAAAGCTACTACATTACTCTCGGCCGAAGAATATGTAAAATTGTCGATGGCAAAACCTTTTATGGCGTCTTTATTGACACATTTTTTAGTTATAAATGAAAACGATTTAATATACGAACCTGTACATCTTTTTAAAACTTCTGTGACTAAAGAAATAGGTCAAGACTCCTTTCGAGTGTAGAAGATGCAAATTTAACAATTCATGGCATGTCTTCAGTCCTTGATCCTAGGTTTCAAAGCACTTTTCCTAGAAATATAAAAAATATTGCAATTAAATCTCTGGAACAGACATTAGAAAGATTTGACAATCCACGAGAAGAAGGAAATATAGAAAGCTCCAGTGTATTGGATTTTCTATTCCCGAAAGCGTCAGGCACCAAAGAGTTTAATGAAGTTGAAAGGTATATTCAAGAGCAAGATCTCGACAAAAATTGCTGTCCACTAAAATGGTGGGAAGCAAATGAAAACAAAATATCCAAATTTATGAAACCTAGCGAGAAAAGTCCTCTATATTCCTGCGATCTCCACACCTCCTGAAAGAGTGTTTTCAACAACGGAAAATATTATTCGTGCAAAAAGAAGTTGCCTCTCATCGCAGAATGTAGACACATCGGTATTTTTATATGAAAACAAGAATGTTGCTGCAAATAATAATGCTTTTTTGTATGCCTATACATTATCATGAATCGGATCCGATGCTATCAACATATTCGTCACTCGTTACATTATCTAGATGTCATGCTCATAGCTAGGGGAGGTGTCCAGGGGGTCCCAACCCCCCCTCCGAAGTTTCAAGAATTTTTTTCCAACAAAACTGCACACATTTTCATACAGTTAATTAGGTCTCTCCAATTTACAGTTGTACTCACAAAATTACGGACACCCCCTCTCCCGAACAATTTTCTGGCTACGTGCTTGCTAGGTGTATTTTCAAAAGGCTGTAAGCGAAATAAATACTTTTTTAGATAGAATCATTGTTGTACTAATTATACATATGTAGTCGGCTATGTTGATAACTTTAGTAACAGAATTTTCAGCATATCGAATGTATCATAAATATTATATTTTATATCGTGGACAATGATCAAGGAATTTACAAGAAATGTTGATACATTTTAACCCTACATTGAGATTAATTGTTTAAGCCGACATCATTTCGCGAGGATCAGAATAGTCATTAGATGTGGGGGTACTTTTTATTTTTAAAAATAACTGATTTGGGTGACAATTGATGATAGGTCTTTTCTGGCAAATATCAAACTATAGGATATATAATGAAGCTTAATTTTGTGAATGATAATTGAATCCCTTGTCTAAGAGTAAAGGAAATATTAGAGCCATGTTGTACCGATTGAACCAGAGTTTTACTGAAGTTTGTTTTGTACAGAATTGATTCACAAAAAAATCACTAGAAAAGTAGTATGATTTAGTAACTAGCCACAAACCACACAGACTAGTAACCATTGTGAATTAATATTGTCAACGCATTATTTGATCGTTCACAAATCTTAATTTTTTTATTCAAGTTTGAATTGGCGCTGGACTTAATTTCAATTGTTCCCGTGTGCCATTATAACGGTAATTGATTATAGTTCTCATCCGTTCTAGTAATCTGAAAATTAATCTAGCATTCAACTATATGATTTTTTTTAGTACCTCCGGATTTATTCCTTTTGGGATGCATATTTGTAGTAGTGGAGATGGAAAACTTCTTAGAGGAAAACATTCCCGGTTGGAGACAAAAGATAGAAAAACATGGAGGTATGGATATTATTCTACTGTTATTGTTATATAGTCTTGTAGACCTCATAAATATTAATTTATACTGTAAAGAAGCGAGACAACCTTAGAACATCTATTTCGAGATCTGAATATACGGCTTCTGTGTCACACTACATTTAATAGATATGCGTGAGAGTACGATTGTCGCAGTGAATAACATTCAAAACAAGAAACATTTAAATTTTCATTCAATGGAAGAAAACCAACCGGAATATTTGCCGATATTTCTATCTAGTTACGTGCCGCACCTAGACTAGCTATCTATTCTTCAAACTATTTCTAATGTAATGCAGGTTCTTCAACTAGTAATATGTATTTTTTTGCGCGCAAATACCTATAGCTTACATGAAACTCTATTAGCAGTTACTCTTCATAATACTAATTACTGAGGAATTACCAAAAGGATTAACATTTGAAGATTTTTATTTGAGGTAGTGGGAGTTCGACTTGGGGAAAATGAGCCTATTGGACTTTTCTAGTGTTAATTGTACCGATGACTGTCAGTATTATTATCAGAAACAGCTTTGTCGAATATTTGCCAAAGTGTAATCTGTAAAGTGCAGACAGATGAACAACATTTCATGCAGCAGGAGAGAAGCTTTAGCCAACCGCGCAATACAACGATAGTAGAAGCTTGATGGAAGATGATTCTGGTATTTCAGACGACTGGCGGATCAACGTATGATTTCCTTGTCAGGGTTGTTCAAGACTTCTGCACGTTGAACATTTTATTTGTTCATCTCAAAGCTGCTCCGAAGTATCAGTTCGTTGGTGTAGGGGCGTTGCTAGTGTAGGGCTTTTGGTTTTGAGATTTTTTGGAGGGGATTATACCACAAGAAGGGCGCCAATAACGAAGCTTGCACTTAGCGACACATCACTGGCTATGACACTAATGTGATGTACAGTAAGGAGAACATTGGAGAAAAAAAGATCTCTGGATAATTCCGGCGTTGATATTAGTATTATTTATTATATATATTTGAGAGATGAATTGAACGATACCATTTTTGTAGGAGAGATAGAGAAACAGTACTGCAGTCGAGTTACACATGTGTTATGTGAAACCCAGCGTCACGGAGTCGTCATGCAGGCGCTGCGTGACTGCAAGAGGTGCGTCACTATCGTGTGGTTGAACGATGTCATGCAACGCAAGCAGGTGTTACCGCCATGGACTGCGCTGCACCTTCCCAACATCTATTTGGATACGGCTCCTGCGTCCAAACATTTAATATCCATTAGCGGATTCGAGGGAAATGACAGGAATCGGTTGAAGCAAATGATCAAATACACAGGAGCAAAGGTATAAACAAACAATCTATTCTTGTCTTCTTGTAAATGTCCTTAGTACACTGTTTTCTGATCTCATTCATTATGCAATATGTTATGAAATACTGGAATCACAAATTTGTTCTAAGAAAGAATAAATTGAATCTTAGAGTAATCTGACACCGAGTTTAACAAACAAAATTATAAAAAATAAAGTGAAAGGCCTTACATATCAGAATAATCTTTATTTGTGAAACTGTATGCTAGATTATCATGATTTATTCATATCCATTTTTATTTATCGCAGAGGAAAAATATATTTGATTGAAAATGTGTAAAAAATATCTTACATAATTTCAAAAATAATTAAAAAGAATAAATATTTCCAGTTTTTCCGTAATTCACTTAAAGTGAATCAACAGTTTTAAAATTTGATCAAAATCTTCAATAAGGCAATACAACTGCATGTGAACCTACCCAGTCAACCTACTTGACACAATTTAAAAAAAATCTGAATAGCAGTTCCTCAATTATTTATTATTATGATTCAGTTAAAGTGCTGTAATATAGTGTAGTAGTAATTGCTAAAACTTCTGTGTAACAACTAGCCAATCAACAAAAAACACAAAGTTGTTCTAAAATGCATAAAATAAATGGTTTGTATTTGTTTAAAACATTTTATATGCATTTAAAATTCACTATCGATGAGTCGGATGTATCATAAGAATTAAATAATCTTATAATTTCTTTATTTTGAAGGCAAATGTGCGAACAGTCATGTATGTCTAGCAAGCACGTAGGATTACGATTATATATTCATTTCATGCATGCACTATTATTGTTAATATCGAATATTAATACAAATAATAATAATAATGATAATTTGTATATTTTTTTTAGTGCACGACGTACTTTTCTAAACATAATACGCTGCTGATTTCTGCTAATTCAGACTGTAAAAAAAGTCAGTACGCAAAAAAATGGCAAATACCTGTGGTGAATGTACAATGGCTCACTGACATCATGCTAGGACATTTTACAGCTATGAATCAGATGGAAAACCAAATTTACCAACAATTTCCCAATCCACCAAACTTCAGCTTTGATCCAAAATTAGTTCCTAATTTGATGAGTAAGTATTAATTCTTTATCTAGGACAAGCAAGGGTGTTTGATAAACTATTCAGAATCCAAAATGATCTAAGTTCAGGGATCAATGTAAATTCAACAAACTATATCAATGCGGGACTGAAACCCACATCTACAACATTCCACCGCTAGGTCACAGCACGGCAGTGACCAGACGAGCTAATGTGCCTGTAAGATACGCTCACACTGTGCATTATTTTCAATTTCTCTCTAACCGTATACCGATCTGGATCTAGTCATTGAAGCTTCGACGTACCTACGCGGTGCTCTTTCGTGTATTGTCACTGCATGGGAAACAGTAGGTAAGATTGGTCGGACTAATAATCATCCATAACTCTGTAAACACATGAGAGGGTGGTTGAAGCCATAAATTAAGAGTGAGAAAATCTGTGCGTAATTTATACCGGCAAGATTTTTGGAAAAGTATCTAATACACCTAATGATTTTTCAAAATGTCTCCTCTCTTTCTTAGTTCATGTGTAGGAGTTACTAATGAATTAAGTTTTCTCTAAAATACTTTGTATTTTAGTGGCTTGGAAAGCACCAATAAATATATCTCAAGAGTCTTACGAAAGAGTCAAAAGATCTGCTTCGCCAGTGATGTTGCCCAAAAAATATAAGAAACCAAAGACCGAATCAACTGATGAGAACGGTAACATTAGTCAAGAGCAAGTTTCTAACTCGACACACAAGATTCTGTTTTCTATGTTTCCTCATGATAATGAATTAGTGAAAATGGTTGGGTAAGTCAGCATTGTGGATATTTTGCTCATTATACCAATATGTTGTGCCGTTTACGTCATATAAATACGATAAAAGCTGAATATTTCAAATTGAGGTCAAAAATACCTTAAAACCGGGGTTATAAATAATAAGTAATAATAGTGTGTTTTTAAAATAAATTGCCATTGCGCTCACAGTAGCTGATTGATTTTAAATTACTTTAAATCTCAGATAAAGTATCATTGCGTTTAGTCTAACAATTTCTGGGTTACTTTCATGTCCAATTCTTATGAGTTGGCCCTCGAATTTGCGGAAAAAAGTCAAGGGAGGCCGAAAAAGTATTTGTATTTGGCGGTATCTTACTTTATTCATAACAGTGGTTATCGTGGCTTTAAACCTTGACATTTTTTCATCGCCAAGAATTTTGATGGATAATTTTCATACAATATTTATAATACTATAGAAATATATCATAAAGTTAATAGATTAATAGCTAGTTGCAATAACAATTACAATATCCAGTAATAGATCTGAAACAGAAGTGCAAATAGCTTTGAAATCAAGGATTTTTTCCAATCTCAAATCAGAACTACCTTCAGAATAACTTTGAAAATGGGCGGTGTAACATGGTTATATTGCATTTTATTTGGTATTCGAGGAGCAAGTACACATTTATAATCTAACTGACCTATTTTAATCCCAGGGAAATCGGCGGATCAGTCGCGAAGGACTATAACAATTTCACACACCTTGTGATGCCTTACTTGGCACGTTCTAACAAGCTTTTCTTCGCCATTGCTAAGGAAGCACACATAGTGTCCGAACAGTGGCTGAGAGACTCATATGAAGCCAAAAAGTTTCTGCCAGAGACCAGCTACAGTTTAAGTACCAAGGAATTTAATATGATGTACAAATGTGACTTTGACCAAACGTTACAAACTCGAAATAGGTGCAAACTGTTAGAGGGAAAGTTCTTTTACGTGACGCCTAGTGTAGTTCCTAGTAAAAAGGTAATGTATCAGTTCTTCATAGGCAATATTTATGCGTATGTAGGATGAGCAATCATAAAGAAATATCCATTGAATAATGTTGCTACCTCTTAATAACAACATTACGCATGGTTGTATGTGTCTGTCTAAAGTAGTAAAAAACCGAGATGAAAACAGATGATTAAGAGAAATTCCAAGAGTGTCTTCTCTTGTTAGTTATCAACCCTTTCATTGCTTTCATAACTTTTTTCAATGGAGTGTAGCATCTACAGAATGTAAAATTGGACAAAAAACTATAATTTCAAACTATAGTCCATTACAGGATGGTGAAAATGTCTGAATTCAGTTGAACAATAATGATTTCGGAATAATTAATTTATAAGCCTAAGACCAATACTTATATTCTTCCAAGGTATGCTTTTCCCTAGGGGTGGTTGTCTAATTTTAGGAGTAGAAATTGCAAAAGCACTCTAAAAATCGATGAAACGATATTTAAAGTAATAGAATCATATCCAAATATATTCCTAGAAGTTGATGGTTTGTGAGTTATTCCTGCTATAAAATGTCCATTTTTCATAAATCCATCTTTTTGAACGAAAAATTATGTTGTGCTTTCTGTTAGTTGTTTTTTTATCGATAAGGCGAGTAACTTTTTGTCTTAGATTTTCGACGAACAAAATGGCATATAATATGAGCTTCTACAGGAATATAGAAGCGATTTCTTTTTTTAGTAATTACATTTTGCCGATGAAATGTACCGGCATCATAATTTATTGTTAGTTTTTGTTGTTAGATTATATAATGAAGTCGGTTATTATTATACTGTACTGGCCACTAATTGAAACATGTAACTAAATTAATAACTCGATGTTTCCTCTGCATCTGCATGATTTATCAATGTAAAAACATAGAGAAATCGCCTCAAATTTATTCAAATTCATTTGGTTTCAATTAGCGATCAATACAAGCTTTAGATTTCTCAGTGAGACAACCACAGGAACAGTTCCAGCTAAAAACCCTCATATACGAATATATTTTGTAGTTGTTCAAACTATTTCGTCTTAATTTTTTTTTGATGCATTAATAACTTAATTGTATATTTTTGACACTTGTAGCCGTTGTGAAAGTAGTCCTGTCATAATTTGGATGCGCAGTAAGCTACGGTATTGATCAGGAATATACTACTACTGCTTGAGAGTAGCATTATTATCATATATTTTTTGAAGTGTGAATAATGCTAGTTACACTCCTCCTTCTGACGTAACATAACTTGTCTTTACGATTCAAAAATCTTTTAGAATATTTTAGTTATAATCTTTGATAAATCCCAATTGTTCTGGCCCATAAAAAATCACATGTCTTATGATCATTACATGAACTATAGTGACATTTAGACTACGTCGGCAATCGTTTGGAGGTATAAAAAATAAAAATAATTATATTTTGACAAATGAAGTATCACTTTAAAAAAAAAACTTATCTGACGCAGTCTAAATGACAGTAAAGTTCGTTTAATGATCACGTATTGTGTTGTTTTATCAACTGGGACAAATGGGATGAATCAAAGATCACAGGATGAATTTCAGAAGTTACAATAATCACCTTTACCTGCTGATATATTTATTTTTGTTATTTCAGGTTGTCAGCGAGCTAATTCAAAGTTGTGGGGGCGTCGTAGAAAGGGTTAGGCGTAGTTCAGCTCAGATCGAAGCGACGAGTATAAACTCTCCATATAG
The DNA here is from genome assembly GCA_949316355.1 of Bruchidius siliquastri. Classification (NCBI taxonomy): domain Eukaryota; kingdom Metazoa; phylum Arthropoda; class Insecta; order Coleoptera; family Chrysomelidae; genus Bruchidius; species Bruchidius siliquastri. Next base: position 23,689,081 of record OX438532.1, on the reverse strand, counting down.
TTATTTTATTGTCACACATGAAAATGATCTACATTTGGTAGCAGATCTTTTAAAAAATAAGAAAGATAAAATGAAAATTGTCTGTAACGTTGAACTTATATTTAGTGCAATGTTGAAGCAAACGTTTGAGGTGGAGCCATATGCAGTTTGTGTTTTATGATTATCTAGAAGATCTTGTGACTAAAAATGTCGATTGAGAGAAAGTCTTGAATGCGGTATAAGCAGCGAACTATTTTCAAACAATTATTTTGCGTAATCTTGGTTCAGGAACTTCCACAGGCATTGTTACTATGAAATTATTTAAATTTGGATGGAATCTGCTTATAATTTGCGTTATATGCAGTTTCAGCAGTTTGTCACCTTAGTATGCCGAGAATGCACTGTTTAATAGCGGACGAAAGATCAGCCATTAACACAAACGAGTTGTAGGTTTCATCTGGAATTTTCTTAATATGTATTTAAGAGACAACTTGTGCTGCTTCTAATGAGAAAAATGTTAATTATTATTTTGTAACATCGTACTGAATAACAGTTTTTTTGTTTTGTTTAATGTATCTGCGAGTTTGCCTATAGTTAAAAAGTTAGATAATGGCTGTGCTCAAACTCAATGATGTTAGTCGTTGAGCAACGATGAGCATCGCGTACAATCGCTGACGATTTCTTCTCGGGCACGCTAACTGTCATTGTCTACAAGTTTACCCATAAGCCTACTCTTTTGTACGATTAAAATACAATGGAAAATATGATAAATAATATTCTTGCTGATGAAATACAAAAAGCTTGTGTAGTTATTGCCATTATACGATAATTTTTTTTAATGGCGGCCTTGAACAAGCAACAATAGTCATCGCTACTTATCGTGTCCGAGATGCTATTTCTACTCAGCGCTGATCATCACAAGTAAACGATGAACAGACTGATTTAGTCTGAACACAGCCACCATGTTGCAACTAGGTAAGATTTAAAAAATGGTATAACGGAGATTTGTTTGTTATTGCTCATGCATTAATTTCCAAAAAAATGGATCATGTTTTAAATTATCCACTGAAGTGATAGTATTGTTCACATATTAAAACTCACATTATTTCGTTTTAATCTATATATTTGTTTTATTCCTTAATATTAGTTTTGCAGTATCAAATATTACATTATCTGATTAAACCCATGGAATGTAACCTGAAATTGATTCACCATTTATATAAGAATTCAATAGCCCTATTTATGATTTCAATTCGTTATATATGTATATAATTCATTTAACAGGGTATAACTAGGAAAATGGGTCAAAGAGCCATAAGAGAAGTTTCGAAACTTATCTACATTGTATAAATAATTTTTTGAAATTATAAATATTACATCAAAAATTTACGATAATAACGAATGGCGAACTAGGGTGATCATAATTTAAATGTTATTCATGTTCCTTGAATTAATTTTAAAAACTGGTATAGAGATGTCGGTAATATTTGTAAAAAGACATAGTTGGCAATTCTATATAATTGAAGTGGTAAAATAAATATAGCGATTGAATGTATGCAAAATGATGACGTATATGCAATAGACATTTTAAGGATTTTTTATAAAATTGTATCGAATTATATGATATAGCCGGTATTGAGGTACTGGAAATACTGTACTATGGGCTCTCCTCAGTCGTGATAATAGTTGAAAAAGTATATAAACCTATATAAAAGGTAAGCTACAAGGTAGGAGCTAGAGTGAAGGGATCTCAAGACCAAGTGACTTTGAAGGCCATACTTTTCATGATTTCTTCCAGCTATGCCGAATTCTTCAAAATGCCTAAAAAATGTCATTAATGGGAGTATGATAGGATTAAAATGCATTCTTCGATTGCCCGAGAAGACTTTGTCGAAGGTTGTTCACTGAAATTACTGAAATATTTCAAAAGTCTATGATCAACGTCGATCATATTCAAGATTAACGACTGGTCAACAAATAGTGTGCAGGAGGAAGTCTTAATATTAATGTATCGTGAGCGCTATAAAGAAGTTAGAGGGAGTTGTCGCGAGAGGCCGTGCCGCAAATTTGTTCTGCAATTTGCCTGCGGAAAGCTGTCCATTTACTTAGAATGCAACAATGGATATTTGCAGATAAAGCAGAACATATCCAGAGATCAATCGCAGTATTTCCGAACATTTATTATTCAAGAAATAGAATCTATATAGGTAATTTAGTTTTTTATGTACAAATTTCAATCACTAAGCTTTCATCATGAGATTTTTTAAACTTATTGATACACATACTCCTAAGAGTTTGATGTATTCCTGTCGACCCGCCCTGTGTATCAGAAACTTTGTCACAAACAATACGTCGTAATTATTAGTATTATTATTAAAGTATTTTCATACACATTTGCGTGCTCTCATTCATCCGAATAATGACACATTTTCAATCACATCCCACAATTTATTATTCAATATATTCAGTTATATTCTTTTCGGCATTCCAGATTAGATATTATGTGCTAATTACGTTTTTTTCTTTAGTGCTTATGTGCATACGTTCAAGCGTTTGTAACATCAGATATTCTTATGTCTTGATATAGCTGAGAATATATTATCATAATAGACAAATCAGTTTTTACATCAAATCACAATATTTCAATATACAGTTTGTCATGATACCAATTAGGCTAGGTTAGATCGATTTGTACAATAACTGAAAGATCAAACGACTTACCTGTAGGAAATTCGATCTCAATTTTTCTCGCAACTATGTCGAACCTCATTTTTCTTGTGTAGTGCACGATTTCGTTTCCAATCGGCTCAGTGTTTATAGTAACCCAAAAAACTACCATTCAGCATTCCACGATTCTCGGCGTGTTTATTCAGCTCAATATGATTTTGGGTATCATCGCTGGTTAGCTCTATGGGAGGGAGCTCTTAAGGGTCGGGTTATAATGAGGTTCGACGAAGTTGCTCGAAAAATTGAAATCGAACTTCCTACAGTAAGTCATTTGATCTTTCAATTTTTCTTCGCAACTTCGTCGAACCTCATTTTTATTGTGTAGCTGTTTAAAGCATTCCAAGCTAACCATCGATAACGCTGTGAACACTTGTACTGTAAATACTATAAAAAATATTTCTCGAAATATTTTCTTTACCAATGAAACTCGATAGTTAGTTTAGAAATTATCTATTTCCAACAAATTTGAAATAAAGCAATTAAGTAGTAACAATTTAAAGATAAACACAATATCATCATAATTACAGGATTGTGTTCTACTTAATCATACAGGATAGGTACTACTTGTTACCAGTCAATATTTTAGTTGCGAATTTACAAGGATTAGCTGTTAACAGGCCTGTTATGAAATCTTGTGAATTTGTTTCTCTCCAACCTATGGTCTTATAAATTAAATTCAAGTTTACCCTTTGTTTTAGGGCAGCGGATGTACTTGCATGTCTCACGCTATGACTTTTAAATATATTTCTATCTATACCGCTTTCTCTTAATCCCATTTTCATTAATCTGCTAATGGTTTGACTAGTTGCTGGACGAGAGTACTGTAAATACTATAAAAAATATTTCCCAAAATATTTTCTTTACCAATGAAACTCGATAGTTAGTTTAGAAATAATCTATTTCCAACAAATTTGAAATAAAGCAATTAAGTAGTAATAATTCAAATTAACAATTTAAAGATAAACACAAAATCATATTGAGCTGAATAAAGACGCCGAGAATCAGGGAATGTTAATGGTGGTTTTTTGGGTTACTATAAACACTGTGCCGAATGGGAACACTACACAAGAAAACTGAAGATCGACGAAGTTGCGAAGAAAAATTATCTATTGGTTTGATATACAATTTATTTTTTAATATTTTCGACTTTATTATTATATAAGACTATTTATATTTTATCATTTAGACATTATTTTGTGATATACAGATGTTGCATTTTCTGATTTTTCATGTAATTATTATGACAGAAATTATTTATCAAATCAATGTTTTTTCTTCATGAATGCGCTCCTCTCATGTTCAGCAAGTTTTCTGGACTTGTAGGTTTTCAAGTTGTTGGCGAACCGCACGCACTAGGCAAACCACGATCCATCGCTTGTCTGAACACTTTGTGTGTTCGCCTTACTGATTTGGACGGCGTGCGTCGGCGAGATAAGTTCGTTGTTTTCCTGCGATAGAATGTGGAATGGTCGGAAGAAAATATGAATAAACATATCGATGGTTACAGTGCGAAATATCTTGTGGGATCCTTCAACATATAATCATTAATCATGAGCTCGGTACCATACCTTTTTAGTTGAAGGGTTGGTGTGCCATCAACGTCGTTCTTCATTTTCCTTTCTATTTTTATACGAACTTCTCATTATCAAAAAAACACCACTCATAACTGAAACAGCATAATACTCATGCGACAGAGATACGTTCTTCAATGTATGAATGCCAGGCTACTAAAAGTTTCGTGGGTTTCTAGTGGATCGCGAAAAAAGACGAGATTCGTCAAAATGAATAATTTCAACAAACATTGAAAGGAGCAATACATGTGCGGCGTGCAACTCTGTACCCACCTTAAAACAAACAGCTAGACGATTTTGTTTTGTTTCAATTGGAAATACATACTAGTTCTTTGTTAATGTATAAATAGACAAATAATTGGGATAATTTTTTCGCTAGGAATTAAACATTGAGGATAAAAGGATTATTAGACATGTATCAGGTATTAACGAAAGATAAAGCAGAGATAATTCAAAACCCATGCAAGTGCGAAAGAGACGATCTGTGGAATCACATATTTGGAAAGATAGAGGTTTCATTTCATAGACCAATAAACCAAATTGTGCACCTTTCTTTACAGGATGTACTTACGCAGTGATGTAACCTATTAATTGTGCACAATACTGGCGATGGTACAATCTGTATCATCAGATGATACCTTTTTCTGCAAATAGGTTTGTTTATAATAATTTCGACAAACGGCAATAATATTTGCGGAGAAATTGGAGGGCGTATATATAATCAAGATATAAGGGATGTTTGACTTTACATGACGTAGAAAGTGAGATCTTCTTTTTGTTGGATAGTCCTATTGTACACCACTTTTTCCACTGTAATTGTTCGTTAAGCTGGCCATACTTCCTGATTTGATTTCCGAATTGGAAATTTGAGCAGCAGAATGCATTCAAAAATACTGTTATTAAAATTTCCAAATGAAACAATAGGGACGTCTGCGCTGAGTTATCCAAATTCCGAATCAAGAAGCCGTACATGTACCTTACCATCGTCTTGTCTAGCTCTTCCTCGCTATTATTATTAATACAGTCAAGGCATTGTTATTTTGACAAGATTTCACCAATGAAATGTTAAAGGTTATTTTTTTAATTAAGGCTAATTTTTAAACAAAATGTGTTAATGAGAAAAGATTCAGGACTTTTTAGAAAAAAAGTAACTCGGCACGGTATGATACATTTATTTATTCAAAATATGGAACAAATTGCAATTATTTATCATCGCTGGTCCAGTTTTATAAAATGTTAAATGTTTTTTTACCAATAGTCGGCAGAATCACGCAGAATTGTCTTTACGAGCTGGTGATCGACAGGTTGGTGACCACTGTGTTAGACCCTCGTTAGCCTCTTAAGTTTACCATCTGCGGAGTGGCTACAACCGAGACAGTCTAAGAGCCGCTACAGTAAAATAAAAAATTCAAGCCATTCATAGCTATGTAATATCTGGCGGAGCTTAAAAATATCTGTGCTGTCAGAGATGTTACAGAACCAGTGATATATGTGACTATACATGACTATGATATTGTAATAGCAGTTCGTCTGACAACAGCACTTAACAGCTCATTGGTATCAGGTTGTTCAGTAAGAATGTTCACCTTTACCCACTGTTTGGTTTTTGACGAATGTCTTATTGCACTGAGCACTGCCTGAACATACAAACCATCTTCAAAGTTTGCGGCTGATGATACTGGTTCTTTGTTCCAACCAGTCTGTTTGTGATTGGGTAAAAAAGCTTCCCTGAGCCCTGAAATATAATAGATATTATTTGTATTACACAGATGTCTTCTTTGTTACCATACAGGGCGATTCACAAGAAAATGTAGATATATTGGATAAATATTTAGGAGTTTAAAATAAACATTAAAGATCCCATGAACATAGGGCTGCGAATAACTGTTTTAAATATTCTTAATTATGATTAAAATGTACATTTTATATTTACAATTTCCGAAAATACCTCCATTCTCGATAAATAGCTCAGGTTGTCCAATGAAAAGATGTGAGCCTATTTCTAACTACTGCCGATATTCGATTGTGTAATGACTTAGTATTTGATTTATTTGCAATTATTTTGACTGATTATTGATGTCAATTACCCCTCATAGAAAATAATCGAGAGGCTTACGGTCTGACGATGTAGCCGGTCAATTGTGCAACTTTCGGTTCGGAAAAAGTTTAAGAAATTCTCTACTAGTAAAATGTACCGTATGGGAGCTGCATTATGTTGAAAATACATTATGTAGAAAATTTAAACAACTTTTCACTTGTCAAATGACCGTAAAATATGACTGACCGATTATTTAACGTACCATACACAAGCTCCAATAAAAGTTATAAACTACAATACTTTTGTGCTAGGTTTAATTTTTAATTCAACGGAATAGAGGATTGTACACTACATATAAATATATCTTAAATGGATGAAAATGCCTGAGTACACCTAGCAACTTTAGTCCATAAAGTTGTTATAAACCAACCGCCAAAGTATATATTTGCCAAGTTCAAGCTTAGACACGTGTCATAGTCTTAATGTTAGGGGCCTGATTCAGCTTACAATACTACAGCAAAAATCAGCATAATCAACAGATTATTAATATGTTTTTTTTACAATGAGCTATTGATGTAAAAAAGCTGTCTATGTATATTTGCAATTGTTTACTATTTTTGTATATCTACTGTGCTAAATAGCTTATACTGTATTAGGCTAGTTGAGTTGGAAAGATAAGCTTGAATCCGCTGAGGTAAAAATAAATACATTATTATTATACTCCATTAATGCCGAATCTTTGTAGAAAATTATGTTCTTCAGCTGCATAAAGATTTTCATCCTATTATACTCACTGTGTACAATCTTCGAATTTCATTCTTAATACAAAATCTCTATCTTCCAGATTGAACTCTGCCTTCGACTTCATGTTTCAGAACGATGATGCAATATCTTCAACCGTCTTCTGGTTCAGAAACGTTTGAATTATGTACAAGTTTTATGAAACAATGTTGAATTTGTTCTAAATAGAATGGAATGGGTATGAAAAATTGTTGTCCAATAAACTTCAATTCTAACAGTACCTTTTGATATTGAAAAAAGTATTCAAAATCTACTTTGAATCCGTTGTTTCATAGCAAAGTAAAATATTAAGTTCTCCTGAATAGAAAATTGTGAACAAATCTCAAAACATAATTTTTTTTCTATGGAAGCATAAACATTTATATCATAAATCCCTATATTGCAGGAACTTTAATGTTTATAAACACCTGGGTTTGAACAATTAATACTTTCATTTTTGACCTTTCCGATTTTTTTGATCCGATGAAACAAATTGATGTACTTTTTTATTCCCCTTTGGAACACCTACCAGATAAGAACTCAAGTAAAACAAAATAATCATTTAATTTTTCGATAATCATCAATATATAAAATGTGTAAAAATTCTTTATAAAATTAATATCCAAAATATTCTATCATTCAGGGAGTTTTTTGGTTGTATTGTTGAAAATCAAGAAGCATATTTGGTGCTTATCGTTTTTGGACTTACCCAGCATTCTGTGATTGGTTATGTAAAGATTTTACACCTAATAATCGATACCAACTCGAATTTAAACCAAAGTAGAGATAATTTTCAGAAAAAATATAATTATTCTAAAAATTATTGCATTATCGGTTAGTTTTGTGAGCTATGATTATTTCAATTGAAACTAGAAAAATACTTGGTTATGGAAGAATAACTCTGAAACTATCTGAGATACTGGATTCTCAAAATTACCAACATAAAATTGCTTGAGTGGTATTTTATGAGCTTCTCATTGTGAATTTTTTTACAATACTCACATAATTTGTTTAACTGTATCTTGATAACTTTCATTCTAGGTTGGGGTCCAACCAATAAGATTTCCCAAAAATAGTTCTTTTTGTGTAGCATTTTATTCAAACTTAGGATGGTATCATTTGGATTATAATCTATGCAAAACGAATAGCAGTATGCTAGGTAAGCCCAAAAGTGGTGTGCACCAATTGTTAGAAAACAAACTATTTAAAACACTGAATGCAAATCTATTTCATCCAGATTTAGGTACTCTTACTTGGTGAAACTCTTCCATCATGCAGATAAAAATACAGTACATTTTTCTCGTAAAATTACAAGTAACACATGTATAAGAAAAAAACACAAAATGAAGGTCGAAAGACACAAGTATCAAACATCATGTATAAGATCAATAATTTGGTGTCCAAATACTCAGCATTTTGTTTTACTCAACTACTCAAATACTGGAATATATCTTTCTGCTTGAAAACATGGAAAATGATCATTGTGCCAGTAGTACTGTAAAAATGGTATTAGACATTTTTAAAAAAGTAGCTAACTTGGATCCAAATAAGGCCCAATTATGTCTTACCAGAAACCATTTTACAGACTCCTTTGATGAATATCTTAGGCAAAGTACTGTTAGGTACAGGACACTGCAAGTCTTCAACATCAAGATATATAACCTCTTCATTTCCTTTATGTCTCCTTCCAAAAAGATCTCCACCTCTCACAACAAGATGACCAGAACTGCTACACATGATCACTTCTTGGTGGAAAGTACTTCCTGAATGAAATATTTACTATGAAGGAATAATTATTTGATTCATTTGTGTAATAAAATCACTTAAATTATATTTATTATATTATATTGACTAATTATTTGGTTTTTTCAACACTTCTGGAGGCTGTGAAGGTAACTGTATGGATACCTTAGCTAGACAAAACAGTCATCAAAATATGGATATGTTTATGTATACATCTAAAGCACATAAGAAGGAGAACAGTAAATAACATAATTTTCAATGGTGAGTAAAAAATAAGAGTCATAACTAATAAACACAGCTATTGAACTCAATTTGTGTCTAGTAGGGCAATAATCTCATCACCTGATATATGGGATCATCATAAAGTAAGGATTATATGAAGTTATCACCATATTCTGTGGTATGAGATATAATGCCTAGCACAGTGTGTGGGCATTATTATGATCTATTCCACACATGTTCTAGTGATCTGGGGAAGTAAGGTGCAGGCCATTAGAGAAAGGTCATATGGGTTATCATGGAAGATGGATTATAGGGCAGATTTGTAGATAGGCTTTTAGATACCAGAGCTTTGAAGCTGCCCTCTCAGTACATCATGCACTGGCTTCTATATATAAGAAACAACCAGGGTGTCTTCAGGATACATAGTGAAGTCCACACTCATGATACCAGATAGAAAGACAATTTAATACCTCAATATTGTTGGCTATCAAGGTGTCAAATTGCTCTATGAAGCCTCGGATTAAAATTTTTGTAACATCTCTATCACTATCAGGAACAAGTTGGCAAACATATTTGAAAATATTGTAAAAATCATTTTTATCTCTGGAGATTTCTACAGATTAATTTTTAGATCAATTAATTTGAACCTGATTGCTGGTGACTGCTTTAGTGTATATATATATATATATATATATATATATATATATATATATATATATATATATATATATATATATATATATATATATAACCTAGACAGTTTTTTATGCAGACTGCAACTGATTTAAAACACAACCTATGGTGAATAAAAATTGAAAGACTATTAGTGATGTAGATTGTAGACGCTCTTACTTGGTGAAACTCTTCCATCATGTAGATAAAAAGTTGTGTAGACACAGTTTTAAAAATAATACTTTTTCTTTTAGTGACACTTTTTAATTATAATAAAAATCGAAATGCATCACTAAAAGAAAGAGTATTATTTGTGAAACTGTGTGAAAACTACACAACTTTTTATCTACAAGACTATTAGTGAGTCACTTCACACAGTTAAAAAACATATATAATGCTATTTATAATTTAGAGAACAGGTTGATGATTGTACAGTAGCAAAATGGACAAGATATTTACTATTACACATACATCCCATTATTTAAGCAATCAAATTCTTCCACATCATGTTGATTTGTTAAAAGTAGATAAGACAAAATTTGTTCCTTACTTTTAAACTACCTTGTATATTATACAAATGATTATAACCTATAGATGACATTTTGAATCTACTAAGGCCAACTACTGATACAACAGAATAATAACATTATGGTTTCAGGCTGTGCCTATCCTTACTTTGCTAGATTCTGAGGAACTTAGTACTTTGCATTTTATTGCTATTAACTTCACATTTGTAGAATATAATTCCTAGTCTTCATGTAAACCACATATGTATATTAATTGAGATAGGAATACTTTACCTCCTATATGACTATTTAATGTAGCAGTAACTAGTATTCCATTCTGCAACTCCATCTGGAAAGTACAAAAATCTGGTGCAGATATACTTCTAATTCCATTTATACTTTCTGTGTTTTTTGTGAAAGTCCTTATCAATCCATGGACTTTTGTTGCCTTGTGCTCAGTGAGAAATGTTATGAGATCAATAACATGACTGCCAATCAAATTCAATGTACCTCCTCCCATAGTATCATCACATCTCCAGTCAAAGGAATGACTGTCGGAGAATAAACAACCACTTTGTATACGAATATCAATTAAGGTTATTGGGGTACCCAAATAGTTTTCTTTGAGAGCCTTTTTCATATGTACAAAAGCAGGCAAAAACCTAAATGAATGGTTAATAAGAGATATAAGGGAGGGGTAATACTGGCCAGCTCTAACCATTTTTAAGGCATCTGCTTGTGTTAGGCCTGCTGGTTTATCACAAACTACATGTTTTCCAATTCCTAGGGCTTTGACAGATATTTGTGCGTGTAAAATTGGTGGACAAAGTACAAATATCAGGTCAACATCTTTTTTCAATAGAACATCATCTATCTTGTTGGTGATAAATGGTATATTGAGATCTTTGGCGAGTTCTTCTGCATCTTGTATCATTTGGCTCCATATCGCTTCGATTCGGAATCCATTCTCTCGAAGAATGGGTACCAACACTCTCACCAAAGGAGCAGTCCCGAAAACTCCTATGCCAGGTAACATTTAAATGTAGTGCATACAGTCTCATACAGCGCAATATATTTGACTAAGAAAAATAGTTTGAAAAATAGCAGAGAACGAAAAATAGTTAGACAATTTTTTCACAGAACCAATACTTTCAATCACAGAATATATAAGGTTTCTCAATGCATTCTGTTTTTGTGCACAGGCACAGATCATCAGAAATTTAATACTTTTTCTGTTACATAGATACACCAAACTTATAGATCATCGAATAGTATGTCAAATCCAACACACAGGTGGTGTTTTGTAGCTTACACAGTACATACCACATACTTGACAGTTTCGAGCACAAAACATATACAATGAATTGAAGCTGCCAAGTAACTGTCAAGAGTGCACTGGTGTGTTGTTTTGTGCTCATTTCAGTGTTGCCAATTAACATGTAATTACAGGATTTGTGCAACTTTTTATGCCAGGGGCTGTATTTTTAGAACATTCAGAAGCCTTTATTTTGCGTGTAATTTTGTAACTCGAGAAATAGGTTATGAATTTCATATTATGCAACGGAGCATGGTCTGGACTGTAGGATATACTTTCAGGAGTTCGTTTTTTGAAATGGGAGTAAGAATGTTTTCTCCAAAAACTATATACCAATGAAGTTATTAATTTTTCTCGATTGTTCAAAACATTATAGTGGAGGTTCTGTGCCTAAAGTTTATGAAACTGAACCAATGATACGTGTAATTTGAACGGCTCATGGTGTAATTTCACAAATCAGATTGGCAAGATTACAGTGCATATATTTGTTGGCAACACTGGCTCGTTTTAATTTAACCTAACCAAATTCTTTCTGAACAGAAATGGAAAATATTTCCAAAACATTCGTTTACTGTTATATTGTTAATAATGGCCGATTCGTATAAATCAAATCAAGGTATAAGGCAAATACTATCAAAGCTTCACGAGGTTGACATAATTGCCTTGGCAAGTACAGTCACTCAAGGATTACTGAGGGTCGATTCTGTTGATGGTAAATACCTATGTAGGATTAAATCAACAGAAATTTTTAATGTTTATTTTCAGATGCAATAAATGGGATATTGAAGCACTCTCCTACACTAGTGAGTATACTGAGGAGGAAAGTAATTACAAAAGAAATACTTTTCTCATATTTAGATGAGAATGATATTCCAATAAAGTCCCCTGCAAGTAAAAATGATCTAATAGATAGAATAATTGAATTTTGGGATCTGCAGCGGTCTCAAGAAGCTGGTGATCAAGCAGTTTCTCAAGGAGTAGTCCTAGTTGAAACTGTATTAAGTGAAGGTGAACATGTAATATGTCAGTTAGCTGATCAGTTTGTCAAGTGGTTTTACACTATGCTGAACTCGGATGAAGGTGTTGGTTCAGAACATTTTTATGCTGATGCCAAGCTGAAATTGAGAATAGTCACTGACAAAGATTGTGATCTGAAAGAGATTGAAGATGATCCTCAAGATATATGCAGTGCTTTACGGACTTTAAAAGTGCAACATCACCTACACTTCAACCCAAATTTCACAAATGAAGGAATCAAAGGACAAATAGATCCACATGGGCTAGTGATGGTGTTTACATGTGGAACACTACATATAAGAGATTCAATTGAAGGTGTATTTGAACAAGTGTTTTCTTTAGCTAGGGACCCATTCTGTGAAAATAACTGGAAGATTAAAAAAACTGAGCTGAATATACATAGTAAAAATGGCACTATTGGAATACCTCAAATATGTGATAGTGAAATGACATCAGATGTATTAGCCATCACTGAATTACCTCCCACTACATACTAATTTGTAAAAAAAACTGTTGATTTGTTTATAACTTTTTATTTTGCTTTTATACAGTGTACACTAAATCAAAGTGGAATGCTAAACAGCATATTAATTTGGCTAAATTGTATCACCTTTCAGTATTTATATCACAATGGCTACAAATATAACAACAAAATACAACAAACACAACCAACTTCAAATCATATAAATAGAATAATAACAATTTTAATAAACTTGAAAAACAAAACAAAAAAATGTACCCATGAAACAATTATAAGCATTAAATCTAAATCATTTTCCATATTACATTTGACCCAGACATCCAGCATAAAATTATATCAAAATACCAAAACAGAACAGAATAACAGAAAAAAAATGAGCAATAATCACAATATATATGCTCTGCATAAATCGATAAAATATAAATTTAAAGGATAGTTTATATTATTTTATTTATATATTTTCCATATATTTCAGAATATTACCCTTATCTAGGTCTGTAAATACATTCCACATTTTGAGTTATCTATGATTTTAGATGAAAACTCATAACATATATACATATTTCCATTGGAAGTTCTTAACATTTTATTGATTACATGGTATAATGCTATTTTATGGAGGAAAAAAACAGTGGCTGAAAGACATTACTATTCATTGAAAAGTACCATAATGTCGAGCACTGATTCCAATATTGCAGATGTAGTATGCTAAGTTAGATTTTAATTGTAATTTGTGGCAGGTAAAATTTTAAAATTAAAGTAGGCAATGTTGTTGTTACATAAAATATAGAAGTTTTTCTATTCTTGAGTTGTGTGTAAATTCAAAAATTGGGTAGACATTCAACCAAATGAAGGAATCTAGTTTCTCAATTATAATTTCAGTGGCTAGGGAAAATGTACTTAAGTGTGCCTGGTGATGTTCCCTAGTCATGCATGTAAAGAATAAATCAACTGCCATAACAGACATAATGAACACATTGTTGAAGAAGTTATGGATACTTACAAATAGAACTACAATATTTTATTGAATTTACAGATAATCAATTCGACTTGCTTAGTTGTCATTGAAACAGCTTAAGGTCAGTTGAGTAAAACTAGAAGCAAAGGACAGATACTTATGTTCAAATCATGGCACACACCTATAGTCATCTAAAACAGGGATTGTACCTGAACAGCATATATATTGATCAAAATTTTTTAAGCATTTAGACATGCATGTTAAAACATTATCTATTATTATGAAGATTATAGGCGTTTTTACTTGACCCCAATATTACAATAGGCATGAGCAGCAGAAATGCCTTCTATTTGTTATTAGCTTCAACAGATTTATATATTTAACATATATAAACTTATATTCTGTAAGAAGATTAGAAATGGGAAACGTGTGCTTGTGAAGCCTTATAAACTATCCTATAAATTATATTGGGAATGTTTTGAGACGTTTTGCAGAGTATACAACTGAGAATAAATATCTTAAGATACTTCACTTGAAATTGTAGCAGGTATATCAATAGCAGTTAACCCTTCAAAGTCCAATTGCTGCTTTCTGTGGTGATACATATGCACCCTCAAACAACTTTGGTTTCTCATAGTCTTTCCACATATTTGACAGTCTAAATCGGTAACTTTTGTTTCATGTTTGTCCCTAACATGTACCTTCAAATTGTACCTATTCACAAACTTGCGGTAGCAGTAAGGACAGAATACGTGAGCCTTGATGTCAGTAGAATTCTGAAGAGAATCTGGAAATATGCAAGATAAGAATAACACAATTAGAAGGAAGGTAGGATTTACCTTCAATTTTATGTATATGAGCAACCCAAACACCAACGATTTAAAAAAAATTAATTACGATGTTGACCTGTATTTTGAGATGATATGCTGTTAGTAGGAACACATGTTGGGATATCTGATCCATGCTCATCAGCCCATCCCTCTCCCCAGTAGATTCAGTCTGTGGATAAAATATGGTGAACCCATTATACCAATACTCAATTAGACTGACGTTAAAATGTGGCACATTATAAGCGAATGATCTACCTATGATGAAACAACTATGATCACGTCGAAATTTGGTGCTGCAAATTTGCAGCTGATCATAGCAAAGTGTATTCGCAACTAATAGGCGCTGAGTCGTAATATGTATTGTAACAAAAGTAATGTTCCAATGTTATTGCCGAATCCACATTGTCTTACATGTATAGGATGAGTGTGGCAGTGAATCTAGTTAAAAAATCGGATTAGGCTTTCAATGCCTGTCCACGTGCAAAATAACTGGACATTTCAATTGTATTAAGGGGAAATAGTTTTAGGTAGTTATTTGCTATCGAGGATGTAGGGCATTTCTGTCAGTCGTCGTCAGTAATGATATATTGTAGAATTTGAAAACTTGAAATAAAAATGTTATTCGTGAAACTTATGTAGTTTACAAGCTGTCAAAACAACAATATATTTAAAATCGACTAATCTACTTGTATTATTTAGTTGTGATCTTAGCTGCTTATTTTTTTTTCAATCGTCTAAAAAAATGTCATCTTAAAAGTTTGGTAACTAGACAAACGCCATAATCCGATTGGACATAAAAGTTGTACCTGATCATCCATATAGCGAATGTAACGTGAAATGAATTTAAAACTGTTCTTCGAGGTTTCATGCTAAAAAGATACGAGACTTGATTCAACAGTTTTGCCTCCCTTGCTTTGGATGTCTGGTTTTTAGCCAGGGAGATAGTGACAGATTTTTTGTGTTACTGTCTGCTATAAAGCTATTTTTTTTCATGCTCGTTCTGGATTTTTTGGACCTTTTAATAACCACATGCTTGTGACGTGAATACTGGTTCTATTTCATACTACCGAACATAAACAAAGACAAGAAGGATCACTCTAAGATCCTTCTCAATGTTGTCTGTCTCGCTCTGATTCTCTCTTAGCAGACGATGGCGCGCAATCATGGCGATGAATCTTTGTTAATCTCTTTTAACATAGGTATGTATGAAACCAATTTGGATAATCCGCCCTTGGTTTTTCGTATTATGCGAGCCTCTCTAATAAATGAGATTAAATTTATAAATATTTATTCGAAAAAATACAAGGTTTAATAAAAAGATATCAATGGATCACGCTACATATAATATCGTAATTTAATATAAATTATATTATGACAGTTATACAATAACAATAAAAATACATGACAAATGTGTCCGTATTTCCAAATAAATGATAAACGTAAATGGTGTTTTGGTATAATAAAAAATAATGCCCTTAATCAACGACTGACTAGTAACAAAAAATATTTCCAAATATGAAGCATCCCAATGGTCAAATTACGAATATATGCCTTAAATGCCTATATCATGAAATGCTTCAATAGATATATATTCGACGATAAATTAATAAATTGTTCGTGCGAACAGATATAGATAGTTGTTTTTATAAGGTGAATAAATTATATTCATATAATATCATTAATGATCAAAATTTGTCTGCGAGTGAGCGACATACTATCATTGGAAATATCCAAAGCCTCAACGAAAAATATGTGGCAAAAAATCAGAATTCAAGAACGGAATCAGGTTCCGGCATGATGTCCACACAAGAGGTCTAGTTGCAGGAATCTGCAAATATTTGCCTTGCGTAGACTTCGTGTAAACCGATCGAGCTTGGAATCTTTTTTTAATTTCAATGAATTTTGATAGCTTGGCGACTGCATGGAAAACCACAAATTTATCATTAATGATTTTCATGCACGTTCATAAGAAACTGAATAATATTTTTATATATTATTCCTCATTGGAAGTACGCGTTTCAAGTATTGATTCAATATAATTGTAGTAAAATAGTGAACTTAAACAAAAGATATTTTATGTCAAAACGAAATTTAAATGCTGTTTACAAAATAATTCCTTTTTATTTTCATGCCATATTCCAAAAGTCTAACTGAACCGAGGGTTAAACATGTGACTGGTCTTTGGTTTAGGATAGACCTGACGGTAAGATTTGAATTAAGATTTGTGTCGCGCTATCGATAGCTGTAGAACAATAGCTGAAATCCGGTGAATTTGTCGACTCAGAAGAAATACATTAACTGTGTCCTTGTGACAAAAATTTGTGACCATAAATAGATTGATATACATAAACAACAATAACATAGCAACATATCAACATACTGTTCATCTATTAACTTGGTCCAATAATAAAAAAACAAGACAGTAGCTTGGCAAATTATTTCGACATCTTGATTAATAACATTATTATACGTCATATACCTATGTAATGTATATATGCTCCAAATTTGAAAATACAATGTATGAGCACTAAATACCTAAGAAAGTTTAAAATCTAAGAAACTTAATTTTTAACATCAAAACTTAAGTATATGTATATAATAAACGAATAGAATATTGCAGGTAACATATTTGAAACGAGAATACTTTGTATATGAATGAGATGCATACAATGTTCAAAGGCACTTGAGAGTATGAAGGATCAGTGGGTCGACTGGATTTAGAATTTCAATATATAGTTTTTCAACAGGATTAGAGAGATAATTACGATTTTTTCATCTGCACACTTTTAAACATTAAAAAACGAGGAAACGCCATCTGTATTCAAGTTGTTTGTAGAAGCGGATTTGATACAAACTTATTGAGAAGCTAATCACCTTGAAATACGTCCTCGCAGGTATTACTTCATTTACAAGGCTTTATTTGATAAAAACAATATTGCCACTTTTAAACACCAGAGTAGAGTTTACCACATAAGATATCTATAACAAAGTGTCGAGAGAGGACCTACAAGCAAGATGTGACAACTGTATTATGCAAGAGAAAATTAACCCAGATATTATTCAAATAATAATTTTTTTGGTGTGTAGAGATGTATGAGATGATTAATATAAAATCATGCAATATTATGTTTTGCATCTTTGACTGCAAGTTCTGTGAAAAGTCACACTATTTCTGCGGCGTGCCACGACATCACTATATGGTTTTAGGACAATAAATATTATGTAAATCAATAATTTGCCTTTTCACTGTATCCCACTGAACCTATAAGAACAATCCCAATAATTACTCCATTAGCTAAGCTCCCACTTCTATCTTCGGAATATTTTCAGTGACTGCAGATAGATGAAACTTAGCCATGTGTTTCCTAAGACTCTCCGTGTTTTTGTAAAACTGTTCGCATATGGTGCACTTGAAGGGGCCGGCAAATTCACCATGTATGTTTTTCTCATGAGTGCGGAGATGGTCTTTTCTAGAGAATCGCTTCATGCACTGGCTACATTGGTAATGGTTCCTATGCTGTTGAAACTTCTCCATTTTTCCTGGATTAAAAGAAATTAATAGTAGCTTCCTTGACTGGAGATATCATGATGCTTACTTGATCTCCTTCAGCAGCATTGGTGAGGAAAATAAATATGTTAAAATGTCAGCAGAATGCAGTTACTGTATTTTGATATAAACTTAATAGATCCTAAGGATATTCATTATATTACTTGCAAGGCACTTAATCAAGTTAGTCTTGCAAGTCACTAATCATACTGCATTTTATATAATACTTGCTGGCACTTGTAGAACGGACTGTTTTCTGTCAAGTTACGCTACCAAGTTCTGATAGTAAAATTTTTGTGCATATACGCAATAACACTTATGTAAAGGGTAGAAATACTGTTAATACTTGATGCATGTGACTTGCATAATTGTAGCAAGTTACTTGCAAGTACACCAAACCCTAATACGAAATGAACAAATCAATATATTTATGGGTGATTCGTGATATTCATGTAGATTGTAGATGCTTTCACTTGGTGAAACTCTTCAATCATGCAGATAAAAGATTGTGTAATCAACTGTGTGTTCATTACACAATTTTTTTATCTGTATTCTTGATATTGTAATATTTGAAAATCTAGTAATCTTATTAACAGATTCCTGTATTTAAGAAGTGGAATTTGAAATACCAATATGCTCTTGACCCATTTTCAGTGATTGAAATTCTCACAATTTTTGTTATTGCATATACATATTATTTCGTCCCATCAATGTAATTACACAATATTAACTTAAAATATTATTCACTTAAAGTACACTACTGCTTCTATCTACTGTATTATGGTTAATTCATTGGTATAAAGTAATTTAAACATTCCCTAATATTATCAATTCAAACTCCAGTACAAGCTGGAAGTAATTAAAATAATAAAAATGATATTAAAATCATTGTATACGACATAGATAGGTAATATGTTAGTAAAGAAACATACCTCTCAAATATATGTTGAAAATCCAATTGCAGCTGTAAAGTGAGTTGTTACGGAAAACATTGTTAGCGGAAGTCATAGCTACTTACCATGCAATGCAAGTTGATAGAACGGACACGAATTAAAAACACGCGATAGGAAAAATGCAGTGCAAGCTCTTAAATTATAGTGTTTTATAAGATCTCATCTCACACATGGATTTTGAACTGCTGCTCAAGAAAGTGTAGTGCTTATATAATTCTAGATTTTTTTTCAAATACAGCGCCTAAGGTTATGTCAAAAATCTATCTGTTTCAGTTGGATGTTTGAATCTTAAGCAGCAATCCAAAACCCATATAAATAACTTTGAAAGTTTTTTCCGAAGTCATCAAAGAAATTATTTTTATTTACATTGAGTTCAGTGTATTTGCTACTGAAAAGTTCGATTTAGAAACGTCAACCTATTCAAATACGTTTATGAAGTTGTTGAATGTTACACCAATATCGCTCAAATATAGTAACTGAAATTAAAAACATCACAATAGTGTGACATCTTGAATCAATGCTTCAGCTACTTACACTCAACCATGTGTAATTATAACAGTAGTGAATATAAATAAAACGAATGTCCTGAACTGTAGAATTGAAACATGTTTGTTCAAAATATGCGTTTTATTAGAAAAAATAGATGGCACAAGTAGTCTTTATCATGTAGATTGTGGATGCTCTTTCTTGGTGAAACTCTTCCATTATTCAGATAAAAAATGTATGTGGCACAAATAAAAATCTTTATTCCAGGGACGCGTTTAGATTTATATTTAAATTATCGTCGGATTGTCATATTAGTTTACAAAACTAGGTTACTTGTCAACTAGCTGAACTAGCTAATTAGATTCTATATACAGTCACCAAAAAATATTTCCTGTGAAACAGAAAAAAAGAGAGAAAACATAATTTAATAGAAAATAGCTAGATAGATAAGTAGTCTGCTAGATTTCAGAGCTGCAGTTTTGTATTCATGATAGGATCTAGTTAGCTAGTTGACATGTAATCTGGGTAGCCTTTGTAAACAGTCAAATCTCACAGACCTACGATGATTTAAATATAAATAGAAACGCGTAAATAGAAGACAGTTTTATTTGTGAAACCTCTTGTTAATCACACAATTTCTAATCTGAATTGATCTTACATAGATTTTCTATAAGATATCTTCCATCTCCTTTTGTCATTAACTGTGGTTGATCTTCACTCACATCTCTATTTACTCCAGAAAAACAATAATTTACTTGGAGTAGAGTATAATATTTACGCTCAAATGATTCAAATCAATAAAAAGCATAGATAATACTTTCATGGACGATGGCGCGAAAGCGTCACAGTGATAAGTACAAAAAACAAGCAGCATGCATGTTAGAAGAAACATGAAAATCGCGGATTGATGACACCATTTTTATGGGAAAATAAACCTAGGCTACTAAAGGTATAATTTATAGTGAATAGGATTTTGGATTATCTATATAAATAGATTAATCTGTATGTCTTTTAAGTATCAGTATTAAACTGAATGCTGTCTTATTTCTTGTGATTACTAAACATTTTCAAAGTTGACATGATGACTTTACATGGTACAAAAAATATAACTGTGGCAGAAAAAGGAATTATAATATTTTTCAATGTATCACCCAAGCAATATCTAGACAAGTGTTATCAATTACTATGATAATTGGCAATTGACCATTGTAATACTTTAAATTTTTTGTTCAAAATAGTTGATTTAATTTGAAATATAACTAAATCAATTTCAAGAATGCCTCAGTCATAACATTGAAGGAGGGCATTTGACTTGAGTTTAAGAGCTTCAACTATTTATAATATTTCATACTTGCTTGAGCATGCATGTTATTCAACAACCTATTAAACTTAAATGAAGCCTCTACAACGCGTGCATTCGATTTTGTCATTAAAATGTGTACTCCATCTATTCTTTTCTATGACGTGAATTTTATTGAAGCCACTATATACAACAATACTTTGAGGTGCAAGTATATAAAATCAAATATCGAGAGGTTAGTAAAATCATGCAGATATTAAGAAATTAGAATAACAGTAACTTGAGCTTTCAATTACCAATGCCAGTAACAGTCAATAATAATTAATAATCAACCTGGTAACACACTAACAGTTTCAACACAAGTAAAAAGTGAGGATGTAACCGTTTTTGAACCGTTGAATGCAATGAATTTTGAAATAAGCTATACATTTCAAAGCTACTTTAACACATCATATATTGGTGATGTATGCAATCTGGTATAGTGGTTACAGCATATATAATAATGTTTTCCAATTACATGTTATATCAGCTTAAATAGGTTTACAAAATAACTACACTTTGTGTATTAATTTGTGTTTTACTTTGAGATATTATTGTATTTCAATGATTATTTTGAAGGCAAGGAATTTGCTCAATCCAAAGTTATTGATACTTAGAATTGATGAAAGTTTAATACTATTTATTTTACAAAAATATTTGCTTACTTAGTAAAAACTATAAGGCATGCATTAAAAGCAGTATAAATCTGACAAAATTATGAAAATATGATGATTTCCTTTATAACATATTATTCCCCACTTTTTGATTTCAGCATGCACTTTCAATAATACCATAATTATCTTTAAAGGATAACACTCTCTTATCTGTAGCATGCCTTGCTAAAGCTCAATAAAAAAACGTGGCTCACTAACAAGATATATATGAAAAACTGTGTTACGAGTATTTGTTGTATGTGCTGAATGAGAAGTATAATCCAAGTTTAGCACTTGGGTGCTTTATTTAGATACTTGAATGGTTCTTGTCAGTAACCTGTTTGTCTGTAACCTGTCTGAATAGCAGACAGTAGGAATACATCAATGTTTATTGATACTTTATAGTTTTTTTATTATGAAATTTGTAGATGTCATAAAATCTATGAAGATCTAACAGGTGCATACTCTCAAAATGTTATGCTAGCTCTTCATCACTTTTAATCATGCCAGTTGGAAAAATTGCTCTACTCTAATTGCAATAGTTGTTACTAAAACAGAATTTTAAGAACAAAAAAAAAATAGGCTCAAATCTATTCAAAACATGGTATGAAGTGACATCAAGGTTTTGATTCTAACACACTTTTTCATTATCAACTTTAAGTTAACTTGATCCATCTGAAAACTCTAGAGTGGACAAATTCATAATGATACATTCATGAATACTATCTTTTGTGTTATATTGCTTATTATTTTCTTGTTAGTTCAAATCTGTGTCACTGTGACATGCCCCAGTAATTGTTTAAATGTTACAAATTAAAAAAAAATGAAAATTACTAATTATGAAGATTCTTTTTTTCGGGATGGGAAGCATAGAAAATAGATTAACTTCTTAAATTACAAATTATTATTGTAATGTGTGCAGAATATTCATATTAGTTGAATAGAATCTGCATCATGTTTCACATTTTCACATGATGCTCATTCTCATGTGTTTCACTTTCCTTTATCATTGTCACTTTATTTTGATCCTGATATAATTATGAAGGTGAACAGAACTATTCTGCAATGAACAGGTTTCTAGTGAAGTATTTCCTTCATATTCTGATACTATATGCTCTATAGTAGTACTTACAGTTTTTTATGTTCCATTTTCCTTGCACTAATTCTAATGGTGATTTAGATGAACTTGCACTTGAACTATGTAGTAATTAATCATTTGAATACCCTTGCTTAACAAGAATATACAATTTTTTGGAGATTCAAAATTCATTGAAAAAAAGTGTTCAAATTTACAGGTGAAACTCCCACTTTTGATCATAAGGTGACAACAGTAGATTCAATAGTTCCAAATTTAAAATAAAGCTTTTAAGAAATCAGGCCTAAAGTGTCCTTGAATATCCTGTATGCCACATGTCCTGCTGGGCAGTGTAGTGACAGTCCAGTAATTTATAAACTATGGACCAATAACAGGCCAGGAATTTGGTGGTCTAGCCCACATTTGATTTGACGTGGTTTGAATGAGGAATCAATCTCAGAATATAAAGTGGGTTGCTATATTAGTCTTAGCACTTATTCAGGGAAATTTGCAGATTGACCTGCATCGATCTTGGGTAGGGTCAGCAGAGTTATATTGATTTTAAGAAGCATATTTTAGTGAGGGGTCAGGGCTGTGCACACATTATTAGCAACACAGGAGACTAATTGAAGTGAATAACAAATATTATATAAAATATTCCAATTGGCTTGTAATTTTGTGTTGAAGTTTCTCAGCATGTATTCAAACTGGCCTTGGGTCAATGATAACAGAAGTTAGTAATATTGAAAATTGTGTGACTTCTACTTGAAACTTTAATCAGTAGCAGTGAAAATATTGAAATATATAGAACATGCTAAAGATAAGAAAGTGGTATTTTTGAAATGTAACATATGTACCTTGTTCTGCAAAGTTTTGATCTATAGCACTGTCACTGCCAAACCATGTTACTTTCATGTTAAGTGGTTCTTTGGTTTCATTCTCAGGACTGGATGCGGCCATGTTGTAGCAATTGTTTCTGTTAAGCATCTCATTGGTCTGTACATGGCTGTATTCTTTGGATTTTGATTGTTCAATTTCTTCTTTGACTGGTGATGGCTTTGATAGCTGATAATCAGACTAAAAAACATAAAAATTGCAAAAATATTAGATTGTTCATCATTGTCCATGGTGATTGAGAGACATGCTTCCAAGATCAGTTGGAAAATATATATATGTATGTGTAATATACCTTTGCACGTTTGGTATTTGTACTACAATTAGTTTTTATCCTTTTCCCAGTTGGTTGAACATTGGATTGTGTATTTGGCTGATATAATGGTAACTCCATGTCTGTCTCAATCAACTGGTTATATATGTCATTCACATCTTCATTATCACATACTGATTTCACATCTTTTGTTGACGAAGCCTCATCACCCTGAAATTAAAAATTATAAATACCAGATACTCCCATTACATAAATTAATAATTTGTCCTTATTACTATAGATTCTAGAAAAAAATGCCTAAGAAAAGTCATTACAGTTTACAGTGAAAAAATTGGTTGAAAATAACTACAGATAGGCCCAATGTTTAGAATAAAGTCTATTTATTTAACAGAAAAATCCAATTTATATGATTGTGATGTTCATTGAGATGTTAATCATTTAGCTGTAATCCAAGGTTATTTGTCTCTATATCAGCAGTTGCATAGTTTTAAATAATCTAATACATTCAATTTCAATGCATACCCCAATTGAGAAACAACTTTGTAGAAGGGTATTTTAAATCTTGTACACAAGCAAATCTATACTTTCCTTACATTGGTTTTTGAAAATTTATGACTGAATGATGAAACTTGAAAATTAATTCAGTTGATAATCATATACAAAATGAAGGTATGTGAAAAATTAAATCACAAGACTGAGCTACTACATTCAAGTCTATCCAAATTCCATTTACTCTGCATCAAATTGTTACATGCTCGTATTTCTATTGGAATAATAAGAGCAAAACAGAGCTAGCTTTGTTTTCCCAACATGAAGACATCAGAATATATTGCTCTTGCCTTGCTCTTGGAGTCATTGTTATAGAAGTGGGATTGATGGGTGAGAAATGTTGTCAGTAGGGAATTTTTTTCTGCTACAAACATATTCAATATCTCATGAAAACCTAGTAATTATCAGTTATATTTAATTTTGATAATAATAATATTGGCTTTATTTATTTATACCCATCGAGTACCTACAGTTCTAAGTTTAGCACCTATAGCTATTATTAAACTTAACCTCATCCACTATCCAGGTTGCTGTTATAATAAAAGACAAAAATGAAATGAGATGACTAATACAAAAAAAAATATTCAAATTACATGAGATGAGATTTAAATGTCCAGAATATTTGTTTTCAAAAGACATTTTTTAATATTAGAATGAAGTTTATTCAGCAATATTGTCTCAATGAATATTACAACTTTTTAATAAAAAATATGTAATTAATGGTATATTTAAACAATTTAGGCAAAGTTAGGTATGTCATACCCATGATCACTATCTAAAATTCAATGATCAATTGAAGCACAGCATTGATAGTTCAACTCACAGAATCATCTCCTGTAAGGCCCTTGATTTGTAGAAGTTCTGCAGTCCTCAAAAACTGTGTTAGGTTCTCACGTAGCACACTGACTTGTCCCATATACATGAATTCTAGTATATCTTTCATGTATTCATGGCCAACATCTTTCAAAATTACAATGGGATGTTTACAGGGATTCACCTTGAACATTTGTTTAAAAAATGGACTGCAAATAGACAGTACTATTTTATGTGCTTGCAGGAAATGACCATCTACGGCTAAAGTAACATCCACCATATCAGCAGCTTCTAACAACTCATGGAAACCGGATGTGAGGTTAGAATGGAAGTTATTCCACCTAAGGGAGAACTGCTCAGTCGTAGCCATTGTACTGCAAAACGATACAGAAAGTACGTATAAACAAGACGCCATAGTGAGCAATGAATAACCTATATATAAACCAGCTTACTCACCCTGTTTTACCTGAAATTTCTGTTCATATAATCCAAGCAAACGTCGATTAAACTTTGATCACTGTTCAGTGTCACTGTCTATTATTCTGTGTAGTTGATTTGAGGGGTTACATAACAAAACGCGAATTGTCAACTTCAAAGTTTGGAAAATGAAATGAAGCAAACACACAACACAGGCGAGCAACCCTAATTAGCCATTTCCGGACCAATCCGGGCATCCGGGAATTACGATTCGTGATTGATGCACTTTGAGATGTTGCCACATTTATCTTTTCGATAAGTTAGGGTTTGAGCGGAAGTGTGGGACATTCGTGGATGCAGGGACGGGTTCAAGGAGAAAGCAGTGAGGCAGTCGGGTCCCAATCATTTAGGTAGTCCACAGCGCTCACGACAAAAATAAAGATTAATTGGTGAAGGAGGCTCTCAGGTGTGTGTAAAGGAAGTGTCATCTATAAGTCCCATCGCTCTCTCCATTATATTGTTAGTATTCGAGATAATCAAATAATATATAATGACAATTATCTTTATGAACGATTGCGAAATGAACAATAAACAAAGATTTTCAGTAGCATTGTTGGATGAGTTGTACTCTGAAAGATATGAACGAGGCGACAACCTTGCTCTGATATTCCCAGGTTTGTCGTAGGTTTGTGCAGGTTTGTGTTCACACGGTGATGGTGGGAAATTCAAAAAACCGTATTCGATTCAATTCCAGCAATATCTCATCTCATCTGTTGCTGTTATCTTAAAATGATGTTTGAGCAATTTCCGAATTAATTCTGTTGATGTTCATTTTGCGTAAAAAGATCTGTTGAGTACGATTTTGCCGATTTTGGGGAAAATTGCTGTGAAAGAAGAACATATAGGGTATTAACATTATGATCATGAACGTGTGCTTACACGAGAATTTTTGAAGAAATTTTGGATCAGTTTTGGAGGTGACTGAATTTGTGTCCATAATAATATACCGAAATAGATTTCTACAGTAGCTTGGTTGTCTAGGTATTTATTTGTTTTTAAATTTAATTGTGACAACGCCATTTCCCCCGATCTCCCTCCAGTACACACCTGGTATTGTCTGGACTTTGTATAATGTTGGAAAGTTGAATGATGATAAGTACTTCATAGCGCTAGACGAATATATCTTAGCTTCTTTCTTGTCTGCTTTTCTCCCATTTATCTACAGGCAAGCCCGTACCTAGGGAGGGGGGGGGGGGTCACATAGGTTTGTGTTTGTATGCCTATGTCATTATATTACTCTTTTATTATGTTTTAGTAGATTCGAATAAATTTCAACCCCAAAAAAGATCCGCGGTACAGGCGCTTTCGTAACTTATTTCAAAAAATGTAATTATAAAAAGTTGATTTAACTATCTTATTTATAACATAATATTATTTATTTTTAATATAATCATGCGTTTTGTATTTTCATTTTTATATTGTATTTTTATATAAATATCTTTCTTGCTGTATGACAAGTTTCTTAAATAATTAATGTTGATAAATTTCTTGTTTCGAATTCTACTGATATATCCACAGTTGGGCATAGTTGAATGTTGGAGGTTATCGGGTTGATGACTGCAGTCAATTACAAATAGTGGATTGTCATTGAATTCCTTTATATTGATTATTGAGTCTGTTGTTGTAGAATGTTTTTCAGAAGTTCTCGAATGCATAATAAGCTGCAGGATTCAGCTTTTTTTTCGGAATCCAAGTTCCATCTTTCATATGGATATATCTGGTTGTTCAATTTCAATCGAACTGATTCTCCTTGCTTTATAGTCACATATTCAAAGTCGTCGGTTATTGTATCCAATATTCCAGGTCTAAACACTCGATCCCACTCGCTCTGAAATAAGGATGTTATATCAAGGCTATCCGATGCCGAGAAAAAAAATATTTTCTTCAAAGTTGTCCTCTCACACTCGACAAACAAATTGACAGATATTTTTGAAACGACGGGAAAGTGTAAACTTCTCGAGCATAGGGCAATATCACATTCTACTAAATAAGAATAATTATGACCTTCAGCGAGAGAACGCACAATATTTGGTTGCAATTAAATACCTCTAAATTGATTTTGACGTTGGACAGGACATTCCCATATTCGAATACGATATCCCGGTAAAAAAATTACCTTGGTCGGGAGGGTTTAGAATCGGTCCTTATAGATGAACACAGCACAAACAGTATATCACCTTGAAAATGACCTTGACCTTGAATGGGAGGGTTCAGAGTAGGTTTATCTCTTCTACTCACAGCGGCTGTCGGATAGCTGTCGACGAGTAATTGCCTAACTCATTGAATTATTTTCATACAACACTTTCCTATAATCCTTTGGTATCGGGAATTCTGAAGCTAGCCACTCCAAATAGTCATTTTAAGAGCGTTTTACGTGTGACGTACAGTACTATCAAAGACATATATTTTTTTATTTGAATTAGTATTAAGTCTCCTCCACACGTCGACAGTTGCATTAGCGGACGTCATTTGCCGATGCGTCCGCTGACGTGTAGAAGGGGTAATTTGCTCGTCTGTGGTAGGCATTCAATGTCTGCCATCAATCCGTATGTTGTCGGTTTTTGTGACACGCAACAAAGGGATTTCTTTGGCGTGAGCGTACGATGCGACGATCGTCCTCACGTTTGCTAACGCATCAGTGTTGGCGCTGTTGCGATTGAGAGTGTGTCTTGTTTTTGGTGTGTAAAATGGCTAATATGACCAATAAAACTACTACATAAATAAATAGCAGCGGCAGCTACAATCTCAACATCCATTTTTCCG
Source organism: Bruchidius siliquastri (assembly GCA_949316355.1). Taxonomy (NCBI): domain Eukaryota; kingdom Metazoa; phylum Arthropoda; class Insecta; order Coleoptera; family Chrysomelidae; genus Bruchidius; species Bruchidius siliquastri. The sequence goes on along the minus strand of OX438532.1, from coordinate 23,660,419 downwards.
ATGTTGCATCTGTAAAGGTTTGACTCAGACTGATTTACCTACAAACGTGTGGACGGATCGTGATAATATATCTGCCGATGCGTCTGCTGACATCCGCTGATGCATCTGTCGACGTGTAGAAGAAGCATTACAATTATGAGGGTATAACAGATTTTTATGATGGCCACCTATTCTATGCACACGACAATTAATTTTGATCAATATGAAAGGGCCATCAATCCGATTACCGTATTGCAACACTGATATAAATCATGTCTAAGGCTCAGTGTCTCCACAACCGAAAATATTCACAACGAATGCTCCACAGCACATTTTATGGAAGAACCCCAAATGCTCAACAGTGCATTCGCTCCACACAGCTTATGTTGCAATATTTACTCGCAAATCTTTAAAATTAGAGATGGGCTCAAGGAGGTTAACATTAATATTGTAATTATAAAAAAGCAATATGATTTTCTATAAAGGACAAGACTTTTGGGTTTACACTGTGACACATTACTCATGGGACAGTTAGTTCCTGGAATACAATGATTGAACCAAATCCAAGCATTCTTGCAGCAACACACAATTACTATGACTTGAGGTAGCCCGGAATATAATTGAGAGATTTGAAACCACCATATCCAACGACCAGCTTTCTTAAAGCTGTATGATGTATAGCCTTAATCAAAGATCCAACAGGCCAATCGACTTGAGTTTGGCATACCACTTGTCTTTATTTGAGAACCTTTGGGATTGTAACAACGTAAGCCTCTCAAAATCACTGGATGGGGTTACACCACGAACCTATATATAGTACAACTATGTTCGTTTTCGATGGTAAGATGCTGAGTGTCCACTGTCGTGTCTGTTTCGAATGATAATCCACCTTTCATAACGTTGTGGATCGAGTTTCCTAAAAGAGATTGGGGGATTATTTGAAAAACAACAATAAGGTTTACTCTAGGTTCAAGGACGAATGCCTATCAAGAGGAAATATGGGGTCTAGTCAGAAAGAGATCCATTAGACTGTTGTGTGAAGAGACATGAGGAAAGGAATTAGGACCAGTCACCAACTGTTCAAGTCCTAGGCCCAAAGCGAATGCGCCACAATGGGTCAAACTTATGCGTCGATCAGTTCTGTTGCAGCCCAACCACGTTGTTCTATTGTACCTATACGCTAGAATCTCAAAAAAACTGGCCACTGCAAGGGTATAGTTACAATTTAATAAGTCGATCTTGTCAGCGCTGTAATCCAGTACCTCTGTCCAGTTGTTGTTGGAACGTCGGTGATAACAAAAGCAAATGAATGTAAGACATGTATGGAGTTTAGTCAAAAAACCATAAGATGTCATTCTGATTGGACTTCAAATTTTGGTGCAGAAGAGGCTGTTGCGAACAAAAGTCATGATTTAACACCGATGTTCATCCTCCAAGTACGGCTTCCATCCAGAAATTGCGACCGTGAGGAACGTAAAAATAGCTTACGTTTATATTTTTTCCTTTTTCCTTATTTGAAAAAAGTAAGTAATGTCATACGTGAGTAAACACGCGAGCATTTCACATCACTAGAACTGGTTGCCAGGTGGTACTTCCTCGAAAGACAGTAAAGATGCTACTTACAAGTAATAATTTCAGATGTTTCTTTCAGAAATAGTTGTTACCACTACCCATATGTTATAAACCAAAAACCCAAATTTTACTTTAATAATACTTTTTTAGTAAGTAGCTAGAAGTTGGGCAGATGATTTAGATGATGAAAATGAACAGTAATGCCATTACATTTTCAAAATGATTTTTTTACTATGTTTTGTACTTTGATAAATGTTGCGATTGCTGTATCTAAAATAATCCAAAACAAAATCTCACATAATAATTGGAGGGGTTTCAAAATTCGAAGAAAATGGGAGGAAAATATCTGGCGGGTAAAATATTACAAAATATCAGAAAAACCAGTACTTGATATATCTATATGTTCGTTAATGTCTCGAAGATTATGGTACCTAGAAAAACTTCACAACGTTTTTGATTACTCGTTAAAATCAGTAAATGATAGTTTTAGCGTTGCTATGAAAGTATATATTTTTTTGTAAAATGCACGAACGCTGTAATAAATTCATCTATGTTTTACTTCAATCTTCTACCAAATTACACATTAGTGTGGGGAGAAAAATCATTTTATTTATTTCTAAATCCTATATTGTGCAAAAGTTTTCTATGGCAATGGAAGTAAGTGTCAGAAAATTGAATATCATCAGATGATAACTGCAAAAAAGTGCAACAAACAAGCAAGTGCAGCAGAGCACCTTAGCCGAGTTAGAGAAGATTCTCGTAGATACGAGGAGAATTATTAACATTTTTATACAATTACACCGGGGAATGTTTTTTCCAAGATAGTTACAGTGTGGGAAGTACAGGGTCAATATAATTGACTCCGTTTTTTCCGTCGAACTGCTTTCGAATGAAAAAAGCTTAATCGCACCACTATGTGTATTGCCAATTTATTCTTGATAAAACTACATCACATTTGTACAATATATAATCTCCATCAATGTTTTTTGGTCAGGTTCAAATAGGAATAATAAGTTTGAGCACAATCATACGTATAACTATAATAGGCAGGTATCTATATTGAATCACATAGAGAAATATTATCTTCAATTTGAATATAAATATGTTGAATATCGATATTTACAGGGTCCCACAAAATAGGAAATGTATTCTCAAGATATAGAAGTAATGTAATTTCTGAGAGACATGACATTTATTATTTTGTTGACAATATGTAATGAAATATTTATTGCACGCAAGACAATTGCGGAAGCAAGACATTAACTTAACTAATAAATGGCTAATAAATTTTTTATAGTATACTCAGCCTAGCAAACTATGTCCGGAAATACCAAATTGTAATATCAAGTGTAAGTGTATAGTGTAAATGCATCTGTATTTTGTTGTCTAGTAATTTTTAATTTGACTGAGTTCATAGTACTAAAAAAATCTTCTGTATACATATAAAAGTAGGTATCCATAAAACGATTTAGCCATATTTCATATTTGGTTTGGTCGCACTGGGGCCCATATTGATTGAGCATGTACGATTAAGGTTATACACAGGATTACAAGAAGAGGGGCTTTTTGATGAGGAGCAAAACCTGCACCACATTTTTTGAAGGTTTGTCTCTGTCGGTCTGTTGGTTTGTCGGCCTGTCTATCTGTCGTTCTGTTGGTCTGTGGGACTGTCGGATTGTCGGACTATCGATCTGCTTATGTTATGCGGTCTGTCTATTGCCGTTGTTATTTATTCGTTTTCTTCCTGCGGATTTCTTCCTAAAAGATATCTGAATGTTGTGCAGTTATCACTAATAGTAGCAAATAAGCAGCTCGTTGAATGAATGAATTGTTCGTATGACGATTTTGTCTAATCATTTCCTACTATGCATACAAAAATAAAATGACGATATCGATGATATATGGTATTTGCTCTTATAGAAATATCTAACAAACAGAAATCATTTGTTTCCCCAATTCGAAAAGCTTGTTCTGGTCATCGTGCTGAGATCGTCATCCTTCCTTGTTTTGTTGATTACTCTCTTAAACATATCTGGCAGGCCGGTGTTCAGCAGGGCATTGATGCAGCTGGAGCTCGAAGACTGCGCTGCAGTCGGCTTGAAAGCCTCCTTGGTCTGCCTTATCCATTCCTGATAATTTGTTATGTAGGACTGCGAGCGTTCGCGGCCTTGGTAATTTTGACTGTGGAAAAGAAAAGATAACGATGATCATATTTTGACAATTTTTCGCGTGTACAGATAACAATATCAAAAATAGCGTCTAATAGTTTGATTGTATCCATTCTGAAGAGTGATATTTAAAAAACGAGAGTTAGATTTTACCTTGAAAAAGAGTCTGCAGAATTTTCATGGTAAATGGCTTACACCTATTTGATTTAATTATATTATTTTCAAATATTACCTAAGACTATTTCCCACAACGATTCGGCTGGACTTTTATACCTCCGCTGAAAAACCGCATTCAAATAAATTTTTTAAATTAACTCTATGCTCACCATGCGATATGTACCGATAGAAATCCAGTTTAAAATATGCGTACAATATACGTATAAAAAAGTCAGCTATGCCTAGAAAAAATCGCGGATTTGGGAGATGATAAAACAAATTGATCATTCCAATATTTTTTTACTGCGGCTAAAATAATCGTTAACTTGAGAAACATGTAAAACTGAATATGGACATTTTACAACATTTTGCGGCCTCCTTGGAATTTATTGAATAGATATACTACCTTGATTACAAAAAATTGCCAAGAACTTAAGAAACATACAAGTGTCGCGAAATTATATGTTTGCTAATTGCTCCACTGTCAGTCAATCGATTTCGGAAAATAAAACATTATTCCTAAGCATCATTTGCTTAGAATCTGAGACATACCTTACGGTAGGATAAAGACACAGATCGACGAAATGAGTGACAAATTTTTTTGAAGTGGAAAACGTCTAAAACCTGTTATTTCTTATACATTCGAGAAATTTTGCATTCACATTCCTCCTAGTTTATGTGTAGAAAGTAAACTGATATCAAGTAGGTTGACTCTGTAATATCGAAGTGGTTACTGACATAATAATACATCAATTCACCAATCAAGTCTCAAAACAACCGCTGCAACAGTTATTTTAACCAGAGATGTCTCCAATTCAAAAAAATAAATTATATAATTATATAACTTTGAAAATGCTTACTTGGAAAAAAGGATCAAAAAATAAAACTCGAAAATATTTGATTACATTTTCTTGAAATTAAACATGTTTGTACTTAAAATATTGGGTGAGTTCCGACAAATAAGAGAATTTTACATTTAAATTATCCCGTAGAATTGTTCGTCAAAAACAATGACTACGTATCTTCCTCAATCGCTCCCTCTTTCCAAATTAATTTTCCCCCATCTGTGTTTCAACATACTGATAGCAAAGTTTGAGAGTTATTTATGACAGTTACTCCTTCACAATCAGATAATAATGGTGTGTTTTGAGGTATCAAGAGATCATGGATTCCTGGACGGATGGACAGATAGACGGATGAAAATGGTTGCATAGATTTCTGTGGTGCTTATAATGTTTATCTAACGTACCAGCTATCTCAAATTCGAACGATGGAACAGTTTGGTGAAAGAATATCTGTAAACTTGTTGAGTGGAACTGAATCCATCACATATACTCCAGGAAACGGTGGAAAGTTATATATTGGTATAATATTGGTAAAAAAATCTTGCCTCTACAGGAAATAAATCGCTTCAATATGACACCAAACATCTATAGAAACAAGATGAGCTCGATTCGCTAGCGCGACAGCTTGAGTATGCGAATGTTTGCATTCGCTCAGGTTTGCTCTGCAATAAAAGTCAAATATGATCGATAAATCACCTGTAGCTTGGTGCGTAGGAGTGGGACCTTTCCCTCCCTATATCCTGGTGTTGAATAGTCACATATGACTGAGAACGTTCTCTGCCAAAGCCTTGTTGCTGGAGTGTCACATACGACTGAGAACGAGTCCTGTTTATTTTTCGAAGGTCTTCTTTGGATATCTTTTTGTTTTCGTCTTGACCAGCAGACCTCTGGAAAATATAAGGACTTTCAAAAGACGCAGTGACATCATGGTCCCCATCTTCATCATACATAGTCTGCAAATTAACAGTTCACATAAAAATGTAGCACGTATAACAAACGATAAACAATAGAGTAAGTAGAAAGTTTCTGCCTATATAAAGATAAAGTATGATTTTCATTAAATTATTTCGTCTAGTTGGCTATGCTTCAAGGCCAGATGTATATATTTTTCACACTTTGGAATATAGGATGGAGGCAAATAACTCCCCTTGCATTGAAAAATTCTACAATGATGATGGAGTACTGACATATGACATGCAACATATTTATACTGAAATTCATTCTATATAGCTTCATAATGAATTTTTTGTCTTCGAAATATTTAGACATTTTCTCTATTTCCTCGCAGCAGCCATTGTACACTGTACACTGTACATTCGTGAACTGGCTAAAAAGAGTAAAAAGCACTATACTTCAAATTACTTCTAGTAAGTTACTTACAATTGGCATGAGCCTTAACTTATATCAAATTTGGTGTGTAACCAAGGCTAACCTGTTATTTATTATAAATTTGGAGTGTCTTTTCATTGTGGTGACAGCTTATATTTTTAATCGGGACTGGCCGATAGTTGAAAGCACATGTGATTAACGAAATAACTTTGCTAATGTCCGGATGCCTTAACAGTCTTGATTCAAGCGTTGACATGACTAACCTGCAGATGGACCATAAGATTGGATTTCACTACATTGCCATATGTTTAGTTTTTTCCTTTTAAGAATAGACAACTTTGTGTTTTTAATATGACCATGCATTATGTCACCCATCTTGGATTTATCAACAATTGCAATGCATCATCTGTATTCTAGCCTTTCGTAATAGTTCAAACTTCTATAAGAACTTGTTTAAAATAAACTGTTATAATGAAAACGAATGTGTCTATCGGATACCATCTTGCGGATTATCAAGTTTATAATTATCACAACAAAATTGTTTTCTTGAGAAAACAGTCAATGAAACTATAATTTCAAAATTGAATTATTTATTTTTGTATTTTGATAAATGCTTCCGATGCAACAGAAACGTTAGTAGAGTTATTTATTCGATCACATATTGTTTTAACCAGCAGCCAATTTGAGTATAAGGAGAATCAGGCAGACAGCTATGAGTTTTATAAATTACATATATCTACATCTACCTGCGATATTCACCACTGAGAAACCATTCAAACTATTATTTACTCCGCTTAATCAGTATATCTTTAAATATTGCCCAGACTATTCAATGTATTGTACACAATTGTATTTGTAAATGCATTTTACTTACCTGTTGGGATGACTCTAAATTGTACGAACCTTCCATACTGTAAATATTATCGCATTCGTGATCGTTACGGATAAGAACATTTTCCAAAATTTCGGTAATTCTCTTACAGCATTTAATAGTTTCACGAACTTCATCCAGAGATAAAGTTACGTAATTTTCAGTCCCCTTTTCCAAAGAATCTCCTCTATGTATGCTGCCTGTACTTTTTTTGTCCAAACCGTCATCATGCTGAAATATTAATCATTTGAAATATATCTTCCTTTTTCTAATAGTAGAAGTTTTAAGAAAAATGATTTTAATTGAATTGCTCCAGTCCTTTGCCGGTTTTGTTGAAACTTGGTATATTTGATAGCAGCAACAGGTGCTTCTTTTAGTGAAATCAGCTTCGAGCGGTGATGTGAAATACTCGGATGGCTCGAGCCGTTTCCAGGATTAGAAAAATGTAATAGTACCCCTTTCTTGCAAATAGAGACGATACATATAAATAATGTTAAATGATAAATAACAACATCTAAAATTACGAAGTCATCAAGACACCTTTCCAATTCAGTTCAACAGTAATTTTAAATTAAACTGTTTCAAATCTGATGCCTCCATCAGAGAAAATTGTGAAGATATTGTATTCTTCGAGAAAAGTCACCACTAATCTATTGAAGATATAAATTACTAGCATATTACAACTAATTAGACCTACGACTTACTTACATTAATTTCTTCCTTGTTTCCGAAAGTATTCGACATATATTTTGTTCTTGCGCTGTTGTAGTTCAACCAAAAATTGTTCCATTCTCCTACTTTACTGTCAACATCCGGCACCTCGGTGACTCTAGTTGCTCCTTTTCCAAAGTATTCTTCTTGTACACTTTCAATCCAAGATAGATAATTCGTTGCTGGACTTGGTATCCTCAAGCTTTCATTGAGCTAAAATTAGATGTACATAAAAAAATTGTGGTGGATGGGAGTAAATCTCTAGATAGCAAAAAATTATAAGATCGAAATCAGATGTAGCACTTTTTGCACACGGTCTCATTATTTGATATCGTTATTACAATTTTGAAATTTATTTCTTTTGTTGCACATGTATTGATGTAGACAGCAGAAACGTTAGTAAGAATATTTATTCGAATACATAGGGTTTCTATCAGCGGCCAGTACAGATTAAGGATGAACTACAGTAACAACCGTACTATAAGTTTCAGGAGTTACGTTAACCGTGATAGTGCTACATACTATGATAAATATATGCTGAAATAACGAACAATTTGTTAAAACTAACACTGCACGTAAAGAGGTTTAAATAAAAATGTACTACGACCAAACTTGTCTCTTCTCTCAATTGTACTTCAGCCGCGACTCAACGACAGATGTTCGCGATGTTATAAGTATTAGTATAGCGGGAAGAGGATTAATTTCCCGAAATATTCCTACCTTCAGCTCCTCAACAGTAAGGTAGCTCGCCTGCTGTGGCTTGTTGTCCTCTTTTCCTTCCCCACCGCTACTAAACTGGCTATCGGCACTTTCTTGTCTGTCTCCCAGGTAACTCGAAGGGATGCTGCTTCTACTCAGAGTCCCATCCGACGGTATGCTGCCTCTTTCTGATACGCCACTGGAAGGCAAGCTGCCTCTGGTGAGATCCGAGCTGCGGCTGCTTCTAGACCTACTGGATGAAGGAATACTACCACGGGGAGTGCCGTTGGTTCCTCCACTGGACGTCAGGCTGTCTCTAAAGTGAAATAAAAACAGAATTAACGCTTGAAATGGAAAACTAACAGAATATGGTGGTAACATTGAGCAATTTAACATTTAGACTCTATATTATTGCTTCAAACTGATCGGTTGAATAAAAAAAAAGTTTCACTGAGAAGAAGCTAGATGATTTTGGAAAAATAGGGCCAAGTTGATTGCATCAGTAGTGTTTACGCATTTATATGAAATCACTTATAGTCCAATAATTATAGGGGATTCACCTCGGAATATCGACATACCCAGTATATTACCACGTAAAAACTTGTATTTTGGCATCTTAAAACTTGTCTCAAAATTCACATATAATTGGATGTCCGCAAGTGTTAAAGTCAGGGGTCAAAGGTCGTAAAAATCGATTTTTTTTATATTTTTTGCAAATATCTCGATTTTTATGGGGTTTACGCTAATTGTATTCATTACTAATATTGTAGAAAATTAAATGCTCTACAACTTTTGTACCTAACATTTTTTCATACCTTGAACGGTTTTTGAGATAGATGGCCTAGAGCGCGCGGTCAGAGAATCATGTGAGGTCAACTGGTAGGCCCATCAAAAACTCGTAATATTAAGGTTTTGAATTATTGGAAAATATTATTATCATTTTGTATTAACTTTTTCATTAATTCTCTACAATATTGATAGTACATACAATTAGCGTAAAACCCATAGAAACCGGGATATTTGATAAAAAATAGAAAAAATCGATTTTTGTGACCATTGACCCCTGACTTTAACACTTGCCAATTATATGTGAATTTTGAGACACTGAGAGTATTTGTCCGAATGAAAATCTTCATTAATATTTGGTTACCAAAATTGCTGAGTTGGAAGTTGCTTAGTTTCTTAATCAAAAAATACTTGAACCTATCAATTTAAGGAGAAATGTAAATTTTATGTGCAGATAATTTAATAAAAATGGATTTTTCCGTGACTAAACCAACCCAACATTTGTGGGTGAAATACCTAACTTAACTCAAAATGGGAAAATCGATTTTTTTTGAATCGGTGAATGTGTCACTTTGAGGCTTATGTTATGAAATTTATAGGATTACAATTTGTCAACCTGATGTAAAGCTCTTATTATCAAAAATGGTTATAATATACCCCGGGCCTCACTTTCGGAGATAGCCAACATAAAAGTAATCATTATATAACATTTATCAGTATTGTTATTTGTATATGAACAAAAGGATTATTTTGATATTAAATATTAGAAAAAAAGGTGAAGGTGGAGATCAAAATTATTTTTTTAATTCGTAAAAGTTGTTACAATATTAGTTTTTTAAAATGAGATATTTAAAAATATCATAAGCGAAAGATATACAATAACAATTGAGGCAATATGTTATACTATTACTATAATGTATAATATTTTCTATGGTATCAATAATATTTAATTCAAGCGTATGAACTGATTACTAAATTACATTTTGTAATAGGTATGCGATTATATCAGGGTATCAAGCTTCTGCCATAGCTAGTTTCACCATAAGAATACCACAGTGTATTAAAATCCCAAATAATCCTCTGCCTTCAAGTGAGGAGTATGCAAAAATGTTATACCCCATGTATGCAATTGGTTTGAATTTCATTGTGAAAAAGACAGTATCCATATGATTACACATACCTAGGTTCGTCGGTCATTGGACTAGCAATTGTCTTAGAGCTATTATCTCTCGTATCTGTGTTGGAATTTGAACTCAAAATTGCATAATCTGCTAGTTCTGGAGATAAGGACTCTAAAGAAGAACTGATGTCTTGACTTGTATTATTCGTCGCATAGTATGGTATGAATGTGTGCTTTGCTTTGTATTCTGATATCGATTCTAAGCTGTGCCTGGAAAATTAAGTTAAATTTAATAATCATGAACAATGCAAAAAATGGGGTCCAGCAGATCGATTTTCTTCGCATTCACGTTTTTTTAAAGACCGGACCGTAGCAAAGTCATAGTTTACTGTAATGAAATTACTTAGAATGAATATTTTACATACTTATACCATACGTGAAAAGGCAATACAACATTAAACATGTTTTTGTTTATTTCGTGTATTTTTGTACAGTTTCTTGCGTCACACTTTTAATATGTTTATGATAAAAGATTCCTTGAAGACAAGGGACGTGATGCGAAATGTGTTGTAGGCGTAACAGAGATTATCGTATTTATATACATATAGTAGTTGACATGATAAGAAGAGGAACTGTTACATGCCCATAAACGATGTTTTACATACTCCAAAACTGTCCAAAACTCCTCCCATAATTTTTTATTAATTTTAATTAATTTTTGACTTGGTGAAATTATCAAGAACTTGAGAAATGAACAGATACAGAGGTAGGGATTTAATAAATGTCTTCAAGATTACTACGTCTTGTAATGATCGCCCCTCAAATATCAAAAGGCGGTGACAAATACGCTAACGGTCGACAATCAGACCAACAGAAATAAGTAACGGGAATTTTAGTATGTAGACATCATAAAACTTCCAACAAATATATTATCTTCAATTCGTATGTTTGCGATTAGCATACTCCTTGGGAAATATGTGAAAAATAAAAGATATAAATAATTTTTGAATCAATGTGAACTCAATTTCACCAAAACCTCGAATCTATACCAATTAATCAAATAATACAACGAACCTCTCTCTTACCTGAAAGTGCTGTCCAACGATTTTCTGTACCTATTTCCCGTCATGATCTCTGGACTGCTATACCTTTCAGCCCTGTTATGCATCACAATTTCGTCAGTCCCATTAGCAACCACTTTGGGCAGTTCTACCTTTTCCCTCTTGTCATTGCTTCCTGCTCTCCGGACGGTTCCACTCCTGAACAAATTGTGCTCCTCGCATTGCTGCTCGAAATGTTCTTGGAAGAATGGTTGTTGATTCGGTGAGCTCCCTGACGAGCCGGACTGGGAGTTTGAATGTGACATCTTCAACGACGCAGTGAACTTAATATACCTTGCTAATGGATTACTTTGTCTTCTCAAACTTATAGTAACTCGGGAAAAATATTCAATCTGTGAGATGAGAAGCGAAAAAAATACCCATAAGAAATTTTCATAGTTATTTAGTCAGATGATGCAGCGACTAAATCTGAGTTTTTGTCACTGTATGGGATTGGGGTTTTGTTCAAAGGATGGAGAGGGATGATACATGGATTATTGCTAAGCTACAACCGTTATAACAGAGACAAGATAATCAGACAAATCCATGCTAAACTTTTTATACCCTTCTAACGGGTTGAAAATTCAAATTGAAATGACGAGAAAACTATTGCACCAACAAATTAACTAGTGAGCAACTATGTTTTGCTTAAATTTTGTTCACAAAACCAAATTGAAAAAGTAAGTGAAATGAACTTAAAGCACAACAACTGGAATAATTTTTTAACTTCTTTCAATTTAATATAAACGATAGTTTTAGAGATCTTGAAAATATTTGTCGAATAGCTGTAAGCTCATCTCTTAACTCCAACAGTTACCTTTTTACTATTTTCCACACTTGTCATCCTTTAACGGATTATTTCTGGAGTTAAGAATTTATCTACATGCATATTTTCGAGATCTCCATTTTAGTGTTATACTCTCCACTATACATGGACAAGCAATTTTCATTTTTACCCTAGCTCCGTCAGTACATTCGACGGCCTGACATTGAGCAACTAGGTTGTATACACGCCTATCCCAGGTAAGAGTATAATAGATGTCGTATGGGTCATCTGTCACTGCTATTGGGCTGTGCCAAATTTGTTAGGACCATTTGACTTCGTAAAGTTAATGGGCTGCGCCATTTGTTGCGACAATGTGGACAAAAATATTACAATTATTTAAAAAGATCACCTTATTCCCATACCATTTTTCGGTATATTTATCCCATGTTATCATTTTGGAAATAGAGAGATACGACCTTTGCGATATATGTAAAAAACTGAAGCAAAGGGTAAAAGCAACAAATTGTTTCACAGCGACAAATTCGCATGCTCTTTTCCCGGTATTTTAGTTTGGTTTTTCAACCTTTTAAAAGAATAGAAAAACGTGGAATTGGAGTGTACTTAATGTAAATGAAGAGGATAATTATTCCCAATTCAGAATATTCAAACCATACCTAAAAAGTGCATTCACATTATTAATGTCGATAAAGCTTTCCATTTTTTTAAATTTTTCTGGAAGTATTGATACTTTTTGAGCTGATTGTTCCAATACTCAATCAACTAGTTTTTTTTTGTTAGATGTACATGTTGTCATTGAAAAAAATTACACATTTTTAGAAATTCATTGTAATGAAACTGATAATTAAAAATTTACCCTCGTCCTCCTCTTTAAAATGAACTCACAACTTCGTTCACTTGAAATATGTTTTTTTTATCTTATGGGGCCATAATTGTGATTCCTACAGCTTGAAATCAATCTATATATCATCCCCATTACAACTTGTTTATAAGACAAAAAAATTCAGTTGCCACACCACATAAATAGTAAATATAAACATTTCGTTTCAGGATTTTTTTGCATTATTTCGCCTGTAGTTTTACTGTATTGAGATATAATCTATAATGTGTTATATTATCGTAAGAATAATAAAATTATTTCAACAAAATCACAATGCAATTGACGCAAAACCAATTTTTATAATGATCCACGGAATATTTAGATTAAACTTTGGACAAATTAAAATTAATCTCTAAAGTTGGAGTATCATAATCATAAATAAGCATAATGAAGGTAGTTCCACTTCTCTGTAGAGCCTTCAGGATGTTCCTTCAGGTAGCTTTTCTGGAACTTCCGTAGTCGAAGAGCTTTACTGCACAACTATACGGGTGACCATAAGGACACTAAAATATTGAAATTACCTTTAATTTGTATATATCCCGCCATCCCGCATGATTGAGGAACAAGAGATTACTTGGCGGAATTTGGACAGTTAAAACCGTGTTGCCGGAAACAGGAACATCTTCAGGCACACAGTTACAAATATGTAAATACTTATCCCGCCTGCAAGGGTACCAATCTAAATTAAACCCCTGAAATAATCAGCTTGGTATGTTGAACTTTTAAAGTTTAAACGTTTTTAGCAGAAAACCGGATGTCGTGAACTGAATTCACTGTTGAAAGATATCAAATTGAATCAGCTAAATGGGGAGAGCTAGCAGTAGAATACAGGTTGAACATTTCAAGTTGCACATATGCCGAAAATATGTAGTTATCTCATTTAATAAGTGAAACAATTCTATATCACACTATCTATTATTTGTGTCTCCTTAAATTTTCAGATAAAATTGTAGAATTTATGCAAGGTTTCACAAATAAGTGTTTTCAGTGACGCGTTACTCTTAAATCTTTGAAGCATCGTCGGACTGTCAAAATTGATTGTTTACGAGTGTAATGGATACTCAGGTTACTCGTCAATTAGCTAACATGAATATAGAACTAAAGTTCTCAAATTTGATGGCATTCTATTAATTATAGATTTTATTGATATTCTTTGGAGAATGCCTACTAATTTAGGGAAACCTTTGGAAAACCTCAATCATCGCCCTCAAAATGTGCTTAAGATACTTCATGCCCGAAGGTATTCTTTCAACCTTTTAAATATATATTATGACACGGTATCCAAAGGTAGGTTAATATATGGAAGTATACTCAGAAATAAATAAAACTCATAGTAGTATATAGATGGAAATTGAGTTCGAAAGTTGAAAAATAGAATATTCAGAAATATCTGGAAAAACAAAATATCTTAGGGACGAAAAACTATATTTCACTAAGACGTAAAAATTTAAATGATTCAATAGAACTAGATAGGATAAATTGAAGATTCGATAACTCTAGACTTACGAGTGCATTAATGACAGCACTTAGCTAGTTGACAAGTGAACTGGTTAGTAAACAGTCAATTTTGACAGTCTAGGGATGTTTTAAAGATTGAAGCGAAACCGGCTCTCATTTATGAAAACTCATACCACACATTTATCTTACAGATGGAAGAGTTCCACTAAGTATCTATCATCTTCGCTTTTTGTTAAGATTTTTGCGGCAGTAACAAATAACATGAATATTAAACAAAATGGGTTTCAACTAAATGATTTTACAACTTTTACATCAATTCGGTCACTGTTATCGTTTTGTTTGAACTGGAAGGAAACATTTTATTCCCTAATTTTGGGCAAAATTATCTATTTGTGTTTATTCTAAACTTTATCAGAACGTCAAAGTCCATCCACCTGATGACATAATGCTTCCAGTCATTCAATCATATGTGATTTGCGAACACCATAAGTTAGTAATTGATTTGGTTAGAAAAAATGTAAGGTACAAAATTATTTTTAGAAAATCAATTTCACCTGAAGGTTCTAATAAATTCCGGAGGGTTTTAACAAGAATGAAGTTTAAAAGGTTAGCACTGTCAGTGGTGGGTATTAAAATTATTTCACTTTATAGGTCTTCTACACTGACACCAGACACTCCGAAATCTATTTATATATCGCATGGAGAGCATCCCAATGACCGTTTCCACACAACTGAAATTTGCAAAACACGTTTGTAGACAGGTGTGAGCTAAGACTCACGCTTCAAAGGCCAGTAGCTATGGAGACGATTATCTAATGAATCTTTGCCATCTCAGTGTACACGGTGTGCTATCGTGTGTTACGTGTTATAGGCTGGTTTTCACAGAAAACCTGGTAGTGCGGAACCCCAGACTTCTTGCCTTCCTCACTAGCATAGAACTTATTATTATTAAGATAACCCGAAATACGTTACGTGTTTCTATTCGCCGAACGTAGAAAAAGTTAGATATCAAACCAATTTTTTGCTCGTAGGCGTTAAAAGTGTGATTTTTTCAGATAATATGTATTTTGATCGGCAGGTAATAATAAGTATCTATAACAGATGCAAGAAAAAATCTTACTGTCAATGATAATCGGCACGCGGTGGTGTGGTTATTGCTCGTGGAGAAAATTGTTCAGCATAAGATCTGCCCAGCTAATATTTCCTATCACGTACTCGCATGAGTGAGGTAAGGTACCGATCTCCATAAAATAATATCAAATGGATGCAATGTAAATCCTGACGCAAATACTTGTCACAAATGATTTGATGAGAGGTGAACTGATTGAGCAGGTCACCTACTAAAATTACCTCGAGCATGTCAAGGATCCTCAAAGTAGTTGAATAGTGGACTTTTATCGACACTGTACCGTTTCAAGTTGCCTCTTTATATTATAAGAATCTGGATATGAAAGTATTCTAATTTTTCATAGAAGTTCAACCAACTAACTTTAAAACCATTTGATAACCACCATGTGCACCGACCTATTATATTGAATCGATAATCCCTCACCCCGCGACGGCCAGAGCGGATAATGTCCACATGTGGACCGTCCATTTCGCGTTTGATACACGTGAGGTGGCAAAGGGCAAAAGCAGGAGAGTTTTGGTCGCTAATACAAACACAAATGTTAATTAAGATGATATTCGAAAACGGTGGTTTATCGTTGACACCACCTTTGCATGCATTGAGCTTTCAGCTTTTTTACACTTTAGCCGCCACGCAGGCGAATCGTGGTAGCGAATGCCATTGTTGCTAAACAAAAGTTGAGGAAAGTTGGTAAAAGGTAACTGCTTGCACTAACTAACAGAATTGGAAAATGCGTTGGAATGACGGGCAGTAGTTCACCCATTCTACCTACTCAGCTTAGCAAGCGACGGAGGAAACCTGAAAAAAAACTCTGGTGAATTATAGAATTATAGAACAACTCTGAATTAAATTGATTCTAAGCATAATTATATCACTTTCCGGCGGCGATCAAGCGCATAGATCTGCCAGTAAGCAATTAAATGAACATATTACCCAATAAAAACATTTAGTTGTGCAGCGTATTATTTTTTTCGTTTTTAAACGATTTTAATGAGCTCCGATACTAATTATGAACAGATCATCCTTCATCAAGCCTCAAATATTCCATAAAAAAGTGAATGCTCGCCTTTACCCTATTTGGTGTATATAAATATAATTTCGGGTCTACGCAATATGTTATTATGATATAGTTGGGAAAACATCAAGCTTTACTTTAAGTATTGTACGTCTTTAAAACTAGAAAATGATAAAACAAATAAATAAATGTCCATATTGTAGATACTTTCAGTTGGTCAAACTTCTTTTAATTTTGCGTAAAATTTGCAAAGTTCAAGCTTAACACATGCTTCTCATAAAATTTACAGTGCAAGTTAACGCTTGTAGAAGGAGCGAGCTAGAAAAGATTAAATTGAAAAACGTGTCTTTTATAATTTCAAAAATCCCTAAAATTTCAAGTTTTCAACTCCCATATTCTCAGTATTTTATAAACTTACTCTAAATGGAATGAAATTTGATCAAATTCCTTAATTAGACGGTACCGCAGCACGGAAAATACACAGTTAATCTACTTGACGCAAGTTTCAAATGCAAAATTCATGTTTAGGCGAGTAGTAGGTACCTATAGGTGACTAAGAAGTGGAGCCCTGATAGGACCCGCGAATGGTGTACGTGGGAGGCGGCTGTCTTCATTTGAGGGGCATAATGCCAAAATCAGGGCCGTATTAGTAGTACGATCCTATAATTCTGGAGCTTATGTAGCGAAAAGTACCGGATACCATTGACCTGAGGTTAATATTTCCTCGGTCAGGGCTGCCCTTAAGTCTTGGGCCCCTAGGCTACATAGCCTATTTGATACTTCGGCAGTAATGGGTACCCCCTTCCTCCCTTCACTACACATGCTACAAAAGAAATGAGTGGAAGCGGTACAAATGGCCTTTTGGCTATTGCACGGGCCCTCGCAAATATCAACAATCCATTCTGCCTTTTCGGCAGCTAAAATTTCCTTTGTACTGATTTTGGAACTTGCTTCGCTTTAATACACACTTCAGATATCGGTTTCTTCCTGTAGACTGATTCCCAACTGTTTTACACTGATCCAGGCCCACGCATGAAGGGAGCTCTTGAATGGGTTCAGTTTGATGGCGAATAACCTTTGCCTGGTAGGGGTCCCTCATTATGTGTAAGTTCAAGGAGTTTTCGCTCGGTGTTATAGCTCTGAGAGAGCGATTCGACGCCGAAAACAACTCTCAACGGCGATTGTTTACAGAGTTGTACGACCTGGCTCTGTAAAAATAAAAATAGTCTTAGACATTCGTTGCTAGGCCTTCGTGCACCAAATGGGTCGGTCGGGCAAGCAGATTCCTATCAGCTTGTGCTTCCCAGTTTCAGACTAAACGTGTTAATTGTGCTCAGACTGAAGAACTAGACATTTTAGGAGTTTGGATCGTAGCATCTAGCAGTCCAACCATTGGACAACAGTATTTAGATCGTGTTGAGGGATAACGAAATTAGTTACGGTGTTATCCGCGTACACGGAGCACGGAGACGATATAAACAATGGAATATCACTCGTGTAAAGAATAAAAGGTGCAGGACAAAGACTGAGCCCTGTGGAACTCCGTTGGCGACAGATAAGTAGCATTTACTGACACGTACAAAAACAGTCTTTCAGGCTAACAGCAAGTTACCTCTGATTTCCAGAAGAGCGAATTTTTAGACGAACTTTTCATGAGTGACACGGTTGAAAGCACTAGATAACTCGAGGTAAGCTACAAACTGCTATAACTGTATATATGATGTATGGAGGAGAATTGATTTATTTATAATAATTTTATAAAAATACTCCACACTATTTGATACTACTTTAGTGTAACTAGCAAACATAAAACACAGACGGCCACAGCATCTGCAGAAATGAGGTTTCGCCGACGATTCATCCTCTTTTGTTAGCATACTAGGCTTCCTACGAAGCTCGCTCAATTTTAATTCAGATGTTATACGCACAATTGCTTTCCGGCATCCACCTGGCCAAGCCTAGACAGTCTGGAATCTCAACCGATATTGCCATTCCAGGCACTGTGGTATTCCGCTTTTAGGTTCGTTGCTTACTATGGGGAAATGACTATTACAAACAGCAAAAAATGAACGTATTTAAGTTTGAATTCTACTATATTAATCAAGTATATTTTTATTGGTGTTTTGGTTTGAAGGTCAAATAATACACACAAAGTCAGCTACACAAATTATTTATTTATAAGTACATATTTGACGTTGCATAGAATAGATGTATTTTAGTAACCCACGCATTCAGAATAAATAAGACTACGTTGATATGGATGCGCCTGCTGACAAGAAAAGTTCTGACAAATTAGTTCCAATAATCTACTGAATTTTTGTAATGTATGCGTCATTGTTGTAACATTGCTGCAGAAATATGTAGTTATATTCTAATTAGCATTTTATACAAATTTGTATTTTAGTTTCAAACACTGAATCTTATCGTCAGATCTATCATTGTCAAAATTCGTATCTACAATAACCGTAGCCTTAAAATTATCTTGGATTGAATATGAAAGTATTACACAATATCTACAGGTGAGGTGAGAGATTGGAGATATACAATATAAGAAGGCACCGCTGAAAGAAGACGGGGTAAATACACAATACTCGCGCTAAAAAATAGTCCGATAGACATGTCTTTTTTGTATGAGATGATGAACGACCTGGTTTTGGTTGCTATATACACAGAACGATGTTGACTAAAGTGAACTTACATATCTGAGCATTCACCATTTTGATATATGCGGTTATATAAAATATACAATGTCAGTCACCTACACAGGAAAAATATGTCTTAGATAGCAGATATCTGTTCGAGTTAAGAGGATTGCTCGTAAATAGAAGAATGCCAAAATGTAGAACTCCGCTACAACTATATTTTCAAGTGAGTTTAAAGATCCATGTGTTATATAGTAATTTTTCATTAATTCATTAGAAAGTATATCCTGGCTCATAAGTCCAGCCTAGTTTGAGGCATCGTACTCAGTTCAGACAGTCGAGACAAAAGATATGATTACTAGTTTTCAATATTGGTGGAGGTGCATACCACCATTTATCGGAGTTGGATGTTTGGGACTGAACCGTCGCAGGCTCCAAAATTCAAAATTCAATATTTAACTGCATATTCAGACTTCCATAAGTGATTTTTTATGTTAAGGCATCATCACTCAGCAAGAGATCTCTGATTAAACAATTAATCACTGTGGAGGTGACTAGATAGTTGATCATTAACATGTGTGGGTTACAGTAGTGTCTGTGTATAACTTTTCATCGCCTTTAAGTACACAAAAATCAAGAAAAGCTTCTGCGCAAATAAAGTAGTGCAACTTTTAGGAACAATGGTTTGTAGAAGCCATTATTTTTTCTGTTACATATCACCTAAAACATTTACAATTTTATCAACACATGAATCTCAAAAGTGGAAGGATATTGTTTATGTCTTTTTTAACTACTAGAGCAATTATCTTCTTTCGAAAAAATAAATTTCTTGGAAAATTACACTCCAACGTATATTTACAATCCTGTCCGCTTTGAAATGCACAAACCTATTTGTGGTTTCGAGGTAGCTTTATAGACATTAAGTTAAAGTAAGTGGTGGCAGCTATCAGATGCAGCTATTTTATCAAACCGATTTTCTAGAGATACAATCGGTGCGGCGATCCATGTTTTCATGTTTTTTTATTCACTTGATGACACCATATAACATAATTCCAGAACTGACTTTTATCTTTTCAATTATGTTTTTATTTCAGTGACGTAACATTTTTATAAACTGAAAGGAACCATTTTTACGTTATAACATAGATTTTTCGAACATTACATTTTTACCCTTAAGTTGCTGACTAACATGTTCCGCTATGATAAAATTTGCTATTGAGCAATCAGTTCTGGATTCAGGATTCTCCCAATGATCTAGTAGATTTCTTTAGGAAGTTATGAAAATATGTGTGGGGCGCCATAGATCATGAAGTTTCAATGTACGGTCATCAACTGGACATGTTCTAACCATATTTAATCTGTACCGATCTATCTAACTATAAAATATAGATAAGACAAGTCCGCTTGAAAAAAATTATCTGTGATCATGCGATTCTTTCAAAACTGCTGAGGCTCTTCTGGGTTATCCTCCATACATTTCTGCCCATAATCTTATGAGTTATATACTGTTCGCACACTGGTTTAACATCTAGGTATTGTATCTTCGTAATCTGTTTGGTGATTGGATATTGACTCATATATTAAAAATAAAAGGAACAAGAGAATTACAAAAATGCCGGATAAAATTAAATAACAATCGATGATGATCAATATCAGGCTCTTACTATTAGTTCTATAACGCACCCAAGGTATTCAAATTTCTCACTTGAAAGAGAAAAAAACAATGTATATATTCTATTATAAATTTGTTTTCTTCAAAGCTTGACTACTGATACTGCTATACTGATACGCTATATATGATTGAATGAGGGATGGAAAATAAATAATTATACTGATATCAAATCAATTCCGTAATACTATTATTAGTTAATATGTAGGCCGAGAATGAAGAGTTGATCGAATTTTGATGAGTAGGTACTATTATTACACTCAAAAATGATTGATAAAGCTAAATCATATAATATGATTTTCAGTAACTTTCAAATAAAAGAACTATTACAAAATATATTTCAGTGACGATTGAATTGATTTTACTACAGCTTATTCTCAATTGTAATCCTATAACATTCGAGTTGCTTCCATGTTCTAACCTGTAAAATACACTCTAGGTTTATACAGTTTCTTTTAGACTTTACTCTGTATGATTCTAAGCAGTTTGGTGGAAGATGATGATAATAAAATAATAATAATATGCAGGAGACGGTATTCTAGGATTGTCATTGGAGTTTAATTCATCAAATTTTGCCAACAACAAAAAACACTTCTCCATCAACAAAACTATTCGATAAATCCTACAACATGAAAACTTTATGCTTCATCTAACGAATAACAAATGAAGGTACGTACATACGCGCGAATCGCCTTGTAAACTTCTTTCATGCACGATCATCTATATTTATTTAGCCGTATCCCGAGATTCGCATTTATTACTGTGAAGCCTACATAACCTATCCTCTATTTTCTTTGTCGACATTCTAAGCGTTGGATTCTTTTAGGTCCTGCAACCTGGCTAACTGATGGGGTTCTAGCTCGTCTGGAATGCTGGCTCTGCCCCCTACAACCTAAAAACATTATAATTTATACGAAAGACAAGTCGTATGATTAACCAATCATGAAGCAGTGCAGATAAGATTGAACGATGTGTTGAAGTGCCTGTCAACACCAAAAAATGCCAAACTATTGCAACGAGATCAGCGGTAGCAGCTGTTGTCAAAAGAGACATCTCGAACGACGAGATCTTTCGGAATTGTCATGTGTTTTAAATACGTTGCACATTAAATTAATAACGTTAGGACTCCTTATAGTCTTGACCATCGCGCTTGTGCGTTGCATGTTGCTGAGCTTCAACGTTCCACATCAATTGTAACTACATGGTAAGATTTCTGAAACCTAATATTCAGAAAAATAATTAGGTGGATTTTTTCCGATGTGATGGAAAGGCAAACTAAATGACCTAAATGAGGAGCAACAATTTTTGAAACGTGTCAGGTAATGAATATCATTGGGTCAATGGAGTCAGTGACAGGACTTTTACTATTGATGAATGCTCTTTGTAAGATTCATCCACAGAAGGTTCACACAGCGCATAAGTGGAATCTTATATGATTCCGCATTGTGTACGAGTAGATTTCCCAGGTCATATTAAAGACCTAAATGTGCTTGAAGCACCTGCGGAGGCTTAAATCTCCAACAAGGCTGTTTCCGTCAAAGGTCTTGACTCATTGTTGATAACGATCAATGTAATGCTCAGAATCAATTGCTTTCCTTCCTATGATTATCATGATTCCAAAGAAGCTCACAGATATGATGATTTATTGTCACCTTGAGAATTGCTCCACATATAACCATAGAACTCAGAACATTTGGGTTTAGGTTTGAATTAGTACGGGGTTGCAAGTGATCAGACTAGCGGAGCACTCTCAACGAAAGAACTGGAGTCCTTTGGCATGCCAGCCTCCTCTATAAATTTTATCCGATACGGTTTCCCCTATTAGCTCACAAAACTATTTCTTTGAAGGGAATAAGTTGCATATCAAAAACAATGTTCTTTAGACTAGACAACCTGTCCAGACAGATGGCCATCAAGGCTTGGTTCTTGGAACAATCCTATTCCCCCTTTTATACACGACTTCGATTGCTCCAGAATTTCTAGAGTCCATCTCTATGCTGACGTTGATGCACTTGAAGCTCAGTCTTGTTTTGGTGACCTAGCCCCAGGCTGCTTTGTGCAAAATTCTACCCTCAAAAAAGCAAAATAATGTAGCACTCTGGTAATAAAAATATCTCTCATACAGGCCATTGTATCATAGAAATCATACTATAACACTTTTTTGTAAATTGCTTTGAAACTCAGTACATTGTGAAGGCTATTCACCGTTATTTGGAATAAAATTGTGGGATTATTGCACCAGGTTTTCTGAATTCACATAACTTTATTTCTATGATAAAAAATAATTTCAAAAGTAAGAGCATCTACAATCTATATATTTGTAGTTAATCTAGATGGAATTATTGATTTGCAAAGCATCTTTTTTAGGGTTAAATAGGATTTTTGAGTAAAATAAGTTCTACGTTCCGCGATTCACAGCTTGTGATCCAAATTACCGCCTGATATTTTTACAGGGTTTGTCATATTGAGACCATTATCACCATGATTAAATTGTCTTTATCGCTTTAAGCTGAACATCGTTTCTTTTTAACTGACTGAAGATGATATTGCAGTTATTTTAGGATTGACGTCATTTAAAGTCGTCGTATGTACATGATAGTGTACCTCGATTACATGAAATCAGCTAATCTTTGATCTGAATCTTGGTCCATGAGTCAGTCTAACCAACCTGTTTTGGAGCTGAATCACATTCAGCCGGTGGTGCCTGGCTCACCGAATTTTCGGCAGTACTAGGGCCCGTTGTTTCTCCATCACTTCCAGTACTGCTACTCACAGCAAAGTTCTGATGATCATCGGTTGTACTCGCGGGCATTTCTTCGACATCTTCAGACTGCCTTTTTGACTCCGCCTCTGTTTGAGATTTGTCAACATCGCCATCATCCGCCTCCGTAGTTGCCGATGGAGTTACTGAGGATGACGTTTTCTTAGGCTGGAGATAAAATAAAAATCTCATCAAGGGCTTTCCCAAGCCTCCCAGTTTATTTTTCGAATGCATCGAGTTATAGACCATAACGAAAAATCAGCTAGGCCAACTTCATGTTATACTCTCCACTATACATTACTACTACTCCTGGCGTGTGCCAAAAAAAAAATGGGTAATACGTTACGGTAATTCCCCCTGGTAAATGCCCCCAATAAAAACACAAATTTCAATTAACATCCTTTTTACATTTTTTAAATGTACCACAATAATACAACACGATCTTTTACCATTAGTTAAAACTAAAACAAAATATTTTACATGGTATGAATCTGTCATACAGTAACAGTTAAGGCACATAAAAAAGTGACATTTGAATAAAAAAATAAATTAAACTTGTTGGATTTTATCTACCACAAATTCGTCTATTATCTCGTTAAAATCAATAATTGTACATAATACAGATTCACTAGTGAGAATTGCCTAATTTGTGACATGGTTGAACAAAGGTGGATTTTATCCCAATTCAATGTCAATAAAGATATTTCTCTAGCCACAGATACAGAAATTATTAACAAAGGGAAGGGAAAATGTTCATTTCTGGGATAGGGAGCGGGGGACAGAAGGGGCGATGAGGGTTGAAAATTATTCTTAAAACAAATATATAGGGAAAAGCGGACAAACAGCAATTATTGATGCGTATGTTGATAGAATCTATCCCGACCTTGGAAGAGGTATCTGAAATTTTACTATTCACGGTATTCTCATTACGTACGTAAGCCTTCAGTAGGTAGGCTGATTTTGCTATTAAGGTTTTTCTGGTCGGTGTCCGAATGAGAAGTCGATTATCTCTAGGCCTGACGATACGAGGCAATAAAAAATAATTAGAGTTGGTTTCGTAGATTCTTTCCAGATGTAAAGACCCACCCTATTGTCCTATGCCAGTCCGCCTCTGCGGGATATCGCAAATTACTCTGTTATGGGCGCACCCTACAGGGTTCACAACTGACATTAGCCAGCGAAGTGAAGTACCTGGAGGTGGTATTGGACAGCAGAATGACATGGAATAGGCACATCGACCTTTTGTACAAGAAGGCGATTGCTACCATGTGGCAGTTACGCCGGGTTGTAGGCAAAACCTGGGGACTCAAGCCTCAGGTACTGCATTGGCTCCACAGGTCGGTGATCAGGGCCAGAATTTAGTATGGGTACTTGGTTTGGTGGACCTGCACCAAAAGAGCGACGGTAGTCAACAGGTTGGCCAAAATCCAAAGAATGGTAGCGATGAGAACCACGCCGTCAGCAGCCCTGGACGTTCTCTTAGGCTTGCCGCCCCTGAACGTCTGGATCAGGTGAGGCGCCATGGCGGCCTGTCTGAGGATGCGCGTCAGCCCCATTAGTAGGCCACGTCAAGATTGAGGAGGTGGCAGAGATCAATCTCCCCATTTCCTCACTCAGGGTGGCAAAAGCCGACGATAAGTTTAGGTTCGATAGGAGATTCTCGTTCGTTCTTCCCTCCAGGGAAGAGTGGACGGGAGGGAAGATAAGATTTCCGCCCAACAGCTTGGTATGCTACACCGACGGGTCTCGCTCGAAAGAGATGAGGTCCAGTGGCGCGGGAATGTGCCTGGAAGGCAGAGGCGTGGAGGAACCCACACGTCAGTTTTTCAGGCGGAGATATTTGCCATCCTGATGGTGGCATATTCACCGGAAGTACAACAGTGCACGGAGCAGGACATCTATATATGCTCTGATAGTCAGGCAGCTTTGAGAGCGGTAACATCTCCTAGGATCAGAACACCACTGGTCCAGGAATGCAGGGCCGCCTTCCAATCCTTAGCCCAATACAAGAACGTGACTCTTATGTGGGTCCCTGGTCACAGCGGGGTGCCAGGTAACGAGAAAGCGGACTGCCTGGCGAGAATAGGAGCAAGGGGCGCACGCATTGGCCCCGAACCCTTGCTGGGCATTAGCAGAGGCCAGGTTAGTAATGCCCTAGATGCTTGGGCATACAACGAACTTGCGAAAGCATAGCTGAAGAGAGACAACTGCAGGCAGTGAAAGAGGTTCATAGCAGGCCCCAACCAACGAGGCTTCAATCAGAGCAGCTGTTTCAGACAAAGGCGCAGTGCAACAGCTTGTCCCGAGATCTGTAATAATGACCAAAGAGATTGACGCTGCCACTGAGACGGAGGATATTAGGAGAGCGCTACAGGACCTTCTTAGAGATACAGGTGAAATAAGCATTTCTATCTCGAAAAAAGGTTTCCGCGGGAGCTACATAGCTTTTGCGAAGCTGAACCTGACGGCTGCTAAACAAGCTATACAAATGGGCCACGTAAAGGTAGGTTGGCTTAAGTGCCACATAAAAGAAAAACTGGAACCACCGAGATGCTTCCGTTGTCACGGTTATGGACATGTTGTCCGAGACTGTAAAGGACCTAATAGGGAAGCCTGCTGTTGGAAATGTGGTAAGGAGGGGCACAAAGGACGTGAGTGCAAATTCGATCCACATTGCTGTCTATGTCAATCCCTTTCTGGAACAACACAGACTAACCACCTGCCGGGTTCAGCGATATGTGCTGCTTTTAAACAAGCTTTAGAAAACATGAACTGATGGTCGGTCTACTTCAAATTAATTTAGGACGCTGCAGGATGGCTCAAGAGCTGCTGTCTCATACAGCTTACGAGCATGAAGCTGGTATAGTCATCGTTAGCGAGCAATATCAGCACACTACTCTAGGCAGAGGCTGGTACACAGACGAAACAAATACGGCAGCTATCTGGACCCGAGGCCGCACAGTGGCTGTCCAAGAGTTTGGCCGCGGTGACGGTTTTGTTTGGATCAAGATCGAGGGTGGCTCCATCGTCTTGTGCAGAGAAGTAGAAGGAGATCGTTGGATGAAACTGCACAAAACCATTATATAGAGGCAAAAAGAGCACTTCGCAGAGCTATAACAACTAGCAAAGCTCTCTGCTGGAAAAAGCTCTGTGAAGATATAAATCGAGACACATGGGGCCTGGGTTACAAAATAGTCATAAAACGACTAGGTAAACAGTCCCCACTTGAATCTCGCGATCCCTCTTCAATGGAAATCATTGTCAGAGGACTTTTCCCGCTACATCCTCATCGTGAAAAAGTTCAGGTAAGTATTGAGGGAGACATCCCACTCTTCACAATCGATGAACTGTCGGAGGCTTTTAGAGGTATGCCTAATCGAAAAGCACCACGGCCAGATGGAATACCTGTAGAAGTGGTAAAAATTATTGCATGCGAGAGACCATATACTCTCTTAAACATATACAATAAGTGCCTCTGTACTGGTATCTTTCCAAGAATCTGGAAACTGCAGAGATTGGTTCTTATCGATAAGGGAAAAGGGCCACCAATCTCTCCCTCATCCTATAGACCACTTTGCATGCTAGATCATGCTGGCAAGGGTCTAGAACGACTTCTAAAAAGACGTTTGAGTGAAGCCGTTGAGATAGCTGGAGGACGCGCTAACAGTAAACACGGCTTCAGACATGGACGATCTACAATAGGAGCCATACAGCAAGTAGTTACAATAGCACAAAATGCGTGGCAAGGTAACCACAGGTCAAGAGATTCATGCGTTGTCATCACTCTGGACATTCGCAATGCATTTAACTCGGCCAAATGGACAAATATCCTTGATCAAAATTCAGTGTACCATCTTACTTACTGAGAATGATGAGCAGTTACCTTAATGAAAGGGAACTGGTATATCATACGACTAAGGGTGAGAAGCGTGTCCAGGTAACAGCAGGGGTAGCGCAAGGATCTGTGCTAGGACCCGATTTGTGGAATATAATGTACGATGGAGTACTGAGGTTACAACTTCCAGAATGGGCAAAACTTGTTGGGTATGCCGACGATTTAGCAGCTATAATAATGGCTAGAAATTCTGAGCAGGCGGACTGGAGGGTAGGGGCAGTTCTGAGCCAGATCCACGACTGGTTGAGAGAGCATGGGCTGGAGCTAGCCGCTGCAAAAACTGAGATGGTGGTCTTCACCCGCCAGCGAGTTTTCCCTCAACCGTTCTCGATCATGTACCAGGGGACTACTATCGAGGCCAAAGGGGCGGTTAAGTATCTAGGCGAGTTACTTGACTCAAAGTTAACTCATTGGCAGCACATTACTTTGGCAGCAAACAAAGCTGCTAAAGCTGTGGCTGCCCTATCAAGGCTTATGCCAAACGTGAGTGGACCACGATCCAGCAAAAGAAGGATGCTGATGAATGTAGTACATTCTATTTTGTTGTATGGGGCGGAAGTGTGGGCAGAGGCACTTCAATTCTCCAAATACAATAAACGGATGGCGTCTGTTCAGGGAACGGCAGCTTTACGCGTCGGAAGTGCATATAGAACTGTGTCTACAAGTGCAATTCTTGTGATTGTGGGAACGCCACCGATAGACTTGCTGGCAAAAGAGCGCCAGAATAAGTATCGGAGAAAAGAGGAGACAATACCAGCCGCTGCAGTGCGAAATGAAGAACATCAAAAGACGATGGACAGCTGGCAACAACGGTGGGAGCTAGATACACAGGTGGCCAAATGGACTCACACCCTAATTAGACAAGTGGCACCGTGGCATGACAGGAAATGGGGTGAGATCAACTTTTATCTCACCCAGTTTCTGTCGGGACACGGCCACTTCAACAGCTATCTACACAAAAGGACTCTACTCGACTCGCCTAACTGCACCTATTGTCCAGGTGCAGTGGATGGACCAGAACACACGTCCTTTACCTGCGAAAGGTGGAACGTGTGGAGGGCATCAATGATGACGACCCTGGGCGAAGTTGTTACGCCAGGTACTATAGTGAACTGCATGGTTCGATCCCCTCAGAATTGGAATACTGTGGCGGGATTTGTAGAGATGGTTCTACGGGAGAAAAAATCAGAGGAAAGGGCCCTACAGTAGGTGGCCCGAAACATGCGAGCCTGATTGTGGGCGCTGGCAATAATGCCCGCATTCTGGTTCTTTTGGGTTGGGCAAACCTGATTGTAGGCGCCAGCCACAAGGCTGCCACCGTGAAGTATTGTGTTAAACAGTTCCGCGGTGGCGGTTGGCGTTCGGAGGTTTGGGTTTTAGTGCGTATGCCATCGGGTGTACTATCTACTACTGTGTAATCATGACGGTAGTGGATAGCCGGTGGAGTCTCCCACACTTCGGCTATAAAAGCATTCTCCCTCCTAAAAAAAAACTACTACTACTACATTGCCAGGGGTGCCATAGTTCCTAACTGACATTGGTGCGAACAAGCTGGTGCTCTGACCGTTCCATATGGTATATTTTTCGTTCTTCCCTCTGACGCGCGAGGCCAGAAGAAAAGTTCGCAGTCAAACTTCAGGAGATACAACTTCTAGTTATTTTGTAAGCTTTGTTTATACTAACCTCCGCCTCTTCCCTATGGTTTACAGTTGACTCTTCGACAGGTGGAAAGGGATGTTCGGCCTCTTCGATCATCGGCGTAGCGGCCGTTATCACAATTGACGCTGCGCACAGCCCAAAGTCATCGCCGCCCATTGACGGCGCTGCGGGTCGTGCTGTCTCTTCTGCATCCTATATTTATTGAATTTGAATCATCAATGGTAAACAATTGGATTTCATACATTATAATAAGATAAGTCTGAGTCATATAGGAAATGCAATATGTGAATATTCTGAAACGCACTAATAAAATGTAAAATATGCAAAAGAATTTTATTATTGTAGGCATAAGACTTATACTAGTAAAAAATGTTTATATTCAAAATAATTTCGAGCTCTCATAAAATGGACCACTATTTGAAAAACATTCATTTGGTGATAAAGAAATGTAGAGTCCCAAAAAATGATCCGAAAATTGTAAATCCTGTTAGGTTTGGTCGACATATATTTCCGTGATATAGATATAATAAAACATTCAAAACGGAAATAATTTTGAAATAATAGTCAAGTGAATCAGCAATCTCGGTAAAATTCGGTTCAATAACCCATCCACGAATTGACATAACAATGCTAGAAAGCATTGATCTGTTCAATACTTAATAAACTACTCTTTGTGAAGTTCTCACTAAGTTTAGTAGTAGTAGTACGACTAGTACGTTCCACGAAATACTGGACGAGACATAAATCAGACACACTAAGAAGCCTACATGCAGATCACAATTATATCAAGCTAAATTTGATGAAATAAAAAAGCATTACATGTGTTGGGCATAATTAAGCATACCTCGTCAACGACTTCGACACAGGGAACATCGATCACTGAAAAGCAGCAATGAAATAAAATAATGATCAATTTATTATTCGAGCAGCAATATAATTATTATATTTGGCAGAACGTTGATCACAGACACGTTCCTAATGACACGGGTCTATAAATATTGATCTTTCGAATTCTGGCATGGACGACACCATTTAAAACTTATGAGACTTCTGAAACATATCACTAGCGTAGTATAATTTTCCATAAAAAGTGAAACGTAAAGAAAATACGTTAAAGTTATATACCAGAAATCCATACAATTTATAAGATCACGACGTTTTCATTGGTTTAGTTTCTTAATTCGTCTTCAGGGGGACTAGCAAGATTCTTCTTTTTCTCGTACCTATTTATACTGATTCCATGTCTTTTGTTTTGTTTGTGCTAGTTGGTGTAACTGTAGCTTACTGATCTTTGATTATATTGGCTGATATACGGGTCCGATTTACACAATGAGGTTTCTGTAGACATTGTTGTATTTAGAGACAAAAGCTGCATCCTCAAATTTTCAGAGAACGAGTACTTTTTTACAGTCTTGACCGCTCCCAAATTCATTTTATAGTGTAGTGACCAAAAAAACGGTGTTTTTCAAATATTCCTATATTGCACGCTGATTGTAAGGTCTATGTTTATCATTACTGCCAATGGTATCCGTGTCTCCAACATACATTGAAATTTTGGTTTGGATACTGTAGCGCTCTGCTATTCACCTAATTAATTGCATTCGCTTTATTCTGAGCCGTCCTCTGACTCGCGGTATTCGCATATGTAAATAATCTTTTCTACCATTGTTCTTGAATATTTGTTTTTCTTGCTTTGCTTTAATATGAAGTTTTCCGTTACCTAGTTAGAGGATCTTAGCTAGAGTGAAACGAATCTGAATTACTTCTTTATTCGTGGTTACTGAGTGGTTTAAAGAATTATTGAATAAGCGAGTTTCATCTCGCTGAATAATTTCTCTTCATCCGTGGAGATCATTGAATCTTGGATTGTTTGGATGTTGGAAGAACCAGTGAATCGTGTCCAACAATTCCAGATGATAAACGTGTCATCCACATAGTGAAGTTATAATTTCAGTCTCGTGTCGGTACTTCTGATCACCATTGACGATTTTGATGACTATAGATTCGAACTGCTCCATATACTAGGTAGTAATAATTTGAAAAAGTGGTTTGGCGAGTGATAAAACTGTGTAGTATTTGTAGTTGCGGCGCCAAAGGATCCAGTTTCACATATCTTCTAGGTAACGAAAACATTCTTCCTTTACATGAAACTAATTGTTCTGTAGACAGAATGTTAGTAACGCCATTCTTCTCTGAAGTATACTTGTTCTTCTTTAAGGTTCGAATATTCATTCATCAATTTTCGATGGATCTATGGACTTCTTGAACGGGAATATTAGGTAATACAGACTTTCGATGTCAAAACTAATGAGACGATCATCCGTGTTTGTGCTAATTTGTGGTGTATCTTCGCTTTGTGTCTTGACGTATGATGACATTGTTCCCTCCAGTGGTTGTACTAAAGGTAACAGATGTTTCGCAAGATTGTATGTCGGAGAATCTCTCGAGCTGTCGATGTAGAACCCATGTCTTCTTTGTGTATCTTCGATAGGCCGAAAAGATATTCTCAGTTAGATATTTTCGTGTACTTTTTGTCATACAAAGTGGTGTCCACGAAAACTATAACGCTTCCTGTGATTGCTGGAAGTATTTTGATTGAAGTGTCCTGTTTGAGCGTCTTCATGGCAAATTATTCTTCTTCCGTCATATGATTATTAATTGGTTGGTTTATTATCTTCTAAGGTGATATAACTTTGCATTTTGAATTCATCCACATTGTCCACCGTTGTGCAAATTGTCTCCACCGCACTGATGATATCTAATTTAGATATTTCCGTAGTACCGTAAAAATTAATGCCATTAGTGTTGCGTCTGGTGGAATGATGATCTCAATATGTTAGCAATGATCCGTTGATTTATCTATAGTTGATTCAAATGTGTTTTTACTCACATTGATTGTTTAATAGTGTATTTTATTTTTTGTCTTGCTTTAGTCGTTGTTTATTCATAGCTTTTTGGAAGGGTTTATTGATTTTATCGAACATGGGTTTCGTTTTATTTCGTTGAATCTTGCATATAAGAGCTATACCTGCTTTTTCCAAGACCTTTGAGGCGCGTCAGTGAGGAATAGAAAACTTCAGATGGATTCATTTGGGATCACTGTTGTTATCACGGCTCTGTGTAGTTTTCTCCTTCAATATTATATAGTCCTCTAATAACTTCTAACCCGCAGATACATGAAGATCTAGAATAAAAGGTTACACGTAGACCGAACTCCATAGAATATATTGATATAAGGCCAACGTGATACATAAGAAGTGCACTGGTGTCACCCAAAATTCAGAGATACCGCTTCCATTTATAAAAACAACAGCATAAGGAAATTTCAATTCAATCATTTTGCGGAATATAGGATAGAAGTTCAGCAGTATTAATTTGTATATCATGGCTAAATTTTGGGCTAGGCATTAATTTAGCAAGTTGATTAAATAAAGAATTTAAATATGTGGTAAATGTAAAGAGCCTTTATAACTTTTGAACACCGCCATGTGATGTTGCTTGTAATGTGGAGAAACATATATACAGTATCTTGTAGGATGCCACTTTAAGAAAAAAATAAACACGACACACAATCATAGGTACTTAATATGATGAGAGGTTGTCATAAACTTTTCATTCCATAGTCACAAAAATTTTTGAATTGCAAAGAGGGAAGCAGAAAGCCACTAAAATGAAATGCCAGTAGAAGAGAGATCAACTGCATAGTTGAGTTGCTGTGCCGTTAATCGCATGCTCTCTCAATGCTTTTTGTCTCAGTTATCAAGCTTAAAATGTCCAGCTTCTCAGTTTTCCTATGTGCGTAAGTTGCTGTGTCAAAAATTTCATACGACCGAAAAATCGGTCTTTATTTTTGGTAGCCAAACAACCAAATCCTACATACCAAAGTGCGGTGGTGGCTATAAAAAGGTTAAAAGAGAATTTGTTGAAAAGACTTGTCAAATGGTCGAAAATAAAGACTGCTTAGCCAGTATGGATGACTATCCCCTGCTTTTAATAGTTGTACGTTGTAAGATAAGATTATTATGGCCCTTGCCGTCTGTTGCTGTTTTATCACGTATCTTTGTCCAGCTATCATGATAGAATAAATGGGTAGAATCTGTGCATTCCATGCATCTTCTATCATTTATTTTGTTTGTTGTCAGGCAGGTCAATTAAACTTGATTTTCGGAACTAATGGTGCTGTGGAACCGCCGAAATCTTGATAAAATGGATGAGTGCATTTTTATCGGTGTACATTGAAAGCGATTAAAGTTAATATATTTGGCAAAAATCAGTAAACTATTACATTTTTTCCCAGAAGTTGTTTCTTATGAATAAAAGACACATTACCTGGCACAGTCGGTGCACATTCTCCATCAAATTGACTTCCGTACTGGTGGTGTTGGTCACTGGTCATCTTCATATCAAACCCCTGCCGTTTTTGCTGAGGTGCTTTTGAGGCGGATGACGAGGACTGTGATGAAGATTGAACAGCTGGTGGAGAGGGTTTCGAGACTGGAGATTCTTCCGAAAATGCGTCTTCGTGAGTGAAGCCATTCTGGATTGGAGAGTCTTCCATGGCCTCCATCGCCTCCATGTCTGCTAGCTCTTCGAGGGCCTCTGGTGGTGGGGCAGGTGGGGGCTGTTGAGGTGGAGAAGAAACTATGTCATCCTGAAAAAATGGAGTCAAGTATATTGATTCAGAACGTTTCCATATAATAATATCAGAATTTCACGAGGCCTTCTCATAGATCTTTAAAGAAAACGAACTTGTTTCTTTTTGCACATTTTTGGGAGTCTATGATTAGACTGAATATCTGTTTATTCATAAGTATGTAGTACTGAAGTTTCCAATGCTAATTAGTATTTGCAATGTTCATCAGGACTGTTATCTTACAAAAACAAAATCGCAGAATTTGCGTATACGTATATTAAATTTTGTTCGGTATCATTGCAACGGGGGATATTTGTTTGATAAATACGCAAGGATTGGAGAAGCATAAAACATGCAATACAAGTATACTAGAATGCTGAAGGTGGTACTTAATCAGAAGTATTTTGCTTGTAGCATGCTCTTATATCACAATTTTGGATATAACGTTCACAAATGAAAATAAAAATTGTGAACATACCCTCAATTGTAATTGTTTAGGGGCTTGTGAACCATTCAAAGAATATGTTGCACATTTTTTAATACTTTTAGGCTTCCTGAAAAAATTTCCTGAGTACGTTCATGAATGGAAATTCGAGAAACATAAAAAACGAGGTTTGGAGAGTTGATATAGATCTTGGTGATGCATACATTGCGAAACGACTCAAAAACGTATTATCTCGGCATTTTTGGTGATCGCAATACTGCCCACGCCATAGACGAAGAGCAACATTGATAAATGTAACAATTCAGTTTCATTTCATGGAAAATCAATGCCATACTATCGCGGGTATAAAAACATTGAAGATACGCAAAATATATCACAGTTCTTTGCACAACAATATTTCTTTTCCAATTTTCAATTTCAAAGGTCGTTGCGGATCAATGTTAATAATTATGATCATTTCGTGAGGAAGTTGGTTGAAGTTTATCTACATCCTTTATCAACACATCTACCTCTAGCGTATCCATTCCATCAACTTCGTCGGTAGGCAAAGACGGTACCACATCGGGTGGTACTCCGGACCACTGTGGCACAGGCGGTGCCGATAAAGGCGTCTCTTCATCCCATTCTGGGTCTTCTAGCAGTTCTCCGCTCTCATTACACTCCTCCACCACCAAGGACGGAAAATTGCCCACTTTGCCATCCTCCAGTTCCCCTCTCCACCAGCCGTCGTCTACGCTGTGCGCTTGTCTGCTAAGGATGCGAATCACCTGGCCTTCTTCGAAGGTCAGCTCATCGTCGCCACCTTTAAAGTTGTATCAAGTAGATTGGATCAGAAAATAGTACTCATTGTCAATTCTTCTTTAAGACAGGCATACATCAAAATATTGAAGATCTTGTAAAGATTTTAAACCGCATTTAAAAATAACTACATAAAGAAATATAAGAAATATTAAATAATATCGAACATCAAAAACGCATCTGAAAAATATAAAATCTTTAAGTATTAGGTTTACTACGTTCATGTACTGTACATGGAAATAGAATAAAATAGGGTAATTTATACGGCTTAGTGAAACTACATAAATTGCTGAAAAAAGAATCAATAGTGTTTCAGCTGTTTAATCTAGATACGCCACAAAATATTTAATTAATTGGCACAGACCAGTATTTAGTTCATATTTCTTAATTTCATCACCAATTAGAATATTGGAAACAAACTTATTTCACATTTCCAAACTTCTGCCATTTTCAGAAGTGATCTAGACTGTCAGATTCATAAGGTAATGGAACTTAAAGAACATTTGAAAGCTTTGTTTGAATGAGTTGGATCCATTTTCTAAAGCAAGGTCTCACTGCATATCATGGGCAGTTCGTTTCAAAGGTGAAATATGGTATCATTTTCTGAGGTAGTTCAAGTCTTATTTATAAAATATTTATAATACAAAAAACTGATTATAAGATCAATTGCAGGTGCATCTTCGCA
This sequence comes from Bruchidius siliquastri, assembly GCA_949316355.1. NCBI lineage: Eukaryota > Metazoa > Arthropoda > Insecta > Coleoptera > Chrysomelidae > Bruchidius > Bruchidius siliquastri. The sequence continues at coordinate 23,624,630 of OX438532.1, read as the reverse complement.
GAATATCGTGTAGGCAACTTTTCCAAAAATACAAAATATCAACGGTTTTGTGTCTGTAAATGCTAGATCTATTGCTTTATGTTAAAAGCAACTTCAACACCTTCCGTAGAAACTCGGATTTTTAGGAATACAACACACGAAACTGTTCTGCTCTGACAGTAGCACATAAACTCTCAGCATGTACCAAAAAAAACCTAACTATACAGGCTTGAAATTATATAACAAAATTGATCCTAGTATAAAATATGGTTACTTCCTTGAAGACTTTTAAGACAAGACTGAACGATTTTTTTTATAAGCAACTGTTTTGACACTGTGAATGAATTTTTAGACAGTTGATAAAAGTATGAACTATAATTTTAATGCATATAAAAAGATTGTGTATTTACCACACATTTTCACAAATAAATCTCTTTTTCTGTCAGTGATACGTTTCGATTTATATTAAAATCATCGTTGGACTGCCAACTAACTAACTAGATCCTATCATGGATAAAAAACTAGAGCTCTGAAATCTAGCATACTATTTATCCTGTCTAGCAATTTTTCTATTAAATATTTTTTCTCTTTTGTCTGTCTTAGGGGAAATATTTTTTGGCGACTGCATCTACACTAGTGTTAAGGGAAACCCTTACAAAACCAAGTAAGAGCATCTACAATGCATATAGCTCTCAACAAAATGTTAACAACAGGTAAACAACAGATAGACGTAAATTGTTGAGTTCTCTTAGTCTCACGATAAAATTGTTTAACTTGAACAGATGGTTTCACAACTAAAGGTTTTTCTTTGTTCTTTGTTGGATTTCGATAATTTAAATATTAAATCGAAACGCTCCACAATAAAACTTTTATTTGTGAAACCGTGTGTAAATTACACAATTTTATTTTAATTACAGATGCACGGACCTGCAGAACCGAGTTATTTGATTGCAGCGGATGATCAAGATGCTTACCTTCTCCATCATAGTCGTACATAGCGACACAGTACTCTACAGCTTCTCCTTTTCCCTCCTCTTTTTCTTTCCCTACCGATATGACAGAGATCTGTTCAGGGGATTGCGTTGCAGTTTCCGCCTGCCTCTGTGTATCATCATTGTCTACCGTATAGTCCACCTGATACAATTATATATTGTACAAATCAAATATTGTTCAACCACATATAATTATTGATACCGGTATAATAATGACGTCAAGTCTGAAACAGAAGTGAAACCACTCTCCCAGTACTTAACTTCAATCTAATAAAACTATTTTTGAAAGCGATAGGAATGTCACTGGTATCATACGGACCAAACTATTCAATTAACATTTTGGATTCTATATTCCACCTATGTATTTCACTGTACTACTTGATTCTGGGATGTATCTGATGTTCGCTTCTTTAAAGTCCTCCGTTGTCATTATAATTTACACTCATTTATCAAGTTATATCATCAAAATACATCTAAAGTGATGACATTTTCTCATAATACAAGTGTATACATACTGATGAGAAAGAAATTTGATTAACAAGTGCAGGAGTTCCAGATGCAGACGTGACAGGTGGTTCTCTCTCAATGTCCAGATAGTTCTGTGGAACAAATCCTTCTTCACCTCGGTAATTTCTGGCCCTCAACCATCCATCTCCATCGCCTTCTCCAACTACTTCCAGCTGTTCATTTTCTACTATTGTCAACTCATCTGGATGTTGAGCCTGGAAAAATTATAAGTTAGTTTAAAATTATTATTCATACAAGGAGATCGGAGGTATACACAGGTATATACTGCTCACGTAATGTGACTTGTGAATGTTATCCTGTGGTTATGTGGTTGTCTCTTAAAAGCACTCCATTTGACCCATACCTAAAGTTAGATTCGTTTGAAGGACAACTTTGCTCACATTTTGACTGCCTAGGCCGATCAAAATATAAAATATATATTGAAAAAATAAATTTTAAGATCAACGTGGCATTTATTAACTGGTTCCCGAATAATATTGTTTAGTTTAGTTTTAAAATTGCTTCGCCATTCGATGGAATCTTTGAATGCAGTGTGGTATATTTGCATTGCTGATGAATCCACAAGAAGAAAAACAGTAGATCGTAAGCCCAGAAATTTCTACGTGGCTTGTTTCATGACAAAGCAGTGCAAGTTATAAAAATAAATCAATATGTAAAATACACCGTGCGGGTGGTATATGTAAAATTATTGAGTCATGTGGATCAAAATCGGAACAAGTCTCGCATTGGTGGAAAGCAACAAGAGGATTGAGCAAGGTTTTTAATTTGGTTTTGCTGTAACTATTATAAATCTTCATCAATTTTTCAAATGCAAAAATGTCTTGAGTTTCATAAGTAGATATGTGACTTCTATGGTTTATGGTGTTTATTACCCAGTACCAGCTATAGTGGTCGGGCGCCCTTGAAAACGTGAAGATCAAAAAAGAGAACCCTACTGGCACGTAGCAATGTGAAAAGTTGAAAATTTCAGTTATTACTTGTGGGATTCTAGCTCATTTTTTTCACCTGTGAAAAAGTAGGTAAATGTTACTCATTTCATTACTTCCAGTGAAATCATTTGCACAGCTTCTTCTGAAAATGGCCGTGTTTTTGGTGTTGGTTGCAGCCTATCAAGTAAATTAATTTAGCTTGTTGAGAAGAGTGGAACGTAACAGCTAATATTGTTCCTAATTTGATTTCCATATTCGAGAATAAAACTTACCGTGTACGAATACAGTGCTGTGCATTTCAATAAAGGAACAGATGACCTTTTCTCTTGCATTCCAGGGCTTTCGATGTCTTCAGCTGCTCCCCAGTCCACCTGAGTGGGATCATCCCATCCCGCTGTCAAATTCTCAATTCGCTGTCTTTCCTGCTCCAAGACAGCTGGAAATATATATATATATATATATATATATATATATATATATATATATATATATATATATATGTCGTGACTGACGACTAAGTTATAACAAGATTTTAATTAGTGGACTATGCAGTTCACTCTACCATAGGGCAAGGCAAGAAAACTTTTTCTTATTTGAATTGTTAAGATTTCGGAAAATGTATCTCCTTCATCATGAAATTCAAGGCGACGTTGAAATTGAATATTAGGCATCTTCAGAAATATCACTGAGAAACTTGCAACCAAGTTATTACCATTAAGATTATAGAAAATTATCCATTTACCCGAAGACCAGTCATCTTTTTCATTAAAAAGACTAATAAATTTATTCTTCTCATCACCTAGGTAACCACGGTATGATATTTGACGAAGGATATACGTGCGAAAAATACAACCAATTTCATGAATCAACACTCATCTCCAAGCGTCGCGCAGTATGGCTCTGCCCATTGGCAACTCACGAAGTCAAAGGTTTCAACACTTAGAATGCCTTGAAGATGTCTTTTACGACATCTACCCAATTGCTCTCTACGAGACGCATGTCTATAGCAGGCCTGATGCATAGTGGAGAGCATACGCTGAATGTTATGTATTTTAATTCTCTATTGACATGTCTATAGTACTAATTTGTGAGCTCGTAGAAATAAGTGTTAGCTGGATTCCGCTATAGCGTCATCCTTCTCCGCAATTTAAAACTGCGAAATAATCCATTTAGCGATAATAATTAGTGGAAGTTGGTCAGGTAAATCTCTGACCGCTACTTACACTTCCAAACGAATTTGCTGATGTGTTGCTACTATGTCTACATTCAGTACATTCTAACTTTTTTGAGTATTTAGTTTTTTTCTTAAGGGGTAACTTAAACGTAGAAATACTCATTGATATGAGACTTCCTACGCTTTCAGCTTTATCAAATTGTCAAAATTATTCCTAAAAAGTTATTCACAAAAACATGTTCATATGGTCAATATGTTTCCTAAAATTTCTATTTTAATTTTTATCCTCCTAAAAAGAGGAAAAGCGTGATTTCAAATAATTTATTATATCGGCGAATGAGATAATTATTCTCATATTTCTTACATTCCAACTGGACCTGACAACAAAAACTTAGATTTAATTGTCGCAACACGTGAGTCATGAACTGTTAGAATTTCATATCGGTATTAATGCCTTTCCTACTTATAGGTATTATCCTGTAGATTATCAACATGTTACATCAGGTCATATACCAATCAGAAGTTTTTAGTTAATTTGTGTTCTATTATGTTTTATCAGTTTTACTCATTACTCTTCCCAAATTTCATCAAAATCGTGCATCGATTACTGAAATTACGCAGTGACAATGGCAACAGATCGGCAGACATGAATATCAACCTTAATCGTAGGCATTACACTATATCGATATCATAGGCTCCACCCGCTCTAAGCAACAATAACATAAGAAATGTCCAACTTCTGGAGAGCTGTACCTGTATCTCGAAAACTAGGTATATAGGCATAGTTGGGATTCGGCGTGTTCATTTCTATGTATTTGCCGATATGTCTAATCCTAACCTCATCTCCCCCACTTACCGTCGACGTCAGCACTCTCGTACTGCTCTGATTGGCTCTCCCTTCTGACCACCTCGTCATCGCTGCTGTCTCTTCTTGCAGAAGCAGATTCAGCACCTGCTGGAACAGGAACTGTCGCACCATCGCCTTCTGCGAAATCACTGTCGTAATAGGAATCTGAACTGGGGTGGTCCTAGAACGGTTTATTTCATAGACTTAGCAGTAAGTATAGTCATTATCGACAAAATACACCAATATCACATCAATAACACTGCTATGTCTTCCATTGTTGTGAGGATTTGCGTTTCACGTGTAGACTGAAGTGATATCTCAAAGCGTCTTTGGGTAAAGTGACAGAATCAATAAGTATTGGTCACCACATCACACCTAAACTCTTGTTTCCATTTTCTTTGCTTGAACTTGTAAAGAGGATTCTCGTGACGTATTTTTTTTTTCGACAGACAACAGTTTTTTCAGCGTTTCGATATGATATGATAGTTTTGCGTGAATATTCTTATACTAAATTTTGTGGAAGTATCCATCACTTACCGCGCTATAGCAGGTTAGTTCTTAAGGTAATATATACTGACAAGCTAAACTTCCACTAAAGTTTCGATTAACAAAGTATATGTGTCCTCAATTAACAGTCAGCTGAAGTGCGTCGAACAATTTTTGAGCATTAATATTTTTTAATTTAGCTTTATATTCAGAAAGCTCCCAGTTTCAGCTATATTATTGGTATCATTCACTACAATGTTTATTAGGTGGTATATTTTGCATTGTTTTATTGTTATTTTACATATTGTTTATATGAATTTCTGTCTAAGGGAGCAATTCTCCTATGCGTTGTTGACTGCATCCAAGACATCTTAAGACATCACAACGGGTATATAATATCACTTACCGATAAGGAACTGGCCGATCGTTGTATATCTTGGACATTGAGTGACTCCGCCTCTCGCATCCATTCATCTACGTTAACCCCGCCCTGCCTTAAACATTCCATCCTTGCCTCGGCTTTAGCTTTTGAAGTCTCCGCTCTACGGATGTTCATTTTCAAATCGTCGATTTTAGTCTCCAGATCAGGGCCGTTTGGATCATTCGGATCCGTCTGAAAACATGTATTTCTTAAATACCACTAGTTCCATTTTTAAATTTAAGATTTTCAATGTTAATTAAACAATTTGTCTAAAAAATGCCGGAAATTCATTTTTATGGTATTAAATGCCTTGTTCAAGTCTTATAGGTTTCTAATACAATAATAAATTATTTTTTTAATAACTTGTTGCTCTTGACCTATTCAGTACTAAGATGATGCTGCCATTTTTGTTGTAATAACATTGAATTATTTTTAGGTTGACCGGATGACTTCTGGTCAAATCTCACAAAGTGTTGACACTTGGATGAAAAAGGCAACAAAGCATCCTTCTCTACCTGTTATGTCATGCTAGTGCTTAGGGAAAATTACGACTTTATTCTTGAAATGTCTTTGTCTGCTTTTCATATATTTGCAACATCAGATTAAAGGAGGAGACATGCAGGCAACCCTTAATGAGGTCTCTCCCGGTTACACTAGAGACCTCCACTATAAAGCATAAAACAACAAAAAAGTTTTTAGAGGACTGTTGAAGAATCAGAAATACAATTATTGTGTCGGTATTGATGCAAATAGCTGGAGGAAGCAACGAAGGATTATTTCTTGAAAACCTCTAGTAGAGTTTGGAATACGTTTTGTCAATAATAAAATTATCTGCATTCCTTCAAAGGGGGACTTTTCAGTTTTAAACGTTTACGTCTGATAGCACCTGTTTACTGTTTTTTCATGCTATGGGAAACTGATACATTAACATAAAACCAAGCATTTTTGGCTAACTCTCATAAATAATGTACAGATTCGATTTCACCCTCACAGTATCTCACCTTTTGTCCCTGCTCTTTCATCGCATTATACATTTGTAGCTTTCTAGTGCATTCTTTTATAGTATTGACATCTCTGGCTATTCTGGTAGCCCACCTGCGAGCCTCTTTGGCCAAGGTTTCTTGACATTCTGCTGTGAGTGGTGCTGTTACTTTGTCCACGGGGTCATTATCACACCGGTCAAAGTCGTACGTGATGTGTTGTTTCAGTACAGGGTAGAAGAGGTAGCAGCATTGTAGGTTGTATTCCCTAAAAGAATATTGACTTTGCAAATTACACATGCTTTAAAATTACTTTGAACAATATTAAATATTTTTTGTTACAAAAATACTACATTGTCCTTCAAACAAAATCTTGACATTCACTTCAAAAATTAATCTCATACTTGCACTGGCCGCTAATTAATATCACATGCGATTGACAAAACTAACATTTTGGTTGGCTCAGCCTTTATTGAAGTAAAAAATATGGGAATTTAATATTGTAACTATTTATTACATTTTTTAAAGGTTGAGAGGATCTAACGTATCTGATACGTGAACATATAAAATAATTAACAATCCTTCAAAAGTTATTGTAGTTGATTTTCATGAACAGTGATAGTAAACATGAAGTTAATATTGAAAATGTCGATATCCTGAACATTTCCGATATTTATTATGCCTGATTCTAGCATCAGGAGCACCTTACTTGTTAGCCATCCTTATGGCTTGATAAATGCAAAACAAGGTTGAATCCGGTTTTCTATGAATTCTCTACTCTTTATTGTACGATTATGAGCCTGTTATGCGCTCTTTTTGAAGCCAGAAAGGAAATTCCTTACAGAACATTATTTTGTTTACAAAGGCGGGGATCTAGTAAACCCGCCCCAATAATAACCACAGGACTCTAAAACGCCAAATTACCATGCATACTTTGTGCCCACAAAGGAAATTCTGTATATTACTTATACAATGTTTTGCTCGATAAATAACACAATTAATGCCAACAGAAAATTATGGTTATACTTTACCTAGTTAATTGTTTGGCTTGGTCTCTGATGGTGCTGAATGAATTCTGCATAGCAGAACATGTAAGTAACTCCGTTCTTCCCATAAGTGTTAAATATTCAGCCACTTTCTCGTACACACCGCTTTCCATAACCTGCATGCACTGTTGAAGGTCTACCACAAAATACCTTCGAAAATAAACATCGTAAGCTATTTCGAAAATTATTCCTCTTATTTTCCGTTATAAGCGAAACCAAAAACAATATAAAATCGACAGTACGACAATAGAATCCATCGTATTGCTGCTAATTTTTGTTAGTCTATTCTTGGAATAGGGTCGGAAAATTATGCTACGGGTTTCTTTGTATCCTGAAATACTGATACCTATAATTAAAAACTTAGCTAAACACTATACTGATCTTTGGTACAAGGGCGTTTTGGGGACGCTTAACTGATTGGTCATTCAAAATCTTAGATTTAAATGTTTCTGATAGATATTCCTTAAATATCGATCTTGAAATAATAATCTACAGCAAAATCGAGGAAATATTGTCTTATACAACATAAAGCATTCCCACAAATATATCGATCACCTAAGGAATGGTAAGTATTGTGTCTCAAGATCGTGTTATAAGTAGACATTTTTTTTGAATGCATCGTCTCCAAGATCGCTCGATCTTAACCCAGCCGATTACTCGTTGTGCATATATAAATTTGGTGTTCAGAATACAACCAACGATGTTCTAATAATTTTAATACTCTAATATTGGACGACATTAGAGCATTTGCGTTAACTACTGTTGGACATAATATTTCCATCATTTTCTATTACACCCTATTGTTAACTTAATAAGTTAAAAATAATAGTGTGTTGAATATATCACTTACGCAATGATTACTTTGTGTTGAAGAAATCAATCTAAATTTCACATTAAACTATCTACAGCATTAACACACAATGCCAATCCCACATAAAACATCGGACTGGCTGACCCGATTTGATAATTGACTGAATCCTCATGAAGCCTATCCCAAAACACCAGATCCAGTTCGATCATACCTATATGCTAAACCATACTGTGCTAAAGCGACAAAGCAGTACAACGTGACTAGAATGCTTACCTGGTCTGGTGAGCATTGGCTGCCGCGAGGCACAAAAGGTAATCGTTCCTAGCTCCGGTGGACTTTTCCTCCAGTTGGTCGCGCTTCGACGAAAACTTGGCGCTGTTCTTTTGTAACGAGGTAATTGATTGGAAAAAGGAACCTTTTTTTTTCTTCAACCTGTAAAGCGCATTCGCCATCAGGTCAAAAAATCTCCATTTCATAGAATACGGAGAAAACGATTTTATGCAGCTCAGTGTAGTAGGTGAAACAAATTTTACAAATTCGAGAAGCTAAATATATTCATATTCGTTTTGTTGAACATGCAAACGTTCTGTAACTCTGATAAGTATTTAGATAGATGTAGACTACAGATGCTGCTATGGTTGGCGAAACTCTTTCATCATTGAGATCCAAGAAAACACGTTACAAAAACAAAAATTACTTGTGGAACCTTGTGTATAAATTGTAAAACGTAATCTTAAGTATTTACATGGTTATCAACAGGATGTCCCACATTGAGGGGGAGGTCAGATAAATTCAGACAGGAATCTACGTGTTAACAGAATGTTTTAACTTGATATAAATATCGATCCGGAAATAGTTGGTCACAGTTTTCAGGCGATTTCATTATGATAATTGGTCTATCAAGCAGGCTCAAAAGATTTATCAAATACTTATTCACCACAGCAATCCACTAATTAAGTCTCACAAATCTATTTCTAATATTTTTGAGAAAATGGTCGGAATATCACTGTATTTTGATTTTCCTGTTCATTAACTGTTTTGTATTTCCATTTGAATGATTTTGGTGAAAATGAAAAACGTATTCAATAAAAAAATCCGACATTTGAAGTTATATATTTCAAAACACATAATGACAGCTCCAACGGTTATTACTCGTCATAACCAGTTGAAAAATAAAAAATATTACGAAACTAATTATATATTGTTCAGTTCACAACAAATTAAGAAAAATGAATATAAAAATCTTGTTAGAGTATGAACGCTTTTCAGAAGTATTTCGGAACGGATGAGTGACAGGCTTTCAACACTACAATCCATTAACTTGCTGCCGAACATACTCGTATAACACAGAGTGACATCATTTTTAAAAAAAAATACAGAGATGTCACATCACACACATCCAAAAGCAAACTAGAGTTTTACCAGTTTTAGAGGAGTAGTTACCTCGAAAAACAAACAATCCAAAGGAGGACAAATACAAAACTATAAAGTTAACGTAATTTCATCAATGTTAGAAGTTATTGCGAGGGGGCAATAGATAACAGCAAAGAGGCTCACAACCAGAAAATTGAGAACGAACCTCTCATGTCCAAAATCGTTCAAATTACTCTGATCTGTATTCATTCGTTCCAGCACTGACAAGAAACCATGGAATAATCTCATCTATCTCTAATATGAAAAGCAGATACCTTGGGACATGTTTTTGCTACAAATTTTTGGATGAATTTTCAAGGGGGTACTTCATCCGCTACAATCAGCGATATATTGAAAATTTCAGAACTTCTTATAACGTGATGTTAAATAAATTCTTGAAAATCTGAACTACTTACAATCTACTAGTCCAGATTAAATTCCAACTATCATCTAACACGTTACACCTCGGAGTTTGTACCAGACCTCTCCAAACTATATAAAACCGCATTAGAGCGAGACATCTTCACTACTAGTTAGAAAATTAGTCCAGGCTATCCTTTAAAAAGGCAGAAAAACATGCCTAGTAACTGAAGACCTATGACTGCATCAGTTCCAATATTATGGAGGCTGTCATTAACATGTAACTGAACTGGACTGGAACTAAAGTATCTGAACAGAAACAACATATTCAACGATCTCCAGTACAGCTTTCGATAGCGTCGGATCGGGACATCTTCTAGCCTAAATGACCCAGATATAGAGCAAAGCAATAGAAAATCATTGAGTCTCGACTCGTCATACTCAATATATCCATATCTGTATCTTTTAATCAACCTAGCTGCATGAAATGCCATCAGATCTATAAAATGGTTGGACAGTTTTTTTAGAGACCAATGCTTATTTGTGATGCTGGATGGATATGCTTTCCCCGGGGATACATTCCTCTTGCTACGCTATTTCTGATTTACACCAACGAACTTTTGGAAGTAACATCCAATCGAATCTATAGAGATGGCAGTACCCTTATATCTTGCGTGGTACCATGTTACCTGTCTTGCAAGTTCCACGACTGAAAATTGTATTCACCAGAACTCATTCTAGAAAAGAACAAGTCTAGTGGATGCGCTTGACACCACAAAGGATCACAACAATCGAAAAATCTGAAAAAACTGACTGATTTCCCACTACTTTATTAGTTGCATGGACGACCAACATCTACATCGAGACTTCTCCGAAAGACACACTTTTGGAGAACCCCAGCATTGTGGAATGAGCATCCGAAAAGATTTATAAGCAATATGAAGAAACGTGTATCCTCTCACTGCACTTATGGAGCACGATAGACTACCTTCATAATAGGTTAACTATAAAAAACTGTCAACTTGCCAGAAATCATTATGGATGAAAAGCTATCCTGCAAGACATTTGCGAGAATAACTAAGAAGTTCATTGGAGGTGTACATGAATCCTTATATGATTCTAAAATACACGATATCATTCTTCTTAAAACTGTTAGTTAACCTTTTTTGAAGAGTGAATGAGATTGACCGATTGTACTCATCGATAGTTGGTTAATACAAACGTAAAATTTCACCTACATTCTGCCACCGGAAACCTACAAACATGACTTTGATGATAGAGGTCGCAGGCCATAAACTTAGGTCATCGAGCATCTGCAACCGGTGTTTAGGCTAAGATCTGTGTACGCCGCTGTCGACATTCTGATAAGTTTATAACGGGGATGGTTTACTCGTTTAGTGCTGATATTAGATTTCGCGTCGATAGTAAAAAATCTATTCCAAGAGCAGTAAAATCGGAATTGGATTATACGTTTTGCTCAGTTACGATGCCGGATAAACATAAAAACAGTCAGGATGTCCTCCTCTGAGAGAAGTTTCATATTATCGAGTTTTCTTATCTTCGTAAATCAATAGTTTTTTGTTATGAGTTCCGATTGAACAATGTCTTGATACGACACTCACTAGATATTTCCCTAGCATATTTGGTTATGCTGTATTGACAGAGGTTACTGTGAACAATGATAGGTACACGCTACACGGAAATCGGAACTTTTTCATTACCTTCTTAATTTACGAGACACTTTGAAACTGTGAAAATGATGTTTAGACACTTTTCAAAATATATTTTAGCCGTACCGGAAAGCATTTTGTGAAATTTTAGATTTTGTTTGATTTACTCATTGATCGGTTGTCCTTGCAGCCATTTAAGAGAGAAAGCAAAAAAATCTACCATGTACCCACATCATATCCTTCCCCAAAACAATCGGTGCAGTAGTTTCCGAGATTACGTAGTAATAAAGACAGTAAGACCCATAAAAGTGAGTGGTACGGAATTCCGTGATGAAGGTATCATGCAACATACATAAAATACTACCATCGCTTACGCGTCGGAAGTAGAAAACAAAAAGGTGAACAAACAATCATTAATTTATTGTAATGTGCTACAATATGAGGACGTTAAAACTGCGGAAAACCATATATACGTAGGATTCTTGTTTACAAGGGACTAGGCTATTGCTGTAAAAATCGGTAACAAATACTTGTAGAAAGGAGGATTACGAAATCTCTGACAACTGTTATATATGTTTTACTGAATTCAAAATTCTGGCACGATAATAATATTAGTAGATTATTTTTGAGTTCGTGAAACTTATTTACTAGCAAACTCGCAATTAAAATCTCGGAAAAAAATATTTTAACGGGAGTGCTCATAACATTGGCGTTTGGCGTTTCAGATTGATTGAGAGACGTGCATTAATTGCTCAGTTGATAAAACTAATCAGTACTGACTCTTCGAGCCATATGACAGCTAACGTGGTCAAAGACCTTTACTGACATGTGAAGCGGAGTAGGAGTGCTCGCTGAGATTTCCCGTTACAAATTTCCAAACTTTGTGCTGTTTTGTCTCTAGCGAGGGTGAGATATAATTTCACGTTAAACGCCGACGCCGAGTATCCACGTTATATTTCTATCAATATCGGATACATGCCAATCTTAAAAAGTAGAAAACTTCTTCTGCAAATATTCAATTACTAGCAAATTATTGTCACAGAGTATTCCTGTATGTATATAACCGATGACACTGTGCCTCAAGCATTATATTCATTCTGCATTCACAGCTTTTCCCAAGCACTGTAAAAATTGAAGGGCCAACGATTAATGTTGGTGCCTCTACTGATTTGAAAATAACTTATTGGGGCAAAATAGTTTGTATTCCATTTTTGTAAGAATACTCGTACGTATTCAATAAACTTTTCATTAAGTTTTCCTTTTCATGAGATTGTAGGGATGTTTCATAGATGAACTTTGATATTTCTCGTGAATGTAATAAAACAAATAAATAATGTGTTTTGAATAGCATATCAATCTAGTCTATAATTTTGGAATTGCCAATTTTTTTGGTACAATGTTATACTGTAGAGGTGAACGTGTGAGGTATCTTCTAATGTTTTGCTGAGCTAACAATCAGTGTCTAATTAATTCAACAGCATTGGTGACCCAGCACTTTGATGATGAGATCCACTTCATGGGAATACAATTTTTTCGCGAATCAGTGCACATTATAAAAAAATAGAGTGATTCAAACGAACTTTTGTGAATCTCCTTTCACTGAGCTACATAAATCATTCACTAGAACGTATATAGTAAGGGTTTAAAACTAGTAGATATGCATAAAGATTACCATCTAAATGGATACAATAAATGTATACGTTTGAATATCAACAAAATAGTGTGAATGATTACAAAATTACACTCGTGAGTACTACTACCTGAAATTTATCTCGATACATATTCGTACGATTTTAACTATGAAGTGAAACACCTCGCGGTTCGAGTATTTCGAACAGAATAAGCATGAAAAAATATCAATCACGCATTTTGTGCCACCATAGAATACGGCTTTGCTCGAAAATTATGTCTTACATATCTTTCCTTTGTAATGATGGGTTATTTAATTGTTTTAGGATTTGTAACCTCTCAGCAGTTTCCGTCTCAGTTTAATGGTTGAGATATCCAATCTGAGAATTATGACTGTAATTTTTGAGCTATACTGTCGTGACCAGTAATAGATTTCAAAAAAAAGGAATTCAATTTTTTTCTTTTCATTGAAATAGGTCGTTTTTTCGTTGAAGTTTAAATTTAAGGGTGGACTGTGTGGTTATTTCATGTAGGGTATCGGGACCTAACCTCTAAATTTTCATATAAATGGAAACGCATATCGTCTGATCCCTCGTTAAAAAGATCATCTCGAGGGGATTACAGCGCACATTATATTGTTTTGTGATTATCAAAAGAAAAAAGAATTGTGAGATAAAAAATATGAAATGCAAAGGTACATGTAAAAAACAGTAAGGCCTCCATATATATTTGATTCACATGAAACTATCCATACAGTAACAGTAAATTTGTCAACATTAATTACACTAAAATGCACTTTTGAAAAATACATGTTTCATTCATATTTATGTTTGGTAATAAAAAAAACTTCATGGTGCGCTGTAATTTCCTCAATTTCCGTCTTTTCAATGATTGGTCGGACGACAAAAAAGGTAGGAGTTTGTTCTTATTCCCCATTATAACAGCGTAAATACATAAATCGACCTAAAAGTTGAAGAATTTTTGTAATTTACACACCAACGTCTACTTGTACCATCTACATGACCTCGAAAATTATCAAACTTGAATGAAAAATCGACCTATCTTAGTTACTTTGCAATTTGCTTTACATTCTGGAATTTATTTTAGTTGAATTTACAAAAAATTTAGTTGTGTGCTGAAGTTTTTAGGATGTTCAGTTACCATGGAACTTATCTTTAACTATAACTGCAAGGCAAATTTTTATCGATAATTATAAACAAAATATATACTCACTTCTCCTCAATATCCCTAGCCTTATCTCTTACTTCATGAGCCCCATGTTCCTCGTCAAAGTAGAGCTTTTTCGTTTTGTCCACATCTTGCACGCAGTTCTGTAGCTCCTTTTGTACGAGAGCTAACTGATCGATACACTGAAAAGTGATAGTGGTAGTAGAAATCTGAACTGGACAGTGGTCTAAGTAAAACGTTATTTTATACGAGAAGTATATATATATATATATATATATATATATATATATATATCGATGACAGGTGATCAACTTCATGCATCAATCATTATGTATTGGTTACCTATTTGAATATGTCAGTTTTTCAACTAATTAAATAGAAGTTTCTCAAATAATAATACAGCATTCGCAGAACTGCGTTGTGCCGATAAACGTTAACAGTGATCAACTACTTAAACAAGCATTCTTGATGTTTGTCGAAGATTTAACGAAGGGCTTATCTTTATGGAGTTTAAGAAGGTAATTTGCTCCAGCAGTTTTGATGTGGATTTTAAGTTGGGCGAGCGGCAGCTGTAATAGACTGTTAATTCTCTCTCTTGAGGTCAAGTATGTGCTGAGTTTTGCGGGTGCTCAGCTTACTGCCCCAAGAATGGTGGCTTCTTTACTAGTGTTTTCGTGCTCACGAACAAATCGAATGAGGGGAGCGGTGCTTCAGTCAGTAGTTGCTCTCTCAGTTATATTCGCTGGATTGAGACCTTAGAATGTAAACTTCTCTACAAGTCCATCCTTATTCACATATAAGCATTGTCTCAGCTCTTTCACAGTTAAAGGTGCATAATGACAGCGGAATTGACTAAATATGGCGCTGCCACCCCGAGGTAGGTTTGAGTCCCTCCGGTACTCAGATCGCCTTTCTTGATATTAAACACTGCAAATGTGTCATCCCAAACTCCATAACAGTAGCATGACTATACCCCTCCACTAACCCTTAGCGACTGCTCTAACTCACATTAGTGGAAGTTATGCAGTTATACCTCATCTATTTAAAACAGATGGGTGAACTTTTGCGTCCGGAAATTTAAATTATCACAGCTATATCTTAAATGTTTCAGCAAAACGTGCAACGGAACCAGTGTAGCAAGCTACTCAAACAATCTCCCTGGAAAGAGAGAACCGAGTCATCTAAAGTTGAATCAGATGTTTTATCAATCTCACGGTTTGATCATCTACCGCAAGACATTCCAATACACGCACAATGAAACGTTGTGTCGAATGCCTTACGATAGTCAATTTAGGCCATAAAAGGGTTTCGAAGTCCCGTGAGACATAATGATCGATCAATAGGTTCTCTTTATAGTTAGCTTCGCCTTCCTTTGACTCACGCAGTTCATATACGCTGAGAAATACGGCTTTTTGGAGCATGGAATATGCGCATGTACGTTTGTAACATGCAATTAGAAATATTATTGGTCTGTTCAAACCTCGAAAAACCGAGCCGTAATTCGCAGCCCCTGATATAGCCTGGAGTTGAAAACTAAATTTTGGTGGCAACTGGGAAACATTTTCAAACAAATATGTATTTATGCCTTCCGGGCCAGGAGCAGCCAATTTTTTACCTTCTAAGGCAATACGAATCTTTTCCACGTATATCGGGTGACATAATACCTTTGAGTGAGGAGTCCTCCTACAGGTGGACTCAATCCACGCCGAGGCCAGAGTGTCTGCTTGGGGAGGATTTGGCTTTTCGTAAAGGTTTCTCCAGAGGTATTCCACACGATCAGTAGTTGGCTGACTGGGTCGCTGATAAAAAGAAAAAAGAGGCCTTTCAAAAAACAACCTGAAGATGCTAAAGCCCTTCCGCCCGTTCTGAATTCCGTCACGCCCTGGATATGGCATGTTTCTTAGCGAACCAATTCTCACCATTTGGTGCAGCTGAATTTGTTCTTACTTGACAAGAAAGTCTGCTACTTTTGCCTGTCTAGACAAATTCGGAGCTGTAGCATTATTGCCACAATTAAAGCTCCAAATGTCAGATTCCTCCTGGCGCCGTTCACCAACTACCACGTCATCTCTCTTCAGATTTGCCAGCTTTGTGGGATTCCTGTTTTTGTGTAAGCCCTTAGGCCACTAAGATCTCCAGATGGAAGGCCGTTGAGACTTTACCTCTCAGGGGGCTTTACCGACAAGCTCCCAGCCTATACAACAAGTCTTCCAGTCCCTGTAGTGGTAGGCTGGGCTGGAGTATGAACATATCACTGTTTTTTGCAGATATGATACATATTTCAGCAAATTCTGATAAGTAAGTATGCTATGCTCTGGATGCATCTCATACCGCCCCTCATGTATGCGTGACATGAATACCCTTCAGAGCAGGTTACTGCTCTCATAGCAGCGTAGCAAGTCATTTCTTATCTCCATCGACAACCTAAAACAATTCGCGTCATTGCGATGGTCGTTATCAGCTCCGATCGCTCAACACCTTGCCTTGAATGCCTTTCTGAGCTGGATCGGTATTGATGGCGTTATTCCATATATTGACTGGAAACCGGAGTAAAACACCTCTTGAAAATCTCATTCTACAATACCAAATATAGCAAAAGTCTCAGCTTTTTCACGCAATAGCTATCTTATTTAATACACTGTACTGTACATTCATGTCTTTTCGTCAACCAGAAATTCTTCCGGTTTCAGCAGTGGCCGTAAATAAGGATTTCGCGGATTATGTCTTTTGGAGACGCCAGACTTGTTCAAGTTAATGTCTGGAAAATCCCAGTAACACCGTTTTAACACCATTGATATATCATGCTCCGTTCAAGCCGACGTACAATTAAGTACGAGTGATACATGGTTAAGTTTTATTAGAGTGCGCTTTGAGAAGGTTTATACGTCCTACAAATGAAACAATACATCAAACTTCGTAATAGGGTTTCATAATGATGTCGCTACATTATTGTCACATCCATATAGTAGATTATTGTGCACTGATAGTCAGTATATCAGTGATGCCGTAATGTCATTATCAGAGATTCGATAGCATTGAACTATGTATTAGTGATTATAGAAAATACCGCTTTCCTAAATAACCTGTACTATAAAATATAAGCCAATGATGAAAGTGACCAATTCATTTGGTTACAAACCAGTCCTCATTAACTATGTATGTAAAAAACATTTACCATTATACAAACCCTATGACTAAATATTGCATCAAATATGTTTGAGCAGTGAGCGATAGGTATTGATATCGTGAAAAACATGCACATATCTCCGTTGGCAAAGTACCGGCTATATAATTTTGAGAAAAATGCACGCTTCCATTGATCTTTCATACATCACCTGCCACAAAGCCGCAATTAAAAAGACATGTCTAATTCTTCACTAAAAAAGTTGAGAAAATGGTGGATGAGACCTATTTACCTTATGAGTCTAAAGCAAACCTCATTGGTCATGAATAGAACTTACACCATTATTAAAAGTATGACAAAGTCAGAAGAAGACAGTTCAAATACGTTGTATTTGAGCCTACTATATGTAGGTGTAGAGTGTGAAACGGGCAGGTAGCACCAATGTCAACATACCGGTTACATAGCTTCTAGAAAACTGCTCGGTATAATAAGTCTACAGCAAATACTTAAATCTAAAGAAATCTATTTCAAATATCGTCATTGATTGGAAAATGTGTGAAGCATTTCAGTGACTTTATTATGGGTACAGTCTTAGTTATATCATCCTAGATTTCTACATTTTAAAGCGGTAAGAACTCGTTTTAAAGCATTTCAGCATCTTTTTCTAAAAATATTTATTTTATTTTTCATTTTATTTTAAAGGAAACCCCATTTGTGCAATAATTGTAGTAAAGTAAGTGAAAAATTATGTATATTTCTCTATTCCTTCAAACTTAACCTAAAAACCTGACTCTCAAACTTATTAAATGTAAATATAAAAGGTTGTGCGTAGCTAATCTTTTGGGTGGGTGTCTATAAAGGACAGCAAATTATTACGTATTGTACGAGAGGCAACAAAATATATAAAACCCAAAAGTACATCACAATCAATACTACCTCTAACTAATTTGAACAAAATATGATAAAATGACTATGCTCTCCTGGACTATTAAACGTCAGTGGTCTGAGGCAGTTTGCACCCTGGTAGCGTGGTTGAAAATCAAACGTCAAATAGATATCAAATTACACGTAATTAGATTGTTTTTAATACAAATAAGATGCAAATCGGAAGAAATATGTTTATGTTCAAACTTCTAAATAGGTGGATATGTTTTGAGATGACTTATTACACCTAGCACCCTATGTCTGAAAATATCAATATGTTGTATGAATACCAAATTATGATCAGAGCAAGCAACACCACATCCTCTATACTCGGAAGTGCCACCACAAACTGTTTGAATGATCATTTTAATCTTCACCTTAAGAATATACTATACGGAGTAGGTAATGACGATTCAAACATTTTAAAATAATATGAAGGAAGACTGCAATTATTAATTTTAGCTTGTTGCTATCACCTCGATCTTCTACCCACACTTCACATTTTTAACCTCTTTCCAAATACACGAAATCATCCATGCTCATAAATACTTCTTAACGAAGTTCTTTAAATTGTTATGGCTAATTACTCGACCGCCATTCAGTTCTGTAAACGTTCACCAAAGTTTGAAAAACTATGAAACTTGTTTGTTTTAGACTCATAGGCATGCAGAATATCATTATTTTGCGTGGTACATTTTTTTGTTAAATATTTTCAAAGAATGAAACCTTTTGTTAATTGGTATGCAAATTTCGTATAAGTATCGTGCATTGTCATATGGATACGTAGCCTCAGTATTAAGAATGATTCAGGTTACACCGTGCCGGAGCCAGGCCGGGGCACGGCCAGGACACGGCGCCGGAATGTCGGTGGGTATGCTTTTCTGGCTGCGGCCCCGACACGCCGTAGCATGAATGTGTTCGCCGGGCATCAAGAGGGCAGGCGACGAGTCAAGTACTGCCAGATCTATCGCTTTTTCGGTATATTACTAAGCGTTAAAATAGAGCGCTGCTATTAGTACGATCTCTCCAAGCTGTCACCATTTTATTTTTGGATATACAGGTCGCTATCTTCAACTTAAGCATATGCTTATTTCACAGGCATTACAAACATTTTGTAAACATCGTCACCTCACTGACTGGTTTCAAAGACAACTGATATATGCATAAATTTACTATATTTTCAGGTTATTGTTAACAAAAATCCTAATCGAATTTATTTTTAAGGTTTATTTAAAACAAAACACATTGATTTGGTCCATCTTTATGAAACTTCTATATGTTGGTTCATTCTACAAGTATAGAGTGGTTTAAAAGACATTTTATGAAACAAAAAACTTAATGACGGAATTGTGTAAATCAAATTCATGAATTCATAAAAAATCCAATATTCATTATGCCGTAATCTGATAACCACAAAGTTCATATGAATTTGGATACACATTTATCGGTGTAGTACGAATGACTGGCCCGGCCGGGACACGGTGGGAATGACACGGTGGGAACGACACGGCACGGGCCCGGCCCGGCCCGGCCCGGCCCAGGTACGGTGTAATCTGAATCATCCTTAACTCTGCGGCTACTCGATCGCTATGTCAAAAAGTGCGTAGTAGTTATTTTTGTAGAAAGCATTGTCTAAACAAATTGATTCTGTTGACCTCATCAGAGGAAAAAACTAACTTATTTATCAGAATAATTCTATTGTTTGTAAGAAAATAGATTATAACAAATAATTGAAGGAGATTTTAGTAAAAAATGACAAACAGTTTCATCTTTTGTCGATTTTTCGAATATGTTTTCACCCTATTCATCTTTTGAGCACTTGATTAGCGTTAAATCACATGAGTATCGATGGTAAGTCTTCTTAGAATATATTTAAAAACATTATACTTACAACCATTTTGGCCCTTGCATAGTGAATACAAGACAAGCTTTTTAAAATGTTCTCAACGGAAATATACATCCAAAGGACCGCGCTAGAAATTGGTGTTTCCAGAATTATTTTTGAACGATGTTGTACCTATAACTAAATGATTTTTAACACGATGTTCTTGAAAAATATTTGTCTGATTGTTCGGCAACTTTTTTTAAACAGCGTTAATCAATTAACAAAAATATTCGTAGTCCCGTTAGCTATAAAAAATTCATTCTTCTTTGCTATCGATCAGATTCATATAAAATACATGAAAATAATGTATGAATTAGCATCAATACGCTAATGATTGTATATTCCCTTCGAACTGAATAACAGCAAGGTATCACTTGAAATTCCCTTTTGTTTATTCTTCAGAGGGACAACTTTTCCATTGCAAAACCTCCAACATTCATTCCATGATGCCAGACATCTTTAACTTGAAATATGAAAAGTAAATACCTTTTTAGCCATTTGAACCTTATGTGCTCTCAACAGCTTTGCATCATCTGCTATCTGCTGTTGAAAGACTTCAACGGCTGCCAGCCTAGCCCTTGCCAACTTTTCGTTTTCCTCCAGAACTGTGCGCCATACATTCCACATATTCCTGGAAAGAAAATGTTTTACCCTATAAAAGACTAGAATACGTAATCTTGAAAATTTGCATTATTCCTAAAAGTAAAATTATCTGTACGTACCTACCATATATGTACAAAAATATAGTTTTACTTTTTTGAGAATTTTGAAAAGGTAAACACTATCTATACTTGTTTTAGTTGTACCAAAAATACCAGGTTAGATCAATTTCTAATACATATCTTCAAACACACGAGTAATTCGAAAAATTCTATGCAACAAGTGTTCAATTCCTCCAAGGACTCCTGGTCTTCACCCAGCGGCTTACTAACTGCCGATTATTAAAAAAGGTAGTTTAAAACACGATTAATGATACTAGGATAATGCTGTTAGGTCTGGAGATTGTACAGCAGAAATATGACAACATATTAAATATTTGCGTTAATTCCTGTTTGACATGCTTCAAGGAAAAACAACCTAATTTTCTTCAGATGACCGGGTAGACCACAAGTTTATTTCTGTTATTAATTAAGGATTAGCTTTAGGAAATTGCGAAGTCCATAATCTTAGATTACTTTGTAATTATATATTCAATTTTCGTAATTAATAATATGATACATTATTCGCATTGTTTTTGTGTAGTTTGAATTTGATGGAAATACCTAGAACGCTAATAATGTACTTCTCACCAAACCAGTGAAACCCGACTACTCAGTAGCAAAATCGTATAGACCTATTAGTCATACCTCCTTCCTTATGAAGGCTCTGGAGAAGATCATCGACAGATATCTGGTGGAAAGTGCCCTTGTGGAACACCCTATATACCATAATCAGGACGCTTACAGACAAAGCCATTCCACTGGGACCGCCTTACACGCTCTAGTGGAGAAGGTCGAAAACGCTCTATATCGCAAGGAATCCGATGGGCTGGTGCTAATCTCGGGTAGAT
Organism: Bruchidius siliquastri; assembly: GCA_949316355.1. Lineage (NCBI taxonomy): Eukaryota > Metazoa > Arthropoda > Insecta > Coleoptera > Chrysomelidae > Bruchidius > Bruchidius siliquastri. The sequence continues at coordinate 23,602,695 of OX438532.1, read as the reverse complement.
TCCTGGGCGTCGTGTGCAAGAGGATGCAAGCAGCCTGTAATATACTAGATCGATGGTGTGAGGAAACCGGATTCTCAGTCAACCCCGCCAAGACAGAGTTGGTCCTTTTCACACAGAGGAAGAACATAGGACACTTTAAGCCGCTCACCCTACAGGGTTCACGACTGACATTAGCCAGCTCAGTCAAGTACCTGGGGGTGGTATTGGACACAGAATGTCATGGAATAAGCACATCGACCTTTTATATAAGAAAGCGATTGCTACCATGTGGTAGTCACGCCGGGTGGTAGGCAGAACCTAGAGGCTCAAGCCTCAGGTACTGCGCTAGCTCTACAGGTCGGTGATCAGGGCCCGGATTCACTATGGGTGCTTGGTTTGCTGGAGCCACGTTAGTCAACAAGCTGACCAAAATTCAAAGAATGCCAGCGCTGGGGATTACGGGAGCAATGAGAACCACGCCGTCAGCAGCCCTGGACGTTGTCTTAGGCTTGTCCCCCCGGATCGTCTGGATCAAGCGAGGCGCCATGGCGGCCTGTCTGACGAGGTTTCGTGGACTGCGTCAGCCCCGTTGGTAGGCCACACCAGGTCTGAGGAGGTGGAGGAAAGCAACCTCTCCATTTCCTGACTCAGGGTAGCAATATCCGACGATGAGGTAAGGTTCGATAGGAGATTCTCGCTCGCTCTTCCCTCTAGGGAAGAGTGGACGGGAAGGAATATAAGATTTCCGCCACACAGCATGGTATGCTATACCGATGAATCTCGCTCGGAAGAGATGGGATCCAGTGGCGAGGGAAAGTGCCTGGAAGGCAGAGGCGGGGAGGAAAGCGTAGCGCTGGGAACCCACACGCCAGTTTTTCAGGCGGAGATATTTGCCATCCTAATGGTGGCATATTCAGCAGAAGTACAACAGGGCACGGAGCAGGACATCTATATGTGCTCCGATAGTCAGGCATCTTTGAGACCGGTAGCATTTCAAAGGATCAGACCACCACTGGTCCAGGAATGAAGCACCGCCCTCCAACGCTTAGCCCAATCCAAGAACGCGACTTTCATGTGGGTCCCTGGTCACACGGGGTGCCAGGTAACGAGAAAGCAGACTGCCTGGCGAGGATAGCAGCAAGGGGCACATACATTGGCCCCGAACCCTTGCTGGGCATTAGCAGAGGCCAGGTCAGTAATGCCCTAAATGCTTGGGCGTATGAAGAACTTGCGAAAGCATGGTCGGAGAGAGACGACTGCAGGCGGTCCAAGAGGTTCATAGCAGGCCCTAACAAACGTAGAAAGCTATGACCAGACACTCACAGGAGTGGTCAAACATCCAATCTGTCAGAAGTGCTGGGAGGAGGACGAGACCTTGTTCAACTTTCTCGGTGAGTGTGCCGTATACAGCAGCCTTAGGCACTGCAGAGTTTGACAGAGAAAGTGCTACTTAGCGGAATGGTCGGACATCATGGCCTTTATTAAAAGGTCTAGAAGCTCCGACACTAGGGAGTTACCATGTCTTCCATAGTTCTAATGATGATCGTTGAGGTCGGCCGAAGGTGGCCTACTTGCCAGGCTTTGCCTCCCCATTACTACTACTACTACTGATACTACTACTACTACTACTACTCCATCTGCAGGAACTGAGTGTAGTTTCGCCTGGTACACCAGTTTTACTGGCTCTGCAGTCTCAATCCCAGATAACGCTGGAATTACCAATTTTATATCAGATACATGGATAGCAGTATAACGACTACTAATAAGTTGAATCTATTGTTTTCCTTATGATAGAAACTGTTTCTTTCTAATGAGACAATCACAATGTATTAGTAAAATACTAGGAGAGTAACGTCTCCTAAGCTCGTCTCTCAATCTCAGCACTGGTGATCCTAACATTCATATATTTTCTAATGTACTTAACATCTACCACGATCTCAGTCAGAAGTATGGACTTAAACGACGAATGAATGCAATTTTTGATGAATTTCTGGAGGATGTCATCGTATCGTCTTTCTCTTCCTTCTAATATTCAACCCGGCTCGTTGTTTTTTCGACATGGATCCACACAATTACACAAACAATAACAATAACATATACACAAAAACGCCGTGTGACACACACACTATGTTTACCCAGCAGGTACGAATAACGAAGTGAGAAATACTGGGTGGGCTTTTCTATCGAGGGACAATTTTTTTGCTTTAAAATCGTACCGACAGATATAATGTGTAATTACCGAGGAAGCAAAGCGAAGTATAAAATTATTGAAATATTGTGTCATTTTTACCACCCACGCCAGTAGGAGGAGACGTATTATCGTCGCGAAAAATGTCTAAATGCATATATTAGGTTTTCTTGATGCTTCATGATATACTATAGATAGATACATCACGAAAATTCACTTATTTCCGTTAATCTGTCTGTCTATCGGCGTAGATATCCTTGACCTCTGTAACTCGGAGAGCACCACTTTAATTTTGATGACTAGGTTACCACTATGCAAGTTTGGAAAACGTTTTTTGAGTTCATGGAAGATATAATTATAGTCATCCATAAACTTTTGACTCCGGCAATCCTCCATACTTGTAGACGTAGATGAGTATTCACATACGTTTGCTTTTAAAATGCAGAAATGAATCTCCGAGGAACGCGACTTATGAAAATAGCAATTTTTAACGCATTTTGAGTATCTTGAACAAATTTATTTAATTTTTCATAATTACGGTATTATAGGACGTGGTTAACTTTTCGATGACTAATTTCTTCCATTTATGGCTTAACAGGTACTACTACTATCCCTAGGGATCACTGCATTGTAAATGAATAAGGTTCATAATTGCTTACGATATTGCCATTTATAGGCTATTGAAAAGCGATATCTAGTAAGACTCTGGATTTGGAGTGCGATGGTATCAGTTAATTAAAGAGTTTGATCGGATGTTAGAACTGTTGATCCACTTGAAGTAAATTTTGGAAATAATGGATTCATGGAAATTTTGTCAACCTATTTCCGCGTCTGTTTTAATGGCTACTACTATATTTTAACCGAAGGATCATTAATATTTGGGAAGGTGATATTTAGCTTACTAAAAATGCCGTCAACTAGGTTGAAGTTTTTTCCAGGGCGATATCAGTTTATTTGAAATTTTGATCTGATTTTAGAACCATTGATACAATTAAAGTAAGTTTTGTGAATATTGTAAATATAATAAATAAAATGTTGGGGATTTTTAAAAGAATTTTAATCTATATAAATGTCATTGCTAAACGTCAACTGTACCAAAATATATTAAAATATTTATTTCAGAAATGATTCAGTCATTGTGAGCGAAGTCTGACTCGTCTGACCTGTCAATGAAAAGCAAATCAGTATATTATAGAATGTAGAAGACTCAGAATCAGTTTGAGACAAATATTGGGGTAGTGTAGTTCTGTTGTAGACCTTATAGGTCTTGGGACAGTACGAGAATGGCACTTTTGGCAGACACCGCAAAAACAAACAGGGAATGGCCTTCAAGATCAATTCCTACTTATTTCGTACTGATCAAGTCCTGAAAAAGTACAAACACCTGTTATATTTGAGGTCATCATGATTTATCGGGTATATTATTCTACGCTTATATTTAAATGAAAATAAATGGAAGCTAGGTGCTTCAATGATCTGATTTTACTTTATCTACTTTTTTGTGGAGATACAGAATGGCGAGAAGAGGCCATATCTATGATGGTTACTTTTGAACGATATCAGCAGATATTAGGATTATGATATCCTACGAATACAAAACGATTAAGTGACACTTTTTGGAAATCCAGCACGAACATTGGTTCTGCCAGCATGCTATTTGAGGTTGTCAATGCAAACGTTATGTATGTTATGAAAACGGATTTTTTGAGGTAAGCAATACAATTTTTGATAACAATCTAATAGTATTTAGTTAGAGTACACATACCAGTGGATTTATACAGGGTTGTGCGGCGAGCAGCCTGAGGGTAGAGCTCGTTCCACACTAGTGTATCACAAAACAACAAGAACCAGTTCAATAATCTAGTGTAGTTGTACTTCCGTACAACCTCTATAATTTCACTGCGTAAAGGCAGCCAACGTGACTCTGATTTCAATTCACGATGCGCCTCTGAACACTAACTGGAAAAGAGGTTATCCAGCATATCTACCGATGGAAATTTCAGCAGTCAAGCATTCAGCAATTCGCTTGGCATGCGGATACTCACCAAGCCTCGGCAACCAGACTGGCGGCGTATAAAGAGTAAAAATACGGTCGTGCACTTTGACATTATGACCTAATTTTGTATGCATTTCCAGTGCGCCTTCCTCTAACTCTCTACCTCCAGCTCTCCTTCTCAAATTCTGACGTTTTAATTGAAACGTAAGCTGATGGTGTTGTTAAATTATTACTATCACAATATAGAACATAATTATTATTATGGAGATAGGAGTTCTGTTACTCGCATACAACATGCAAGTTTGCGAAAATAAACTTATTGGGGCTTCCATGAATTTATATGAAATTTTTATATGTTCATCCTGCTCATTAATTAATTAGCTTTTTTCCCATGTTTGAAGAGCAAGGCTACAATGATACGTGGCGTGAGCTGGTGTTTCATCTGTAGGTCGATCCGAATATATTCAGATTAAATTATAGTCTACCAATAGTTCAGGAGACAATTAATTTTTCTAGTTCTTATCTTCCCAGTCGACATGTATGAATTATTTTGTTGACTTAGTGATACAAAACAACAATTTTTGTGGCAATTTTTTCGGATACGTTCAAAAGATAAAAAATTAAAGAAAAGATGATTTATTTTCCCAGTCATAAATATTTTTTCAGTCACTAAAGTAGATCATGACATTTATGAAAATAATGGTCTGGCATATCTATAAAATTTTCATGACCAAAAATAAGGAAAATTGTTTCTCAGTTTTTCTCCTACTATGTCTATTAACTATCTTCAGAGATTATCCATACTGCTTTTTCACTTTATTCAGTAAACTTCTTACTATTAGAACTATTTATATTACTCTAAAAAGAAGTGCATTGTATTTCAATATTAAAACGCTTTTTCTAGAATCACCAGTGAAATAATTCGATGTTTACTGACTGGAAAAATAAGTACCGAAAATGATCCCTTGTCCCGGACTATAAGTATTTTGCTGTAGGCAATATTGTTACTAGCAATCCGGAATCCCAGATTGCTTAGTTTCAGCCTTCTGTGTGTTAATTCAATGCTCTTTAATTCTCACTTGCAGCGATCCTTTTTGTTCCCCGACGTATATGCTACCACAATCACAAGTCACCTGGTAGATGCAGTCCTTGCTTTCCTGTTCTTCGTTCTTGACCCTGATTTCCGTAATGATACTACACAGGGTAGTTTTTCTTATTCTTTGAATTCTATATCGTTGTCCTATCATTCAGATCGTTTCAGATACCTCCTCGATGTATGGCAAACTCATCAAATAGGGGGGCACCTCCTGATCAGCTCTTCTGCCAGTATAACTCTTACACTAGTCTTCTCTGATATCTATTTTTCGATAGGTCCTCCTTGATGCGTCGAGCCTAATCTTCCATGCCCGATTTTGCATTGTGAATATTTTTTGCATCAGACCAGCCAATACCGACCGAAAGACCAGCAGACCGGCACACCGACAAACCGACAGACCCACAGACTGACCGCCCGACAGACGTGACCGATATACCGAGAGCAGGATATTACTACCTATTTAATTTCAGATTCCAAATGATTTATATGACAGAGCAATGATCGTGACAAGCAAGGAGAATACGCTAGCAGTGTTTCCCAAAATTGTCCAAAACGCACCTTCTTTTGTTAATAACATTTGTTCGCGACCCCCTATTCTCACCACTCATCACTTTAGCCAAAGTAACAGGAAATATAGCGTACCTAAATTGCAAGTCAATGATTGTTTAAATTCAATTTTACCTTGCTGTTAAGTTTGAATTAAAGATTCATAATTGAATTCAGTTATATTTTATTGCGATCTGTCCCACTAGTATGAAGTATTTCTGCCAGATTACCATTTATAATAATAATGACAAAAAATCGATTACATTCTATAACGCGACATCTTTGTTTATAAGTACTTTGCAACACTTCTTCACAGTATTCGCGAGTCAATAAATTTTATTTACGACGTTTCTAAAATGAAAAGACATGCTCTAACAAAGTGGAGTTTTTGTCTCATCTTGAAGCAACAGCCTAATGATACTGTTCATTATCGCTTTACCGGTTAGTGGAGTGTTCATCAAATATATCGCGAGTCTGCTGACAGTAGATCGATATCTCAGAAAGTACGAAGTACTACCGGGGTCAAAATGTTATTGATAATGAAACGTTTTCTACGAACACCTATTTTTTGAGACCTCCACCTCACCATTCCCAGGTAGACGGAAGTGATAGTATCTGTCGTGAAACATCAAGTAAGCACAATATTCCAAATGCGAAATTTATTGCTATTACAATACTTCCTCGCCAATTGGCGTGGGACGAAAAAATGTAGAATTCTAGTAAAAGTATCTCAAATATTTCATAAGCATGAGAAAATGTGATGTAATATGTTTGAATAAAATCAAATGCAATCCAAATGGTATAGATTACTCAGTATTGTGTAATTAAAATTTCATCATGTGTTTCGAGCACCGTCTCTTCAACATCGACTTTAATATAATCAGTGAGTGATACGAATAAAATAGCGTTTATGGAGCCCTTGATTCGAGCGTTGAAAGTACTTGTGGAAATAAGATTTAAAAGATTGAAGAACATTTCAAAAATAAATATTATCATACAACCAAACAATTACATGTGAAGTACTGATTATAAGGTACTCGTCAAAATATTTTTAAGATTAGAATACCCAACAAGCATCGTGATGATTATTCTGACTGGAACTTTTCCTAAAGCCCAAAGAGATATTTTACATATCTGCTTTACAACATTATGTTTTTTCATATATATATATATATATATATATATATATATATATATATATATATATATATATATATATAACTTAAAATGAAAAAACTAAAGGTTGTTTTTAGAGTTAGTTTTGAAAATTTTATTTTTTATATATATAGGAGTACTTCCTTTATATGACAGATATGAAGGAATTAATTTTAAGGATAAGAAACACAGTCGTATATAGAGAACGTGATAAATTTGGAATATTTTCATATAATAAAAAACCGTAAACATAATATATCATGCTCTCAATTCGTACAGAATCATTTTGCACCTGTATCATATTATATAGGTACTAGAGATGTCCTCAGTGGAAACAAAATCAGTACGTGTCCTATATAGAGATTGGATTAAGCAATAAACATAAAATGTTACAATTTTTGCTGAATGTAACGATCAATTGGTAATCTGCATCAAATGGATCAAATTCAGTCATATAGCAATACACACACCATTCCATTCGTTATGGATGAACATAAATCTCAATAAAACTCAATGAATATTACTCAAATTCTCATATCACTGCTTTGCTACTAATGATTCTAATGTTTTCACCTGTAGATCTAGGACTTATCCCACAGCAACGCCTGAGACCTAAACCTAAACTCTAAGATTTGTCCTACCACGTGCAGATAAACAAACATATTTTACAATTTTGGATGCTCCCAAGGTGGTGAAATTTTTTGAGGTTGTTTTTCCCTCCTATATTTTTAAGTTTAATATTATACGGAACTGGATTAGTGATAATCAATAGTTAAGATCTTGAGTTGACCTAATGTTTTTGCTAAAAGTTTCTGAGCCTATTGCAAACGTTAAATTCATATAATTTGATTTTTTTGCTTATGTAAGCTTCTTAAGAAGTTTCAGCTGAGATGTATGCTCTCATCTTGAAAAAATATGCTACATCTGTAGTTTATCTCTTTCAAGGTTGGAATAACAAACATTATTATGCACTTCTACTCAATTTTCTTATGTATTTTTGTCACTCAAAAATTAATAATGTGCCTTTCCTGTTGCATATTCGTTCTGTCACTTTTTGTTAGCAATGTGATTTTTCCTAAAAACCTTAAATACTTTGAATTATAACATATGCATAGGTATATTAATACGTAATTTTAGAGTTTTTCTTATTGTATTACTAATAGAAATAAATATACTCACCATTTTTCATCACCGCCATCTAGCTTGATGTCAGGAATATTAGGTATTTTCTTATTTAGATATGCCGATGAAATCTTAAGTAGAGCCTATAAAAGAACCACCAATAAGTGAAAAAATGAAAGGCACTGAGCACACAAGCACTTTACTTCCGAATATGACTTCTCAATCGCAGACCGTTTGATCACGAACGTCCTTATGTCTTCTAACAAGTCGCATTCGTGTTGATTTTTCAGCAGAAGTTTATTGATCTGTTCAGTGTGGAGATTTTTTAGAAATTTTGAGTAATTCCCCTGGAAGAAAAAGACGTGGTTTTCGATAACAGGAATGACGAAAAAATGGCATTGTCGGAAAATTTGGAGTTTCGTCGATAACTTTGTGATAATTTATATTTTATGTATAGTGTAAACTGCATTTTTCAAAACTGAAATCGTGTGGTTGAGGTTGAATGTTTTTCATTGTTTGTCACTAATAGAACAATCTAACCTGAAACAATGTGAAACAATGGATGTATCTACCCATAATTAGATGTTTTTAATGAGAGAGGAAACACTATACTATACATACTACATAGAGGGCTAGCTGTCTTTTAAATTATATGTTTCTATCATATACAAAATTTTCTTCTATACTACCGCGGTCGTTGTGCTGCACTGGCCAAATGCTAAGACAAGACTTTGTTAAGCTATTCGCTATTCGCACAATTTGTGAAAAAATATCTTATAAATTTTTCCAGTGCAGACAACAGTTTCTAAAAACCTCGGATATTACTTGTTCATTGTTTAGTTACTATAATAATCAAATTACTATCAATTAATATGTAATTTTTCAATCGTCGATTTTAGTTAACTAGCCTAAATGGCGAGAATGGAAAAACTTAAAAAATAAAAGTTCTGTCAATGTCAGAGAGTACTGTTGGAGTCATCTCGTTTTGGGGTATAGTTGAAAACCCTGAGTTCACTTACAAATTTGATGATCCGTTTTTTCATAATTAACAATCAACTAGTGAAAAAATTATATGTTTATCTATTTCCTATATTTCCGTTCCCTTTAAATTTTAATATAATATATACATTGTGCAAGTTGTTGCATAAACTACTCCACATAGTGGACAAGATGATACCTGTGAAGTTTCGATTTAGTCTAATCAACAATCGAATAATTTATAATATCCAAAAAACTAATAAGCAACGGTTAGTTAGGAGTTTTATAAAATCGCAATTTTGGCCAATTTCATGATTTATTCGCACAAAACTATCACTACGTCACACAACTGAAATACAATTTTATGATCTTAAAATGTTTCGGACTTCCATCTGAAAATTGTAAAAAAAATAAATTTCCAATTTGAATGACTTGTACTCGTATACTTGTGAACTATGGAGCTTATGCTATATTATGAGGCACTGCACCGAAGTGCTGAATAACAGGAACTTTCGAATTTGATTAGATATTCATGATTTCGAAAGAGAAAAAACAAATATAATTTCCCCAACCTTCTTTTTCCCTACTTTCGATGATGGTTTTTGGGTTTTTATATGAGAAATCTAGGAAATATGAAGGACTAAAAAATGTGATACATTTTTGTATATTTTTATGTCACCTATCACAATACATACATGCATATGGCATAGAAACAATTTTTGAGGACTATGTTCATAGCAATGATGTCAAATACTTAAAACGGTTTGTTTTTATAAGGAGAATTTCATAATTAGTTTAAACGACAATTACTGGTTCCATAAATCTTCCTAAAACTTATGCTTATTCTGGAACTTATTCATATATAGCTTCAAATTCGATATAATTTACAATTGAAAATGAAGGTTACAAACCTTCTATATAGGTATATTGTATGGATAACGCTTAATTCAAACTCGACATCATTGAAATTTTGGGGACTGTTTTGAGGATTTCATTTTATTCGCCTTCTTACGTCAATCGTTGAAAGGTTCCAGTCCTCGGTCAAAGTATTTGGGTAGTGTTGAAATTACTGTGAATATTATATGTTTATATGAATAAAATATTTATATCCACAGTATCATCAACTTCTTTACTCTCAGAATTTCTACAGTAATTTTGATAGCATTTGATTCTACTGCATAATAGAGCTATCAGAAATACAAAACTTCTAATACAGTGTCACTTAAAACTTTAAATGGAATTGTTCATGTGCGAAATCGAAAAAAGATTCCTTTATAGCCAGAGTTTATTAAATTCTCACCGAAAACGGAAGCGAAAACTGAACTGCCAGATGCAGGAAATCGCGAGGAAGGCAAGCATTTTATCATATTCAGGAGTTTTATCAGCAAAGGATCAAACCTATGTATTCACTGCTTTTGCATTATTTATTGTGATTTCAAGGCATGACCCAAATGTAGGAAATAGCGTCAAGTTTAATCCGTACTTCTCACCAATCATATTTTCATATGCTTAGAATTTGGTCACCTATTGTGTGTTGTTCTTTAAACTGGTGATATATTGTTTCATACGAGTTTTCGATATTTGAATAGAATTAAACATCCTAAGAGCTCTAGGCTCATTTGAATTATGAAGTTTAAGTTGCTAAGGTTTTATCACAATTGCAGTCACCAGCAACTGCTATTCAAAGCTGAAATAAATATCAAAATAGTTAAGTTTCTATCATATTGGCACGGTTATTTCCCTATGTTTTTACTCTATGGGCGTTTTTTGTTTCGTTTGTACTATTTTATTGCTCTACGCTCACTGAACCGATGCGATAGCGATGGCTTTTTCATTTATAATAGCCAACATTCTGAAACAATCAAACTATTACTAAATCTGAAACAGGCTTATGTTAAATATATTGAAAATGATTATGGCTATTAAACAAATATATATCCGCTTTTTTCAAGACAAACGTGCAAGGATTATACTAAACTTTAAAAATACCTCTAAACACATCTGTGTTACCAAGGTCAAAAGTATATAGGCAATGGAAACTCTTCTGGCAGACAAAACCAAATTTGAGCGTTTGTTTTTTTTAAAACTACTCTTCCGATAACGGTGTGGTTTTCAAAAACAATATAATCTTTTCCTGATTACAGTAGTAATACACTACGCAATTTTACTTACACTAGCTGTTAGGGAAGCCTACATAAACTTCAATTATTACCTTTCCATGCCAATTGGCACGAAAAATCTCGAATTCAAGATATTCTTTTCTTGATGTTTCATGACCTAGACAATTGTTTAATATCACGAAAAACCATTAAAGTGATATTGTCAGGTTAGAATTCTATGTAATACTTTTACACTCTGAAAATGAATATCTATCCTTTTCATACGTTATGTATTGGCCCATACTTTTTCCAAAATTAATTAATTAATTATTATCGTTCAAAATAGTCTTAATTTTTTTTATTTTTTACCTTTCTTGTATAGGGTGTAATTTCGTCAGTAATGCTATCCAGATATGGGATTAGGGGTCCAACACTCAGGGTTTCGAGCATAATTTCAGGTCTCCGGGTAACATTCGTTTCTCTGGGTTGAATAGTTGACAAGATTTAAACTAATTGTCTTGTAAAATGGTACTTGATTTTCTGCATGATATACATATACCTATATAATTGGAGTACGAGTGACATAAAACCTCGACAATCCTATTTATCATCTGATTTGATATAGCACGCACGCGCTCGATAACCACACATTTATGTCCATTTTTGGTTTTCCTTCCTATGTGCAAGGCACTACTTAATAACAAAATTATTTCCTGCTCCTGCCTTTCTTCCTGCGCCAGAACAAACTGTTCTCCCCAGAAAAGCCATATCTCAAGGTAAATATTCATGGAGAAAACCAAATTAGGTAAAAAGTTCAAATCATTTGATGTATGATATATGAATTTTGCGTCAATCATTCATCTACTATAACCAACACATTTTCATTTCCATTAACTTTTTGTGGTTCATCAATCACTCTTCAAGAATTCTTAAAAAATGCTTTTGTCATATGATTTTTTCTTCAATTTTCAACGGAAACTCTTACGAGATGCAATTAAAATTCAAGACCTTTTTATATAGAGTAACGTGAATAGTATACTGCAGGCAATATCATACCGATAATTCCGTTAAAATAGAAATTTAAATATTGTTACAATGTCACTGGAATAAATGCTTTAAATATCCACTAAAATAAATAATTACAATTTAAGCACATAAGGCTTAACACAAATTTATTATGAATGGTTGTTAATATACAGAGTGGCATAAATTCGAGCTCATAAACTATTTAGAACGCTATAATAATGCAAAGTGGAGGTTGATTGAATTAAGTTACACCTGTGAAATTTTAATTTTATATATATTATTTTAATGGTATGAAGCTCATTCCGGAATACCATTTTATTCCACAAATACTTATTTTTATTTTTGAAAGACCAATTTCGGGCCTTTTGTAGCTGCTTCCATCTGCTATACAACGCTATATAAATAAAAGGTTCAGTTAGTCAGCTACAATATTTATTTAACAAAAGATCATTTTTTAGTTTATTTAGCAAACATTAAACTCAATATTCAAACTGTTATTGTTATTGTTATCTTGATAGAAAACACTATGCTATCTACAACACAAAATTTCGTACTAAACTTTAATCGACATTCAATAGAACAGGTGAAAATGCTCTAATAAACGTTAATTTATAATAGCATGGAAAATTAATACGACAAAAATATGAAATTACATTTCCCCACGTATCTTCTAAACGGATCAGTGATCTGAAATTACTGTAATAGGTACCTTCGAAATAAACACTGAAGACAATAACTTTCAATTTGATCACTTCCGAATGCGTTTTCGCTGAACAAGTAATTTAATATTTACATCATTGTAATGATTCAAAGGACATCCTCTCACGAACAAGAACAACATATATAAGAAAATCTGGGTGCATTGTAATTATTATTTTGATGATAACGATTACAGTCCAGCATCCAAAAAATATATATAATTCATATTTACAAAGATTATATACACGTAACACTTTTGACAAGACCAAGATTATACATGATTTGAAGCAAGGATCTTTGTGCGCTTAGCTTCTATCAATAAGTATTATTGTTCTAGAATTAATGTGAACATGAACATAAAACCTCAGCTGATTGATTAATGAGATAAATGTGTACAATACACTACCCATAATATATAAAGTGGATCACTTTACGTCGCGCAACGCAAGATCACGAATCACTCGTGCAAAACAAAACTTTAACATCCAAATTTACCGACTTTTGCCACACACCGCGAATATTGTATATCACCTTTCTTGGAGGCGGCTGCATTTTCCTTTCCGAGGTACACTTCACTCGTGAATTCTCATCGCAACTCCGCCCGTATCGTGGTAGCACTCCGCGATCACCGCTGACCCCTTCCCGACGATCAGAATCGGAGTTGGCCGTGCCTAGACGTTTGACGTTCCACGCCGGATCGATGCCGCCGCCGGCAGGATCGGAGCAGGCGCCGGCAACAACGATGGTCGCAGTTGGGGCACCGGAATAAGGCTGCCACCTACACATCCGAATCCAGAACGTAAGGTACAGGTATTTGTATTTATTCCAATCAATAGCGCAACAATTTCGTAGATTCAAATTACTCCTGAAACTCATCCCATGCTATTTTTGGCTTATCTTGTACTGGCCTCTAATTAAAAGCAATTATGATTAATTTATGAACTTTATTACGTCTGCGAATTGATGAAGATAATTATAATAAGGGAATATTCATAAAACCAATACAAGGCAAAAAATACTACAGTTCCAGCTTCCCAGATGCAAAGCAACTGAAAAATCGCCCATAGTGATGAAATCAATTATTATTTCCTATCGGCCGGGCCTAGGTATAAAAGCTGACACCCATACCATTATATAGGAAACAACTTTATCGGAACCACACACCTGATTGAAGAGCAGACCCTCTAACCAACTGATCTAAGCAAGCAAGCCATCCATTGGCCACAGTCTACGTAAGAATAACGTAGGCTGTGCTTCGGCTTTCAGGGGACTGTACCTAATATCAGCGACATTCTAGATCGAATGTGATGGGTGTCAACATAGCTGTTGGCTAAAACGCCTGACCGTCAATCAGAAAATGTGTGGTTTGATTCCCATAGTTTTTTCCAGTGTTTCTAAATGTTAATTAGAGAATTTGATGTTATATCATTCACAGATAAAACTAGATGTAACCTCCTATTCTAAAATACATTTTTTCCGTTGTAAACTTGACCGCTTCGCTCCAAGCCTCATACAGAGCCACTAGTGTAAATAAAACATTAGGATTCATGATACTCCAAGGAGCTTGGTAACAAGGAAGCGATGATAATACCTTTCAACTCATGTGCTTTTGCTATAATCATCTCCAGTATTTTTTATATATATTTATTCAAAAAATTGTCATACATTAAGAAAGTTTGTAAAAATGTGATTTTATGTTAAATTGTTACTTTGTTCTTATTCTTTTGTTGTATTCACCCACCAGTATTAATAATAAATAAAATATTTTGAAATGGAACACTGATCACCAATAGGAATTGGACTCGCATCTACAAATCAAAGTACAACTCCCATCTCTTGTAGGTACTGTCGTTCGTCCTAATGATAAAATAAATACTCACCATTTCCGTTTAATCTTCATTTTCTTTTAAGTGAAATTCAGGCACTCATTATATATAGCTACTACCAAAAGAATACTTCACACATTTCTCTAATCCCTTAACTTGGTAACTGACATGACATCCTACTGACACAGTATCTGTATTGCGTAACAGTAATTTGAGAGCAGCTTGCTGTGATTTTCAAAACTATTTTTTGCAGTACCATAACGAACAAAACTGAATATTTTCTACCCCGATAGTTTTATTGGGAAGTGGTTGAATTTGTGGAACATATATAAAAATCAATGGATAGTCACCTACCAGGTCACACTGCTATGAATAGTTGCAATGTTGAAAGAAAACCCAAAGCTATGATATTGATGTCCGAATGAAGATCGACGACTGATAAATATTTGGCATTTTATAAAGATTAACACAATACTATTATCAATCGACCTAATTCCATTATTCTGATCCTGGATCGGAAAAAGATGCGATATAGGCAATGGCGTAGCCAGTAAAGGAAATAAATCAACTGTCAATAAACGGTCTTTTTGTCTTATTTTCATATCTGCATATTCTTTTATTGCAGCCATATAATTTGAATTGACCTCACTCGTAACTGCACACCAGAGACCTCTACTAACTCTCTCAAATGCACCAACACAAAAAAATCAACACAAATAACAACAAACTCCGTTCTTATTCAAGAGCAAATCGCATACAATATCAACTATACATTAGCTGTTTAATTCCCAATCAATTACAAATTAATACAAACGATATTGCTTTTTGAGTAAAAAAATTAAACGTTTATTACTCCAATATTTTTTTTCGAATTGATAATCTATTTCATTTGCATTTCACTGTCCGATACTGATAGATTGAACAAATCTTTTTAGAAAGGAGGACAGCTGCCAACCTCTTTCATCCCCCTCCCGGATACGCCCTAGTAAAGTACGATTGCATTTTTTCAAAGACAACGAGTTGAATGATGCCTACACCTGAGTGTCAAAACTGTACGAATTATTACTGAGAGTATCTGCTAAAAGTTCGTCAGTACAACCAAATTTTCCAACGACACGTATGAAAATTCCATGAAAAAATCAACGGAGAACGAGGTTCGCAACCATCGCTGTTAAGAAAAAGGTTAATACCGGTCTTATTCTGGGAAAATATCTAAATATATATTATTAGTTGCTTTTATGTTAGTCGATATGATTATATAGTTTCAAACAACTGTACAACGGGCTTTTTTAAAACATTTCAAAGTTGTGTTTAAGATAAATATAGTTGAAGAAATGTACACTGTATTTAGTCTTCGGTAGGCAATGTTCATATATATATATATATATCTTTAAGTTTGAACACAAATAGTAAAACACTAAATACAAACAATAAATAATAAACTTCTTCATACATGTTGGAGCACTAACGTTGTAATGATGACGTCACTGAAAAGTTTGCAAATGACAAAGAGAGATGGCTTCGTCATGCTGCTAAAACCCGTCCAACGGTTGTAGGCGCTGTCAGCGCTAGGTCTCGTTTAAATACTTTTTTCTTTTCATTGCAGGAGGGATATTGTTGCACAGGGGGATGGAAGGAAGAAATGAGAAAGGTCAAAAAAGGTAAACATTTACGTCACATAATATATATGCTATGAGCAGTATGTTTTAAATCCATCTTAAAAAAATGTACTCTGTTTTTAATCTTTTTCCAAAGGATCTTTAGTTCTATAACAATTCTGATTTCAAAGAACTACTAAATCAATAGGCTTTCAGTAAAAGTGAATTCAATGTATAAAAATCTACACATACAAATTTATATCCTTAGGAGTTATTGTAGTCCATTCTAATATTTTCGTATAGAGGTAAATGACAAAAAAATGTTAGAAGTGAAAATGTCAAGTCAACAATAGTACATATAATTCTGAATAATACAAATCCATGGATATTAACAAAGATAACATTGAGTATATATTAACATACGAGGTGGTAGGTATAAAAACTTATCATCTATGATATAACTTAACATGTTTTTTCAGTTTCTTCAAATAACCAGTTATATAATTACATTTTTCACAATAATATATTTTACAAGTAACAGTCTTCATTAATTCATCACAGCTTCGATGATGAAATAAAATATGGTCGTCTAAAGCCAATTTAGTTGACCAAGAATTTTCACAATTAGGACATCTATACCTATTAGCTTTAATATGACTTCTCAAATGCAAATTGAAATATTTTTCGAAATAACATGCATAATCGCATATATTGCAAGTGTAAACAGGAGCATTATTTAAAGAGTGTTTCAATTTATGCATGTGTTGAGTCAAGCTACTTTTATAAGTAGTTTTGAATTCACACTGGCTACATTCTAGTATTTTACTAGATACAGTATGAATAAAACTGGGATGACATTTTATAATATGGTCCTCAACCGCCCTCTTTTCTTTAAATCTTTTTTCACAGTGTACACAAAATAACTTTTTTGTCACCATAGATTCATTTCCATGTTTTCTCAATATATGGGCTTTCAGGTCATGTTTCCGAAACGTTCTATGACTACAGTAGTTACAATTATATACTTTTTTATTTCTGCTGTGTTTGTACATATGACTGATAAGATCATACTTTCGATAAGTCTTATATTCACAGTTGTAACAATAGAGTGGTGATTTGCCTGTTTTATCGTGAACCAACTGATGTGTTACCAAATTAGCTGGATACTTTGTTCTATGTGGACAAGCAGTACATGTAAACCATTTTTCCATCCGAGAAATCTGCTTTGGTCGACGGCAGTGTCTGAAAAAACATTCGTATTATCAATTGTTTACAAAACTATTGGTGAATTACATGATAGTCAACTGGTTTTTTTAAATATGCACCCAGTAATGGTCGCTTTACAGTTGTGATTTTCATTTTTTGAGATTAAAACGAATTCATCTGAATTGAAATCATAACGGAAAGATCTAATGGAAAAGTTTTAATCAATCGTAATATCATCAGATTCAAGTACGTATTCCTTAGAACGTTAAATGATTAAGTAACTGACACCTTTTTATGACAAGTATCAAAAAAGTATTTGCTATTCAACTTATAAATCGAATGTTTTATTCACATGAAACATACAGAACAAACTGTCTATCCAGAATAAACATGTCTTTTTGTAAATTTGTTTCACCTGTTACCGAATGTGGTAAAGCTTAAAATCATCATCATCTGATTATATCATCCTCGGTGCAGCGGGTACTGAGATTACATGGGATCAAAAACACCAACAGTTCACAGATACACCAACAGGAATGTGAAAGTGTATATAGTATACACCAAAAAACGACATCAGATTCGGAAATCGTAATTAAAATAGTTCACTCCAAAATTACGCTCAAAGGGATGTTGATCCTTGAAAATAATTTTTTGTTTCTGTCCAACAATAATCCGAAGGTCGAAAAACAAGCAAAATTTTTGGCTCCTAAATATATGGAAATACTCAGTCTAAATAATGCCCAAAAACGTAATTTAAGCATCTTTTCTCCCAATTGTCCCGATTTTTCATCTTTACTCTGTCGCCACTAGACAATAAGTTGTTCTGTCCCTGCCACAGCATCAACCCAGTTTCAAAATGTCATTACAATCCAAATAGGTAATTTCCAAGCTGTCAAGAATGAGTAATCTGTATTGCGAAAGTCCTGGTATTAAATTTTAGTAATAGTAAGTGCTCACAGATTCAGCTACGTTTAAAAACAGTGCGGATAACCAAAGAGGAGGTTCTCTAGTGGCTAAAATATAATATAATAAATATAATGAAATATTTTTGTTCCCATTTATATTTGTTGTTTGTTGATTAGATCGGTATCACTAGATGGATTTTGAAAAACTTTGGTTTTTCATCCCTGTCATAGTAGTAACCAATTAATGAAATTGAATCAAGATCAGACTAGTACTTTCAGGATCATAGAAGAGCCACAGATTGATGAATAAACCGACGGAAAAGAGGGTCATGCTTTTTTTGTATATGTGATAGACCTCCTTTTTAGTCATAGTTTTTCGCTAACTAAATTAGTATCTTCAAGGGAATAGTTTTAATATCCCACTGGAGATTTTAACAAAGATACCGAAACACGAATAATGAAATGGCTCAGTGAGTGGTAAGTGTTTGATTCTTTCGATGAATCATAAAAAATTCATTTATTTGTTATTGAAAATATTTCGATTCCTATACTTTCATGCTTCCACTGACAACTGGGATGATACCAACATCCACGAGTGGCTCTAGAAGTCTTTCTGCTGAGAAAGAGTTAACCCATGAGAAAACCTACTAATAATTTTTATTCCATTTTATACACCGCGTCCATTATGTATGGAACCGACTCAATATATCCTATAAGCATATTATTATGCTTACAATCACAAGCAGTTGTTGACGATAAAGTTCAGAAGATTTATCTATCATACTTTCTCAGATGCAGAATCCACTTTTTTCAATAGCACTGCTAATTTAAAATGAAATCATTCAAAAGCTTATCTTTTTCTGCATTCGATAATCTAATAAAAATCGATATCATAACCATACTTGACCTAATAAACAGTGAATAAGTTAAAAATTAAAGTGTTTACCAGTCTATTAGTTGCTTCAGAAATTCAATACAAAAAGTTAAAATATAATAAAGTATAAATATCACAAACGTCAATAGGTTATGGTCGCTCAAACCCTATTCACATCACACTTAGGAGTATTACACTTCAAAAGTGACTAAATAGACTAGTAGACACTTTCAGGTTTAGCTTATCCACTGTTTATTAGCAAATATTTTGACGATGATGATAATAATAATGATGATGGAGATTTTGATTGTATGCTCGAATGCAAAAAAAGATAAGCTTTCGAATGATGTCAATTTTGATTAGTAGTGTTATTTGAAAAAAATTAAATCAGCGCCGCATCTCGGAAAGTGTGATTGATAAACATTTCGAACTTTATCATCAACAGTCGTTACTTGCAGTTAACCTCACATTCAAAGTTTCATGTTGATCGGACACATACTTGAAGAGATATTGAGTCGGTTCCATATAATATAATGATCACGGTGTATATATACCTACCTCCTGTTAGAACCAAAACGTGCTTTCTCTTCATACATATCACCACTGCTGGATCCAAAAATGATTTCAGTTTCAAAATCTGTGTTACATTCTGGTTTAATATGTAACTCGACATATTCAAGTTCCAATAATCCACAATTCTTATTGATTTCAGGCTGGCATTTACCAAAATGAAAATCTCCATCATCCTCTTTCTTTACATGTAATTCTAAATCAATATTTTGCAGTTGTCCAGCTTCACCACTTTTGCAAATATATCTGTAACCATCAATTAACTGAATATAGTTATGTTTATCTACTCAAGCTGTTAATAACTAGTTCTCTATATTTTTCTGTTTTCATAGGAATAGATTTAACAAAACACAAACGTGCTATAATTCTTGAATGTTTGATATCTCGACTATGATAAGGCTATTTAGATTTAAGTACCAGTAAAGAGAAGTTTTTGAAACTATGGTTATAATATGTGGTAGATATTGATACATCTCACGATCCTAAAACTTGAAAGCATAAATTAAAATGAATTCTTAAAATGTGTATTGAAGTGTAAATAGATTTTTGTTTCATTTAACCTACTACTATGAAAACTATGTTTAACTTTATTCATTCAGAGGATTTACACAGATTTTTTGACGTGCTTCGAGTAAATATAATTCAAAGCAGTGTAATGTTAATTCCTTTTAGATGTATTACATGTATGTAATGTTGTGTTGTGATCACAATTCAATAAGTATTGTTAAGAGATCTACCGTTACAGTAAACTGACCTGTCTGTATCTATTACGTCAATAAAAACGTCATCTTCTGGCTCTTGTTCTGCAAATCTATCTGTTACAATTTCTAATGCTGAAATTTCCTTTTTCACTTTCATTTCATATAAGGTTGAATCCATGTCGGCGGTTCCGAATTTTTCACAAAGCTGGAATCAAATTTTCATTATTGTAACTTTTGAAACTTATCCTGTCGTCTCAATGATTAACCTTTTTGGTCCTGGCTGGTGACTGAAACCACATATGACAATTAAAAAAGCTTTACTAGCGTCCTTCAATGAGGTTGCCGAGGCAACTGAAACGTTAGTAGGTACAGTTCTTTTGAGAAAGATATGTGACATCAATTAACATCCAGAACAAGTAAATATGAATTATGTTACTGGTATGATAACGGCGAAAAGTTGAGCACTATTTGATCAGCAGTGATGGGAAATGAACAAACAAAGAATAAAAAACTATAATTCGTTTTTGAAATATGCTAAAGCCCGTAATTATTACAAAAATAATGTTTTTTAATATTTGAGAGGAAACGTTTCGGTGATGATCAAACTATAAAAGACTTATGGTCGATCTGTAGGTTTGGATAACATTGATTAGATATGCAGTATACCCAACCAGACTTATTCACACTCTACAGCATACACAGTCAAGCATTCCTCAAATAGTTATTTTCGTTGTGTAGTATAGAAACTTTCCCCATGTTACGCTCCCCAAACATTTTGGAGAACGTTAAACAATTTTTGTTGCTCAACCAAAATCGTTTAAAGTTTTTATTCTTTTGTAATATTTTTATATATTAGTCGTGGTTAGATACCTAATTTGTATTTTTTTATGTAATATTCCATATGTTCATATCTTCATTTACTTCGAATTTAATTTGGCATTATCCGAATATCCTTGTTTCTGATAGAAATTTAGAAATATACATAATTAACTGGAAGACGCTTTCTAATCACTTTTCAACATTTTTTTACAGATTGCATGACCTGTGCCTTGACGAATCACGAGCTTATTAATTCTGACAAGTCCTTTTCCGCAGTGGATCGATCGTATACTAACTCATACTTGAACGATGATGTCAGTAGGTCAAACTTTTGTTAAAGCGATTTTTATCGTTCGCACGGGGTTTTTGAGTCGACTTAAGCCGGGATCCAACGGCGCGTGGAATGGCAATCCTGGGTTGACGGTTGAGTGTCAAGCTTGGTCAAGTGTGGTCGGGCCATTCCCACGGCGCATGTAGGATCGCGGTTTCAGACGTGGACAGGCAGCGGTTATAGTTTGTTGTATGCCGGCAGTGTCGGTAAAAATTTAAGTAACCTTATTTAATTACACGAAAATATGTACCGTGAGCAGACGCGTAACGTTGCTGCTGCAGCCTATTATTTTATGTTAGGAATTCAAAGGATGGCAAGAGAACAAGATGGAGAGTGTCTTTGTACATAATTCTAACACCACCTCGTTCGACCCCTCCATAGTGAAAGCACCACGGCACTGACAGTACCACGCGCCAAGCCACGCCGTTGGAGTGGTATAGACTTGTTGCACGCCAGCGTCCGCACTCCTTTGAACTGTGTTGACTGTGTTGATTTATCGACAGATGACGGGACTCACCGCGCCGACCGAAGATCGCCAAGCCTGCCTGCCGCTCCACGCGCCGTGGGATCCCGGCTTTAGTAGATCAATAAAAATCGGTCATGTAAAATCGAATCGACAGAATGCGCTTTTCATTATATAACTCTTCAGATATATTTCTCCCATGCGCACCAAATTTATGCAATGCGAACCTTCAATGCACCAGAATTTCTGGACAGATCAACTTCCGAGATCAAATATAGAATATAATCCGTCCGCAACACTGCAGACAATTTTCCCAATTTTCACCGGAAAGCACCCGATCTATCGTCCTTATTACATTTGATTTTACTTTTAACGACTGAATTTTTCTTTTTAATACCAACGCCAATGAGCGGGGAAGTACTGTAATTGCTAAAATTTCAGAATACTTTCTTGATGATTCATGATATATACATCAAAAAGAAAAACGTAACTCGTAACGAACACACGTGTTTTGCCTGCTCTCCACGTTAAGTTAAATAACTCTGGTGATACTAGGGGTAAAAGTTCCACTCAAAAACTGAATAACCAGATATATTCCGGTGCATTCTGTATCTTAATCGTCGGGTTGATAAAATATATATCGGTCCGCAATTATGACCGATCCATGCTGCAGTTATTGTGATTCCGCTATTAATGCTAGAGCAAAAAAGTGTAAAATGTGAGGTATTTGTGGGGAATCTTTTTTCACGCCGCATGCCAGGGTGTATTGGGCTATGTGGTGAAAATGATCGAAAAAATAAGCGGCCTGTCTTGGAAATGCGAACAATCAAGTCGTATACCAGCGAGGTTCGCGAGATACTAGACGTCAAACTAGCCAACCTAGTAGACGATGTCGAGCAATTGCTTTCCAGTGTTCGTTCAGAAATCTTGGATTTCGACATGAAAAAAATTAATACTATAGAGGTACCTTGATTCAGTGATAAGAAATCGTACTCTGTTCTTACAAAGGAAACTCTGCGATCATCATGAAGCCTAAAGATGCAACGCAAAAGATACAAGCCACCAAAGCCGACATGCGTAAGCCCGGTGGCAGAAAATCCTCAGATATATGGGCGTAAAAATGGAGGAATCTTGGTCGGATGCAGTTCTGATAATGACAGTCTCAAGCTCAAGAAAATAGCTAAGGAGAATCTTGCAGATGAATACGAAAGGAGGTTTCCATCTTCAGTCCTAGACTACGCATATAGGGTATGACTGAAAAAATATCTGAGCAAAGAATCATCAACTTTATTGAATCTCAAAATAAAGATGTAAGTGAGAACTTTCAGTGTAAGGTATGTAATTCGTGTCAAATCTATTAGAAAAGATACGATATTTTTCAAGCTGTACTTCAACTAGAGTTTGTGATTTATAGTAAGATCAACTCAGTCAGCAAGAGTAAGTTATTTGTAGGGTATGCTGTCTGTGAAGTTTATGATTATATTGCTATCAAGCGAAGTTTCAATTGCAGCACTTTCAATCATCTATCCAACCAGTGGTAGGAGTGCGGAGATCACGGCTATCACTTTTAAATATATGAACTTTGTTAAAACAATGTAGACAAAATCACAAAGACTATGATGTTTCACGTGCGGCTTGAAATTCTAGTTATTCTTTTTACTTGCAGGAAGTTAGAGATTTAAACGCGGAGAATCACCTCCTTGTCTATGATCAGAACGTTCGAGGATTGAAATCTAACTAAATAATTTCTTGTTAATGTGACACATCTGAGTACGATGTCCTCTGTTGTACTGAGACCTGGTTGCAAGCTGATGTACTGAGTTCTGATTAATTCAGATAAATGTGTTGTGTCCAGAGCAGACAGAAATTTAGTTCCATATGGAGGTAGTAGAGGTGGAGGCGTCCTAACTAGAATTCAGGATTATTATGCTCCGTCTGAGCTCGATGTTAATTTTATCAAAAACGATATCATTGGCATAGTCGGCAGTAAACTAAATGTGAGGCACGAGGTAGCTTATATCTTTGTGATATAGATACCACCTGATACTAGTATTGCTTGTTATGAACTACTTCTTGAATATCTTGAACCCCTTGATTACCTTTTTGCAGTGTTTGCATTTTTGGCGACTTCAACATTCCATAATCGTCCTTCAACTCTCCTGTATACAGAATACAATTCATCCTTTTATCAATTCAAGTATGTACGCAATGCGAATAATAGGTTATTAGACCTGGTCTTATCGAATAATAGAAAATGTCATTAGGGCATATGATGAACTAATACCTGAGGATCTCCACCACCTTCCTTCCTCTCTGCATTACAGTCAGTGGAAATTTCAACACAAAACATAATATGCAACGAGCCAGAAAATCGTACAATTTTAGGAAAGCAGACTTTGAAACGTTGTATGAACAATTAATCTCAGTCCACTGGATACTTCTGGGTGACCTAACGGACGTAAACGTGGCTTTTGAATCATTCTGCAACACTTTAATAATTACCATTTTTGATATGTGTAGCCCCAAAACAAGTCATGGAGTTCGGAAATGTCCTCCTTGGTAATGCTGAAATCATTAGACATCAAGAGGAAAAGGTCCCTACATAAGAAGTATAAAACACTTAGGAATGCTACTTCGTATAATGAATTCAAAGCACTAAGGGGCAAAATTAAATAGCGCTTATCAAAAGTATCTGACCGAAATTCAAAGTAATATAATGAAAGAATATACGATAATCCAGAGGAAATAGCTAATGGTTCGCACATTTTTTAAATCAGTAAATGATAATTCCTCGAGCGCAACTGATATTAGTACAGAAAGTATTGAAAAAAATGAAAAATTAACTTGTGGGCCTGATGGCATTCTATCATTTTTGATTGTGCCTTTGTCTTCACTCATCCTTTGACAAAAATCTATAATTTATGCTCAAAAACCAACACATTTCCAGATATTTGGCGTGAGTAGATCAGCTGCCTCACTCAGACCATCTCTGAAGTGTTAGATGCTGGTGGTCAGGTGGATGTCATTTAGTCAGGTCTTTGAAAATAATTGTTGTTTTTGTATATAGTTATTTCCAAATTTGGAAATAAATATATACAAACTTTATGACAAGAGTATGGAAACTTTCTATTTTTGTTGTTGTCTCCATAATAATAAAACATTCAATAACTTTGTAAGAGTATGATGGTATTGTTAAAAATAATTTATACATGTTATATTTATCCGATAAGTCTAAACTGTATATAGTGAATGACAATAAAAGTGCTTTTATCTGAGTTTTAAATCTATTTTTTGAGAGTTCCCTCAAATTTTGAGTTGTTTATTGAATATTTCACTGACATGTTTATGTGGCTCTTATGTATCAAATGGAAACGATGTTGGGGTATGATTAACTTTTCTTTATTTGTCTTGTATCATATTCGTGGTTGGTTTCGTTTGTCGGATATCTATGCAGGTTTGTTTTCACAAATTAATAACAAAGTGGTAAATATATAGTGCAGGAAATGTCATGATGTACAGTTCCTTGAATAAGTTTTTAGTAATACACCTGAGGAGATATATTATACCAGACAGCTTATTAGATAAATTTTGTAAGTGATCTTCCCAAGTTAATTTTCAGGCTAAATCGATTCCCAATAACTTCACAGTTTTCTAATCAGTCATTTTTCAAAATGAAAGTGGTTATCACTGTGTTCAAAATCAGGTAATTGGAGGTAAACCATGAGTTGATTTCATTGATTGTTTTATCATTTGTTTTTTATAATATTTGTGTGCATTGTATATTGTGGTATCATCAGCATCTAATATACTCTTGTGTTCGTTCATGTGAATTGTGAGAAGAATTCACATATATGAATAAAGTAGGGCCTAAAATTGACCCCTGTGAAACGCCTGCTATTATATCTGACGCTGACGACCCTATGCCATTGTATTTTACCAATTGGTTTCTATTTAGAAAATATGATTTAACAAATCCAAGTGCCTTGCCCCTAACACCATAAACTTCCAGCTTATCTAGTAGAATTGTGTGACGGACAGTCATAAGCCTTTGTAAGGTCACAGAAAATAGTTGGAGCCATTTCCCCCCCTCAAAGGCCGCAACTATGCCTGGCACCAACTCCACAACAGCATCAACAGCAGAATGATTTTTCCTAAAACCATACTGTGTTGAGCTTAGGAGTTTGTTCTTTTTTAAGTGGGAAAACAGTATTTTATTGAATGCTACCTCTATTGGTTTTGATAATTTTAGAATTATTCAAATCAGCCTGTGATTTTCAGGTTGGTCTTGATCTCCCTTTTTATATATAGGTAAAACTCTGGAAAACTTCATCTTTTTAGGAAAATCTCCTTCTTCAAAGCACTCATTAGTGATAAATGTCATTGGTAAAGCTATTTCCTCTGCTAATGATTTAATTAGTTTATTACTCATACCATAAATATCTTGAGCAGTACTATTTGATAACTTACGCAAAATAGATTTCATTTCTGGTTCTGTTACAAGCAACAGAAAACAGGAATGCATACCTCTGAAATTCTTAACTACTATTTTTATTGGATTACATTGTATAGGAGAAACTGAAGCACATGTTTCGAAATGTCAATGAAATAATTGTTGAACTCTTCTGCAGTCACTTTACTTTTTACATTCTTAAAAGGTTTTCTGTTCTCATTTATAAATTTCCAAGCAGATTG
The DNA here is from genome assembly GCA_949316355.1 of Bruchidius siliquastri. NCBI lineage: Eukaryota > Metazoa > Arthropoda > Insecta > Coleoptera > Chrysomelidae > Bruchidius > Bruchidius siliquastri. Next base: position 23,575,826 of record OX438532.1, on the reverse strand, counting down.
TGATTTGTTACTTGCTTCTATAATTTTTTAATGATTTATGAATTCATTTAAAAGAAAATCATTTCAACATTAAATTAACATTTTGGAAAAATAAGGCCTATTCGAGTCATACACTTTTAGAGTTTGGATACAGTTATTGATTGAATAATTTGAAATCATTCTGTAATCTATCACAGTGGTCTAATTATCCACCCTAATATCATTAAATTCCATGCTGACACTTTTTTGATCAGATAGGTAACAATTATCTAGCTTTATATTCACCCACTCTTTCAAATTAGTAATGCAGTCATCCAAGCAACTACTGGTCTCAGTAGTTACTCATGTTGGGCTATTTATCAGAAGGCGAAAGCCAAATTACGTTATAATGTTGCAAAACCTATCTTTTTTGCATCCCTGCTGTTAAAACATGAATACTAAAGTCTCCATAAATGAATACCTTTTTGTTGGATTTGTAACAAATTTCCAACATGGAAGGCATAGTATTCAGAAATCAAAATCTTCTGGTAACGATACACACACACAATCACTACACCTATATCTTCAACTTCTGAGGATCCACACTCACAATGGACATCTCTTGATAGCTGATCAATGTTTTCCACTGACTGGTGATGCTTATACAGTTGTAGTGGAGGAGGTTGAAGTTTTTTGATGAATGCATATTCAATGGTTTCTTGTTTCATTCAGTGTCCACAGATGCAAATAACATGATAATTCTTACCTTCTATAATGCCTTCTAATTCTTCAATTTTATTCTGCAGGCTTCTTATGTTGAGAAAGAAAGTTTTTAAGCTGATTTTTTTTTCAAATTTGTGTTGGTCTCCCTATCACATAGTAATTCAACAGCAAATTGTTTGTCCTTGAAAATCCCCTTGGAATTGACTGGCTGGGTTTGTTGTTGCATATGTGTATTTATTACGTTTGTTATCCAAAAATGTTTCTCCTCTCATGAACTTCTCAAAAATCACTCCTGTAGGCCAAAACTTATCTCCATATATAATTTCCTGGAGAGCTGGATCAACCCCTACAAGGAAGCAATTGTTGTCCTTAGTTTTGAGATACATATTAACTTTCTTTATATATACAAACTCTGGAAGAACATTTGCATTTCTACACACCCATTTATGTATTGTCTCTCTTGAAACATTATCAATGCTGTTTATTAAAAATACGCATATCTTCTTGCTTTGTACCTTTGCACTTCCTGTGAATGAATATTCTTCCTTGGGTTGTACTTCTGCTGTTCCAATATTGTTATCTCATCATTTGATCTGCCTTTTTCTAACCTCCACAAAAGTCTCTTCTCCACTGCTTGATGATTATTAGATAATATATATGATTTTGTTCTACCGCTTTATGTGGGCTTATGTAACAAGGCAGAGCTAGGGTCTAGTAGACTCTTGTAGATATTCATATGAATTATATCATTCATGACATTCGCCAATATCTGAGCCAATATGTGATCATTTACCACATAGTTTGATGATGTTGTCTGAACCACATTCAGAGTGCAGAACTAGTGGCTTTTTTGTTTTGGTATTGATTTTGGAGATTTTTGCTGAATTTGTTTTATACCTAGCGGTTCATTAGACTCCTACATATTCCTCTTATTACCTTGAGTTGACATTTTTAGAGCCATTTTTATTTCATTTATATCAATCTTCATTTCACTGCTATTTTCAACTCATCTGGTGAACATGTTTATATATGATCTGATTTGTTTGGTACAGATTTCAATCAAGCTAAGTGTCTTCTGTTGATGCTGAATGATATTTCCAGAAAGTTAAGTTACGTCAAAAATCCCTTTCTCAAATTTTCATCCCTCCTAATATAAGTAGTCATACTGATTTTGTAAAAATATATGTATGTAGCTTACAAATGAGTTTCTAAATGAAAATGACATGACCGAGAGATTAGAAACTTGTCAGTGTTTTGTATGGATCACATACTATACTAATAATGATGATAATGTTTGTTTTCACAGCTCTGTTCAAAACTTCTCATGCATAATTATAAACAGCATTTCATTTGGATCATACAAATTGATACAATAAGTGAATCGTCAATCCCAATGTTGTGTTAATCAGAAGCAGATAAGGTTTTGTCAAAGTTTAGTAACAGCAAATACGTAAACATAAATAAACAAATGGTAAGTTAATGATATTAGACTAAGATACTTAGCAATGGTATTTTTTGTTAGTTTTGTAGCAATTTTAACAATCCACTCACAAATTTTAGAATAATACTTTCATTTTGGTCCTTTGCAGCTCCAAAAATGTCCTTAATTAAACCCTTAAATGCACCTCAGATACATAAAGTAACACATATGTGGCATATATGGATATATGTATGCTAGATGCTACCACAGAATATTATAAGTATGAGGTAATACGCTACGCTGTGGCTACCACTGCTACCAGTAATCTGTGGTGGGCCACCACTGGCAGTCGTGGCTACCCTTCCTTATTTATTGATTATCACAGAACATGTTTAGTTATTAGAGAGATATTCCAAAACAACAGAGACAGCAGATGTCGCGGTATTTGTGCTGCGTTATTTTAGAATACACCTAGAATGAACTGCGTTGTGCGTTATCTTTGATGATGACAGTTATTGCAATACACACAGACTATACCTCCCATGCTCCCATTCCCAACGACGATACCTCCACTGTCACTGAGCAATAAAGATGATTCCACCAGGGATGTGACATTGTGGGAAAAAATCTACTCTTCTCTTTCCATTATAAATCCATTAATCGGATCGAACAATCGAGCATTCTATTATTCGAAAAACTACATACTTTTCTATTTAGGTAGCAATAAAAGTGATCAATATAAATAATTCATCAGAATAAAAATCAAATGAAATATTACTTACAATAAACAAAGCGACAACCTTTTAGTATCATAAAGTGAATTACAAAAAATCGTTGATTTACTTTATTTTAATAATAAAAAAACTAAAAATATTTATTGCCACAAATGTACAGTCTCACTTACCATTTGACTAGAATGAGAATAAAATAGAACGATAAGTATAAAAAACAAAAACCATTTGGTTTCAAAACTAAAATACAAAAAAATATCTGTTTAAACTTTAAGTTTGAACAATAACATACCTAATAAGAACTATTGCCATAAATTTCCAGTTAGGGAGTTTAAAAACAATAATTTTGGTAATTTCTCTAAAAGAGTCTTTCGGCTGGCGCCAAAGTGGCATCGCTGAGAGGTGTTTTAGAGCCAATTCGGTTAACTGAGGGAAAGTCCCTCAGAGCTTCTCCATATATCGAGAGGCTCTGCCTCAAGATTTGATAACGGCGCAATATATAAGTCCAATCCTATATTTTTGGGCATTGACGTACTAGCTTTCATTATTTTTTGATGGTGTACCTGCCATATATCTTGTCCGTCAACAACCCCTCCTGTTGAAATATATAAGAGACTAGCCGCTACTGTGGTTTTACGTTACCGCAGAAAATTCCATTCGAGCACACGAAACTCATTTGGCCGAATATGTCGCTGTGATACAACTAAATGTTCCACTAATTATCTAATAGTAGTTATCTTTCCCATATTGACCTCTCCATGTCAAATGCTACTAAACTAAACATTTCTGTGATAAACATCAATGATGTCAAAGTTATCAAATCTACTTTTGTGGAAAAATAAATATGTTCTGTATTTGCTGTTTATATTGCCTGGCCAAAAACACTCTTATTAAAGTGATTAACTGATGATTCCGAGGAAAAAAGGGTGTAAAAGAATTTTCGCCTCATTCTAATTTTTTTGTATAACATGATAGATACCTAACAAACGCCAAGAAAATGGGAGGCTATTTTCCATTTTCTAAAATTACTGCTGTTTTATTTAGAATGATTCTAAAAGTTTGGGCTTACTCAGGGCTAGTTTTAGTTGTTTGTTTTTTACTGTATTATATGTATGGTGGGATATTTGCAATTCTGTTACTATTTTTTGCTGTCACAGGTAAATGTTCCGTATATCCTAATCACATTTAGTGTTTACAAAATGTCATTTTTAGGTATTTTATATCAAGTTCAAGATAGTCTCCTCTTCAATCCAGAGTTACCTAGTCATTCCAGAGTCTATGTACCAATACCATCCACATTCAACCTTCCATATGAAAGTATAGTAACCAAAACTAAGGATGGTATACAGATAAACATGTACTTAATATTGCAACAAAAGGATAGGCAACATTCTGTTCCAACTGTAGTATTTTTCCATGGAAATGCAGGCAATATGGGGCACCGCTTACAAAACTGTGTGGGACTGTACCACAATTTGCAATGCAATATACTTTTGGTAGAATATAGAGGATATGGATTGTCAGAAGGAATCCCCACTGAAGAGGGGCTTTATGCTGATGCCAAAGCTGCTCTAGATTATCTTTATACTAGGAATGATATTAATCATTCTGAAATTGTTGTGTTTGGAAGATCTCTTGGTAAGTAGTCATAATGTTAATAATATAACATTCCTTATTCTGGTAAGTAAAGTTGAACCTAATTGATAATGATGTACTCTTTAATTAATTGCTAATTTATTACTAATTGATTGTGTTTTTCTTAAGTAATTTTTTTTCACATCACTACCATAGGAATGGTGAGCCTGTTGAGAAAAAATTCCCTCTTGTTTGAGAAGTTATTAATTATATGCTATTCTAATTTTTTTAATGTGCTGACAAGATCAAATTGTGAGTGAAACTTCCATATAGCAGCTCCTTCAAAAAATTAGTTGTAATGATGTTTTTTCACTAGAGAGTGGTTCACTTTAAAGGAATTCAGAAGAAATAATGATACCAAACCATTTTTTGCAACATTGTTTAATTAATAAATATTTCCCATATCTAACCTGATATCTCCAATACTAGTCATAGCAGATATCAAGTTCATAAACTAATTACTAGTAATTACTGGCCATGCTTCAGGTAGAAATCTGGTTTAGCATCTTCTGAATTGCTTTAGAGTGGATGATTTTCTCCTGGAAAAACCTCATTGCGATTAAGTTTTTGATGAAGCTGCTATACGGAAGATTTACCAAATTTCATAGTAAAATGTTTAAACTACCAAATAAAAACTTCAACTATTTTATTTATGTGTTACTTATGCCATCAAGTTTTGCAGTTCAAACAACTTTCTGTTAAAAAATTTATAAAAAATCCCTACTGACCTCAATCTCAGCTACTTAGATTAGTTACTTATTGAATACCAATCAATAAAATTGACTATTTTCTTCTACTAAATTTTGTATACATGAATTTTGATGTAAAATTGCTTAAATTGTAAATATAATAAATTTGTTTGCTAATTGAGCCTGTAATTAAGTGCTCAATTATTGTTCCCATTTCAAATTTGATAAAAACCAAAACATATTAATGCCACAATTGAGCATTAATCTCACAAATGAAAAATTAAATAGTAGGATTTTTTTAAATTTAAACATTTACAACAACTTTGGTCTTTTTTAGCAAGATCACTTTGCATAAGAAGTTATTGCAACTGCAGGTGCAGTTAATCCTAATCTCATTTATAATTAGTCTTCAGGCTGATGACCTTTTTTATCAGTAGTTTGACTTTTGTACTGCCAAATTTAATCTTCAACTCGTCTCTAAGTGTCGCCCTCTATGGGGACGCCAATCGGCAACTTACAGAGTTGAAGGTCCTAACATCTATAGCATATATCTTGAAAGTTGCTGCCATAGTTATGCTCTGCTACCCTAATATTAATCGAACAGATCAATCATTATCTAAATATTTATGAATCCTGAATTTTTTTGTCCTCCTCAAGACTCATCTAGCATTCACTTCTGGACTGAGAAAGAAGTTGGAGATGTTGACTGTAGCTATCATGCCCTGGTACCTGAATAATAATCTATCAGAACAGTCGTTTGAAAAAAATAAATAGTCCCAAATTTTTACATTGGGTCCTCTACCCTTCAATTAGCCTCTAATAGTGAGTGTATAAAATCTCTGTTCTACTACTGTTGTTCTGCTAACTTGATATGATATCCTGGTCTGGTAGATGGTTAACCAAACTGGTAAGGCAAATACCAGATGAGATCATTTCCTAATTATCAAGCTATTATAACGTTGATTAACTGTAATAATTTTGAATATATTGATTTTTTTGATGGTTTATATAATAATTTACAGCTCTTGCTCACCTTTTTTTACTTTGTCATGGGCTTGAACTTTTGCAATCTGTCACCACTCATTTTCTATATTCTGTTAATCTTTGATATTTCGTCTTTGTTATCTGCATAAGACAATTATTTTATAAAACTATTACACATTAGATATTAAAACGGAATTTATCGTGAAACAACAAAAATATAAGAGATGGTGACTGATTTTTTTCTTTAAACCACAAAGAAATCAATATAACTAAAATCATGGAGGCAAAACCAGGTTCTCAGTGCCTAATTTGACATTACAGTTTAGATAAACATCTATAAAGCACTATATACCATATATCCTCAAAACCATTTATTAAATATACTTTTTTGCGACCTCATTTGCATGAAATTCGTGCAAATCCCCATCTTACATCAATCATCACAATCAAACTTTCCTGGGGGATATACATATTATGTTACAAGGTACATGTTCCCTAAGATATCACGTTGAAAGTATACCAAATGTTATATGGGTGCAGTGATGATAACTTTGCCAGAAGCGTTTGTTTTTCTACAGTATAGTTAGTTACACAATTTATATCTGAATGAATATTGGTGGCAATAGTCAGGTCTATAACTGAGGCGGTGTAGTGGCTGCCTCGGGCGGCAGAATTAGAAGGAGGGCATTACACAGATTTCATCAAATTTCGTCTTGTGGAACGCCGTTGCTACTAGCGGCAAAATGCAGAATAACATTCAGACAATATTAATCATAAATATCCCGCAAAACGGTAGATCATGTGTCACCAATTAGTTACATTTGGGGTCGTTTTGTACTTTCTACTTTACTGTCGCGGTCCGTCTATACTTCTTCCACTCAGAGTCGTAGCTACGCACTGTGGCGACCAGGGGGAAAACCTGAAAGATTTAAAACCTCTACAGAAACCATTTTCCAACTTATCGAATATCTATCCTACCCAACAAACTTGAAGAGAAAAAACAAAAAACTTCTCTGAGACCTTGTCGCACTAAACACCTGAATAGCAAAAACATCCTGGCATCTATTCACATTCAACCTGATTCAAATCCTCGGTCCTCACAACCTAGATTGTGAGAGGTTGGTGGTCTGCACTAGTTAGGCAGTCCTAGACTCCTGCGATGAATCTTGGATGTGGTTTCAATAAAAAAAGTACAGAAATAGTCCTGGAAATAGTAGTATAACTGATATGAAACAGTATAACTAAATATGAAAAAGAATGATTTTAATGTTATGAAACATTTTTTACAGGTGGTGCTGTAGCAATAGATCTAGCAATAAGGCCTGAATATGTAGGCAGAATTTGGTGCTTGATTGTTGAAAATACCTTTACAAGTATCCCTGATATGGCCAAAGTCTTACTAGGATGGAGAATTTTGCAGTACTTTCCCTTATTCTTTTATAAAAATAAGGTAACTTTTCGTCCATTCATATTTTTTTCTTTATTCCATTTTCTTATTGAGGCAAAATTGCATTATTCGTGCAGTTTCGAAATTGTTTTTTTTTTCTAAAAGTTTAGTTAGAAGCTCGAGGTGTTAAATAATCTATCAAATTAGAAATCTTGATATGCCATATTATATACAAAGTATCAGGAAAATATGAAAATCTTCAAAGTAGATGAAAAATTTGAAATCAACAATAATATGTTCATAAAAATCATCACGAATGTACTCGGAAGGTTCAGCTCGCAATTTCAAGTTGTATCTTAAAAAAGCTGTCCTAGCAATAATGCGGCAGCATGTATGTTTCATAGCTTGAAAATTGCAAGGATGGGACAACATTAGCCAAGTAGCATAGCACTAATGTAAGAGGTCCTGGAGGCAGTGAATCAATGACGTATACAAGTGAAAACAGTCCCCAGGATTTGTACAAAAAATTGGATATAATAGTTATCATGCCAGCTGTTTTGTGCTTAAGAAAGTCAGCGTGATCAATTGATAACATTTTCCTCACTGATGGCATGTATAATATTTATGTCCAGCCATTGACAAAGTACAAAACTGCATTCGGTTTCATTAAAAAAAATGTTATTTTGTGTAAATTCTATTGCATTCATTCACAGACCCATCATCAATTGAAGGAGCACCAATTTTTTGAAAAATTATTAAATACTTGTGTTCTGCAATAGTACTTTTCGACAACTTTTCTCTTAATGCACATGTAAATATATATATATATATATATATATATATATATATATATATATATATATATATATATATATATATTGCTTTGATCAAATAAAGAGCACTTGCTCGAATGTTGCTTCTATTTCTTAGTAGATACCAGGAGAATTTATGCTTTCTAAATTATGATTCATTTTGCGAATATCTATATACCTGATAAAAAAATTAGGAATGTCTATCAATTAACTCATACATGTCCCCGTATTGTATCATTGTGTGAACAGTTATTTCCGGATTGTTACTCTAATAATTTGTGAAAAAATTAATATCTACACAATGCAATTCAGCGGTGAAAACTCACCCTGGGGCTTTGAGGATGTGCTTACACTAGTAAGTCTCTATATAATCTCCAGTTTACATATGGGTATACAACTGGTCCCTAACTAACTAAAAATTCTCTAAATACTGCAAAACGTTTACTAGGAACACATCTGTTGTAATATTCAACTATAGTATCAATGGCACTAGTATCACTGGTCAACCATAACGAATTTGAACGTTATATTAGATTCGCATATTCATTTTATCGTATATATTCATTATGTCAACTCTGATATTTAAAACTGGAATATTGTTTTGTGTGATTTTCTCGGTATCAACGCCACATTATAATGATCTGAGGAAATTCTTCAAATATATTGCATTTGAATAGTGTCACGTTTTTCTAGAATGAAAAATTTAAGTGTTCAACTCAAGCAGAATCGAATCAGCAGGTATAAGTTATTGCATTATATAAACCTAAAATGTACAGTGGGACTATCTCAATCACCGATAATTTATTGGGTGTTTCACAGGATCAAATTTACTGTGGATTTATCTGATTATAGTGATTTGTATATTTTGGTATTGCAATACATATTTCATTTGCAGTATTTCTGAAATCATTAGCTGAATATTATTTAACTTAATTTCCTTCTAGTGTATGCAGGCATTGCTTTTTCCTATATTCTATATTGCTCATGTAATGTAAATCTGTGGGTCAATGGAATGTTATGATCAATATTGTTATGATGATACACAAAATCAGCTCAAGTGGTACATTAAATAACCTGTACTAATAATATATCTGTTATCATTTATAGTTCCTTTCATATCAAAAAGTTAAGCAACTGAGGATACCGACCCTGTTTATCTCCGGCCTAGCCGATATTCTGGTACCACCTCGAATGATGCTGGAACTATACAATAGATGTGGCAGCATTAGGAAACAGATGTTGCAGATTCCGGCAGGAACGCACAACGAAACATGGCAGATCCAAGGATACTACCATTCGATTGCGATATTTTTGCAAAATTGCAGGCTTAAAAACATATCTGAATCAGACGTTAAGTGTTCTGAGGTTGACACTTTGAAGACTATGTGGACTAATGTACAGGATGTTTAGTACTAGATTTTTCAGTTCAGTCATTTATGTTATGATGAGATAACTGATGATAGTTAATTTAATTCAACAAATCTCAGTTTGGGCGCGGCGAGTTGCTTAATACGTTAATACGTCTCGCAAAATTAAAAGCAATGGAACGGAAAACAAATTCGACCAACAACGAAGAACACGAAAATATAAGAATACTGGATGAAGATGTCTGTACGGTAGCGTAGGATTTCAGTATTCCTTGTCTTGATTGATTTTCCTATTATTTATAAGAGCTCTCGAAATGTTTTCCTCTAACTATATTGAATTCACCTAGTTCATCTGGGAAGAACTAGTTCAAATACATCAATGCAACCTTTGCAACACTGAAGTGACAGCTTAAAAAAAGGAGACCATAGGCCTTCTTTTGGAAATAATATACTTTTCTTGGAAATGCATGAATAAAACCATTTTCGAGAAAAACAATTGATCGTGGAATTGCCCTTTGGAGGACTATTCATTTATTACATATCAGTATGATTCGTCGCTGTTATGGTTTGGCGGATATTGTCAAATCCATGGCTTGTAGGCGTTTTCATATTGCTTCCTCTACACGTCGACAGATGCATCAGCGGACGTCAGCAGATGCATCGGCAGATATATTATCACGATCCGCCCACACGTCTGTAGGTAAATCAGTCTGAGTCAATTCTCGTCAGATGCAACATCGAAAAAATGGATGTTGAGATTGTAGTTGCCGCTGCGCATTCCACAGGCATTTTCGCTTGATACAACTCAAAGAATTTAAATGTTTCCTCATTGCTCATATTAGCCATTTTATCCAACAAGAATACGACACAATTATTAAATAGCACACGTGCATTCTCAATCGCAACACCGCCAACACTGATGCGTCAGCAGACGTGTGGACGAACGTCGCGTCGCGCCAAAAACCCTTTGTTGCGTGACACAAAAACCGACAACAAACGGATTGATGGCAGACGTATTCCTACCACAGATGAGCAAATTACCCCTTCTACACATCTGATGCATCTGTCGACGTGTGAAGGAGGCTTATGGCTAATGTCGAAGTTTATGCGAACTTCGCGTTATTTTAGGTTGCATTCTTGGCAGCATTTTAATATCGGATATAATATGGACTCGTGCGCTTTGTGCATAATCAATTAATCAAGCTTTGGTCGAATGTATGTCTTGTATAGCTTTCCTATCATGGCAGAAGAGCATTTTCAATAAATGTATTAGTGTATTTACTTTATTTTGCTGGTAAGGTGTGATTTTCATTTGTAATCTTTAAGCATAAGAAGTCCAAGGTCATTTTGGGACTTCACATTCCAAAGTTCAACCTAGAGCATAATGCATAACTGCGAGAATTATTTTCCCAACGTAGATACAGTTGTCTATTGTATTAAGTACTGTTTTCCGTTTCTTGACCGTTCTTGGATGATAAGAATATGGAATATTATATTCATAGTAAATACCAGCCTGGAATTACCAAACAAAAAATATATTCCGTTAACGTCGAATCAATGTTATGTGCAAATTCAACATTTCTAATCATGATCTTACAAATATTCTTCGAACCATATTGTCTTGTGTTTATTTTGTTATACTGTACCATTTTCAATCAATTAAAGAAAAGTATGCTCATAAAGTTCTGTGATGTTGATCTACAGCACTCTCTCTATAACAAATGCATATTTTGATTTCCACAATATAAACTGAGTTGAATAGAAGTATCAAATATTGTTTTATTATATGGCCTTTATGGCTAATCAAAATTGTGGATCTAGAAGTAACAAATAGCCAATCAAGAAGAATAAATTTATTACAAATAAGGTCCAACTGAGCCTATTTTTTAATTAGTTAAAAATATGAAAGAATTAGATAAATATTAATCTGCAAATATCTGGTGTTTTCAAAATATTTAATGGATAGCAACCATTGGAACTGTCTTGTACCACAATCGAACTTATTTTAAAACATTCACCAGTTGAATTGAGCTTTTTGATATAATCACATAAAATGCATAATTTATTCTCAAAACAGAAACTATATGTGTAATGTATTAATAAGTAAAATTGTGAACATGATGGATTTTAGGCAAAACTACAGCGTGTGTTTATGAAATTATAAAATGTAATAGTTGGCATCTCTATATGCTATATGGATATTTATATGCATTAAAAACAGGCGCAACAATCGGTAACGATTTGGCATCTTATATAGTTTTCGCTTTCGTTTTGGCATACATCACAGTCCATCGTGCAGGTTCTCTCGCAGCCGTTAGGTCATGGCTTACGGAAAGCAATTTCGAAATAAAAAAGCTATTCACAATTTTTATTGGCTAACAATACTCACTATGCGCATACCTAGTGTTATAGACTATACAGTGTTATTCATTATAATTATTCATATGTTTATGATCAATATCCGTCTATTTATTGTTTTTTACCTATGTTTTGTATATATGCATACTGAATATAATTATATATTTTACAGCATCTTTTTTGCATAACCTTCTACAGAAGTGCACTGACATGTGGTGGACTTGTTGTGAAGGCGTCAATGTAGTATAACTACAATAACAGCATACATTTTTGCACCAGCCACATTTAATAATAATAATACCGATTCTATTATAACTTGGTTATAATATGGCTAAGTCTAGCATAAGGCTACTCAAACTTAACCAGGTCATATACCTATAAACCAACCTTATAACAACTATATCATTACATAGAAGCATATCCTCCCGCATAAAGCAATACTTTGAATAGTATTTTTTGAAGAGGGATTTCTCACAGAAGAACTTATATGTAATTGATCTACGGAATGAATCAGATCTATATAAGGGCATTGTACGACAATTAGTGTTTCAAATATTTATTATGCACTACATCTCTGAATACAAGTTTAATTTTTAAATATAGGCGTTGACGCACTTCGAATATTGACTATAAAACAAATGAAATGTTACCTGTAGCTGTGGAATTTTCAGCATATTGTAGGCTATGAATGTAGCGACAGCAAGTGTTTTGAATTTTTTGTAGCTATATTTACTACTGTGATCAAGGCACAGTGCTATAGTTATTTTTTGTATAATAGCTCGACTGCTAAGGTTCATTAGCTGGTAGAAGAATTCTAAATATTCCAATAGAATCTGATACTCTTTAGATACGGTATTAAGTTTTTGGATCAGTGAGGCATTCACGGATGTCAATGGAGATATTATACCTTCGTCGAAGTGTCGGCTAAGAGGAACATTCACAAATAATGTAATTTACTGTAAGTACAGTGGAGCAGTGTTCACTGATTGGAGGATCTTCTCCAATGAGGAGGTGTAAGTACGTCGCAGCTGTATGTCCCATTCGTAGCCTGTGGAGGCAAGTCCTCTGCTCACGTGTCAGCGGGCAGGTGACATTCCAAGAGCCCACAGACATTTTGATATTTCAGAGATGGGTGTTGGTAGTTTGCCATTTCGTTTACTATATATTTCTAATGGATGGTGCGGTGACGTCTTTTGATCACAGGCCTTTATGCGTTCAAAATCGACATAAGTTATGCAGACTTAGCGCAAGTTGTAACATTTGGCGTAATCGTTTGTTTTGTAAATAATGATTGATAAGATTGTTTACTGTGCTATAATCATTTACTGAGAAGCCGTGGTAGATTTTACTGTCGTCTGCTTAAGTCTGAATACGGCAATGTTGAACAATTTCAGGCAAGTCAAACAACAGAAATAAATGTGAACCGAGAACTGACCCCTGAGGTCACCAGAGCATATAGGTTGTTCTTGTGAGACTTTTTCTTGAATAGCTACATACTGAGGCCTTTCATTCAGAGAACAGTCAATACATATGAGAGATTACTGATCAAATCCTATGTATGTATTTACATTTAACAGTTAATAGTTTATGACTAAAGGTATCTAAGGCTTTGCTGAGATCAAACTAAAGCCGGTTGCCTGTTTAGCATCTATATCATATCAGCACGAATACTCGCTTATGTAGTGACGATGCTGTGTCCCTTTCTCCAGTCCAGTCCAGACTGTTACAATATTAAACTCTGCAACAAATTCACTGATTTATAAATCGCTTTTTCTAATGGCTTTGAAAGGACTTATTGTGAACATATAATGGCCCGTCCAGACCAAAACCAGCACCGAAAGGCACATGTGCGATTAGCGTTCGGCGTTCCTTTGCAGTATATCGAGCAAACAAATCCCACCCAGACCAGAGATCCTAAAGCAAAGGCGAACGCCTCTCACAAAGATACGTCATCGCCAGTGGAGGGAGTCCTATTGGTATAGTCAGTCAAGTCAGAATTCGGCAGCGCATATTGATACCACGAGTGCTACATGTCAGGAATACATTTCATTTGATTTAATGTCAAACCATGATGATTTGTTGTTAGCCGGCGCGGGATTTATAGTGCTAAATTCTATAATAACCAAAAATAGGAACAGCCAACTAGATGTCAACGGATGACCCATCTATTAAAACAGGCATTTTTGCAGGGACACTCATTAAAGAATGTTTGAAGCGACAGTTATAGCTATTTCGAAAAATGTTGGGGTATGAGCACAGAAAAATTTAGTCAATTACTTACTCAATCTAGTGAAACGAAAGAAGAAAATAAAGAGCAGGACAGAATTCAAGAGGACTTTTTACTATGATATGTGTAATGGATAAAAACCATTCACTTCACAGTATTCAATTCTTGTATATCAATGTTTACAAAATGAATTAATTAAGAAATGAAGTCTAGTAGATTGCCTCGGTACTTCACACTCCGGTTGAATTTTTTCTTCCCACAAAAGTTTGACGGAGGTATTGAGGTATTAAATTTCTGAATTTCAGAAAATACGAAAATCCATATCACTCATTTCATCTATATGTCGGTCTGATCTGTCCGTCCTGTTGGTGTCTTTGTCTGTCTGAATCTTGAATCATTAGCTGATCTAGGATCAGAAACTTTAGATCGTAAATTAACAATCGCTAATTTCAAAACGCTTTGAAAATATCTCCTTTCTAGGCAGCAGTTGACAATATGAAATATGCAAATGCAGGCATACACAAGCTTGTGTAAAAATATACCATTTCTCCAAGAATTTGATCAAATATCGTTAATTATTAATATTGAAAGAGTGTACATGTCTATCATCAGTAAGTAAAAGGTATCATTTCCGAACCTATTCTGTGAGTGAAATTCGACAATGTCTAAAGTTGGCAAACACTCATTGTCAAAACCAGTGAAAATATCAGAATCCCCTATTTATATAACAACTAATCAACCCAAAAAGGCAAAAGAACATGAGGTTCAGTGACGCCAATAAAAATTTGTTAGATTTCACAGTGAAGCGCTCCAATACGCACGTTTTTGCACGGTTCATATTTGCAATTGCATGTCTCCATTGGCGAAACGTAAATATAGAAAGAATTCTGGGAACCCCATACTACGGGAAATCACAGCGAGCCAGAGAAGAAAACAACACAACCTAGAAATGGAAATCCCCGAAATGCCTTAACGCCCGACCTTTTTCTTTAAATGTTCGTTAACTAATGGAACTTCAAATAATGAGTGAAAACGAGATCGTAACACATTCATCTCTTAAGAATAGAATTAGTTGAAGGATTTGTAAAAAAGAGTACCTAACCACCGCCACTAGGATGAAACCTGGTCCACAATTCTTGTGTATTACCATATTCATCAAGGGCCAGGATTTTACAGTCCCTCCTCAAGACTCCCTCGGTGACTCAGTCCTTAGCCCACGTAAATTGTTAACGGTACGGCAGAGGTAGGAAGAATCCTTGAGGACAACTATAAATTCGGCTAAATATACCTGGAATGCAAAATAAAAATTATTTTCTTTATTATTGATCATTTCAAATTTTAACGCCATAGCATACCGCTTTCCTCGATCTTCGTAAAATGTACGTTCAGATATAAAAACGCACCCAAACCGTGAAATTGCACTATAAATGGCAACACTGATGAGGTTTGAGGTATATGCTCAGTGTCACCACAGCGTTGTATGGGCTATTTATTTTGCCGACATGAAATTTTGATGTTGTGCCACCACAAAATTCATTACTACTCCATCTACCGAACAATGTAGAACAAATTACCGAAAACAACCCAATGGCACTTGGCAACACTATATGCTTTTTAAACACCTCCTGTGAAGAGCTCTTCACTTTATCTTGACAACAGCTGTAGGAATGTTACGGCTTCCTACTAGTTTTATACGCTTCAACAGAGCTCGTTACACGTCCGTTGTGAAGCTGTATGGAGTGTTACGGCCCCCACAGACGTTGTTCTTTTTTGGCAATTTTACCCGCGCGATTAAAACACTACGGGTAAACACGAACAACGACCACGTCCACTCATACGCGTTGTTTCGTTCGGTTTGTTTGAAATTGCGGGCAAAAGCATTGGTGATGGATTTTACGACAACGTTAGAAGTAGCGGCCGCAGTTGCTATTAAAATAAAATATTCTAAAAAACAACATTCCAAATGGGCTAAAGAATGGTTACTCAAGCGAAGACAATTTTCACATGTTAATCTTTTGAATGAATAACGACTAGAGCCGGGATATTGATTTAATTACCTGCGGATGGACGACGAAACGTATTTGGAACTGCTCTCTTTAGTAGCACCACCATAGCATGTGCTTCATTTATAGTACTAAGTGATGTTTTAAAAACTCAGAAAAATGAGAGAAATCGTCGGTACTGGATGACAAGCATGTTCAGAAGTAGGGCTAAATATAGAGCCTCCAATTTACTCAATGACTTAGCCATAGAAGATACAGGGCAATACAAACATTTTTGCCGAATATCTGCAGTGGATTTTGAGATTTTGGTTAATTCAATTGGGCCCAAGGCTGGGGAAAAAATACAAATTATAGGCAAAGTATCCCTATGAATGAGAGGTTGGCATTAACTCTGCGATTTTTAGTAACTGGAGACTCATACACAAGTTTAATATACCTCTTTAAAATATCAAAGCAAAGTATTTCAACAATAGTTGTGGAAGTTTGTGAAGTTCTGGTAGAAGCCTTGAAAAGCAACATAAAGGTAAGTTTTTATTTTTAAGTATATCATACATGAAATTTATAGTTACTAAATGGCATCATTAAAACCTTTAATGAAACACTGCAACGGACTTTGTTCAGTATGGTGTAAATTACTTTCTTCAGTTTGGTATGACCGTGAATTTGAAAGAGAATCATTTTCATTGACTGGCTGCAATGGTTGTAGAATATACTGTCTAGTTTCAGCAGATTGCAGACTTTTATGGGAGCTGTCTGAAACTGTCGAAAAAGACGACGCTGAATCATATGATTGTTGTTTGAGCGGTAATGCTGAATGCTGTGCTACGACTGTATTGTATTTTCCCATTTCTGCATTGAAAAGTATGTTTTTTATATTATACATAACAATTGCTCGAATTCGGTTGTCGAATTTTCGTAATTTACAAGCAATAAAATCTCCGTACGTTGAACATTCATCTTTGGATGAAATTCTTCAGGCTAGGGGGCTTCCACTCACCATTGTCTGCTTGGTCAGATCTGCCCTCAGGGACAGGACAGTAAGCGCTTCACTAGGAGAGGTCAGGCTAGAGGTGGAGGTGAGCGGGGGATGCCCGCAGGGCAGCTGCCTCTCCCCTCACCTCTGGTGCCTGGTCATGGATGGCCTTCTGGAAAAATTCAGCGCTGCTGGACTATACTCACAAGCCTACGCGAACGATGGGCTGGTGCTAATCTCGGGTAAATTCCTGGTCGTCGTCTGCGAGAAAATGCAAGCAGCCTGTAATATACTAGGTCAATGGTGTGCGGAAACCGGACTCTCAGTCAACCCAGCCAAGACAGAGTTGGTCCTTTTCACACACAGGAAGAACATAGCGGACTTCAAGTCGCCCACCCTACAGGGTTCACAACTGACATTAGCCAGCGAAGCGCAGTACCTGAGGGTGGTATTGAACAGCAGAATGTCATGGAATAGGCACATCGACCTTCTGTACAAGAAGGCGATTGCTACCATGTGGCAGTTACGCCGGGTTGTAGGCAGAACTTGGGGGCTCAAGCCTCAGGTTCTGCATTGGCTCTACAGGTCGGTGATCAGGGCCAGGATTCAGTTTGGGTGCTTGGTTTGGTGGACGTGCACCAAAAGAGCCACGGTAGTCAACAG
The DNA here is from genome assembly GCA_949316355.1 of Bruchidius siliquastri. Taxonomy (NCBI): domain Eukaryota; kingdom Metazoa; phylum Arthropoda; class Insecta; order Coleoptera; family Chrysomelidae; genus Bruchidius; species Bruchidius siliquastri. The sequence goes on along the minus strand of OX438532.1, from coordinate 23,557,896 downwards.
GCTGGCCAAAATCCAAAGAACGGGAGATAAGATTTTCGCCCAACAGCTTGGTATGCTACACCGACGGGTCTCGCTCGAAAGAAATGGGATCCAATGGCGCGGGAATGTGCCTGGAAGGCAGAGGTGTGAAGGAAAGCGTAGCACTAGGAACCCACACGTCAGTTTTTCGGGCGGAGATATTTGCCATCCTGATGGTGCCATATTCAGCGGAAGTACAACAGTGCACGGAGCAGGACATCTATATATGCTCCGATAGTCAGGCAGCTTTGAGAGCGGTAGCATCTCCTAGGATCAGAACACCACTGGTCCAGAAATGCCAGTACCCTCCAATCCTTAGCCCAATCCAAGAACGTGACCCTCATGTGGGTCCCTGGTCACAGCGGGGTGTCAGGTAACGTGAAAGCAAACTGGCGAGGATAGGAGCAAGGGGCGCATGCATTGGCCCCGAACCCTTGCTGGGCATTAGCAGAGGCCAGGTTAGTAATGCCCTAGATGCCTGGGCATATAACGAACTTGCGAAAGCATGGCTGGAGAGAGACGACTGCAGGCAGTCAAAGAGGTTCATAGCAGGCCCCAACAAACGTAGAGAACTATGGCTACTGAACTGGAAGAGGGATTCACTCCACTTATTAGTAGGGATCCTCACAGGTCACTGCAACTGAACAGCCACATGACACTCATCGGAGTGGTCAAAGACCCAATCTGTCAGAAGTGCTGGGAGGAGGATGAGACCTCATTCCACTTCCTGGGCGAATGTGCCGTATGCAGCAGCCTTAGGACTGAGGTGTTCGGCACAGCAAAGTTTGACAAGAAGAGTGCTATTTAGCGGAATGGTCGGACATCGTGACCTTTATTAAAAGGTCTGGAAGGTTCGACACTAGGGAGTTACCAGGTCTGCCATAGTGTTGTTTTTTTTAGTGATGGTCTTTGGGCTTTGGGGTCGGCAAAAAAATTTGCTAGGCTTTGCCTCCCCACTACTACTACTACTACTACTGCATTAGACTGACAATATTCAAGTATGTTTGGGAAAGAAACACCCTAAAACGACCTTGTGATGGCCATTCAAGGAAAATGAAAAATTCAAGGCTATGTAAATCCCACTGATGATAGAACACTGGTAAATCCTTATTTTTGAGATTAGTTACTGCTTCTCTTTTTTTTTTCTATAAACGTCACCATTGATGGAGCATCTATAACTGACTGTAACTATGTACCTGACAAGGACAACTTTGTTACCAGGATGTGATAGAATTTTTGTATTTTGTTTAGTTGTTTGACATTGTTCTAATTACTTATTTAATAGTCTGTACGATATACATACAGCTGTCATTATTATTTGGAATAACTTTTATGTTCTATTTTGTTAAAACATAATAATTAATGTATATGTAAATATGTATCAACTTGAAATCTATACTCTTTACTTTACAGATTTCAAAAATCATTATTTTGGTTTAGACAGAAGTTGTTTTTTTTTCATTGTTATCTTTTTCATGGTGATATAAGTTTTTCAAAGTTTTACTTATGATATTTTGGAATTATCTTTAAGGGGCCTTCATAGTTTGATAGTCGCTTGTGAAGGCTCTTGTTTTTCATCCCCTAAAATTGCAAATGCGTCCTCAATTTTCTAGAATAAATGCTCTAAAAAAATTTTTATTCGTTTTATTTTCCTGTCTTAGTTCATTGAGTGGTCGAGGTTTTTCTTAATAGCAAAGTTCCTTTTGCTGTTTGGAAGTAGATTTCAAACCACTTCTAAATAAAAATAAACAAAAAACCCCCAAAAAGTACGGGTTTTGACATTTGATGGATATTAGGCAACCATGTCGACACTGCCGTATGTCGTTGAATTTGCTGTGGTTTATTAAAAAAAGATATATAATTCGACCTACGTTTGCCGACATACTAGTGTCATTACTGTTGCCAGCCATTGAGTTTACGTTCTGTTACCTTATATATTGTGTGCTATGCTATATATGTTCTGTCTCTGTCGTTCTGTGGATGAAACAGAAAATGTCACTGTCATTGAAATGCTGTCAAATTTGTAAAAAAATGGATTTGGGATTGTTTTCTGAAATAATTTCGCATTACATTGAAACCTTTCAATTTTTTGTGCATATATTCATCTAGTATTAAGTTTGTAATATCATCAGCAGCATTTGTGGTGCATCAATTTCCATCGAACATTTAATGCAACTCCGCCCTAATCAGAGTAAGAACATTTCGAAAGTTGTGTTGTCATTTTTTTTTGTTGAATAGTTGTAAAAAGTGTGTCAAAATTAAAATCCGTATCTAAATTAGTATACGGTTGTTTATTCGTATTTTTCATGAAATCGTGAGTATGTCCTATATGGAACACCGTTTACTCTACAGATTCTCTACTCAACAACAACTCAACAACATTACAGATAAATAGTCTCATCACGCGCGCTTTGACAGCGAACCAATTCTAGAACATTAAACAATATGTTGATAAGTGCGACATCGTATTCATGACGAAGAATTACATTTTTAATAAAATGTTATTATCTGGAAGTGTCATTTTCACTTGTATCCTTATTGGTGCTTTATTTGTATCATTACAAATATGTTTGTGTGAAGATGTAAAGTCTATGCCTAAGGAGGAACGTGTGCAACTCAGGTAAGCTTATTTCCAGCTGGTATTTGTAATATAAATAATTTTCTGGATATAAAGCATCAGATGATTTATCTCTAGGAACCTGTTCACTAGCTGAACAGTATGAAAATTATGTGTATTTTGTGTATATATGTAATTTGTGTAACAGTAGTGAACAATTAATTACAGTTATTAATCCCTGTCACCTGGGCAGAGTACATCAAATGGCATGTACAAAAATTATTTTGGGTTCTATACAACAGATAAATAATGTAACAAATTCTAAATAATTAAGTCATCATAATTTTTATTTTTTTCCAAAATAAGGCTATATTAAAAATTATGTGTATCTGAACACATTGTTTCACAATTCATAACTGTTTATCAGGCATACATTTCAATTAATATTCAAATTATCACATAAAAAGATAACTTTTTTGTTTTTGAAACTTTGTGTCCAAGTATACAATTTTTATCTGAGTAATGGAAGAGTTTCAGGAAGTAAGAGCATCTTCAATATACAGCAAATAATTGTTATATGAAATTAACTTAATTGAAAATTATCTGAACCTTAAAAATAGAAAAAACACATTTCGACAAGTTCTGATAACTTTTCTGCTTATTACTCTGCCTTAATTCACCAATTTCAAAAATGCAATATGTACTACATACATATGGCATACCCTCCCCAAATTTATCAAATTTGAAATTTAATGAAAAAGAAGTGATGACAAAAACACGAACAGACAGACCAATAGGCTGATGGGTATGAGTGATAAGAAATTTTGTAATCTATACATTCTATAAGCCAAAAGACATCTCAAACTGAAAACAATCTGCTATACTTGCTTGTATATGAAAAGGGAAACATTTGGAAAATGTGTTAATGAATTATTGTGATATTATGCTTACAATCTGTGTTGCACAATAAGAAATATCTTTAGTTTGCCACTTCATTTTCACTATGGAAATAAAATATTTTGAGGTGTTTTTTTCTTATAAGTAGAATACATTATATTAGATCTGAAAAATTGAGAATGGCTATTGAGAAATATTTATTTTCGATATTACTGTATGCCATGTAACCTATTAGTGTGGTTGAAATATACTTTTAATTAAGATATAAAAAAGTGTATATTCATGTCAGCTTAACACAGTAATCAGGATTCGATCATTATTTTTCAGTGACAATATAACATCTGTTGGAAGGTCCTTAGCCTCAATAGCTGTAATCAGCTGTCTGTAATATATAAATTCCTTGGATAGTGCCTAAATTAGAGAGATTTGGGAGCTATTACTCTAAATCTAAATGACAGAAATTTTTTATTCAAATATCTACTCGTACTCCAGCTTTGACTCCAATAGTATGAAAAAGTTTTATGCATTCTGTCAATGACATTCAATTTTCAATGATAGGTGCCACAGGCACTGCTGTCTCCCTGATCAATCAGTTGTAGTTTAAGTACTGCTCTGCAATTAAAAACATACATGCATTTCAGGGAGGAGGCAAGAGATATGTTTTATCATGCATATAATGCATATATGGAAAATGCTTATCCAGCAGATGAGCTAATGCCACTCAGTTGCACTGGAAGATACAGAGGAGTATCTGCTAATCGAGGCGATATTGATGACTCAATGGGAAAGTGAGTAAAAGCATTGTTTAGGACTCTTATAGATAGCTAACCCTGTACAAATAATGGAAGTCTGCTATATTTCCAGCCCTAACCAAGATGTTGCCAAAGTTAATTTTCCCCTCAAATCTTGAAATTCTGTTTAAATTTTATTCCTACTAAATCCCAACGGAACAGACAAGGACAGAATGATCAACTTCACAACAGACACTGCAATCGTGTAGTCTGCAACATGCTGCCGTCGGTTGGTGGTGGTGAATTCTGCAACTCAATGTAATTTGAAGGTCAATGAATACAAAAAGCATGTTATATACTACAATGTTGCCATCTGCTGAAGGATTATACTACTTTTTAGAAGCGTGAATAAATAATAGGTAACGTTATGAAAAGGGCCGGTGAATATTATTACACGCTAAAATAAAATCAACAATTACTTATTGGAAATTCTCCTCAGCGCCTTGCATGTTGCGGAATGCCTGTATGGCTGGCAACGTCGAAAATTGACGTTCGAATTATCCGGATCCCGAAACTTAACCTGTAAATCACAGCTGTAAATCAACATATTTACTTATTTACTTTCTACTAATATTTTATAGTAGGCAATGGTGAGAATGTGTTAAATTAACAGTGGTAATCCAGCTATGAAATCAAGGATCATTAAATCTATCATTTTGTCAGTAAGTATCATGTTCAGGTTGTTTTTGAAAACAGGATATGGCACATTCAATTGCATGTTTTAATCACAACCATTTATTCAACAATTTAATAATTGTATTGTCATTCTTAATTCAAGAATTGACATTTCTCACAGCAAAACTAGGAAGTTTTGGTGTGTGTGGTGTGTGTTGCAAAAATTCAAAGAGAAAATTTGTGATTCACCTGACCACACTTCAGTTCAAAATCATATTTTACTGTGAATCACTGGTTTATTAATCTTGATATGTGAATTAAGAATCTTGAGATATGTTGCAAAAATTCAAAGAGAAAATTTGTGATTCACCTGACTACACTTCAGTTCAAAATCATATTTTACAGTGAATCACTGGTTTATTAATCTTGATATGTGAATTAAGAATCTTGAGATATATACTTCACATCAAAGCATTTTGATAACATGACGATACAAATGAGTGTGCTGCAATATTGATGTTATTATGATTTTAGGCTACTAGTTCATCCAGTGAGATGTAGGATATGGATTTTACTGGTCGATATTGATAGTGGATATGAATTTCCAAAACACGAAAAGGTGACTAAAGTTTGGTGCTAATTTAGCAGATGAGTGTGCTCTGTCATAAACATGATACATGAATAGTTATAAAAAATATCGTACAGCTGTTTATATTTTCTTGATTTGCTGACTCATTATTCAAATGCATTCAAAGTTATCTGATTTTTTTCAGTTGAAAAAAATGACAGATCCTACATTTTCACTAAACTGATTTATAAACCTCACACGTTTTGCTACCAAAAAACAAAGGAAGATTGTCTCATATAACTAGTCAAACATCTGTTGGGTGTGAAAAATCAGTTTGGCAAACAATGGCATAGCTTTTTGAAATGGGGGGGGGGGATACAACAACTAAAATCAGTCACATTCTTTGGATACATTATTGGGAAAATGTTTGTATCATCAAAGAATAATATTAGTTCAGCACAATTTAAGTAGATTCATGGGGGTTGATCTGCCCATTGTGGCGATCCAGTGAAGCAATCAAACTGTATCACTGCCATAATTTGTGTTGACAAGTATATCCAAGGGGTGGATCACCTATGGAAGTACAATCATATCAAAGAAAGTATCAAACTACTTTATTAACTAATTTTCACAGTGGGTTACTTTTGTAACAATGATGAAGGAGCTTTTCCATTTTGAAAGTGGAAGATAAGAAAATGAAAAATATTTGTTATCTTTTTATTTACGCATTTTAAAGTTTTAATTACTCAACAAGGTACTTGATTAGATCTTGCACATTGTAAATTTGCCTGGCCTCATTGTATTCACAGATATTTTTCTTGTGTTTGTAAATAACTCAAAAATTAGAGACATTGAAGTGCTACATAGTATCTCAAAGTATCCTGAAGTATCTCATGATTTATTGTGATAGGTTTTGAGTTATCCTCATTATGGATGAATATGCAACAACAAATCAATATATTATATAGATATTTTGGCAGTGATTATATTGAAATTTCTCAATTGAACATTCTTGTGTGAACATTTTTCTCTTGAAACTAATTATTATTTAGATATTTCCCTTTTTATGCCCAGTTTATTAAATTCCTATTTTTTATAGATTGAGACTGGATGATTTCGCCGTACCAGGCCCTTCACAACTATTGCAATAATTCATAATGAAGTGCTTAACATGAAAATGTGCAGTCATTTACTACAACGGTTCAGAAAAATGAGATAGTAACTGGTGATGATGTATAATATACTAATAGAAGCTTAGTTTTATTATTTTTATTAATTATATTTTGTTTTCAATTGAACTCATATTTTATCTGCTCCCATATATAATTATGAAATTAGTAAAATATGTAATTAGTTAAATATGAATATGAAAATCTGAGAATTTTGTATTGTGAAAATTATGGCAGTTGGAGAATGTATTTGCTGAAGGAATTGATGTAATACACCTATATGACTTGTTCTTAAAATATTGTTACAATGAAGTAATAACCAAAGTTTTGCATGCTGTATAAAAAAAGTATCAATGATAACCTCCTTACATTGTTGCAGCTTATGGAGGAATGAGCTCTCCATAACTAGTTAGAGAAATGTTAATTTTCATTATTATTCTTTTGCCCACGGTTATTTGACGTAGAATAAAGTGGTTTATAAAAGCATATAATCTTACAGGAACGAGATTAAAATCCCACCAAAATCGATATTTTTTCGATTACCTCTATAGGTCATAATATATAAGTCGCCTAATTCCAAAATACCTTGTCAATCCAATTCGAACAAATTGAACTAATAGAATAGTGCCATTTGAGTGCGAGAAGCCTAAACAATGATTCAAAATATTAAAATATATCATATATATTCCTAAATGCTCGCCTTCTTCCAGTGATTTGTTTCGATTTATATTTAAATCGTCGTAGAACTTTTTTTTTAAATATAAATCGAAACCTGTCACTGAAAGAGAGTTTTATTTGTGAAACTGCGTGCTAAGTACAAAATTATATTACCACTAATACCTGTTTTACTTCAATGTACTCGTAAGGTTGGACTCAACATTTCCTTAAATCATGGTTGAGTGATACGGCGCTATCAATATTTTATCTTTGAAATCTGAAGATTAGGAGATTTTGGAACTAAACGACTCGTATATTACAAGAACAGTTCCAGTAAAAAAAAAGAAACCACAAGATGGCAATAAACTAGCACACTATAAGTTTACAATAATATGGTAGAGTATCTGAATTATCTGAAAATCAATTTGAGATAGGTGTGATAGATGTGATAAGGTTGAATAATACTTCAAATATCAAATGACATTACAAAAGAGATTAGCATGACATTAAAGCGAGTGCAACAACTTATAAATAGGTAAGTTTGTATGCCGTTCAATTATCTCAATACTCAAAGACTACCAGGAAATCAAAAAATAGGAAACCAAAGAAATATTAAATATTCTCTATCCCACATCAAAGCTATGTTCCTTACAAGACATTTTTTCCATTCAAGATACAGAACTGTGAATCTGAAAAAAATTAAAAAGATGACAGTATGAAAGGAATGTGGCTACTATATCAATGCACCTATTGGCGACAATAGGAAGCAGGTTAATAAGAAAAAACGTTCTAACTATTCAATGAAACTTATATAGCCCCGATAAAATGAACAGATCATACAAAATACGATTTTTATATATACTGATAACTAACGTATACGAGATGGCGCACCTCATACTGAATAAAGTAACCTTTAGCTAATATCAGATCTGCTTATTTCGTTGTGGAAAGTCAATAGCTAATACATAATTTTTTCACCAGCTTTGATCTGCTTGCCAGTGTGAGAATAGGTGGCAGTTATTGCCAACCTCTAATTGGGATAAACATATTTTGCAGCACACCTTAATGGCTCAACAACTTATTGAATTCTAAACAATTATTCACTCATTTAATCCTTTTTTATTTCTAGTGACGTCTGTTAACACTTCTTAAATATTTATATCTACAGCTCGTTTTTAACATTGTATAAAAACTAAAATGCAGCAATTGAAATTGTCTAATATTCTTATAATAAATACCTTTAACATATCAGGAAGAGCTTGTTTTATGTGAAATACTAAGTAAAAAATAAAATTACTTTTGAAAAACAATACTGGAAAAAAGTAATTACTAAGATAAAAATTTCCGAAGTCAAGACTTTCTTATAGTAGACATTGGGTAAGTTTGAATATCTTTCCAATGAAGTTGTAGGTGAAAATATGGAATAAATTATGATTGTGTACCTCTTAAAGTGTGATCAAGAAGTGATCATTCATGTTGTAAAACACTTCATAATTCTTTAGACCATACAACAATACCCGTTTTTTAAATTTTATATTATTAGAAAAACATAAACATTTTAATTTATTCTAATCAAAATAAACATATACGAGTATTTAGGGAGGTATGATAAGTACAGCCATTATCATTACAATTTTCAACTTTTATCATTTCAAAAAGGTTATCTAAAATGGAAAAAGAAGTCAAGAATCGTATTCCATGAAGGTTTTTTTTTATCAATCTTAGTACCTCAATAAACATGTTAGTGCAACAACCGAACAATAATCTTACAATGGAAAGGGGGAAGTGGGCATGGCTAGAGGACCACAATCTTGCAAAGTATAGTAACAAATGGTGGTTTTCAAATAATATTTGGAATTTACTGTACATTTCGTAATTGTTTATCGACTTTTAAAAGCTGCTCTAAATAGCAAGTTGTATAAAAGCTTATTTTTATTTCAGCTTTTCACTAACATTGATTGATACATTGGATACATTGGTGGTGCTTGGAGATCTAGAAGAATTTGAACATGCAGTAAAGTTATTGATTAAGGATGTCAGTTTTGACAGTGACATTGTAGTTTCAGTTTTTGAAACTAACATCAGAGTTTTAGGGTAAGAAATATTATTAGTATCTGAACACTGTTGACTTGTTATCAGTTTGATTCTGACGCTTTCAAGCAGTCACTTTGAGAAACGACTGTAATTACTATCTTGTAGAGCAAAGACATTGTAAAATATACTAATTATTAAAATTAAACATTACATCCTGAAAAATCAACTGATTAATTAAACATTAAATTCAAGATCATCAAGAAAGATGCTGCACTTTTTTTTGGCTGAATCGTGAGTGCTGTATGAGCGCAGCTTTATATTTTGCTTATAACAGCATAAATGAGTGATAATTACCAACTAGATACGTTTATTAGTTTGCAACTCAGACCTCTTTGATCCAGTACAGTTCCATTTTTTTTTGGTAGCTATTTGTGATACATTTATGATGACATCCATATATAATTCCATTATTAAAATATAATCCATATAAGTTGTTCCTATGTGCATTCAACCATCAGCATTTTTCCATTCACATCTTACTTTATTGCTGAGAGATTCTTGAAAAAATATTTATACTGTACTATTTAGATGATATATTAATCAGCATAAAATATAATCACTGTAAGGTATCTGTACTTTTTCCTGAGCTAACACTTCGAGCAGTTGGACTGTTTCCTCTTGTTTATGGCAATAATTTCTAAAAAATAATAAAGTATAGGTATAAAAAACATCATTATCAAAATATTTACTCAACTATTTAACCAATGTTTTGCAATTTATTTTAAATCATGTCTTCAAAATAGCCAATGTGATACCTCTGCATATGAAGGATGTCAATTTGAAATTTCAAATTACCGACCAATAGCAATCGATCAAGATTTGCTAGTCTTTTCCTGAATCAACAAATAAATTTTTTTTGAGGGAAAAAGTTGATCATGAGCAGACGTCGTACATGAATTCGAAAATAATCAACTTGTGTATTTTACGATTTCACGGAGGAATTTGAATGATTGTCTCATAATCTTCTATTACAAAAGATTACGCTATATGCGTTTAAATTAAACAGTGTATTATTTTTGATGCAAAGTTACTTTAGAATAGATACCAGTATGTATGAATTGATAGAAAGCTCCTTAAATACGCAATATCTCAAGATATTGTGCTAGGACCAATCTTAATTTCATATAAACGACATAAAATATTATTAAAAAACACCAATTTTTTTTATAAGATACTAGCCAACTTAATCAGTTCAATACAGTAAACCAAATGATTGACTATATCAATCAAAAGTTTAAAACCAATCAGAAGTTAGGAATTGGTGTTTAGCTAATTCTCTGTGTATAAACGAAATTAAAACTCGTCACCTAATCTTCAATTTTAAGCATCTTGAAGAGGATACCGTTCATGTAAAATTCCTAGTTGTATATTTGGATTATGACCTTACCTGGGAGCAGCATCTTCCTGAGCTGTCTGAACCGTCAAAAAATATTTTCTGATTAGGAATATTGCAGACATTACTACCCAGTTATTCAGTACTGCATAATAAACAGGGGCTACTCCTGCTATTCTAAAACTAAAATTTATCTACCGAGCAAAAAAATTACAAACACTCGCGCATAACTATGAAAGTAGACAGAGGCAAATTACTTCTGAACAGCTTAAATCTCTGAATAATCTATTATACATTTAAAATAATTGAACACTACCTTCAAATAAATGTTTTGTGCCCCTGAAAATTATTTGTTTAATAATTTTAAAGATGTTGATCATTGTCATTTATGCGATATGTGAAATTTTTATAGTTGTGTTTAGTATATATGTTTGTGTGTAGTCTCAGTATATTGTGTTTTCGTCTTTTACTAGATTTTATTTTTATTTTAGCCCTGTATTAATCGACTGCCGCATTTTATATTTATTTATATTGCTGATACATTTATATGTGATACACCAATAAATTCATACTACTACAACAAATTTGATAAATCGTTTAATCGTCTTGTAGTGGTCTGTTGTCTGCACACATTCTGTCTGATTATCTTCAACGAAGAGATGGAATTATGGATTGGTACAAAGGTGAATTGCTGAGTATGGCCAAAGATGTGGGATATCGATTGTTACCTGCGTTCAACACTACTACTGGCATTCCATATGCAAGGGTATGCGTTTATGATGCTTTTCAAAAGTAGTATTTTTCAATATATTTTTTGAGTTTCTGCTATGAAAATTTACTGGACTTTGAAACTCTTCTTCTACACTTAAATGAGCTTATCACGTTTGTTCAAGTTTTTGAAGTTGCTCGTACGTTTACTGTGTGGTTGTTGGTTGCTGAGATATTGATGATCAATGAAATAATGATCTAGGGAACCAAAACTTACAAAAGTTTATCTCGGATACTGGTTTATGATGTTATTCTTTGTAACTTGATTACATTTCGGGAGAATCTGGAACACCTTGTGGCAGGCTGTACTATATGAGAGTTTGCTGGCTAAGGTTTTTTTTTTGGATGCATTAACACTAGAGTAAATGCCCTCAAAGCGATTCAAGCTATGTCAACGTTCCAATTGAATAAATAAATGGCTAGTTATGTGGGGTACCTAGGACGTCCAAACCAGGTTCCAGTAGTCTTGTAGTTACTATTAAATGGTTGTTTAACCTAATGAGTCGAAAATTATACAACATAGGTCCTCATTCCTTGTAACTTCAATTCATCTTGTAATTGTATCTGTGCTTCAACCCGATTCAACTGCAACTGTTGATAAGGAAACATTGACATTTCTTATCACATATGTGATTTTAGTCACTGACGGGTTGCGGCGAGATGATTTCCTTATATCTGTATTGAACCATTTAAATATACATTTCTAGACTAAAATTTTAATATATATTAAAATTTGCAGGTAAATATGAAGTTTGGCATGAAATCAGATCGATTGGAGTTGGCGCGAGAAACTTGCACAGCTTGCGCCGGATCTATGATTTTAGAAATGGCTGCTCTGTCTAGACTGACAGGAGAACCAGAATTTGAGTCACGCGCCCACAAGGCAATGGATGCCTTGTGGAAAATGAGACATCGTGGTTCTGATCTAATGGGAACAGTAAGTATCACTGGTGTTTAATCCGAAGTATACTTCAAACAATATAATAATACTTTAAGCAGTAATAGCTATGTTCTCTGTGAGTTGTGATTGTGACGTAATGTTGGATTTGTATATTTAATTCATGCTAATTGTATTTATCTCATGCAGTATGTATGTGGAGAATCTGTGTAAAAATAATATCCAATAATGTTTCAATTCGTGCAAAAGTCAAATTGTAATTGATCATCTAATTGTGTTCTACCCTCTATGGAATGAAAATTTGAATGAGTCATGTGAAAGTATCACTCCAACAACAGTAAAGCACTGCCACGTGTGTGAGAAGGTTCAATAAATAACAAGTATTAAAAAAAACGGATAGCTAGATATAGTATCAACTATTCCTCAATTAAGTGACTTTTGGTGTGGCACATCGATAATGTCGTTGATGTGACCCTCTCTGAATAACTGGTTTGAACGAACTCACTTCTCAAATGTAGGTGATTCAGAGATGATTTCTGATTATGTGGTTATGTTTAAGATATTTTGAAGTTTCCAGTTGATGTCGTACTTTACATTTTTTCAATAGCTGTGCTAAGTTTTTGTAGTTGTTCAAATCTGTTTTTGATTTTTTTGTGTGGACAATACATGCATCTCAACAAAGGAGCAGCCGGCACAGAATTTTTCTTCAAAAATTAAATAAAATTCTATAATCCTATAAAATGAACATTTACATATTTTTCCGTAAAATTAACATTCCGCTTAAAATGTAAATAATCATTTAGTACCAGATGAAATAAATGTAGTTTTATTTTCATTATTCATGAGTTTACTTCAAAATTATGTATCTCGTTCAACACGTTCACAATAATTTCTCTACAACGAACTTCTTTTCAGGTCCTTAATGTACATTCAGGCGATTGGGTGAGGAGAGACTCAGGGGTAGGAGCAGGAATAGACTCCTACTATGAATACTGCTTGAAGGCTTACATTTTGTTAGGTGATAACAAGTACCTGAACAGATTCAACCGTCACTACAATGCGGTCATGAAATACATCTCTCAGGGTCCCATGCTATTGGATGTTCACATGCATCGGTAAGATTGACGACTTATATTGCATCGAGTGTAATCCATATGGTAATAGATTTTCAAGCTATTTTCCTTTATTACTTCACCAATCTGTTCATTACTCTCTAAACATAGAGCGTGCTAAATATTAGATGTTTATTTTGCTGAATAACTGTGATACATATTTACCATTTAGGAATGTCGTCATCAATCATTACTTATTAATCATGTCAGATAGTTATGAAATTAGTACATGAAGCAATTGCCAGTAGGCATGCCATTGTTGCTCGGATACATCAAACTTTATGAACTTTACCTACTCCACAAAGCACAACATAGGCGTAGGTTTTGAAATACAGATATTTTCATGACAATCTAACATTCATAGTGAAAGCAGTTTAGCTAAAATAATTATAATGATTTTTCAAAAATTGCGTGTCAAAAAACTTCTTTCGTGATTCCTGCACCTCATTTGTCTTCTAATTTTTATCATGTAGATTGTAGATGCTCTTACTTGGTGGAACTCATCCATCACAAATAAAACGCGTCACACTGAAAGAAATAGTTTATTTGTGAGACTGTGTGTTAATTACACAACTTTTCATCTACAGTGTTATGAAAGTAAATGTAAGTCATTATTGATACGGCATTATTTTGAGTGGGATTACTGGTGTAGCAAGTAAGGTTGGTACGCATTTGATGAAATATAGAAATAGTTGAAAAAATGTTAGTACCCGTTAGATTTTTATGTTATAATGATATATAATATAGTCATTCCAAAAGGAAAGTTCTACAAAGTTATTTTCAATAACTACATCAACTTATCAAGGATTAATGACACTTCTGAAACATCTAATGGTTATCTTTATAAGTCCTTCCAACCTAGAATCACATATGTGATTGGAAAACTATTTACTCACGTTTTGTCTGCTTATCCAGTCTTTAACAAAGGGATACGGGAAGTCTCGCGTTGATAATGCAACTAATTTGAAATTGTTTTCTCTTAGTGTAATAGCAGTTGCAGATGCTTCAAAATTGTTGTAGCTTGTGCGACCTTCCAAATTGCTTATTAAAGTGAATATCGCAAATTCTTTATATTAGTAACCAGTACACTGTTTTTTTGTTTAACCCCTGTTCTTATATCGTTACGCTAATGTATAAATTGTGGGACAGGAATCCACTAATAAAAATTTCTGGAATTGTAGGAGAAAGATAAGTAGGATAGATCTGATCTGTTCGTTCTTGTATGGACTGGTGTTCCGGTACCATGATCGGCGAAACGTCACTGGACGACGGCGATGCTACGTCTGGTCGATTTTCTTTATGGATAACCTCACGCGAAGGCATAATATAGCCTATCGCGCTTCATAAGTGCTACGCGAGGATAAATGTCTATTGCCGTTGACCTTAAAACGCTATAGATTGTAAGCATCGGGGAACAAAGTCCTCGGCAGCTCATTTCACAACGCCGAAGTTCTCCAAAAAAAACTTTTTGGAGCAGGCTTGTTCGAGGCGTTGTGAGTTTGACCTGGTGAGGATGCACCCAATGAGCTCCTCTAGTATTTGCTGTACTGTCGACTCTTGTAGTTATTATGCGAGACAACTCGGTCGAGCATCTGCCATGATAATATCTAATAGATCAGCCACCCTTCTTTGATATTCCAGACTGTAGAGGTCGTTTATGAGTTCAGCCGCATCCACTAGACGAATTGCTCGCTTCTGGATTGAGTCCAGAAGTTTCAGGGAGTCCTTTGGGGCGTATCCCTACACATTCAAGCAGTTTTCCAGCGATGGTCTGATCTGGGCCTTGTATAGTAGCAGGAGCTGTTCCAGAGAATATAATTTCTTGGAACTGCCAGATTGTGGGAAGCCGACGTAGCGACGCCAGTAACATGATCGTGCCATGATATTTTATGGTTAATGTTAATTTTCAGAAGGTCACTGAACTGATTTCCAAAAATTATAAAACTTAAATTCTTGTTATAGTAACAGAATTCCATTAAAATCGGAATGGTACTTCCGATGGGCCAATGATCTGCGGACAGACAAACAGACTAACTGAAATGACAGGGTATTTCGTGATGCATGAGTCGCGAAACATGAATAAAACAATATCTTGAATTTGAGTTTTAGGATTACAATACTTATCTGCCTGTTAGCGTGAGAAGAAAAAATTGGTCATGTCATTTTCACTTCAATCGTAGTCTTGGATATTTCAAAACATTTTTTTAAATTTGGTCTTGCCCAGTAAAACCTCAATGCAAAATATGCCTAGAGCAATTACATGTCCAAAAAATAACACTTTGAAACAGAAAGTGAAATCTGTTAAACAAATGCTCTTAAATTTTTCATTCTCCACTTTTACTTCGAATTTCTCGAAGTATAGAGCTGCGTCCAGGACCCACTTCTTCATAAGACCAGACTCAATGATTCTGACGATCCAAATGTTAAGCTTGGGTAGAAGGGGGTGATGTTTCTTCATTGCAATGCGATTTCTCACGAAGAAAACCTGAAACAGTTTCATTTGAATTTATAAATCTGCAAAAAAATCAGAGAAATGTATTTCAATTATATAATTCCATTCATGTTTGCTGATATATTTTTACGTATTGATATAGCTATCACTTTTGTTTGTGTTTTTGAATCAATCACGGTAGGTAACGATGATGTCTTTTCACATGGCACTTTCATAATGTTTCATAAAGTTTGATAAAAAATTGAAATAGTTTTTAAATATCACCTGATATGTTTTTAAAGAAAGTGTACTATCTAAGTACATAATTTGATTATATAATTATTATATATAGCAGCCCGCGCGGAAAAAGTACTAATTAATGTTATGCTGTCAGAGACAATTTTGCGTTTCTTTGCATAATTGCAATAAGTCTACTTGGAACAGAACATTATTCCATCTCCAGCATGATAAGTCAGCGAGTTTTATTGGGCAGTTGTAAGTATACTGTTCGTTCAATGCTTCGTCCCGTACGGGACCCACATAAGGCCTTACTACCGTGAAGAAATCGCACACTCATTAAAAGTGTCATCACATTTAGCTTTTTTCTGTTAATCAAACATTGCCTCGAAGTTGCTCTGTATTATCTGTATAAAAACCGACATTGATTTTGATTTTACAGTTCCCCGATGCAGTCATTTTGTTTTTTGTCAAATGAATACTGTAAAGATAAAGTAACATCAATTATATGTAGATTGTAGAAACTGTGTATGTACACAATTATTTTATCTGAATCGAATTATAGGGGCTAGCTGGACAGGCCTTTTGGGCAAATGTTTCTTTTGTGGTGTTTTCCACCGCTACTGGCAAACATTCAAAAACTTGAACCTAAGTCTGATTATCTCTGGCTAATGTCCTGACAAATACACCAACTCTATTTCTAGGGCCTATCAACACTTTTATCCACTGCTAGGGGGTTGAAGGTCTAGGTTTCCCACTTTTTAGTACCTACATTTAGTTATGCAAAAAACCGTTGAAGGTTGACATTTTGCATGCATTTTAGTATTAATGTTATGAAATATGATACAGTCATAATTCGATCTAATTGCCACTACTCACTAAAAAAGTAAAAAGTTTTGTTATAATTTTTGTACGATTAGCTTTTAAATGAATATTTTTCAGTTGTAAATTTTTGCTGAGATAATTTGCAACAGTAAAAATACGTTTTTCTCTCTCTATATTTACCCATTTACCAGATATTATATCATTTCAAAGGTGCACAATTTATGTATCTTGTAAAACAGTGGAATTTTCCAAAAAAAAATCATAATGATGATTAAGGTATTTGTGACAATGCTTATACCGTTTTTCGGTACTATAGCAATAATAAATAAATTAAAAAAAATAACACATTGCTCTTCAGTTGATTTGATGTTGTAATAGTCTCGAAAGATTTTTTGTTTGTAGTGCGCACTCATTCACCATTGTATGCGCATTATAATCGAAAATACAGGTTGCCCGGGTTTTTTTTAGTGCAACTTGAATTGAAGATAGATCAAGTAAAACTAAACACAAAAATTCATATGAAATAATTAGGCTTTTGAAGTTTACTTCAAGTAAGTTTCTCCCAGAAAAAAGTGTTGATGCTACGTCTGGGCAATAATTTATTTTTGATTGCTTTTGAGATATTATAACTTATCAGTAGAAAAATCTGTTTTGGTTACCTTTAACCCACACAATTAACGGATCAGCGATTATGCCGAATTACAACTTTTATATATGTTGTATAACCTGGATACTAAGGTGCATGCGCGGGGCGTCAATTATGTTTGGTCATTATAGGAGCAAAAGTTTTTAGGTCTTCATTTATCATTTTACATATGTGCCGATTAAACTTACTGGATCGTTGTACAAAATCTCAATTTGATCATAATTTTTGATAAGCTTCATCCATAAATAATCCGCATTAATTACAACATTGCTGTTGTTAGCAAAGTATTCCAATTTTCCATCGATCTTCAACTTCAATTCCAATGAATTTCTTTTGAATTGATCCCTCACATATTGACTTCTGCCGACTAGAAGATGTTCTCCAAGGTGATTCCCGTTCACAATCGTCAGATTTTTGGTAGCGACATCCTCCAAATATTTCATTCTAGGTGATAATCTTGGTGTGGTTATCTCAGTGGTTAGGCCAGTTTGATAAAATATGGTTATTTCCGTGAAACAGATGATAAGTAGGCCAAGTAAGATATTGTTCCGTACCTGTGCAGGACAAATAAACAAAAGTTCTATGAAATACAGTATATCCGAGTAAAAAATTCATCTATAAAAACAGATTTGATCATACCATCGGCCTTTTTAAATATCAATAAGTAGTCTTAGGTGAAACGATTACTTGTAATTAGTACTGCTTAACCATTAGAACATGTGGACCAGCGTATAGCCAGGTCGATCCTGATTTGTATAATCAGGATTCACCAAATGGCGGACCGCGATCCACATCGGGACCCAACCGCGACGGCCTATTTTCTGCGGACCCTAGGTAAACAGTACAATATGTCACAGAAACTTAATCTTAAATTGATAGAATAATATCCTCTTTACTTAATTCATTATTCCTTATATTTATATTTATTCTTTTTATTTTTCATTGATATTTTTATAATCTTATATTTATATATTTAAGTTAAATATTTGAGTTTTCAGTAAATTCACGTGATGATGTAAAGATGGGGAGTGGGCGCGTAGATATGGCTTAGAACTTCTGCTGTAAAAAAGTAGGAACGCACTGTAACAGTCATATCATTTTAAGAAACGGGCTCCAAATGAACCTAATTTTTGACGCCTGGTCTATACTATACAAGGTGCTTAGATGATCGATATAAATTTGCTACAGGTCGATAAAACTCCTCATTGGCCACATTATAGTTTATTATAGAGTGTGTACTCATGGCCTCTATGTTTTCGAGGAAAATTCTAAATAATGGGATACGTTGTAAATTCAGTAATGATGAAGAGCACTTCCATTGTTCTATATTTTTTTTCGTGCATTCTGATGTATGGTTTGTCCGTAGAAATTGTTTTCAGATTACCGAAAGACGAAGTGAGCTCTATGTTTATTTATGTTATGCAATACATTGTGGATACATACACAATATCAATACAAAGCATCATTACAAGCAGCATCTTTCGTGTATGTGAAAGATGTCAAGCAGCACCAACAGGTGATAACGTACAAAATGTATAATAAAAAACTGTGTATTGTTTAGTTAAATCCTAAAATAGAGCACCCTGTAGTACCACTCCTTCTTTAGGTAATTTAAAAATTTTTGGAGATATGATACATCAACCGAAATTAATGTGAAATGTGATAGAAAAAAAATCAATTGACGAATTATCGCATAATATTGGGTTTTTCTTAAAAACGGGAAGTAGCGAGTAACGCGAAAATCGAACTGTACTCAAGTATGTGGCTAAATGTTTTTCAAATCAGGTGTTTTATCAGCCTCTAGTAGGTTTGTACAAATCTCACAAACAGCAGCACATTGCTCATTACTGCTATCTCATATTCTGCACAATTCTTGGACCCCAACCCACCACAGTACCGCATGCAGGTTAAAAATTTGGCATTTAGAGGCATTTTAAGGGTAAGTTCCCTGGGCGGATAGTCAAACCTGCTTCTGTACAAATTGCGACTTTGTTTTCACTACCAAAATTATGGACTAAGGGAAGCAAGATAGAAGTTGCAGGTAACGGATTGGTCGTGATTTTTACAATTATTTCTCGTTACGGCTTGCAACTATTATTTCTGTGGTACTGTAGGGGTTGAGCACTGTTTTATTTTACCCATTCTATCACTGAAGAATTTTTGTTTTTTCTTTTTAGATTTCTCTAACTCGCATATCGGTATATCATTCGGAAAACATGTTTCCGAATAAAATATGTAATAGTAACACTGCTTCGGACTTCAATTGTCTTGATTTTTTACATTGCACGTTTCGATTGATGTGGTATCCTCAATCGTCTTGGAAGGCGAAAATTAGAACTGAGTCAGTTTTAATCTACCCCATCATAGCGAAACACTTGCGGGTTTAAAAAAGTGTTTTGGCAATTGGTAAAACTGTGTAGTGTTTGTGGTTGTTTCTAATGATAATACTATGAGGAAGTGCGTCCCTTCATTGATAGCCAGTTCTGGTACGAGAAGTTGCAAACATTTCCAAATACTTGGCAATCTACAAATTTGGTCTTTTTTATAACAAAATGTAAATCTTTTATATATTTTTGATCCTTCTCTATCTAAACTTTCAGCAATATCGTGGTAATGATATTTATGAATTCATTTCTTTTATCTTTAGTGTTTATCATTTTGAATTATGCATATTCAAAAAAAAAGTTCTGTACATAAAGCCATGAAAAATCAGATGGACATTATTTATGTTTAAGTGTGATCGTAATTTTTTGTTACACATATTTTAAAAATACTCTTGTACCATTGCTTAGGAAGAACTTTACATTCCGGTATATACGTACCTGGCCATATTTTTTTGTATCAATCTTGCTACACTGTAAAAGTGAAAAAATATCGTCCATCGATTGAGTATAAGAGGTATCATAGTAGTATTTCCAAATGATGATCAGCGATACAAGACTGGCAACTAAGAGTCCATTGCAATAAACATCGAATATTTGTAGGTAACCGCCAGATTTCGATCTCGGTGGTAGCAGTAAAACATGGAATGTAAAATGCATGATTTTGGAATAATCACAGTGACATTCATTTATCCTAGCCTCGTTCAACCCGCCATAAAATATGGCATCATATTTGTTTTTATTTATAAACTCTGCAATTGAATAGAAGTCTCCTGTTTTCATGAAACGCTCCAAGTAATCATCTAATTGTATTTTAAATGTAACGCCCACTTTCTCACCGAGTGTTTTCATATACGGCACTAAGAATCCATGTTTTAGTGTCTTATCTATATACATAGCCACCTGATTCACTGAGAATGTGAACTTACACATGTGTATTTTTTTCGATCCGCTGTACTTTAAAATATGTTTCATGTCATTTTTCAATATATTGTATTCATTCCCACATTTATTCTTTCTCGAGTAAGGATTCCAAGTGTAAAAATTATTTTTTGTAGTAATTACTGCATTGTAGATGTATAACCTCCAGAGTCTTTTAAATACTGTTCGTACCTGTTCTTCGTCCAGCTTTTTGAAGAATAGTAAGAATTTTGTATTTGAATCCCATTCCATAGTATCGTTAAACATGTTCATGTCGTTTTCCAACGTTGTTACATTATTTTCTAGCAATACGTAGTCAGTTTTAGGATAGACTACTTTCTCATTGAATATCGTTGGTTGCATTATGATTATTCTGGTTTGGTTAACAGGTACAAGAAAGTCTGGAATATCGTCATAGCTCGATATAATTATTGTATTTCGTATGAAATGCTTATTATAAATTTTTCTAGCGAGAGAATAATCTTCATAACTATCTTTGATGTGTGCATATATGCATGGGGTTATATATGTGTGAAATAACAAGCTCAATATCAACATATTGAATAATAATACGAGAAATGTATGTAGCGGAATTTATACCCAAACTTGAACAAAAATTTCTACAAAGTGGACCCTTTATAAGCGGTTTGTCAGCTTGTGAATTAATCATAGTAGATGTATTGTTTGATAAACATACAAATATGAATTCCAACGATCTGTAGAATAACAAAAGCGAAGTCAAGTTGATTGACTCAGTGGAGCCACTAAAATATTGGACATTATTTTTGTCGTTGATCGCCGTATCATGCAGATTCAGAACAAGTTTCTAATTTTGATCATGCCATTTTTGTCTAATATTGGATATGATTTCCATTAGCGCAGCAACAACAAACCAGTTTTACCACTCGCTGAAACTTTCCGACACGTGTTTTGCTGAATCCGTTATAATCTCCAGCAGAATATTGTTGCGAATAGTAATACTTCATATACTTTATTTGCAAAGTTTCAAGGTTCTGTAATGTTGATTAATATTAATATTATATTGCGCGTACTACTAAGGTATCTTATTATCAATTTAATTATTACTGATTGAATTTTTGTTTCTAGTCTGATCATATAAGCTCAAAAAATCTATCTACTATTTTGTTTCCGGAAAATAGACTTGCTACTATTGTCTGTAGGTATATCTAGAAGCAAGCCTAAAAATCTATCAGGAGAGCCGCGTTGTACATCATCGAATCTGGTTTCAATTAGTGACCAGTTTAATATAAAACGAATCAAAAATATAACCACAACTAGTTTCCCAAGGTATACGTAATACGTGTAGTTCCGTCATATATTCAGTTATTGAAGTGTATTTTATATTTTTTCTCGTCGCTTGTTCGCTCTTCGACCAAATTTTTATTGGTAATGATGCATCAAAATACATAAGAATCATTTCATGTGTTGGTTACATTTATGGTCGTCAAAGTGTATACCTTTTAGCCATATAATTCAATATAATTATCTTATGTCGTCAAAAATTTCAAAAGAAAAATTAAATTTACCCTTCCTGTGTACGTTTATTAAATTCTCATTAATACGACAAGGCTCCGTAGAATAAAAATAGTGACAATTAACTGCCCCACCCAGCTCATTGAAGATCCTGTAATTAGTGCTGGGTTTTCACAGGCAAGTTGACATATTAAAATGACTGTTATTGTTATATTATTTGTTTATCAATTTCATCGGCATTATTTATAGGGTTAGGCTACGCCTTTGGTAATATTAATGATATAATAATTAGAACCCGTTTCGGAGCTCATGTATTGTCTTCTATACCTAGGGGTATGAAAAGAAATTACAGATCATATGGCTGATAGTTTCAAAATGATTAATGCAACTTTCCATGCATTTTCTGTTCCATACGAGTATTTAATTTGTACCCGCCACTATTATAGAATTTACAAAGTAATGGTGTTATGAATCATTTTCATTACTCGTTAAATCTGAATTTTAAAAAGTATCATAAGATTTGCTTCAATCATCGTGACAAAATATATGCAATTCGGTTCATCTCAATTCGCTTATCAGAACCCTTTATCACTGATTAAAGAACTTTACTGATTTTTTTACAGTCTTTAATAAAGTACAAAAAAATTAAAATTAAATTTATTGAATTATAATGGCTTTCACATTAACTAATAATAATTAATTTTTTATTTTTTATTCTTATTTTTGTTTTAATTCCCATAGCATAAATTTTCGAATTAACGAAATGTCGCTGGCTCTCGACCTGTCTGTCGGTCGGTCTGTGTTGCCGGTTTTCGATTTTGTAACTGCGTAGACACAATAACCGCAGCACATTCAGATTTTTATACCTAGTAATTAGCAAGAAACAAAAAATTACTAGATCTTTTCTAAACTTTTCATTGTGTCTCAAGTTTCCGACTACTTCCAGGTGTAATATAACATTTTTAGAGGCTCAAAAGTATTTTTACATGCTTCACAAGAATCTGATCAATTTTTATGAGCTTTATATTGTAAGCTATGGGGTAGTTCTCCGAAGTTTGAACACTGTTCCTTCGAGTGCTCAGTTGTTTCTAAATTATTTTATATGTCGAGCACTCAAAACATTGGGAGGGATTTCGAATTTAGACGAACTTCTGATTTTGTTATACCGGGGAAAGATTTCTTAGCAAAAAAGAGTTTCACAACTTGGAAATATCACAACTTTCTAAATGAATCCCGTTTTCCATATGTTCTTTTTTGTATTGCATTAGTGCCTGTGTATTTTACTTGAAGCTTGTTACCCAAATATGTTGCTTATACTATTAAAATATTGAGTGACTACTGACATTTGATATAACATGCAAGACCGATTGATATCCTATTTTGCTTTGTTGTAGACCTCATACAAACTCCCGCAACTACATGGACGCTCTATTGGCGTTTTGGCCCGGTCTGCAAGTTCTGAAAGGTGATTTGAAACCTGCTGTCGAAACGCACGAGATGCTTTATCAGGTGATGCAACGTCATAAGTTCATTCCGGAGGCGTTCACCACCGATTTCCAAGTGCATTGGGGCAACCACCCGCTAAGACCGGAATTTCTAGAGTCCACATATTTCCTCCACATGGCTACCGGAGATCCTTACTACTTGGAAGTCGGGAAAAATGTATTGAGAAGCTTACAGAAGTATGCCAGGTATGGAATTAGCAAAATGAAATAGATTGAATGATTATTTGATCGCTGATAGTATACTTCCGGAATGTCAATCGGGTTTCAGAGAAAGATACAGTACTGCCATGGCATTGGCTCATGTCTGGTGATATCAGGATGCAAGATCATGGAAAAGCAACTGCTTTTATCTTACTAGAATTCTCTAAGGCCTTTGATACTATTGACCACTCACCATTATGCTCTAAATGATCATTCGGGATCTGTATTTTTGAAATTATATAACTGTCGCGGTCTATTTCTACTATTATACACCAGATGAAGTTCTAAAATTTTAACAACACAATCTCCTTCTTACCTCTATAAAAGAATGTGTGTAAAGTTTGAAATATTGAATAATCATAGTTGGTATAATACACGAAATCAATGTTCTCTATAGCTTCCCATGATTTGTGTTAATCTGCATGAGTTACTGGGGTGTTGAGCATTTTAGAGAAAAGTTTTCCATATTTTAAAAATTAATAATTAGTAATAATAATTCGTTATACCATCTGAACCTAGATATATTAAAATGAAAATATTGCTTCAATAATATTGATCGCAACACCATATTTTCCGCAATATATTTTTTATGACCAAATAACTATTCATTCACAGAGTGCCTTGTGGATATGCCGCTGTGAATGACGTGACAACTGGAAAGCAAGAAGACAGGATGGACTCTTTTGTATTGGCAGAAACGTTCAAATATCTGTTTCTCTTATTCGCTGACAAGGATGAACTGATTTTAAATTTAGATGAGTTCATTTTCACTACAGAAGGGCATCTCCTGCCCTTGAGCCTTTCGGGACATACAGGCAATGGTAAGTGCTTAACTGCTCAAAATATGTATACTTGGAGTCTCAATTAGTAATCAGGAAATCTTTCTTGTTTTCCCAATTAATGTCTCTTGTATTAGTTAATTTCACTCCATATTTCAAATTATACCAAAGGGGACATATTTGAGGTGTTTCATCTACTTAGATGGTATCCTTATATATTATATTATATTATAAATTGTAGATGCTCTTACTTGGTGAAACTCTTCCATCATACGATAATTTAAATATAAAACGATCATACATTCAAACTTTATCAGAAAATTATATATTAAACCAGGTTTTAGAAAAAAATATGAAGCATTTCAGCATATCTGCTCATTACACCGCACGAGGATCGTAAAGACACCAGCACGTGACTAAATACATTTATGCATTTATCAGTGTTGGACGGTTCCGTCTTCGACTAGTATCCTAATTTGCCATAACATTACTGTCACCGCATTGTTACTCGCTATGCGGTGCTACCGCGCATGCTCTATTTTTGTACTTCTACCGAAAGAAATAGTATTTTTTGGTAGCTTTGTTGCGTGCAGTTGATCCTATAGGCCATTAGCCCGCTTCTACGAAGGCATCTAGATCAGACTAATTACCAACGCAGTGTATATCAAATTTCCGATGACTTTGTTTGTATTCATATTGTACATTCTATTAACAACACAAACTCGAACAATTATGTCTAAAAATGACAACCAGTCGATAGTAGAGATAAAGCAGTCTGCGATCAACTTACTAATAAACTAAAGTTTATCTTAGGGTTCGTCTATTATAATATAACCAATTTTATTGTTTCAAAATTAAAAATAGTTTACAAATACAACCTTTTATTTTAGAGGGAGCAAATTATAAGTATATGAGATATATGAGATTACTCGAATTTTTAAGCTACTGGCACTGAATCGAATGTAGTCAACCAAGATGACGCCATAAATGTATTCCTTAACAATAAAGTGCTTCGAACATTTCTTATGATTTAACATAAAACTCATTTATGCCACGTTTTTCAAGTTTCTCATTTTTCTATTGTTTCAATTTCGAAATTAGATACCAAAAATCATGAATCGGAGATTAACGACGAGATGGCCATGAGCTGTCCAAACACCCTCAGCCTGTTCCCAGAGTCATTCAGAAAACCATTGCAGAACATGGTGGATGGTATGTGCCCCAGGAGGCACCAGAGGAGGAGGTTGACAGCTGCAGAGTTTTCAGCTGCAAATATTAATCATCTCAAGATGATCAAAGAAATGGGCATCAATATTGTAGCGATGAGTGATGGGAGAGTGCAGTTGCTGCATACTTTTTCTTCAGTAAGTTATAATCATAAAATTATTAGACGATTATATTTAAGAACATATTTGCATCTATTACCAATCTGTTTTTCTGATAAATTTCATTAGTTCATCATTATGCTCAACCATCCATTTGATGCTTGTCGAGATGGCTCCTTTTTTTCTTCCCCACTCAAAGCCCGAACTCGAGCATGCCCACTACAAGTTCCAGTTGCAGCCTCATACTCTTAAGGCAATTGAAAGCACATCTGTGAGTGTGTTTGGGCGAGCTATACGTAGTATGCGCTGCAGTTCAGTATATTTCAATCCGTCGATAAACGTTTGTACTGTTAAATAATCCATGAGTTGTTGGTGGCAGAGGAATCTTACCAACCTGGCTACATCTCACCTCGAATTCCTGAACAGTCTCGCCAGCTTTCTGTTGCTGATTCTTCAGTTGTGATTGATACACCTGTTCCAAATGTGCAAATGTGCTTGGCTATATCTCATATCACCTGACTAGCTGCTCGTAGTTTTTAGATTCCTCTGAACGGAGTTTCTGGATAATCCATCGCATTTCCACAGAGAAAAACTGTGAATGCCACAACTTTCTCTTTGGAAGACCAGCCGTTTTCTTCAGCAGCCGCTTCAAATTGTATCATTGGCCATCAAATGTTGACGGTTTTACCGCTCTCTTCCTGTATTATACAAATGGCACATCTTGAAAGTTCCATTATCAATAACTTGCCATTCTGGAAAATTCGCACTTTCGACAACCGCGCACATGAAGTATTTACTAGCCGATATTTCCCTGGTTCCCAACGCAGATCTCGTAGTATTAATTTGCCATACGGTGGGTAGTGAGATTAGTAAAATCATATCATTGAGTCGATTTGTATGAACAGATCCAAGATTAAATTATATGTCGTATATGTAATTATATTATTTATTTTGTCAACAATCTATGGCGCTTCTCGTTGACAGTCAAAACACACCGGTCTTTCATAAAAACTGCCGAAAACAGACAAGCAGATCTTAAATGTATTAATATGATATTGATCAAATAGAAAAGAGCCAATTCCACGAAGAGCAGCAATCTGAAATAAATACTTTTGCAGGCGAGCAATCACTGACCTCGTGCCTTTCTACCAGTAAAACTACAGAATCTGTTATTCTGAGCTCTTTTCCATGATGCCGCCGCTTCTTGAGCCTACTGAATGGTCTATTAGTGCCCCTTCCAACTAAGTCTTTCTCTATAGATTAAATACTGGCCGGTACAACAGGTCATTTAAGAGATTATCGAACCTTAGGAACAGTCTACCATCAGACACTCTTCTCAATTCTGCGAACATTAATCATTTCCAAAGTCAACAAGCTCTACATGACTTCTTTATAGCTGTCACGGTACTTCGGTCGTCAAAATTATCAATTTAAAATGGAATCAAACGAAATTTTTATTCATCAAATTTTAATTGATTGTTTTTCTCCCATCAGATGGATCTACGTTACCTGCTTTCATTAGGTGGGTTTCTCTCTTCTCAAAACCAATTAATATTTTTCCCACCGAAAAGAGATAATCACCTAATTTTTTAGTATTTTTTAACTTTGTCTTCGCAGTTTTCTACTAATTTCTCTATCTTATTTGAGCCTAAAGTCTGATTACAGTAACATTTCATTTGTACTTTTAGCAACGTTTCTTTCATTGACATATGCGCAAATGAATCTCATTTAAAAAAAAAATAAGGCCGGAGAGGTGTTGCTATGTATAACGTTTGTTTTTAAACTGTCATGTAAACATCCAACAAAAATATTTCCTCCTAAAACGTTCTTAAAAATCTCAAATTAACGATTAATATTGAACTGATTTGAACATCAATATGTTCGAATATATCTCACTGAGTCCCTTTTTGTTGGCCTACATCACTAATTGACTATATGATATATGTTAGATAAAACTACTAAATGAACTTTACTAACATTTCGGCCGTCTTGGTATCCTTTTACAAAGTACATGCTTACATATTTTTTTTTATAAATAACGGTCTAGACAAGAAATGAATGTGATTTTTCTTGGCTGTTCAAACGATAGATTCAATCATAATTTCAACAACTAGTACTGATAATGTAATTTTTTCATTTCAAATAATAATCGATAACTTTATTAGGCACGCTCTGCGATGGACGCCGAAGAAGGCCTCCTTTTTATGCAAGAGATGGTCGAGCTAGCGAAACTCCAGTCACAGCAACCAGAGCCCGTAGCTCAAGCAGTAACTGTACCTCTGAAGGATCATCTCGGCGATGAACAGATCATTGTGCTTCAAGCCGGACCATCGCAGTTTGGTAGAAATCTCAAAGGAGATGAAAAAGT
Source organism: Bruchidius siliquastri (assembly GCA_949316355.1). NCBI lineage: Eukaryota > Metazoa > Arthropoda > Insecta > Coleoptera > Chrysomelidae > Bruchidius > Bruchidius siliquastri. The sequence continues at coordinate 23,529,306 of OX438532.1, read as the reverse complement.
AACAGCAAAAGCTGTTATCGTTCATCCGTTCAAAGGCTGTGAAGATTTGAGGCTACCAGAACTGGTTAAGGATAAAATAGCCATCATGGAACGAGGAGATTGCATGTTTATTGATAAAGTCAGGAAGGTATCAATATTCATATTTTTAATTTTATGCTTGTGTTTAATTACGGTTAATTGTGCAAGAAGTTTGAAACCTGACTATTATACTAGTTCTTTTTATTTGTTCATAATTTCCATATTGAATCAATGCTCGTGTTATGCTGGAAGAAGCAATTTACTCATTGAATTGTTGCAAGTAATTGAACCATCTGCGGTGATTCGTGGAGACAGTTAACTATTGTTACATTTGATAAAGAGATACTGTTGTGCACTGCAAGGATATAATAAATATATAGAACAGTTAGTTTTCTCTCATCACATCTGTTGAGTCAAACCAAAACAAACACCATCGTTTTCTTTCGGTCTGGTATTGGTAAAATGTTTTCCATGATAGATGCCATTTCCACCACTCTTGCTAAATAACGTGAAATAGTGTATGGATATATGGAAAATGAATTTATCAACGAAGTATTGCCACGTTAGCTTTATTATATTGATTTTTTGATGCTTGTAAAACAAATATTTTCAACAGCGTATTCGAAACTACTTACTATTTTATTCATAGTGTCACTTCGTTCCTAACTCCAATGAGATCACCCACCCTGATCAGTATAAATTGAGACTATATAACTATATTTATTTGAGTCTATCATTGGAGATCTCAAATTTTCCTGAAACTAGTTCAAAAGAATTTGGAGGAAATGTCCGATTATTACTGTCGTGTACTGTACTATGTATTCAAACTCATATGACTTATTCAGACCAAAAAAATCATGTTTTTGATGTAAAACTACATTTATATAGTATCCAAGTTGCCAGCTCCATTCTATGGGACGACAGCTTCTTCAGTCCAGACCAGTCAGTTTACCTGAAGATGCATTTAAATTTATAGATTTTCTATAAATATTACAAATAACAATTTTCTCGGTGTTTTGTGTGGTTGACATTTAACAGCTTGGAGGATGAACTATTTGGTTTCACTTTACTTTTTTGTGATTGATTTTACTTGAAACTAAAACCGCGTTGCTTAGTGGTTTTTCGACTTCACTAAATGGTTCATAAATTATAAGTTACAAAAATATTTGAAAAAAGAAACGATATCCTTTAATGTCATATCTTTTATGTTGACGTTATTTATTTCCAAATGAGCATTATGGTTCTCCATCTTGATATTCCACAGGTTCAAAGACATGGGGCCGTTGCCGCGATAATAGTTGACAACGTTGCCGGGAGCAGCGCCGCCACTTCTCCGATGTTCTCGATGTCGGGCGACGGTAAGAACGACATCACAATACCTGCGGTCTTCCTATTCAACGAAGATGCTTCCAAGCTGCTTCTCGCCATTTCTAAAGACTGGAATGTACATATTACCATCAGCGAGCACAAAGAAGCAGACAACTTTTCACAGAATGAAGAGGAAAGCATGTTCCAGAAGTTGAAATTATCTGTCCAAGATTTCCTCGTTAAGCATACAGGTTAGTATTGAGTATTTTTTGTAGTTATAATCATAAAAATGTTTGTGTTTCATATGTTTTGATACTTACGAAAAGCTGTCACTTATTATGTGTGAGTGTAAATGGAAATTATCCAAACGGCAAAAAGTTTCAGAAAATTGCCGAGGGGTAAGGGGTTCATATAAAAATTTCGAATATTATACTTCTGTTGATAATCAGCTCCTAGATTCATCAAAATAAACAACATTTTCTGTCATTGTTTGGGCTGCTACAGTAAGTTGGATAATTGTCCCCATATACTGTAAGATTATTGTATTATATTGAAAGCAAATATAAATGGATATTTTTCATAATAATTGTTCAGATGGATGGACCGTTAAGCTTCCTGATTTTTGATTGAGTTTATAATAATATTTAGAAAGTCAGACAACCTTCAAGGTTAAACAGATCTTGAAAAAATTTACAAGGATAATTGTTCACGGAACGTACATGTCCTCTGTATTTAGTTCTTCCTTGAGCCATATGTATATGTGATACTTAATAATTTGTCGTAGCAACCACAAATACTACAAAGTTTAGGTAACGTTATGTTAGTTTTCTCTAAAGATGTTCGACTTAGTTAGCGAAATACGTATCGGGTATTAAAAAACTGCTTTGGCGAATAGTAAAACTGCTTAGTATTCTCATTGATATATTACTTTTACAATTTTTTTAGTTGCAGAATTTTTCTAAAGGAATACATAACGGTGAAATGTTTAGTTGAATTATATTTGCAGGTATTACATTCACAAAAACTGCAGTAGAAGTCGGCGGATTCCGTGCAAACATCGGAACAGACAAAATTCGCATAACCTACAAAGAGGCGGAACTAGAGAATAACTTGAAAGAAGTGAACACAAATCAACAATGGAGCAAAATAAGGAAAGGACTACTACATTCGCTCATCCATTCTGACAGCAAAGAACTATTTGTGCCGTTGAACATACTCAGGATATACTATCAGACATTGAGCGGAGCATCCATGGAAGAAGTGAAGACAACCGACATAGTGAAACAGACGAAGTGGCTGCTCTCAGAACTGATCAAAGAGCAGAACAAGAAAGATGACGATTTGGTTAAATTGGGTACTGAAGGTAATTATTGTAAAACTCATTTATTTTCCTGCAGCTTTTCCGAATAGATAGAGGTCCGACTAGACAGAGTCCTACAGTAGATCGAATACTTTAAGCGAAACGAAAATTTGAGAAACGATCCACTGAGTTTAATCATTTAAATGGTTTGATGAACTAAAGATCACAATCCATAATTTATAGTCATGAAAATGTCTTAAAAATTTCGAATGTTTGGTAATTTTCAAGGTTTTGAAATTCAATTTTTTTCCAGTATTTGTGAGGGACTGAACGGAAAATTTGTTTTAGGGACCCAACATTTTTTAGGGGGAAGGAGGTATTTAAAATTTAAAATGAACTTTCTACAATAATGATCGATTGTGTTTGTGTAATTTAAATGACTTGAATAATGCATTTGCAGTTAATATACTTCGTCGTGAATTTATAAAATGTTTAAAACTTCTTAGAACCAAGATATTTCTGGGACCTGGATCGCCAGGACCATCGCTCTAGAATTGACCGTGATGTTTGTTTTCCAGGCATTACATGTATGATATTGGGGCTTTCCGTTTCATATGAATTCAATATTCTTGAATGACATTTTGACGGTGGTATTTCGGATTTTTTTTAGCGATTTTCCCCAAACAATTTTGAGAATCTACAGCGTTTTAAAAGGTCAATGTTAATAAACATGTGTACCCATTCGCAGCGCTGCTGAAGCGAATAGGCTTTCTTCCTTTGTGTTAGGCTATCTATAAAAAAATTACTGCAAATACCTGTACACCAAATTTCCAGCACACTACGAATAGAATTTTACCTAGTTATCATAAAAAACGCCGGAATCGATCTTACATTCAATTTTATGGTCGTTTCAGTTTACATGCAATTTAGGTAGCCATTGCTAATTTATTATTTTTGTCTTGCTTCAAAGGTGTCGGTGTAGTGACTCACATAGACAAGCTCTCAGAATTGGGGAAGACCAACGTGATCGACAGCAAAAAAGAAAAACTGAAGCAGTTAAATTCTATCCTAGAAACGGTATCGGAGTTGGAGAGTTCCATTGAGACAAAAGAAATTATAGATAAAGTATTCAATAAGTTAAAAGTGGAGGCCTCTGACGATTTGATCATTGGCGATGAAAAGGAAATAAGTGATGAAAGGACTAACACAATGAATGAAAAGGAAAAACAACATTCGGCTGCTAAGACGAAAACTCAGCGTATTGTTGATGAGTTATGATGAGAAAATGTCTTTTTCCACTCTTGTACTTTTTTCAATTTCATTTTTTTTTTGTTTTTTTTTATTCATATTAGGCCACTCCATAATTAAACAAATATTGCTCTTGTTTGAAAACAAACATATTTTATACTCATTATATATATATATTAGTGACTGCTGTTATGTTGAAGTATTTTTTTAAGGGTCAGAAGAAGGCTACAATTATTCTCAAGCATTCTTTGATTATTCAATAAATCTTTAACTTTCATATTTGCCAAAGAAAATTGTATAGTATTTGCGATATCAGCCCATTTCATACTCCCCTGTAAATCAAGAAAATTGTTTTTATTGGTAGCATTGATAACATCTTGAATATTTCTTATAATATTATTTTATATATCTAGGTATTGTATAAGGAATTTGTTATAATTAACTTTGTCAAGTATAGGATTCTTGGTTGTATGCACAATGAGTCTGATATTTTGGATACCAGCTTGTTTTTCCCGGTCCAGTTTTATATTCTGTCATATTCACAATGTGAAATTTCACACTATTATTCTGATAAAAGTTTTTTTATTTTGACTTTAGCATTAATATCTGCATTTATGGGGAGCTTTCAGCTACAAGATTGCTCAAATTATTCGATATCTGCATATTAGTTAGAGCACAGATGTAACGGCGCATTACGCATCTCGAAGTGCAGATATAAAGCCTCTGATGTCCTCAACGATCTTCATATTTGTTCAGAAACATTTGATGAGCCAGTTTTCGATTGTAGCTTCAAAAACAAAGCATTATTTTGAAAGATTATTAGTTATCACGTGTTCACAAAATCAGTATTGAGTTGATAGCAGTCATTAATAGTGAATATGTATTGTCGATGACACTTTTATGCATGAGAAATGATTGTGATAATGTTTAATGCCAAAAATGATTTACCTTTTTTTGGCTGCCCATTAATTAATATAAAAAATCGCAATATATTCCAAACTTTGTGCTGTAAATAAGATCTAAATTCGACGCAACACAAAATGTACATAATATATTTATAAATTGTACAAAGTTATTTTTATACACATAAAATTTGTTGAGTGTAAATAAAGATTTTAGTACTTGATATGCATTTTAATTACAGTTTTGGACATAGTCCAGATTAAGCTATCTTTAAGAGCGCTTTCTATTTGTTTATGCAAAATGTTTCCAATACATTTTTATTACAATTACTTGTATTAGATATGCTTTAAGATAGTAGATTTAATCATTCCCCACATTAAACGCAATGAATTTATTTTATTTCTCTAGTTCATTTTCATTTATGGAATAAAGAAATAACACATTTTCGGAGTATTGAACCAAGGAAGAAGAAATAAAAAAAAATTGCATTTATTTCCAAGTGAATAGTAGCATTTGAGTACTGTGTTTACCCTTGCAAGTCTTGCTTGTCAATGAAACTCGATTGGACAACAAATATTGTCTATTATTAATACATTCAAAACAAAAATGTAATACATTTGATCGGGCATAAATAACAATATCCAATACTTTGCTTAAATTTAATACATACATACAATGGAAGCGATAACATAATAATTTTTATAGTATTTGCATTGATCATCGCATATCTCGTATGCATGCGAGTATTGTCTTAAAATTCTATATAAGTTCGTTCATGATAAAAATAGAAGGAGTATAAAGTCATTGATAAATTCTGTCAAAAAATATCTGTTGTGATATAGAAGCTAAACACAGATTTTTGTACTTAATTTCTTCATACATTATTCAAAGACAACTAATACTAAACTGACTCTCACTTCTTGTTATGAATATTCTTGTACTCCGTCAGCATCTTCCTCATATCAGACAAAGCTTCTTCTATTTTGTTAGCAAATCTATGGCAATCCTGAAACAAATGTCTACCATCATCATACGATAAATATAACACTTTTTTTCATATAGGAATCTTTGGGCTAAAATAAGCTTGTATTGATATTCTTTTGGAGCGACATCCTTCCATATTGTTGCAAACCATCAAAGCTTTACAATTTAAGAATGCACTCTGCATCTAGGATATACGCATGGAATCTATTATAAAAAAAGTTGTCTCAGGTTGACGCTTTACTTCCCACACCACAGTTATAGTTTATACACCAACTTAGATTAATTTCCATGGAAACCGGTATGGCTTGGTAGTAAACCTGATTCAAACTGATAAGTACAATTTCTGGTCAAGTATCTCGATTCATTATCAAATTTGATAATCAATCATATAGGTGATCCCATCAATTCACGAATCAATAATGTAGAAATGTTATGTATTGCAACACGAGAGTTACTCAATATAACAACCGAGCCACATACTAAACACATTTTAGAGCAAAATGTGTAATTGATCACAAATCTTAAGAATAATTATCCATTTACACAATGCTTACAGGCGCTTTGTGCATTTGTTTAGTAAATATAGTTTTAACAGGAAAAATAACATTAACAAATATAAAATATATAAAACAAGTTACTAAAATATCTTGAGAAATATACTCATAAATATGATATTCGGATACAACCAGTATTTGAAAACAAATATATTCAATGACGATACTCACTGTAGTGGGACAACTTTTTTTGTTCGATATATGAAAGAATATCAAATCTTCTCCAGCCACAATGTACGAGACACCATATCCATCATCGGCAACGGGTCCAAAACCACCACCTGCAGAAATGCAGTTTGGATGTTTCTTTAGATCCAATCGTGTCGTCTGGCCGTGTGGCGTTTGAGAGGTAGACAGGCGCCATGGTTCGCTGAGGACTTCTTTAAGGAATGGAGAATCCACCTCCAGATATTTTGAAACAACATACAAACAAAACAAGTGGCGATCGATGCCGTTGCCGCTCATAGCGTCTTGGTAACCAATCTGGAAAGATACAGAGCGGTCAGAATGTTTGAGCTTGTGAAATGCATATTACGAATATCTGGTTTCGTTATGCGTATGAGGTACAATTGTTGAATGCATTCAAATATGTAACAGGTAAATCGTGCTTGTAAAGCGGAACCTTTTATTCATATCTGCTTGATGGATTTGTATAGGCGTATAAGGTGAAAATGTAGATATAACAAAGAAGTAGTCTTGAGGCGTGCCTACAATATGTTGTATGTGTAAATACGATGATCTTGCTTAATCGAATTGTACCCAATATGTTGTTTTTTATTTGAGAACATTTGTGCGCCAATTATACAAGGATTACTAAAAAAACAAGCACATGGTAAGTTTCAGAAATTAATGCCAAATAATACAAGGTGGTAGTGTGTCACAATTATCGGGAAAAAAACGTAATATTTAATCATAGGGAAATAGACAAATCAATATAAAGCTAAGACCAATTCGCGGCTGAAGACGGTAGACGTTATGCACGTTTCAATTGTTTGTGGTGAGAACTCGATGAAATGAATGTTTTATGTTATGAAATTACTCTTAACATTTTTTGAATAATTATAGAACTTGCGTCCGTCATGTTGAATTTTTAAATTAAATTCTCCAATCATTTCCAATATAAAATTCTATATGTTAAAGTAAAAACGGTTAACATTCCAGATTTCGGCAAAAATTCGCGATTCTTGCCTTCTGTACATCAATTAAAACTAACTAATAAACTTTCAAGTAGTCCAGTACCTGATGTCGCTCGCAAGCCTGTTGTAGCAAAATGACCTTTTCATCTAATGTAGTGTTACGGTTGTCCATGGATTTCACCCAGGCTGCTGACTCGATAGATAAAGGACGTAACGTTTCTGTCCTGCCTTCTTTGTACAATCTGGTCATTGTTGCTTCGTATGTCAGACAGAATTTGCCGGCATCTCTGAAGTAAGCCAACTGCAGCGCCATCTGGATATAAGCATCAGGACTGATACCGCAGGTCTTCATAAAGCCTAAGAAAGTAATATAACTAAAGGTTATTCACGTTTCTTGATCAATCAAATCCAATAATCATATACATAATCGAGATTGATTTTGACAGTAATCAGGTACTCAGTCGTCAAAATGTATTGCTCGAGTGAAACGAATTTCTTGTGAGAAATGTCTAGTTCTTATACATATTTAAAAAAATATCAGTTATGAATTTAAGACTGACCAGAAGATTTTCACCAACTACCTTTTGCTCCGCTTGACTATCGCTGATTAAAAAGAACGAGAACCCTTGTTTCCTTATTTATTCTGTTTTCGACTGGTCAATTATCATGATACTTTTCACTAACGGTTCGAAAGTATTTCATATTTTATCACATTAAAGAATATTGCATTGAAATCTAAATGATTTGCAATCAAAACAGTTTGTTCGCTTATATCTAGCAGATGCAATTGACATTAAAATAGTTAATGTTACACAAATGTTCAGATAAATTTTTTTGTGTTCAAGACGAAAGTTTTACAAATCTCTTTTTGCCAGTGACGCATTTCGATTTATATTTAAAACATCGTCGGACTGACGATTTTTCAATTTTGTGCCCCCTCCTACATCCAGAATTGCGCAGATGGAGCATCAGTGGTTGTATTTCAATTAGTTGTATATTTATCAAGTTTTCTTTTGGAATTCTTGCAAGTTATATCATAGCTTATCAACTGACCTCGCGAAAACTACTAGGTACTTTGGTATCATTCTTGACAAGTAGATCACCTGGTAGAAACACAGCAAAGTGTTTGAAATGAAATAAAGTTACGTAACGGAAACTTTACTCGATGTTATGTGGGACTTCGAATTAGGACCAACAAAGCTCGGAATAAAAAATGGTAATTAGATCAGCTACAACTTATGCCTGTGCGGCTTGGTGTTTCATCGCTTAGAAGCTATGCAAACCTTGCAGTTCCTACACAACAGGAGCTTGAGCACCTTCATAAATATTCAGTGGCATAATCAAACGCGACACCACAGAAATATGGATATCTATTACCACTACACACTATGTCGAACCGACGCAGTAACTCTTCAGTCAAATGAAATACATTGGTACCCTCTGTTCCGTGAATTAGAAGACCACTAATCGAACAAATTAGCAAACACCTCAAGCTGCCGATCAAATTGTGACTAAATATTTAGTATTTAAAACTTCTAAAATTGTATTTTTACTGAGTGTGAATCAACATTGATTTTAGAAAACAACAAAATTACAATATCAAATAACAAATGCCGAGGAATGTTTTCCCCTCCATCTGACCTTCTTTTCTTCGCTCTTTTTGTTTCTTCCACTTTTTATCCTTTACGTTCTGTCCATTAACAATGTCGGTCACTTAGCTTACCAGATTTGATACTAGACAAATGATAGGGCTAAGATCTCACGAACCACCCTGACAAGACATACATTATTATGATTCATTCACAGTGGAAAATGAGTTTACTGCTGCTACCTTTTCCATAGTTGTTGTGGACGAATATACGTAGATCTACATCATTGATCAAATTTATGGCAACATTTAGGGATGTATCTATTGCTTCTTTCACTTCTTTGAGGTCCCATTTCAGTCTTATTGGTGCTGGAGGTGTTACTTCAGGTTTACCGATTGTGTTTCCATCATCGTCAAATCTATACAGAAAATATATATTAGAAGTTAGAAAATAATTAATACACGGCTTGCTTAATGAAAGATTATTCACAAAATAGGATGGACATGATTATTCAAATGTTATGTTTGAAACTAAACTTATTCAAGCTGGAGATGAGTTATCTTACATTGAACAATTACTTTTAGAGGAATGTCATATCAATATGTGACAAACTGTTCATCAAACATAACATTAAACAAGTCTAATCGTTCTGAGCATTGTTAATAGCATACTTCCAATTTACTATCTTAACTAAGGCATCGAATTATTTACAAATCTGTCTATAACTTACACAATCCGGGATAAAAATAATATCTAATTTGTCGCATATAAATTAATGAAAAATATATTATTTTCGAGAGCTTTGAAATACCTCTCAAAACTTAATAGCTATTCCAAACACATTTACCTAAATAAAGCAAATTTTGATGATAGTAATAATAATATAATTAAATTGTGACGTCAGGTGGTTATAGTATATTGAGAGATTAAAAAGAAACAGCCAAGTAACTAGTAGCACAAATGAATATAAATCCTTTAGAACATTTGTAATGAAAGAGCACTTTATACATATGAAGCCAACCATCATAGGAAACCTGCATGACAAAAAAATATTGAACACAGATTCTATTTCTAAAAAGGATTCTTTATACAGAAATGTGATCCAGCTCAAATTGAAATGAAATTTCAATGCTTAGATCGATTATATTATTAGTTGAATAGTGGATATTTATTGCTTTACTACGAACAATTAATCTTTTGTACACTTGTAAAATGACATAGGGTGTTCAAAAAAGTAGTATCAAGCAAAATTCCAATGGTAGAATATCTACTGAATCGAAAAGCCTCTAGAATGGTGTATCCATCTATTTCTTTGCGTATTATTAAATTATTTTTTGTATATTGTAGATGCTCTTACTTATTGAAATTTCTCCATCCTACAGATAGAATTTGATAATTTTAATAATTTTAACAATAATACGATTATTTAAATTCTACATCGGGATGTGTAATAAAAGCATAGTATTATTTGTGATAACTTGTGTTTAAATTACACAAATTTTATCAATCATAATTATTTGGTAATAAATATACATTAACCAAACTTCCATCAGCGTCACCTTGCTATATTTTCCGAGAGTAATTATACATAGAATACGTCTAGTAAAATAATGACAAATAATTCAATGCTATGTTGCATATGCTAGGAATAACTTCACATTACTAGTATCAGGATCATTTTACAACAGGTCCAAACACCGCTTTTCAGGGTCCTGTTTTTTCAATGCCTAAATTAATAACTATAGCAAAAATGAATAGCAGTGAAGTAACTTTTGAATTTTAAAACACGGGATTTAGAATTCTCAAAATTCAATAATGTAATTTCAGCATGAGTAGAATTTAACAAACACGAAATAAAAAACATGCGATCTTTGAAGATTCTCTTGATACTACTTTTTGACACACTGATAAATCAATAAAACAATATAGACATCAAAATCGCATAAAAACAACGGGATATTGTACGAAAAACTATGTGTATTTGAACGATTGTTGCTATTTATATATGCAGTGTAGGTCCATGGAAATACACCACTTTCAAGGGTCACTACTATATTAACTATATGATAAATAGCAATAAATGTAGTAACAATTACACTTCACTTTACAGCATATTTAACCATGATAACTTAAAGCAAATCATGGTTCAGACAAAATAGCCAAGCAAGTACATAAGAATAAAAAAAATCAACCACAAATACTGCACTGAACTTCTCTCGACTTTTGATGGTGACCACATTTTATTAACAAAGCCCATGGATGACAATTTTCAATATAAAAAATAATATGTCATAGTTTAACTCTGTAGTTGCCCAGTAACTTGAATCGAACAGTTGATAGTTCGAATTGAATTTAAGAAATATTGAGAACCAAATCATTTATCACTTAGCAAATTCACAGGTCTTTGAAAGTTTCTGTAATTTCAAAGATTTAGATCACTTCGACTGGCAGCTCTAAAAACTGATTACAATCTTCAATGAACTGACAGAACTGCACATAAAATATCAAGTTAATTTGCAGTAATCGGTAGTGTCATCAGCTATCTGTATTAATAATGATAATAATAACATCATAATAAGCCAGGCCTCCACTCCCAATTTTTGACCCCTTTAAGTAATGAAAAGTTTGAGACAAAATCAAATTTGAAATTGTTCGCACTGCCTCGCCCATTGGCATAGGAAGTAAAAATAGAATATTGCAAGTTAGGCAAATATTGTAAAAGTAGTAGTAAGTTTGGATTGATTATCTGAGTTGCAGAGAAAACCTTAAGACAATTATTAAGGATAAAATTACATCCTCACTGTTTTTATGCTCGTCTCTTATAGAATCCATAATAAATATCCAAGATTTATATGTTTATTTACAAGATTGTTACATTACGACATGCAATATCAATGAATTAAATGAAATATAAATCAATATATAAACAAAAGCAAAACAAATTACCGGTTTTCTAGTTCGTCGGTTATAAGGTATTCCAAACAATGCGCCATAATTGGTGCATCCGCCCTACCAATAAAAACATAAATTGAAATGAAAAACACCAAGTGAGAATAGAAAGATGGTAAACAAAGAAAAGAACCAAAATAAGTCCAACACCTGCAAAGCAGAAAAGAGAATCTGGCGGCAAATATTATTATTACCGATTTTCCCACACTTCTGAAGTCATTACCCACTCCCATACATGGGACATCACAGCTGCGTCTGCCCTATAAAACACAACTTTTTTAATTCCAACCCTAAACTGTAGACCAGTTCAAGACCTTATACTCTATAGTATATGCTATACTGTCTATGCAAATAGAACAGTCAATGTTTTCAAACAACCTGCCATTTATATCTGAACGATATTACTTTATCAAACCACTGTTACCAATATTAGCACTTTTCTGAAATGCAAGTCTTGATTACTGTAGATCAGGGACATCTGTAACAAGTTTTTGAAGCATAATTATCTTATTTAGCGAACATAGAGAATGATTCATTATGTGTGTTGGTAGGTCACAGATGTTCGCACTTGGACGTGTATAATTTCGTAGATCAGAATCATATTTTGGTGATGTATAATTTTGCAAGAGACCAAACTTTATGAGAAAATGCACACAACTGTCAATTGGCTACGTTGTATCATACGCCTATTTATTAGACTTTTTATGTTACAAACATTTTTAATATAAATCTGACATATAAGCACATTGATTTTAATGTTACAAAATAAGTTTAATAAAATAGGTACTCAAAAAAATCAGACTTCGTGTAATCTATAGATAATAACCACCTGTTGAAAATGCTTTGCAGAAGTTTTTCCGCAAGGTTACCTACATCAATTTTCTTACCAAGTGTGTTCTGCATTAAAACCAATTCTGCCGTTTTCGCCGACACAAAGCGTGAACGATTTGTCAAACCACCTGTCATAACCTTTGCCATGCAATAACGCTTTGCCGTAGTTGTCCAATTTTGACGGAGAAGTCTAATGGAAAATTTAAAGATATAGTTGTATAGTGTTACTAATAAACTACAATGTTTTTCCATCAATTATTGTTTATATAGATGTCCATAAAGTATGGTGTTAGATATTTTAAACAGCTGATTCAGCTGTTTAAATTTAACACAGATAATAGTCAACACTTAATTCAATCGGTAGATTCAGTAGATACGGAAACTACATTTCCACAAGTTGCGAAATTTTAAAACGGATATGTAAATATAATTTTTCTAATTCGTGATAAGACTTTCGGTGATTTACTGATTGTTGTTATTGTCCAATTTAATTTTACTAAGATAGCAACTCTAAGCAGTGCAGTTGTCTGTAACAATCAAAATGCTGGTGAAAGTGACAAAATTTAAAAAAAAACATGTGCTAGTTACGTCATTGGCTTTCTAGAAATTCGTCAAAATCAGTAAACTTGCTAACAAGTTTGAACAATGAATCATTTTTACAATACACTACTAACCATGTCAAATTCGTAAGAAAAATCATCCAAAGTCACAAAAAATGCAGCTTTCTCGATTGCATCAAGAGACACCTTGTTGACACCCCTGTTGAAAAGTTTCCTCCTTATCTGAGCCCAATGCGTCCGTTCCCCTGCTGTTAAAACAGCCACTTTTTCTTCTAGTTGTAATGGCGCAGATGTGTCATTCAAAATTTGTTGCATTTGTCTGGAAAAAACAACATTATTCCGTATTTATGCACTACTTCTAAAATTGCCATGTAAAATAGTAGATGCACAGTTTTGTCAACTTTGTCAGTTGAAATTTACTTGAAAAAAATAAAACACAGTAATTCGCTAATTGATGAAAATATGGAATCAAAGGATGATATATGTGTTTTCGATCTAAAATTTTAGAAAGCTTCATCAAAACAAAAAAAGGTTCCACTCTTATAACTTTGGAACTATTGATAATAAGTTCAAGGATCATTTTGAGTAATTTATAGAAATCAAAGTTGTCCAAATATGTTCCAATCTCATTTAGCCATACAAATTGTTTGCTAAAGACATGAGTGTTAGAGCTAAGTTATATTTTTACTGGAAAATGTTTAGTCCACTGAAACATTTGCAATCCCCAAAGTTGTGTAATTTTTGAGGTTTTGTACACCAGTTTCCCAGAACAGCATATAAAACACTTTTCAGATGAAGTTGTTAGATTATTAAATCAAGTTTCAATGATGAACATATGAAATCCGAAACGTATTTTTTGTTCTAAGCATCGTCAGAATGTCACATTAATTGTCTACAATGGCCGCACAGTTTACTCAACTGTGTCCTGTCATCAATACAAAACTAAAGTTCTCAAATATAGCATTATATTTATTGCGTCTAGCGATTGTTCTTTTTGAATGTATTAAGAAAATATAATTTCTTACCCCTGAAAAACTTGAACCATCGCCATCAAAATAATATTAAGACATTTCAACTGCTAATTAATTCCATTTTACTTTTTAAAACATTTAATGACTTAATATATTTCATATTTCAAAATATTTTATTCTAAATACATGCCTCAAATTTCATGGATACATTAAAGTTACAAAAATATATAATAAATAGTTATTACACTATAGTAAATACAGACTGGTTTTTTGAGCTATTTTTTATCGGCACAGTACTTACATATATTTCTGAGTATACTTCTATATGTTGTTAATCTGGAAACACTTTTTCATGGTTCTCTTTGCCTACTGTAAATAATACATAAACCATCGAGTAAAAGTAACTACATATGAAACTTTGCCAATAATATGATTTTAATGGATTAATATACTACACTGCTTTTATAAAAAATATAAAATGAAATAAATTTATCAAGGTAGATGAAATGCTAGATTTAAGAACTTCACACAGCCTTATATTCAAATAGTTGGTTAAAAATTAACCTCAGTGGCCATTGTAAATAGTCGATTCAAGTGTGATGATGCCTTAAAAATTGAAACGAAACACGTGATTAACCTGGTGTCGGGAACGAAACGAAGAATCCAAACGCGCAGCGCTTAATTCGCTGTCTCCGAGCACAATTTTGCAACATACCAAATTTATATAGTGTGGAGTGGATAGGGAGGAATGTCTACAACTGATAGACATTATAAGAAAACATCCAGTACTGTTGAATCCAAAACATTGGCACTATTACAATAAAGTAAAATAAATCCTCAATAGGGTTTTTTTGAAGCCATAAAAACACACACACTTCCATATTATTTTGTTATTTTTTTCTTTGCACTGCTGGTTATGGCATAAAAATTGCGCCAGCAGCAACAATTGTATTTTATGGTTCATCAACCGAGCGTGAGGACACAGCGAACATAATGAAATAGCTTGAGCATTTCTTGATAAATTTTTGTTTGGTTGGGTCGTGCGTACTCGGATCGGATCGTTCAAACTAAAATTATGAATGCGTAAACCAGTTAAGAGCATCTACCATCTACATATGAAACATCGAAAGATTGAATTATTTTGTATGTGCTGTACAATACTTATACTAACACTTGAAGTTCACAAGGCTTGAGGATCCGTCCCTTGTAAATAATTACTTTAAAATATCTTCCTTTGTGGTACACGATAATGTGGTTGGAATCAGACCAATGACAAATTTTATCACTTTCTATACCAGGAATCCTGGTAGTGTTGAATGTCCGTTCGTACTGCCAAGAACACAAGGGGACAACGCCTTGTATTCGAATGGGTTCAAGCTCTTGTCTTTCTATCAATCTACGGAAGACTAGAAGAGAGTATATGGAAGAAGCTGCTCTCGCTGCTTGGTTCTGAAAAGTTAGAAATGATTATTATTGAATGCTAAACGGGGTCTACGATGCTAAGCGTTCATTAGCACCAACAAACGTCAATATAACTCAAAGTTCGAAGACAATTAATAGTTCAATATATATTTAAGAGCTGGTGCATATTAAGAGGAAACAGCTATAAACACTTGCTAACAACATGAAAATATGATTGCTGATTTCACATAACTTTATAAATCAAACTTCATTACTGCTGTACACTCTCTATAGTCCATAACTTCTGCCAGACGCTTTTTGCTTGAAAAAATCAGCTTTTATGCTAGAGTCATATCGCATCTCTGATAAAACTCCAAGCGGCTCTGTGGTATAACAGCTACCACATTAACTTTAGAAAGTGTCTGCCAATAAGGTTTCTAAGAATATTATGTGAAACATGTACATATAAAAATTATGTTTATTCCTGTTTTCTCGAAAAGCGTCCAGCTGCCAACCTAGCAAATACCAATACGCTGTTAACCACATACTAAAGTATCTTTGGACGAAATATTACCTTCGCAGATAATAGTGTGGGTCTTGCTCATAGCTTTTAATCTATATTACGTAATCCTATAATTATAGATATCAAAAAGTAATCTAAGAATTTGTAATTTTTCGACTACTATTTCATTTTGAACTTGAGTTAGTTTCTACGGTTTTACAATATTTTTCTAACGATATGCTCTTCATAATACCCTCTGCAGGAGTGTGTTTTATAAAACAGAAAATCTATGTGAGATTTGATGAGGCTAACTGACATGATACTACAATGATGTGAACTAAATATTCACAAATATTCAGCTTGTATTACAAATTAATACTGACTAAAAATAAACAACAGTACAACTAGATTGAACCTGAAATTTAATTACTTATGTGCGCGATTATGAATTTCGGCCTTACATTTAAATCGTAATCGTCTAACCTTGGTATGGTGCATGAAGAGTGCATCAATCCCATAAAAGTTCGAGTTAATCATGAGAGGTGATCTGCCACGTAGGTACACATATTCCTCCCACCAATCGGACACGTAATTCGTTGCCCACCACGATTTCAGCACTAAATACCACTGGAGCTTTTTACCAATGCCGTTCTGAAACTCTTTGGCTAGTTTTTCTATGCGTGTGTACTTCTCCTGTGGTAAAAGCGGTTCCACACTTCTTAAATACTGAAAATCAACAAGCAAGTTGTCTGAAGAAAGTAATTTTGTGATTCTGTAAGATAATATAATATGTACCGTATACAGGATGGACTTTTAAAGAGTGCTGAATGATTGATTCAAGTGCTTGTTTCAAATACATGAAGATACCGGTTAGGAAATGAAACATACTGTTTTCTTTTGTCTTAACACCAGAGAGGGACAATCTGATCTGTTTATTGTAAGCAAATCAGTCCCTTCGTATCGTATCATAATGCGCTCAGAAATGAACAAGGAAAGAATACATCGCTTGAAAACTATTATCACATATATAAACATAAGCTAGATAAGGATAATTTGGGACTCCGTACAAAATTATTGTTTTTTTAATTAAAAGTTATTGAACCAAAAACAAAGAAAATGTTAAAGATTATTTGAATAGTCAATCTTGATTATTTTCCACATTCAGAACATGATGTATATTTTCATATTTTGTGGGAGTAAAAAAAATGAAAATTTAAATGATTTACTCTCAACAATTTTGAGGATATTCTGGCAGCTGTTCAATACAAAGGTTTTAATCTACTAGTAACCTATGACCTTTCAATCCAACTGCTTCAGATAGAGAGTCCAGTATCGCCGGAAAAAACTAAGTTATGTTTTTTCAGTCCAGGACTGTACCATCATTCATTTGTTTATCTATTTCCATAACTTTTACACTATTTAGATCTACATGCCATCAACATTTTTTTATTTTAATAAATCACCTGTACCTCTCTATGCATGGGGTTTAATTAGCGGAGGGTACTAGTAAGATGAAATGTAAGTTGGTTTAATGTTTACATTATTTATATTTTATGAAACAGAACTAACATGCATCGTAAACAGTATATTACCGAGTGTATCAAATGATCTGATAAATGTCTGTTAAGCTTTCTTTTACTTTTTTCACTTAACTCTGCTTTGTGTTTTCTTACCCTTTGCATGGTGTCCGGTAGAGGAGGTAGTGGCAAGCGTGGCAACGAACCCTGATAACTGTACAACTTAGGGGTATTCCAACCACTAAAAATTTTCACAAGACTGAACCATATTTTCGTTTTAAGAGATACCTGACTACCTCTGGCTCTTGATTCATACATCCATCCTTTGTACATCAACAATAATTTCAAAATGTATCGCAACATGTATATTGCCGTTAGCCAGTAGAAAAGAGAAGTCAGCATACATGCTACCATTTGCCATAATAAGGAAGACCTTGAACAAAGAGTAAAAGTATTTTGAAATATATATTCATTATAAATAAACAGCCGCATGTAGTTTTCACGTACTATGTGTCAGAGCGACGAATGCCTGTCGTCATATCAATAGCAACTTGTGCATAGCCAAATTTAGATAAACCTATTAAGTCACACGAGTATGCTTGCATGACTTTTTGTTTTTTTTTGGTAAAAGTATGCGAAAAACAAGAGATTCACGCGTTAAGTTAATTATGGGGAATTACTACTATATATATATATATATATATATATATATGTGTGTGTGTGTGTGTGTGTGTGTGTGTGTGTGTGTGTGTGTGTGTGTGTGCGTGTGCGTGTGCGTGTGCGTGTGCGTGTGCATGTGCGTGTGTGTGTACATGTTCAATATATTCGTAGTTATATTTTTTGAAACATCCACATCAAATGTCATAAACTGGTTATTAAATGATTGCAGCAAATTATCTGAATTGTAAGGAAGTATGAGGTATACAAAATTACTAAAAGTATAATTGATTGATGACTGCATGATAATAACAATGATTATAGCCTTTTCTATATATTCAGACTAGACGTAAGAACAGAAAGAAAAAAGGTAAAACTGTATTCCTATAGCATATAAAATATAGTATCAACAGTTTCAAACATAAACCGTATAGAACGAACAGAACATGAGCTAGATACCCGTTCGTCAGTCAGAATCAGATGTAGTTTTGTATTCATGCTAGAACTTACAGCTAATTCATATGTGATCTGAGTAGCTATTCAAGGCAATTAGACAATTTGATGATCATATTTAATAAAGTGAAACACATTATATAAAAAGACATTTAGATGAGAAAGAACAGTCATATTCATATTAGGGCGATAATAATCGATAATAATGTGTTTGTTTTGTAGCAACTTGAAAACAGATTATTTGGCGTTCTCAATTTTAGACATTTGTGCAGTATAGCTGAAAAATCGTTATAACCGTGAAAATCGTGTAGCATTACCCAGAAAAATTTATTAACAATGCAAACAAAAACTCATATAATAATGTTGCCTCAGTGATATCATTATGCATTTACAATAGACTGCGTACACTTTGCGTGCCGGCAGGAAAATGTGCCGCGCATTAGCGAGTTAATTTTCTCATTTTCTGTGTTGCCGTTAATAGTTTCCTGAAGTTTAGTGTGTACGATGTGTGTACCGTGCTAACAAGAATCCAGAGGAGAGAAATTTATAACAAATACAAATAATACTAAAATGATAGAAAGATCAAAATACCCAATGTTAGAGAGTCGGTGGTATTGCTGTTGCCTCAGAAATCACCTAGATGTCAAGATATATTATGCTAAGAGAGAAACACCGTTTTGGTATCGACCTTGATGATACTGCAAATATAACGCTGAAAATTGCATTGAAATTTGTTTATCTCCCTACTGTAGTGATATGTGACTAATTAATAGACATAATTAGAATGTTTCAGTTTAATAAGAGATATATTAAACGTTATATGACAACACTGCTAAGTTGCCAAATGGCGATCATTGTCTCATCCTTCTTGGGAGAAGACAGATTGCACCACAGTATTCAAGAAAAATGCTGTAATTACTTTAAATTTGAGATGAAAAAAATCTCAATTTTGAAGGATACATCAAAGGAATTCTTCGCAGTATCCGCACTGTATTTCTCGCATCTGTGACGAAACCTTGCAAGCTTTTGTACCTTGTGCTCGATGTGCTGGATAGGACGCAGACCTAACAAATTATACTCAAAATTTCCTGCTTTTTGGCGGTGTTGGTTATTTGCTCTGATCTATCCATGGTTCTAAATGCATATCATATCATCACAAGAAAAGTGAAACAACTCAAAAATCGCGGTTTTTAAATACCTGGAAGAACTTGCAGCAAAATATGTCTAGTTTTGTTAGAAAAAGTGTCATGAACATTGCCTTAAATACGGCTTTGTATATGTCACAAGTGTCACTATTCTGTTTAGCGATTCTTCAGCACTGCTGCATATGAAAAGTGTCTTAATATCAGTTTTGGATGGAATGTTGCATTATAAGGTAGTGATTTCAGGCGCTTCTATTACAAAACGATACACATTTTGTTTCAAGACGAAAAGACATGATGTTTTTAATCCAATATGATGTATGCATTTCAAATTAACTTTTATTAATTTTAGACAATAATAATAAGCGGTATAGATCAATAAAGAATAGAACTAGGTAGGAAATATTATTTGTGAATATTCAAAACTGCTTTCCTGAAAAAGTAAGAAGTCTTAGACGCACGGTCAAAGATTAAAATAAATGATACTGATACTTTCGAAAATTGACGCAATATACATGCTGCGCTGTTCTCAAAACTTTTTTGCAATTATAAATGGTGATCACCCACTTCACAACACGGCCTAAGATTGACTGAGCATTAAAATTGTGCACTTTATATTGTAAATGCTGCTTTGGACGTAATAGTATGAGAGCCAATGACACTGGACCCTACGTCATCGCGAATTTGAATAAGAACTACACACGGGTTCAGCAGCATGCGTATTATGGAACCCTCAAGTCTGCCAGAAAAATGCTGTGCAAAAGTGCATTAATTAATTACTATTGAAATATCAAGAAATCTCGAAATTTAACATGTCGGATTGAATAGAAGATTACATACGCTTGTAGGGGGCGACTATAACTTTAAAAAATCTAGGTGTGCTCAGGCTGTATCAGTTGTCAAAACAAACATTGGGAATGTCAAAATTGTCCAAAATTAGGTTATGGATCCTCTGAGATGGGCATTTTTGTATGTATTGGAACATCGAGTCTGGACAGCAGTCAGTCAGTCTTCATATGTCCAAACAGTTAAGAACTAGAAATCGTGGATATAAATTTTTGCACTGGATTTTCCTGACAGACTTGGGGGTTCCGTAATCCCCTATACGCATACTAAGCACGTGTGAAATTCATATTCATATTTAAAATCGAGATGACGTAGGGTCGAGTGTCATTGGCTCTTAGACTTGGACTATAAAGGCTCCGTTATTTGTTTAATTTACGTACTTGATGAACGCTATCAAAACAAAAAATACTTACCTGGGTAGTAGATGTAATAACCTATTTGTTGAGTTAAAAGGCACATTATACCCGTTAAAATGGAGCGCTGTTATTACTCCCATGAGCAAAAAAAGGTATCTGTAATGTCCTGGATAGACTCCATTGTGAACACTGTTCTGCAAACAAGAGACAAAAAATCATAAAAATTCGCCTAAACAAAGAAATATAAATATTTCTCATGTATAAGTAGAGAAATACACAAATATATTTATCAATGTGGATCCTGGTGAAATATAATTTTGAGTATTTTTCAACAATTACCTTGATAAACAAGTGTATATAGTTTGTAATCAAAATTGCACACAGCCAATGTTTTCTATACAAATTCATAGGCAAATATATTCATAAATTGCGTAAACAAAAGAACATATATATGAATTTTTAATTAGTTTATACAAACATATTTCATTCTTTTGTAGTATGGCTGATCATAACTGAACAATATATCACATGACTATTTATGAAATAAGTTTATAAAATTTAGATGTCCCATAAAGCAACGTTTTATGCCCGTCATTTTGCATTGTTGATCAGTCTGCCTTAAATTTGAGAATCTGCGAGAAAAAGCGGTTATATAATTTCCAAAAAACGAATTCATATATGAAAAACTTTTAAACATTCCATTTCTGCATCTACAGTCTCCTACATACTGAAAGTACTTATCTATAATATTCAACATGAAGAGTCATATGCTGGTGAGGGATATCTCAACTATTCAATCAGTTTTTCAAATTCTGGTAGGCATAGGCCTGATTCTTTCATTTGAAAATATAGACTAGTGTAAAGTTTTACACAATGATTAACTAAGAAAATATGCTAAAATATTAGATTTTTACACAGTTCCGTAAATATTTTAATAGTCCACAAAACAGAGCCTCCAGTGTTGCTTTAAATAACCATATGCACCGTACAAATATAATCTAATTATCTATCAAATTTATGATACAATTTGATAGATAATTAAATGAATTCATAAAACAAACCTTAGAACAACGGATTTCGAGCAATTTATTGAACAATTACTAAAAGTGAGACACTAGACACTTGCACAACTAATGTGTTACTATTAAAATAAATATTAATTTGTTATCTACTGCATAATCGGATTTACCTCAAAACGGGATTCAAAAAAATACATTGTAAATGCCTACAATGTATACCCAAAGTTTTTGTTCATTTTTGAACGGTTTTCAATGTAGGATTGACATGAACGGGATCAAGTGAGAGCTCATTCGAAAACTATTTCCGATACAAGAACAACGCTGGTTTGCCATTGTCTTTACGATATTTTTTAGCAGTTGTGATATGTGGTTCGCTGAACGGTACCTTGTTTAGACAAATCGCCATTTTGAAAATTTTGCTGGAATTATAAATAAATAAAAGGTGAAAAAATATGACTAGGTTAATGAAAACGATATATTTAAGCTTTTTATAGTATTTGTAATGCATTTATTTTGAAAACTAATTTCCATCTAGTATCCATAAACCATGGCGTAGCTCAACTGCTACATTGAAGTACGAAAATTAATTAAAACCTAGTAGTAATAAATACAGTTCAAAGGCAATGCAGTCTACAAAACGTTATATCAGTACTCCATACTGTTCATTAACAATTAAAGCTTGTTTTTTCATATAACAGTGAGGTAATTAAATCAAATAGTTATTAATTGTAATTTCTGCTTGTTGACAAAAGCGATAGAAGTATCAAGGTTATTCCAAAGATTACTAGTTGAAAATGCTCTAAATTATGTAGTATGATAAAATTGCAATTGGTTCGTACAAGTAGGAAGCAGAACATTTAAAATATGACTTGCAACATTGTTTCTGGTATAATTGCTTTTATATTTTATATTTGAATAAGTGAAATAACACATTTTGTATTGCCCAGACTTGATACAAGTTGAAGAGGAAGAAAACTATATTCAATGTAGCACTTGCAGATATAACTGAGGACTACAGTTTTAGATATGTATCATGAATATCATACAGGCCAATACAGTTCTTCTTTGATAAAAAAAACGCTGCATGGTTATGGCAAGAAGCGCTGGTAGATACGTAAAAGGACCCAGGAGTATTATGTACTTTTGTCTCTAGATACCGGATAACCTAAAACCAGACGGAAACCCATTCATTCCAATACTCAATATCTCCCACTTTAACTTTGTAAAACCGGGTAAATACAAATATTGTCATCTGTAGCTACAAAAATCCCATCCCATTTGAGAAAGTTTAGTAACTGCAAAACTCCATCTGTCAATTTCTATTATTTGAACCGCCTTGATTGTTTCTGACATAATAAGAAATTAACGAATGCTAGTTTTACAAAAAATAAGTTATACATTTTCGAACAAGATGCCTTTGATGGAAGTTCAAGTACATTGAATCATGATTTGAGGAAATATTTAATGATTAAATCAACTGGGGAATTCGATAACTAAGGAATACCGTTCTGTGGCGCTAGTCTAACGTCTTGTGACGTCAATAGCAGTGACCCCTCGAATTGTGAACGGCGACGATGCATATAACTTTAAATATCTGACGTGTATGCACTCATAATTCTACATAGTTTGATAAAAGAGTAGAACATCTACCAAACAGCATTAAATGATGCACCATAAATAGCTTTTGAATTACTAATCAAGCAGCTTTAGTTTTAGTGTGTAGTCACAGATGAGGGTTACTCTGTTACGAACGACTTTTGATTCAAATTCAACCTATTTTTCAGACACTGGATTGGATGGATAAAAACTAAAAAACTACATTGATTTTTGTTTCACTATTAGTACTGGAAGCACTTGTTCTAAAATTTGCACGAGGTGAGATACCAAAGAGTTTATATATTTTTATGATTTTCTTCAGATTTAATCGATGTTCCACCTTTCTCTCTAGTAACATTCTCAAGATTCAAAACACAAGTTGCGACAACTTTTATCATGTGAGTTGAGTAATCGACTCTGATTGCTGGTTGTCGATAGCTTTAATCGCAGAAATTTGAAAGTGACACATGCAAACGCGGATTTGTTTGAGAATTTATCAAACCGTCAAACATTCAAAAACTGCTGAAACCTTGTTTAGTTCAATGTGAAATTATACATTGCAAAGACGACATTATCAACGTATATTTGTGATTACATAGAATTCTTGTATCATCTAACATAAACTGGCCGATGATTAAAATCACATGACTGATGAATGAGCTTTAGTAATGTTTCAGCTTTTGTACTGTAATGAGTTTAGCCGATGTAGCCGACACTTTTTGTAAAGCACTTCCACTATTTGTAGTTTTAATTATAACGACTAGTGTGGGTAAGCCGAACCAGACCGATAAATAAATGAAAAATTTGAGAAAATGCTTGAAATTATTATAGTTTGGTTAAGGAGTTAAACTTACTAACATGACGTTTACTTAATGATGCAGTTTTGGGTGATAATGAGATATATGGATAATAAAACTAAAGTTTGATTGATCATCTACGGGCAACAGTATTAATTTTTTTCAATTCTAAAATATTCAGTTCTTCCCTACTCGATTACAAAGTACAACAGCTTACCGAAATTTCTGACCGTGATGAACTTTCCCTAACCATGTTATCCACTTGATGAAATAATTAACTGTTTAATAATAGACATGCACCCATTGAATGAAAATATTGAACACAAACATAGGTTTCGAACTATTATTTAATGAAATTAAAATTTCTTTGATTATACAACCCATATAAATCACATATGGATGATGCGATGGCATACCAGTCTAAAATCATACCTTTTTTTTGCAACTTCGTATATGAGAGTTCATTTTGATATTTCTAGACTTTACAATCATTCGATGAATTTTTCACAATATGCTGTTAAACACGTATTTCGTGTAAATTAGATATATGTGAGCGTAACACTCAACCATTTTATTGTCCGTATCTAGATCCCAAGCATTTTAATGAGCATGAGTTCTACAGTAACTTGCGATAAATCTCTGTGACAGATATTTTCTACATTCATAACATAAATGCAAAACTATTTGTTCTTAAACATGGCTCTTTAGTTATTGGACATACACATCAAAGTATGGAAGATACTGATAATGCTAGGTAAAAATTCGCTAGACATATTGTACTTAGAATGGTAATCCTTACAAACTACTCAAAAACAAAACAAATCAACCACATTACAAGAAAAAATGAAATACTTCTCAAATATTGTTCCACAGAAATAAAAAAGTGATCTGGAAAGAGTTAAGATCATTAAAATAAAAATAAAATCAAATAAACTTCAATCTCCAAAATACCGATAGCATTAAGAATCTATTCTTAAGACAATGTTCTATTTCGTATGTACAAACTCATTATACCTATAATGTATTTAAGTGATACCAAATTTGAATTTTCCTTCTTCGCGAAAGAAATTTTCAAACTCTGCTTGAGATAAAAACAGTAAGCCAGGTATTGATGAAGTATATTCGTTCACTGGAGTTGTGTATTTCCTTCATACTTCGTTTTCTTGTACATATTACCAATAGTATTTTAGAAGAATATCCTACCGCCTGGAATAGTGATCCAATAATTTCGAATCCAACTAAAGTCAGCTTTTGGCATTTATTATTATATTTAAAAATGTTTATTTCATTATTTGTTGTTTAAAGCAATTCATTTCCATCTCAATGAGTCATTGCTTATGATTGTCCAAGGGTTCAAAGATCCAATAATTTTAACGTATTTACTGATACTACTGATTGCGATAAAATTCCAAAACGATATTAAAAAAGTCCAAATTGTCCATTGTAAGGTACAGATTCAGTTTTTGGTTAGTTTGATTCAGCAAAATACAATGTAGCTAAATAAGTAATATCGACGTTTTAAAAAGTATTGTATTACACGCCGTGGTCATATAGAGGTTATTTGATGTTATTGTAAACAGTTTTTCGTAAATTTGACGTTTATGATGTAGCAACAGTAAAAAATCATAAATAATAATAAAACGCAACTTTTTAAATTATTTGAAGATTTTATTTTTATATCTTATGTTGGTTGAGGATGTTTTTTTATTAACATAATTCACTACAAATATGAAGTTAATGCGACTTTAATTTGATCCCACCTGTGTATTGCTTCCTTTGGCAACGAAAATAGAATGAGTGTACTTCAAACTTCAACTTGATGGAAACATTAGATTCAAAAATATCTGCGAAACCCCGACTTCATTGTAGTAGATGAACAGACTGATCTTTTAAATCAATTTTCATCGGTACACTACTAGAAGTTTCCATCTATTTGTATTCTAGGTTAACTTAATCCTGAAATATCCTAAGTTATAGAATGTATTAAGAAGAATGAAATAGCTTAAGGAATGAAATATCTAAATAAATGAAATTGTTTAAGAGATTAGATATGCTCGAGAACTATTCAAATCATTCTTACGAATTCAGATTCTTTAAAACATAATATCTCGCGGTATATATAGTAATACCTTATATTTAAATATTCTTCATGAAATTATAAAAGCACACTGGAGACGATCACTATAAGTCATAAAATCAATAAAAAATTAGTATTGTTAAATAATCTGCAAAGGCTCTATTAAGAATAAATTTTCATACATACCCCAAACCTGGCAACCTTTTTCTTCCAGGACCTTATTCCCGACTGCCATACCAGGTGCAGTACCTCCCTGTCCAAATTGACATCCCATCCCTCGTGGGTGATTTGGAAAGAAAATGCTACCGCAGAATGAGCTTCCGCCATACTTGGTTGTTACTTGAAAATAAATGTAAAAATCATAGTTGTGCGTGTGCAATATCAAACAAATTCGTCACACACAAAATTTAGCAATATAATACTAAACATTTATTTAATGCAACTTTGTGTATGATTTCGTTTGTACGAAATAGTTGGGAATAACCAACGTCCTATTCAATATACATATTCCAATAAAACCGAATACATGTTTTAAGATACGTTTTTTGATCTCTCATGATCATCTCGAAAATCTTTGTCACTCATTTCCGTCAGTTCGTCTGTCTGTTGACCGTTTTATCTTCGCGTAATCTCAGTAACAGAGACTTCGCATTCCATCCATGTATCAAAAGCTTTCGATCGATAAAGAAGGACTTCTGATCATTGTTTACTGCCTATGAACTGCTTACCAGCTTCATGACAATGGTTGAATAGTTTTTTCAGGGATCGCTCCTTATTCCTAGTGATGGATGGATATGCTTCTCATATTTTTACTATCAATGCCGGAATTCTCCAAAGATGGTCTTTCTCCAACCCTCTTCATATTGTGCATCAAAGATTTGTTTAGAATTACGTTTAATTCGATCTATAGCTTCAGAGATGACAACGCCCTTATAGCCTCATAGCACAAATGACAATAATTATATCTTGTTTTTTTAGCAGACAGCTTACATTGATTTACATGATCAATAAGCTGATCATATTTTACATTGTCCATATACAAAGTATCATTAATCTCCTTAAGAGATAAAATGTTTTAAATTTGCTTAAGAGCCCGATAGACAGTTTTGGCTGGCTAAAGATGGAAGGGTTGGGGAAACTTCAGGTCTTAGCCAAAAAATCTTGGTAATCTCCGCTTTCACCAGTTAAACCTAGGTTCACCCTACATTCGTGCTAGCTGAAAAATGTCAAAAGTAACATATCTCGAATTTGAGTTTTTAGATCACCTATGGTGTGAAAAGTGAAAGACAAAATCAAATAACGTTTGAGCACATATTTGCATACTATTAATAACATAGCTGCTGGATAATATCAAGTTTCATATTTATGCGAAAAATTGGCCAGTTTATATCTAACCTGGGTAAGCAATGTAAACAGTCAATTCAACTATCTAATTTTTCTTAGCTAAACTTGATGCTACATTAGCAAAATTCAATAAATGTAAAAGTTCGCACGATAGTTAGCATCTACATTCTAAACTTATCATTTTTTTACTGACATTGTAATCATAAATCACTACTTATGAAACCATACATTTTTATTAGGCTTATACCAAATTTATCGTACCAATACAAAATAAATGAAAACAACCTATTTTATCTACTTTTATGATATACTGTATTTAAAGTTCCATCAAATTATTGATTAAGATGCAGTCAAATATTCAGTGATAAGGTAGTTCTGCAGATACAGACAACTATCTATTGAAGGGTGGGGGAAGTACTTACTTTCACCATTTGTTTACTAACTGTCATTCATATATTTTTCAAGATAAGATATTTTTTCACAAATAATTTTGACTGCAAATTATCTGGAGTGATTTCGACAAAAACATGTTTCAAAAATGATTAGAACACCTGCATGTCAGCTGGAATAAAGTCCATCCAGGTAGCGAGTTACAGCACTTGGCCGAAGATCATCAATCGATCTTGCTTTCACGTCAGGTTGACCATAGTCAGTAATGTAAGGTACGTCCATAGAGATTCGGTGTCTGATTAAGTTCTGGAGTGCAAACAGTCATAGTTGATTCATAATGATAATTGATATAACTCCACGGGAAGCTGTAGATCAAGTCTCTGAGACCTTGAGATTAACTAGGCTGGTGGAGTGCGAGGAAAGACGAAAAAAGGAATTAGGAGCATATGCCGAAGGCCTCTATAGTAGCTCTTCCACTACGTCGATTCTATTGGACGCTAACTAAGCCTCATTGTTTACGGGTGAGATATGGGCTGGGGCCTTGGACCTCAAGGGCAACCGAAAGTGCCTCACCTCAGTGCCGCGCAGAGGTGCCCTGAGGGTCTGCTCGGCCTACAGAACAGTCTCGGCTGACGCAGTGATGGTCATCGCCGGAGATATCCCCATCGTGGGGCTCGCCAAGGAGAGAAGATTGAAGTACCTTGAACGTCAGAGGGGTGTTCGGAACGACAGGGACCGCCGGGCCGAGACTGTGCTCAGGTGGCAGGAAGAGTGGGACCACAAGGTGAACGGCCGATGGACACA
Source organism: Bruchidius siliquastri (assembly GCA_949316355.1). Lineage (NCBI taxonomy): Eukaryota > Metazoa > Arthropoda > Insecta > Coleoptera > Chrysomelidae > Bruchidius > Bruchidius siliquastri. Next base: position 23,500,054 of record OX438532.1, on the reverse strand, counting down.
TCGACTGATCCCCCAAATCCAACCCTGGCTGGACCGGTCTCACGTATCCGTGTCATATTACCCGACACAGTTTCTGTCGGGTCACGGAGCGTTCACCGAATACCTCCACAGGATGGTCAAGAAGGCATCGCCGTTGTGCCAATACAGCCCACTTCTGGTGGACTCAGCGGAACATATGTTCTTTGTTTGCGGCTGCTGGGTCGCGCAGATAACCAATATGGAGAGCACCGTGGGGCAGACAATCACACCCGACAACGTGGTACCGACTATGCTTCGGAGTCGGGATCACTGGGAGGTGATTGCACATTTCGTCCGTTCGGTGCTGAAGACAAAGCGTCTGGAGCAATCATGAGAGGCGGACTAGAGGAAAATCTAGACCGCAAGGGAAGCGCTGGCGCTTGACTACAACTGGTACGGGACAGGGGGAGATGTCTCTACCGCCGTCGTGTGATGCCGGCCAATAGATGCGAGCTCGGGCTCGCTCTAGGCCTAGGTAACCGGGGTGCGGTACCTAAAACTAGGGTATATACTGAAGTAATACCAACATAGTTCCAGGATGGGTTATATTAACCAGGAGCCACGAGGAGAGTTTTAGCAGGTATTGCAGCCTTCTGCTGCGAGTGCTTGCACAGTTGGTGCCCCTCCTTCGTGCGTAAAAGCATATCAACCCAAAAAAAGCAAGCCTCATTGTGGATGTTGAAGTCATCAAAAAGAATTATTTCTGAAATATTGGTCATTCCCATAAAGAGGACTTTGTCAGAAAAGTCATACAAGACACCAGTCAAGTTTTTTTTGGAAGCTATAGATAGTCGGAAGAATAAGATATTGGTTTGAACTAGATTGTAATGAACAACATAAATGTTGCTGTTTGAAAATTGTAGACAATGTGGACGTTTCAGCAATAATGTTTCGGAATCCATTATCTTGATATTTTTGTGTTTCACTAGATTTTGATTGATGCGGTATTTTCAATTGTCTTCAGGTGAAAGGGTTTTCAAGTATTAACTCAGATTTTAGTGAAGAAATCTTGATGTTGTAAAGGGACATTCTCAACATTATGGATATTCAGAATGGAAGGGTAGTTTATGAATTGATTGTACTGATTTTGTACACACTACGTTTTACCTTCATCTAAAAAATGATAAATTGAAATAGTCACTCAGTACACATGTTTCGGAAATAGAACATGAAGTAAAATCGGAGCAAATATTTATTCTACACAAAAAAATAGTTTCAAGAAGGTAAAAAAATCTGCATGTATAAATTTAAATAATGATTATTATTTTTATTAAATCAGTACACTCTGACCGAGTTAAATATAATATCCTCAACTGAAAGATCTGATCAACTATCTCCAAACTGACAGATGGAACTCAAATTTTTCTCTGATTTCCTCATGATTTAAACTGGGGTACCAAATGGGGTGGTATTGCATTATTGCCAGCAATCTGTTTCTAATGTGGCAACATGGTTATTTTTTAAATTCAACAAATCAAATGCCATCTGTAATTTAGCCCTTCATAATAATTCATACTGAGATCTAGATAATCTGGTTTGAATAAAACTGTCTTTGGAGTCAGTTAAAAAAGGTCAGTCATTATAATTCCATATTTCCATAAATTCCAGTATTTTCAAAACTTACTTCAAAGTTTATCAACAATTATTCTCAAATCCAATCAAAATCTTTATTAAATTCAAAACATTACATGCGAAATACAATGATTCAATATGATACCATTTTTAAAAGGCTACATATACATAACACTTTCGTTATAACCTCTCATCCTTAATTCTGTAAGTATACTGTAGTAGTTGATTTCATAAGAAGTATTTTTTGGTGAATGTTTATGTGCCAACTAGATAGTTTTCACCTTTATTACACATCATATTTTGAATGACAGCAATGTTATCCAATAATTTAAACCTTCAATTTCAGTATTCTACTATTCTAGTCATAAAACTAGCTGTAAACAACGACGCCACTGGTTAGGCTGCTTAGATGCATGAGTTCAAAGTACAAAGTCCATAGATAACAAGAACAGGTTAGTCCAAAGTCCACGTCTCATTTATGACATTTCAGCCTTCAGGAGCTGATTTCAGTAAAATTATTTTGATTAGGGTATGTGATTATAAGACATCTAATTTACTATATTTGACTTGAATTAAATGATAAATCACAGTTCCGAAGTAACAAAATTATTTTTGTTTCTTTTACTGGTACCACATTAATTGCTCTTAACATGTTTAATAAAATGAATGAATAAGAAACTGAATGTGAGTTTTGATTGAGTTACTGATAACAAGCCTTTTCTATTTTGCTTAGGTAACCTAGGCGTGCTTGTGTGGTAAACTCTAATTAGCAGAAATTGCTTCATAATTTTTTCATCAGGGAATATCATAGGTACATTACTACCTACCTACTCAATGTTCATTTTTTACTTCTAATATGTATAGGTACCAACTATGCAAATCCACGTTTGTGACCATGACTAAATATAGACTGCGGCGCAAAAATATAAGAAAGTAACACAGTTCAATAATTTATTCAAATCCTCAAACATCTCAATATTTGTTGATATTCAGGTAATTTTTGCTAAGTATGTTTTTGAAATTATACGTACAACACGTAAGACTTGGATTAAGGTACGAGAAATTTCGCATTTATATTGAAATGAAACTATTTTAATCCTGAATTAATTTATGTTTTGGGGCTCAGATCAAAACGGTGTCATAGCTAACTATATGCAAAAGTAGGTTACCATCATAGAGTTTTGCAGAAAGATCATATTAGAGGATTGCATGATAAAATGAAAATTCTTCACCTACCTTGGTAAAAGCTCCTTTCCTCGGAAAATAATTACACACAGATCTTGAAATAAAAATATTTTCGATTTCATAAGTGTACTAATTTCTCTTTACTCGGGACATTCTATTCATCTCCCAAAACCCGAACAAAACACAGTTCTCAGAGATTTTGTTTACCGTATTCACACCTGCCTACACTACGAATTACGATTAAGAAAGAAGAGAGAAATCTGTTCAAGTTTGCAAAATCTTTACGCTCAATGAATGTCTATAATTCTGTGTATGTACAGAAGATGGTACAAAAGGTACCTACATGCGATCGTGAATGCAGTCTTTCTCTATTCTACACACGTGGTTATTTGGGTGCTCCTACATCCTTGTTTTTGTTTACCGTTGCGCGCAGAGGTAGAGGGCCGTCCCCAAGCGTTCTGATGTTCCGATATAGACCAGGAATCATACGTATCACCTACATTGATAGACTATTATTATCTGACCCACTTAATCAAATGGCAGATACTATGACTTCATAAATTCTCATGAAAAAACGCATAATTTATATCAATTGGGAAAAATCTGATAAGTAAACATAGGATATTAGAATTAAAAATATATAATAAAATATATTGTATTTGAGATGATAGACTGACATTTAGTTCCTAAAATTTAAGATCTTTCAATTTTGCACAGGTATTTTGTACCTTAAATAGGACATCCTAGAAAACCGAAAAATCAATAAGTTTTTTTCTGTTCTATTGACATAATTATTTATGGTTTTAATTATTGGTCATCTAGACCATTATAAATGGACAAATATAACAACTAGATACATTTCGGATGTTAAATTGCTGTCCTTTCTCACGATTACCGAATTTTAATTTGGACCTTTGAACAAAATATTCCAGTTTTACATCCTACGAAAAGGCGAAGAATATTTCTTGTTTTTTTATTGTGTCATGACATATACTATAGATCACCAAAAGCCATGTAACATATTTCTGTCTGTTTGACGGTCTTTCGGCCTGTCTATCTTTCTTATGTCTCTATGTTGGCCTGCCTGTCTATTCATCTGATTGACTTTCTGCCTGCCTGACTGACTAATTTGTCCAGTAGTCCTTGACCCTTCTATAGCTCGGAAAGTACCTTCCGATTTTGAAGAGTTTGATACCAGCTTACAAGGGTGAAAAGACTGTAGTTTTCAATGAAAAATATGTTTAACAAAATAAAACCCACTTAAAAAAACTACTCAGAAGAAATGAATTAAGATGTAGAAAATAATTGCGCGATTTATTTACCTGAATTCACTTAAAAATATCTTCTATTCACCTAATACGTCAGTATTATGCGTCACTTCAGTTATACCACAACACAGTCGGTGGCAACCGTGCCTTAAAGAAAATTGGTAATTTCATAATAATCTTATTATTTCTTGTGGCCATCTTATATAGATTTATTTTCGTAAATCTCAGCATAACGGGAATTTGATAAAAGCGGGACCAATTTGAAAGTATATCCTTCTAAATAAAAAAAATCCATATCATTCCGACATTTATTTGAATGAGAACCCCCTCTTTTCTTGAAGTTAGTTGAAAATCTGTTTAGCATACCAAAAAATGAAATAAATAAAATCTATAAACCTTGTTTTATATGTTACCAAAGCCCCGATCATTTTCCCAATAAATGTTTGGGGACTCAAAAATTGCGGGTGGGGGTGAAAGATCCTGATAATATTCCGTACTTGTTAGACACATGTTATTATGGATCGTTCAAACATTTGCATTCAAGACGCAAGGATGGTACATCCGTCACTCAGCAGCTTTTATCAAAGTTTTATCAAGTCCGTCGTTTATTGATTTGAGATTGTATTTTTAAACAACTCTATACAATTTAAATCAAGTTTTTGCAGCTTTATTCTGATCTTTCTGTTAGGTATTTTGCCTTCTCAAGATTTGAACAACAATTTGAAATGTTAAAAATGTTTGCGTATAAAAATCTCTATAATTAATATGCAAAGCACAAAGTTTAAATACCCGTAGATATTTTGTGAACGACCATTAAAAAAAGTGAACTATATGATATGTGATACTGGATCCTTTGACGCAGCAAACACAAACTATTGAGTTGTTCGGAAAGTAATTTCGTTCGTTCGGGAAGGCCGGACGAAGCTGATAAAGACGCGATAAAGGCAAATGATGCGAACTGGCGAATAACAACACGTGAGATCGGATTGAGGTTGAATTTATCAAATTCAACAGTTAATGACCACTTGAAAGGCCTGGGATTATCCTCGAAGCTCGATGTATGGCTTCCCTATGTTCTCACAGAAAGAAATCTGTGAGGCCGCATCGACGTCTGCGATTCGCTTCTCAAACGTCACGAAAATGATCCGTTTTTGAAGCGTATCATCACTGGGGACGAAAAATGGGTTGTATACAACAACGTCAAACGCAAGAGGTCATGGAGCAGGAAAGATGAACCGGCTCAAATCATTTCCAAAGCCGATATTCACCAAAAAAAAGGTGATGCTGTCTGTTTGCTGGGATTTCAAAGGAATCGTTTTTTTTGAGCTTTTACCGGATAACACAACGATTAATTCGGAAGTCTACTGTCCTCAGCTGGACAAACTGAATGATGCACTTCAACAGAAAAGGCCATAACTAATCAACAGGAAAGGTGTAGTGTTTCACCAAGATAACGCGAGACCTCACACAGGTTTGGTCACTCGCCAAAAGCTTTTACAGCTTGAATGGGATACACCCACCATATTCTACAGACCTGGCACTATCGGATTATTATTTGTTCCGGTCACTCTAAAACTTTTTAGACGGTAAAACCTTCACCTCAAATGAGGAGGTCAAAAACCACCACGATCAGTTTTTTGCCAGCAAAGACTAAACATTTCATGAGCGTGGAATTATGCTACTACCAGAAAGATGGCAAAAGGTGTTGGACCAGAACGGCCAATATATAATTTAATAAAGTATTTGTTTATTATACGAAAACTGTTTTTCATTTCCTCAAAAAAAAGCGAAATTACTTTCCGAACAACCTTATAGTAATGCAGATAAAATAATTGTGTACCTAACACACCGTTTCATACTTATTTTATCTGCATGATTGAAGAGTTTCACCAAGTGAGAGCATCTACAATCTACATGACCAACTAGTAGACCATGATTATTTCGCAGATTTTCAAGTAGATACTTGACAGTGGAAAATAGATGACTTGAAATGATGGAATACATATCATTTTAAAACTTACCGTGATTTTTTATAGAAAGTAGTAGTAAGTAACTATGTAAGTAAAGTAAAATATTTAACGCGCTTGGCTCTACTTAATTAAAAGTCTAGCGAAACAAGCATCACCAAGGGTATCAATCTACATGAATCTGTTATAATCAACGTGAACCTGTTATCAAAAAAGATACTATTTATTCATATTTCCCAAAGTCGTCGTAGTGTTGGATGATATTGACAGAAAAAAATTGAAATTATGAAAAAGTTGGGTAATTACTTTCACTACCGTGGTTGTTTTGAGGAAATGCGTGTGACATATTAACGTGAAAAATTAGAAATAAAAGAAAAGTATGTCGATGAAACTCGGGACAGACAATGATCCTATACATTTTGTATGAATGTAAATGTAACAATTTTACGTTTTAGACTTAAAATATCACATCAAAACTAAACACAATGGAAAATTTAAAGACAATCGCGGATTTCCAATAGGCTATAGCCGACGGCGATAAATTTTTCTGCCGCTCTGTTCTTCAAATTTATTGGGTCAAATTGTTTTAATCGAACTAGTCCGCCATCTTGGGTGTTCCGCCATATTGGATTAAGAGTGACGTAAGTTTATTTTTCGAGTATATTGTAGGACTGCATTGAAAATAACTAGTCCGCCACCTCGGGTATTCCGCTATATTGAATTTAGAATGACGTCACTTTATTTTTCGAGTTATTCTTAGCAAGCCCTTTTATTTGATACTCATATCGTACGAGTGCATAAAAAATAACTAGTCCGCCATCTCGGGTATCCCGCCATATTGGATTTAGAGTGACGTCACTTTATTTTCCGAGTTATTCTCAGCAAGCCCTTTCATTTGATGTCCATATTGTAGGAGTGCATTAAGAATAACAGTCCGCTATCTTGGATGTTCTGCCGTATTGGATTCAGAATGACGCCACACAGCATTGTCACCCAAACTAAACGTGTATACAAAATTTCAGTTCAATTGGTTGAAGATAGGTTTGGTATTTTTGGTTTCAAAAAACAAAATTTAGATCTTAAATTGTCTGTACTATAAAATCATATTCACCATCTGTAACCGCCCCACCCACACTAAATGGGAACGCGGTCCATAGCTCTTAGAAAGCTGACAGTTGATAGCGGTTGACAGTTAGAGCAGTTGACACTGTTGACAGGTGTATAAGAGAAACACCTTTCACTTCACCTATCAATAAAACGTCATCAAATCAATAGTCCAACTCCACCACGTTCATGTCATGATTTCATTCTATGTTCTGGATCAATTCCAGAGAAATTTATCATTGTTTTGATTATTTTTATGTGTTCGTAAAGTGTTTGTTGCCCAGTGTTCAAATGGCTGGTGCTAGCGACCGTCATTTATATCACAACGATACTAGCAGTGATACGGAAGATTACACGGATGATAGGAGGAGAAGAGTATTCAAGAATCGCATGAGGTATACGTTATGTCTCACCTCTCGTAGTTTCAACAATAGCTGCATAAAAATAGGACAATGGGAGGAGCTGGAAATGATCTTAATATATGTCTCAGGGTTATGAGGAAAGCATCAAAGTGCCAATTGCATCATTTATTAAAAATGATTACTTTGAGGATGTTTGATGAATGCACAGCATCTTGAACAGTTATAGATATCATTTACAGATCTCTCTGATAGCCCTAAGGATACATTTGGTGGAACAAAAATGTATATTGACACATTTTCAATTAAATCCAAAATAAATGTCATTTATTTGAAAAGTACATTTTATGTTCTTAGTTCCATTATTCCAAAAAGTATTTCATTTGATTGTGACTTATTATTGAAACTAATTTAATAGAAACATCAACATATTGATGCAAGCTATTACTGATGTGGAGGGTCATATGGGTGTGAAACCCCTGAAATCTGAAAAAAAACTTAATTTAACCTATTATCTATAATAGATATTTTACCCCAAAAAAAATTCCTCAGTACTGGTTGTATTGATGTATTAAGTAATTATATCTCTCCCAGTAGAATTCATAGTATCTCTATCTTTCTATTGGATGTATTGTTGTGTCTAAATCATTATTAATTAAGTAGCATTGGTTTCTCCTATCAGTGGAAACTCATTTGTGCCATTGTGCCGACACTTATTTAGTAATAAATATAAATTAACCTAACTTTTTTTCTGTTAAAAAATTATGCTGATATTTTCTCTGGGAATGGATTGTGATTTGAAATTGTGGTGATACTTACAAATTATGATTTTACATTATTAATTATGCCAGTAAATTAATATTAAATAATTCAAGTATTTGTTCCTCAAAGGATAACTGAAATGCATAAAAATATGGTCCATTATTGGTAAATTCTATGGAAATTATGTGGGCCTGACAAAGTGTACCTTGAGTATTGTTGAAAAAATGTTAATTGAGATCCAACTCTTTATTTTTAATTTTTCCAATGTTTGATTTGTGCTGCTATAAAATACAAAAAACAGCAATTTCATTTATTTTTCTAATAAAATTGTGATCATAATATCTTCATGACCATTTTCTCATCAAATTTGAGGCTAGTCTATTTCTTTCAATTTTTCAAGTAATTTATTTCAATAAATGCTTCATAAAATAACTTGATTACAGAAAAAATACTAATTGATATTGTTGTGGTATTATAATAAAGAGATTTGCATAGAGAGATACATGTTAATTTATTATAATAAATATATAAATAATGTACATAGATAAATATTAGAAATTAAAACAAAATTGTTCCTTTGTCGGCCTTGCCACAATTGATTCATAAAATACTCCTTGCATGAGTAGTCAGCTAATTATTGCCTGTAGCACTTTTCAAATATGCGAAGTGCTTGCCAGAACTTTATTACTTTACTTGCTTATTGCTTGAGAATTCAAGGCACCTTTTTAAAGGGCTTAAGATAAAATAATCACTTTTTTGTATTTTGTCAATGTAGTAATAGGGTGGTCAATCTAACCGTTCTGCTGCGTATACATCTTTTCTGTCAACCTCTGTAGTTTAGAACACCTTGAATCCAGGGCTATAGTTTATAGCACAATTACCTTCCCACTATTATCAGAGAAAAGTGTGTTCAGTCTGCAGTGACGCTCGAGAATCCCTAATAAAAGGTGAAGCCCTTTCCTAATTCAGTTGAATAGCCACAGCACTCATTATTTGTCAGGACCTGCATGAACCTCTTAGCCTATCTACAGTCATGTATCTCTAGCCATACTCTTGCCAGTTCTCTGTATGCCCATTAGTCTAGGACAGTACTATTTTGGCATGTGCTTCTACCCAGAATGGGTTCAGGACCAATGCATTAGCCCCAGGTTGTTATTGTTGCCAAGCAATATGCTTTCTCGTTTCCTGGGTTTCTGATACTCTGCTATACCCAGCAACGCACATAAAGGTCACATTATTAGATTGGGCTAAGCTTTGGAGGGTGACATTACATTCCATTACATCAGAGCATATTTATATGTCACCCACCACACAGTTTTTCTTCCTTTGAATATGCAACCAATAAAATGGCAAATATCTATCACCACTTGTCCATGTCTCTTTTGAGCGAATTCCATCAGTGAAGCTATATATTTTTTATGGATTTTCAAATTTGAATGTAATGTAACTTTTCTATTATTTTCATTACAACTGTTCAATATTAAAACACTTTTTCTTTCACATATTGTAGTGATCACCTAATCTGTTGATCAGTGAGAGATAGGGAGGTAGGGAGAAAAGATCAGTAAAATAGGGTTTTATGGTTTTGCTCCTCAATTTGCTTTCTGTTAGCCTCTGAGCCTCTATCTGTCTGACAAGCTTTTTGAGTGTTCTAGTTTTATTCTTGAATACTACTGGAAGGCTATATAGTATATACATTTCTTATAAAACTACTGTACACTAGAAGGAAAATAATGTTTGTCCAATTTTAAGAACATGATCAATGTACATTTGGCATACATGTTAGGGCAGCTCAAGAAAGAAGTGTGACTAGTTATAATTGACTTGGTTATCATGTAGATGCTCTCACTTGGTGAAATCCTTCAATTATTGAGATAAAAATGAGACTTTCACAAATACACAGGAAGGAAATTGTGCAGAATATAATAGAATGGCTAGCCAAGGTAAACAGAATGTGAGATGTGAGAAGTTTAGTTGTATAATTTCATGATATACCTTGTCAGCTTGTTGACAAGCAATCTAAGTGTGGATTGAAACCAGTCAATTTGATAGTATGATGATACTTGTATAATCAAAGCAAAGCTCATCATTGAATAAATTACGTATTTGTAAAACATCACATATTTATTTATTTATTTAATGTAATTAAAAACACCTAAAAAGGTACTTACATGTAATAACATGTTATGCATAATGGTATCATGTTATATAATTAACATTTTTATAACATTGGAAACTTTTTGTAGGATTGACTTTTTCCTCCAATCATATTACATAATTAAATACTTTTTATACCTGTTTTTTTTTTGCTATGGTATGAATGCTCTTGATTTTAGCCTTTTTAATATGTGCATATATATGATATGATTATGCATAAATCAACTATGATTGATAGGCATCTAATGAATTGGTACATACAGCCCTAATATATCCTCAATGTAACTATAATTTATCTGCAAGAAACAAAAAATTACCTTTTGTACAAGGAATATGATCAGCAGTCAAATAATTGGTACACTTTAATTCAGTGATCTTTGACCAAGATTCAAAAACTGATTTAAAGTGTCAAACTCAACCTATAGTATGTCATATATAAAATTAATATATGTCAATGATGCTAACCATAAAGAAATATGATACCAAACATGGAAATTTTGCATTCGGATAGAACACCATATTTTCGGGTATTTAGTATTTTTTCTTTGTGTTGCTTACATATTGCTGTGAAATTTTAATTGCATCTAGCCATAGGTTAAAATGTGAAATTTCCCTGAATGATACTATAAGAATATATACCTACACACTTTTACCTCTTGAGGAATAAATAAAGGCTAGAGAAATAACTGTCAATTCATTAGACCAAACATGATATAACAAATTTTATTTTGAAGTTTGAGGTTTCTGGTAATATTTCATTTATCTTCCTGTACTATTGTTCATGCTTTGTGGCACATATTTTTATACTTTTTTTTCTAGCTTACAATTGGTGAGTGAATTGAATATGTAATTATTATATTCTTTTATAATACATACTTTGATTTGTTGATCAGATCTTTATTTATTCATTGACATATTTATTCCACCAAATGTACCTAACCAATAATCATTTCCAGGCAGTTAATGTATGTAACAAGAATACAGCACCACAATGAACCACATATCTAATCACACTGTTATTGCTTTGCGTAGTTATGGGTCAATGTCGAAGCCAAAACCGTGCCTTGTACAACGTTCATCATCTCTAACGGAAACACGCTGCCATACTTTAGCTACGCCTAAGCAATGTTCAAATGCTCCTCGCAATAGGCAAGGACCCTTCTCCTCCTTGTCTCGCCGCTTAACTAAACTATCTTATTTTCCAGATCACGCACCTCTGGTTGTCAACCGAACCAAAAGTCACCACAACCGACCACTGCAATCGCGAACATGAACGACGACAGGGTGACGTTAGTGGTGGACAACACGAGGTTTGTCGTAGATCCAGCTATATTCACGGCACATCCCAATACGATGCTCGGCCGAATGTTTAGCACCTCGATAGAGTTCACGCATCCCAATGATAGGGGGGAGTACGAGGTGGCCGATGGCATATCTGCTTCCGTTTTCAGAGCTATTTTGGAATACTATAAAGGAGGGATGATAAAATGTCCACCTAGTGTATCTGTGCAAGAATTGAGAGAGGCATGCGATTATTTGTTGGTGCCGTTTGACGCCAACACTGTCAGATGTCAGAATTTGAGTACGTACCACTAATAACCATAATCTAGCATTGCAGTACAACACAATTCGTGTTTTGGTCAAACGTAATTTACACATTATATCAGCTATATTACAAAGATATTGAATTTAAATTAGCGAGAAATCCATGTAAACAATCCCCAATATACCAAAACATCTACCAGAATAATATTAATTATGGAATGTATCGGTGAAATACGTAAATAATATTGTACTTTTTGAGGATTGTACTGCTATATACATTAAAATTATGTTTCAAGAATAGAAAAATTGTTAGGACGCCATTTTATTAGATATAAATAGTATGGCTCAATCCGTCGATGTTTTATCTGAATGAAATAAGCTATCACTGAAAATAGCTGTATTCATAGAAATTTTATGTAACAAATCAGCATTTGTGGTTAAATCAAAGAAACTTTGTCAAAGTAGAGTTGTGAATCCTGGCGGTGCACCTCTAGCTGATTTTATATTTGTTCTGGTCGCCAATTGAAACATGCGATTCGCGAAATAACTTCACTAACGTATCGACTGCATCCGCAGCCTTATTTATTTAAGTGCAACCAATTAAATTTTGGAAGTATCTTTATTTTGATTAGTTGGAATAGATACATTAGCAAAAAGCGGCGATTATTTTATTTTCAATTTATTTGAGGAAACCCTGAACTAGGTCTAAAATGAGTTTTTCAATTACAATTATAAATATTCACTGATAAAAATTGCGTCATATAACTTAGACCATGTTGAACTCGTCTAACTTTGAAAATTGAATATCCAAACGTACATGTTCCATAATCGTGCTTGTCCGAACTTGTACCGGAAATTGCTTCTAAACATGCCTGAACTGAGATTACTTCCGAAATATGTGTCAAATAATCTATGGAACAGTGAGAGCGGAAGCCAATCTACTAGAGACAATCTAATCTGGGTACATTTTTCGTTATTAAATATAGTTACTACCTGTTGTGATTGTGATAATACAAATCTATGAATTCAAAATTTTCCGATTCGGGATGATATCTGCGGCTAGTATCAATACCATCTCGTAGACGTAGTGTTGCTAGTTGCGTTCTACTTTGAGCTTACATATTCGATACGCGGTACTTGATCGGCCACTAGGACTTACTGAAAGACTTCCAAAAGTCGAACCTATGTTTTCTGCCTTATGTGTGTATGTATGTATGCATGTCTGGGATACAATATTTTTTATAGATAGGTTCTGCATAGTCTGAAAGCCTATTGCGCTCCAGAAGCGCTTGGATAGGATGAATGATAGGAAGCTTGATCCGAAGAATCACATGCCACATTCCTTCATAGCGAGCGCGCCCACTCGAGACTCTTTGAAGCTCAATCGCTCTGCTCCATATATGGCCAACGTAGGCCAGAAGATCCCCCATGAATATGTGCTTACGGAAACCGTGATGACGATAATTTATTATGTTGTTTTTGTCTAGGTAGTTCAGAAGCTGCACGTTAATGACAGTCTTTGTAACGTTGGACATGATATAGTGTAGAGTCACAGGGTTGTAGTTGCTGGTCACGGTTTTTTTGTCCTCCTTAGCGATCTTCCATCCAGTTTGGATCATGTCTCGCTGATTGGGCAACCTAAAGAGTTTGTAAAGGTCTGTTATGAGCTCCGTGGCGCAACATTTCAAAGGGATTACTGATATTTGTTCTAAACTAGTAGAGTTTTTAGTGTTCAAATTTTCAAGAATTTCATTTTATACTCCGATGCTGGAACCTTCCACCTGCCCTAAGGTATCTGCTTTTTATTTGGGGGCAGAAGCGATGGTCTGATACTCTTACGTCAGTGGTGGTATGGACGAATAACACGAATGCAAAGTACAGCATATTTAGATGCAATTTTACTCATAATGTATACAATTAGATGACTAAATACTATAGATGTATATCTGAATTTCTATATCCATTTTAGTGAGTAATTTGTTGAATTACTGGTCATAAGATAAAAAAGAATAAAAGGGTCCCATGGGTCGTTTGCCAAGTTAAATACACTCTCAATCACAGCGTCGCCACAGCTTGAATGATAGGTTCTCTTTCACATAAGAAGTAAAAAATAGATAAATTTTAAGACCTTCAGTACCACTTAATATCATTAATTCCACTATGTTGCAAATAATTGAAGTGTAATTAATGAAAGTCTTCATAAAATCACAGTTTGGACTAATCTTCTGAAGAACCAAATTAATATTCATAAATCTTTATGCAAACTGTTTCGAAACCTTTTACTACACACAAATGGGTTTCCTAAACGTAGGGGGCCTCCTTCACGAGCTTTCCAACGAAGGTGCACGCTGCCAGTTCGAGGTATTTCTAGAAGATCTGGTTCTTCCGTTGATGGTAAGTTCCGCCCAGCGTGGTGACCGAGAGTGTCATGTGGTGGTACTACTGGACGACGATACTGTTGACTGGGATGAAGAGTATCCACCGCAAATGGGCGAGGAATATAGCCAAACGGTTAACAGCACCGCTATGTATCGGTTTTTCAAGTACATAGAGAACAGAGACGTCGCTAAGCAGGTGCTAAAAGACCGAGGCTTGAAGAAGATACGACTAGGAATTGAAGGTGAGTGACACCCAGTTCATTTTAACAATATACTCCAGGGTTTGGTAAGAAAATAAATTTTAATTTGTATATCTATGCTACCTCAGCTAAAAAATGGCATGTGATAACTGAAAATTCAAAAAACGCCGGCTTGCTTGAAGTCATATCATGAAAGTAATTCTTCGCCTAGATACGTGGTCAATTTGGAATTCAGTTTAATTAATAAAAATTGTGGATAATGACAGCTTGGTGATATTGGTTACTAAACAGCGTCATGCTTGTGATTCTTATCTGCAGATCCCTTCTAATAGTGGGTTGTTGATTGATGGTCTCATAGTTTGTGGTGCGCTTATTAAATTCTTTGAAAAAAAATATAATTTTTATGTATTTTGGCTAAATTGAGCTGTAATATTTAGAATAAATTTTTTGGGGAATAAATAAATGGGTTTAATGAATACGTTGTGGAGGTTTTCTAGTGTTGAAGAATTCCAGCAGAGAGGATTTTGTAATTTTATTATATATTTCCGCATACCTATGACAGGGAGGATTTTTAATCCTTTGTTGATGAGGTGTATTGATTTCACCATACTGGATTGCAGTTTATATTGGAGCACTTGTAGATTACATAAAGGGCACGCATTGAAAAAATAAAATGAAAACTGTTTAATTCAATACAGGTCATCAAGCGATGGTTTCTAGATTCCCGTGCCATAGGACAATCTGTGCGAGAAGTTAAAAAAACAGAAACATATTGTAGTTCAGATGACAAAATCCATTAAATGTTTTATACCAAAGGCTACCCAACGTACAAGGAGAAAGTAAAGAAGCGGCCTGGTGGGAGAGCTGAGGTGATCTACAATTACGTCCAGCGACCCTTCATCCACATGTCCTGGGAAAAAGAGGAGGCGAAGAGCAGGCATGTAGACTTCCAGTGCGTCAAATCAAAAAGCGTTACGAACTTAGCCGAGGCCACCGCAGATCCTGTTTTGGAGCTCGATTCCAGAGGTGAGGTATATGTTACTTAGGCGACCTTTTGAAGGCAAAACATAAAAGGTATTGGCTATATTTTCATCGCTACTACAATACAGTTTTCACACTTCTGACATTGCGACTTCGCAATATGGAGATTTCATTGACATCAATGATTTAACGAATATTGTGGACCAATCGTATGAGCCATTCGTGAAATGTATGTATACATTTTAATGGAAACAGATTTTCGATGGATATGAATATTCCGCTTAAATATTATATCCTAATAATTATGTTCATTATCAGATGCATGTTTTTATCAAGGCTCTGGTACGGGATACCAGATTTGTGTATCCGAGAAAGTTTTCTAATATAATAGTATTCTGAAATGACATTAAATCGATTCCCAGGATCAGGAAATTAAGATTTTTTGTTTCTTTGCTTATAATTTGAAATATTCAATGTATGTATACTCTGTAACAAAATTTCTGCACTATGGCGTGGCGTAATTGGTAGAGCGTGCTGGTACGGGATACCAGAGTAGTGGATCAGAGTTCCGCCGATCTTGTTCTTATAACTAAATAAATCTGTTATATATTTGATATACTTTCGTTTTTACAATTCCAAATCAGAATCTCCGCAATTGTTAGGTAATCCAGTAGTGTCTGCCATGGCACTGCCTCCCCTGCTACCATTGGATGCCCCCTTAGGACTGGATAACGAAGAAGGAGCTGCAGGAGGGGCACTAGAACAGTTGGATCCCCCCGAAATAGAGGGGGCAAATAACCTGCCCCCAGATGACCTCAACCTGTAATCCAGTGTGAAAAATAAACACCAAATTGGTTGAGTTTGGGTGTTGTTATTTTTTTATTCATGCAAGGCGCTCCGGGAATAATCGGATTGTTAATATTTGCATTATTTAATCATTTTAAGTTGCTACCGAATCTCGTCAAAAATGGTGTATACCTACTTTGAAAACGTCCGTTTAAATTGTTAGCTGTGTAGAGAGAATTTACACAGAATTTGGGGAGAAAAGCAAAATATCTGCATGGATTTTTGGATCGTGGTGTTCAATTGATAGGCTGAAAAGTTTTGTGAACTGAAATATCACTTCCGACAACGATTATATCTAAAATTAATTTGTCAATTGGTTATGTTTTTTAATCCTCATGTTCTCATGTACTTGAACGCTTAATACACACAGAATTTTTTTTGTACGCGTGATCGGTTTTTGGCCTGGAAAGAGGGAATGGTGTATTTGATTTTCAATCTATAATCGAAACTAGATTCACGTACTCTTTGAAGTCTTATCATGTTATCATCGGTACTATTATTATGATCGATTATAAACAGCTATAAATTAATGAGACTTCGTGAAGGAAAACTTCACAAAAACTTTATTACCGCTCAACCAATTTTTTGACAGATTGGGCTTTCTAATAATTTTTATTTAAAATACGTATATAACGTCGAATTATCATGGAATGAAAAACTTCATAAAAACAGTGGCTAATATTGAATACGAACATGAAGGTATGCCACGGTTCACAAAGCTTGTAAATACAGGATTTTTCATAACCTCCCTTGGCGTGATATTGTGGTACTTAGGTATGAAACTAACTTTCCGGACATTTGATTAATCCAATTTCTGCAACTTATCGTACCGTTTTTTTTTATGTAAAATTTCTGGAGTACCTTGTTTGATGCTTTAGTGATATTTTAATATATTTTTTAAATTGGGTATTTGATAATTATGTATATGATTACAAGTCTGAGGTATTTTGTCACATTACATACGTGTAATTTGTGTCTTGTTGTAAGAAAATGAGAAATCATAATCTACAGGAAAATACTATCTTGTTTAGAAAAATATGTATAAATATTTGGAATTCATTTTAATATATGTATATACTGATAGTATCTCATCATAAAATTAGTAATTCTATTGCGGTATTCTTTGACCTATACGATTTGCGTGTGTAAAGCATTATTCCATCCCTTACAACTGACAACGTAAAAATGATTGATGATTCTAGGAGTCATATTGAATTTTTTTTGTTTAAAATCAACTTTACGAAAAATTAGCATACCACATTTATTTTAGTTTCCAATTTTTTAAGCTGAAAAATAACTTATTCGACATATTTCCTACTGCATGACATAATTATATATACATTTCAAACAATATCTCGGACTGCCTCTAGTTTCATGCTATTTTTTAACTAAGTAAAATTGCTAGTACATTTATTTGATCCTTTCATTTATTCGTTTATTTTTTGAAGAATTATATATAAATATATCAAAATGCTGTTCATGTCCTGACTGCACAAACAAGGTGAGCATATTCAATCTCTATTTTTCTCAAAAAAAAAAACAAAAAACAATAAAGAATCTTACCTTCAATATGTTTCAGTGGTAGACTCGTTGCGTTAAGATACAATTTTGATATAAGTGTACTAATTTATATACATATTGTGGAGCTTTGTAAATTGAAAATATTCTAAAGTATATTACATCGTTTTGATTGAAGCATTTTAAATGCACAGGCTAGTATTTAAAAAAGTTTTGTATTGGGTTAAACATTATATCAACTGATAATGTTAACACGGTTGTTTCAGAGTACAATGAAATAAAAACTGAACCTTACAATACTCTTGGAATTTCCATTTTATTTGCAGACCTTTGCATATGGTGCACTGTTATGAATTGTGGTTGACTGATTGTCACTGCAGTAACATTTTTGATCACTGTAGTGCTATTATCAAAAAGTTTCATATATCACAATAACTCTTTTGTCGAACTTTTTTGTATTGATTGATATTAAAAAGTCTAGCTTTACCACATTTGAAATTATCAGAACGCTATTAAGGTTAACATATTGAACACATCACCTATGTACAATAAGGTAGACATTGATTAGATTTTGAGTCAGTTTTAAGATTTCCATTTGACAATATTTCTTATAATTACTTAACAATTATTCAAGGTTACTTCTGGAACATCCTTGTTGACCATTAAATTGAGGTTTAGATAAAACATATTTTCACACATTGTGCACGGTTTAGTCAATAAGCATCATGTTTTTCAAACGAAATGCTTACTTCACTTGCGCGAAAGTTGATGCAAGATTTTAATATATTTTAAGTTTATACTGTTGAGGTGGGTCGTCTTCATTAGATTCATTCAGCTCAGTAACTGGTACAACAAGATCTTTTTTATCAATCGGTACGATGTGAGACGCAAACGCCGAGACTGCAGAAATGGACTTATATAATTCATGTATTGAAATAATTAAAACATTGGGCTGATATATACCACTCACTTCTGCCTCAGAGTCCTTAGTCCATGAAATAAATTCTATTCTATTCAGATATCGAAATCCTTTGAATTAGACAGGTCAAGATCCATATATTTTAGCAGCCATAAATGGTATAACAAATGAAGTTCTGGAGATGATTGTACTAATTTCAGTCTTATTATACTGTAGTATATCTGAATACTTGTCTATCACCAGGTGAAAATATTTGTGTAATTCTTAATAATCTACTTGTTCGTTAATGATGGATGTATATTCCTTTGATTTCATCGAAGTGATACTGGTGTTACTAATTTAAGTGGATGTAATTTGTTTGATCAGATCACTTGTGAGAAGTTGGTATAATACAAAAGTATGTTACAAGTTCACAGGACGTGATAGTTATACGATGTCTGATGTTGATTATGACACTTTTTAAGGTGTCACGTGCTGAGGACATTTTTTTCTAAAAAAACAATTACAATAATTTTTTAGATAAAAATATTGTACAATTAATACACAGTTTCACAAATAAAACTCTTTCTTTCAGTGACGCGATTTACATTTAAATCATCGTCGGACTATCAGATTTGTCTGCTAACAAGGCTACCCAGATTACTTGCTCACTAACAAACTAGATCCTATCATGGATACAAAACTAGAGCTCTCAAATCAAGCATACTATTTATCCTGTCTAACAATTTTTCTATTAAATATTTTTTTCCTTTCTTGTGTCTGTCTTAGAGGAAATATTTTATATTAAGTGAATAAACAAAACACAAATGTGTTTATTAATTGTTATAAAAAAATTAATATATGTCATATGAAAGTAAAATAAAATACAAATATAAAAAAAGTAAAGATAATGAAATGCTGTGTCTAACGTCGAATGCTTGACCTTAGGGCTATAAAATGTTAGACTGGAAGGAAGTCTAGGAACGGGTAGGAAAATACCTTTTCCAATCTAACATTTGAATGCCCTAACGTTTATCTGACCGTAGGTCTACATTAATATGGGTTCCAGAAGGATCCACTGACTTAGGTATTGCCTTTCTGCTAACTGAACATCCATCCTTATGTTGGATAAGATAAATAAAATCTCTTAAAATGTGAAATGTCTTAAGAAATAAAATTTCTCAATAATATCTTAAGGACAGTTTAACGGCGATGGTTTGTAGGGGTTTCCTTTAACACTCGCCAAAAAAAAATCCGCTAAGACAGAGACAAGAATGGAAAAAATAATTTAATTGAAAAATAGTTTGGCAGAATAAGTATGTTAGATTTGAGAGCTCTAGTTTTGTATCCATGATAGAATCTAGATAGTTAGTTGTCAAGTAATCTGGGTGGCCTTGTTAGCAGTCAGATCTGACAGTACGACGATGATTTAAATATAAATCGAAACGCGTCACTGAAAGAAAAAGGTATTTGTGAAACTGTTTGTTTATTACATGATCTTTTTATCTGCATGATGGAAGAGTAGAGAAGTAAGAGCATCTACAATCTACAAAATTATTTTTTAGATTACACGCGTAAGAAATGAACAGCGAAATTATTCTAATTTCTCGAATGTCATATACCAATATCAGGTGCAATATGAACAACTGAACCGCTTGAGGTGATCCACCTTGTACTTGAGGGATCAGGGGAAAAATAAATTTTATCATTTTCCGAACTCTATAGATGTGATTGTTACACGAAAAAACACATTGGAAAATAATTGATCAGTTAGTATCACCTCGATCACTATATACTAGGATGAAAAAATGCACCTAAATAAAACAGATTTTCACCGATATTCTAAAGTCTGCAAGTCATTCCAATTTGTATTTGAAGTAGTTTTTTGTATCTTTATAGTTTTTCGGTTAACGTGAACCAAAATGAGTAAATATTGATTTGGATATAGAAAGTGTATATTATTAATCTGCTCACGCATCTCTTTTGGAGCTTTCCACCCCTTATTATCACAGCAAAGGACATGTTTACGATGTCTACAAGTTTATAACGAAATTTGCGCGACAAACATATTCCTATGGGATAGTTAATAAATGATAAATAAACGTACATTTACTTGCATGGGTATCAGTGCACTAAATAAATATGTGTGTATCTATTTTGGACGTATGTTCACTGCAAATCTTTTTCCAATTTGCGATTTCACCAAAACTTCTATCTTCACTTTGACTAAATAGCAAAATGTGCCTGTTTCTCCGTTGATGATGACAATTTAGGGGAGGAATTTAAGAATGGAGCAAAAATATTTAACTTGCAAGAAAAATACTAACTACTGACGTGGCCTGCACAACAATATGAAAAATTTTAGATACGAGCGTGGAAATGATAACTACTTATTCAAATTTGTTCAAGTGACTAGGACGCGCTTGAACTGTATTTAATTTTGTTACACAACCACATCGAGACATTGCATGGTGTGCATGAGCCTCTTTTACTTCGGATCGATGAATATGGTGTCTATTTTCTAAGATTTGTTTAGTCTGTTGATTCAATGATACATGATTCAAATATAATACCCACCATTGTTTACATCTTATAATAAAATCATAATTAACGCTACAATAATTTATAGAATAGCAGCTGACATGAAACAAACTAATCAGATAGGATTATCCTCTTTTTTTTTAACTGGCGACTAGTACAAAGTTTTTACGACTGATTTCAGATGCCATCTACGGGAAAAATGTTAACTAACTTGTTGGACCGACTGTCTGACCAGTCTAATACGACTAATAGAATAATTACGATCATAAACTCATTGTTGGAAAAATTCCGAGGTTTGAACCATACTAACATTGTAGTGTTTTGTGATAAGGCTTAGCACAATTGCTAGGATGAAATGTGCTTACAGAGTAATACATGGTGGATCACTGAATTTGGACTTATCCCTGCACAAGCTTTTTGGAGAGAAGTACAAATCTAGCATCGCAAACAATAAAAAGTAAAATTTACAGGAAAAAATATAAGTAACCGTAACGTTTTCCGAAAGTAGGTGTGCATGTCCTCGCATCTATGAGTATGGATATATCAAGATGAAGTGGTAGCCTTAGGATGGAAAATAAAAACAGCAGAAGCTAACAAAAACCAATAATTAACATTTGCAACTTTGGTCTCTGTGGACCAGCTATAGCAGCATTCCATGATACATCAATAAAAGTGCTTTGCTCAGACCATCCCCTTTTGATTTACATCTTCAATACCATTTGGTTTTTAATACTTTTGAAAATAATATCATTGATTTAAATAATTTTCAAAAATGATTCTGATATGTTTACAGAATCAGAGAGAAATATATGATTTAAATAATTTGTTCTCTATAAGTTTTCTTTTTTATTTTTTTAGTGCTTTATCACAGCTTTGATAGTGGCCAATAAAAATACAACTAAATTAAAAATATGCACATCCCCTGAATATATATTCTGACAGCAAATAGAAATCGCCACCATATAATATTACTGATTCGGAAATATGATAATTATCACATTATCCACATTCCCCTGCAAATGCAAATCCTTGAGACTGAGATTTGATTGTGTTTTTATTTTGCTCATTTTTTAGCTAGATATTTATACAAGGAGTGGATTTAAAATAATAACTTATCGTGTATGTAGATATTTGCTAACCCTCTATATCATTACTTATATAATCAAAATACAGAGAAGGTTCATTTTACATAAATTTTTGTTAACTATTCTATTCTATAACAGATATTAGGATAGGAGAATGGTTAACATGTCAATGTTACTGGATTACAATCAACTGACGCGGAAAATAATTTAAAAAGTAGAATATTGATGAAATTTATAGAGCCGAGGTTTCCTAGAAACCGAAAAATATTATTATAAAAAATGATCATATTCATTTATTTGGAAATATAAGAGCTTGAAAATATTCCTTTATTCAATTTTAAGCAGAAAAAACTGAATTCCTATTATTTTTAGCGTGTTAAATTGCAGTATGGTTTTAGAACTACATTCATGGCATGAAGCCATTATTTGTCCCATATCAACTAATATGGTCTTAGCTACCTTTTTTATTTGTATATTTGGATTAAATTATATACGATTCGTGATTTCTAGTATATTAAACAGCAAACAATACAACATACTACTCTTGCATTCTATAGCTGTATTGTACAACCTGCATTCTTTTGCCTTTTTTTACTTCGGCTCGATGAATATGTTGCCTATTTTTTTAGTCTGTTGATTCACTTATACCCACCATTCTTTTTACTCCAATTATATAGTTCCTCAATTTATATTTTTTTAAACATGTGTTGCATTATTTGTAGTACGTATAATCTTAATCACTGAAAAAATATTCAAAGCTCATGTTTTTTATTCATATATAATTGTCTTCAATTTTGCGGCACCACTCAAATCTGACACTGAAATAACTTTTTTAATGACA
The DNA here is from genome assembly GCA_949316355.1 of Bruchidius siliquastri. Taxonomy (NCBI): domain Eukaryota; kingdom Metazoa; phylum Arthropoda; class Insecta; order Coleoptera; family Chrysomelidae; genus Bruchidius; species Bruchidius siliquastri. The sequence continues at coordinate 23,476,829 of OX438532.1, read as the reverse complement.
TATGCCATTACCTGACCAGAAGTTATTCAACCTAAATATTATGTTCAATAATACGTATTGCATACTTGATATCATAACTAAGTACTGATAAAAACACTGCCAAAGTATCAAATTACTGCGGTATTTTAATATTCAAATATTGTACGGAATAATCATAAACAAAACATCAAGTGTCCAATTTAGTAGCTTTATGAAACGTTGATATGGTAGTCACAATCACAACTATGACAATGGATTATGAATCCTTCTCTGTATTTCACTGGAATCAATTGATTGTTTTTATATCTAGTGACTGAAAGATGTTTCACTATGTATTTGACTCGGCGGTGAATAGGGTTTCTGCATAATTCAAAAAGTGTAATTATTCTAAATGTTAATATTTGCCGACTTTTTATTGATATAACTCCAGTAGCTTAAGATTTTGTACTCGTTTATTACAAATACATGGAATTTGAATGTAAAGGTGTTTGATTCAACCCATGTTGCTACAGTGAAATATGGAACAGCAAGTAATTTTTTTCATATAATGCATCTTTTCAATTTTCAAGTTAACAAACTACATTTGATAGATATTTTGATCTATAATTTTATTTTCAGAATGTATTTAACATGTTTATTTTGGGTGTAATCATATTCACACAGGTTTGTAATGTAAACAGTAACCGTCATGGTTCATTATATTTTCTACAGGCCGTTAGTTGTACTACTGAAGTTAAATGTATAATATATTAACTAGCAATACAAATGTCTCAGTGGCCTTTTCCAAAGTACAAAATGAAGATAAAAAACAGTGATCTGCCACACAAAAAACAATGCTACCCGAGATAAAAGGAAAAATACATCAGTGAATTCCAAAGCAACATTACAATATCCACCATTTGGGATACAATAAAAAACCATAAGGAAACCTGGAGAAAAACTTATCCATCTCGTCTCGTCTTTCATGTTGGAGAACATATATTAGACCTTTCTCTACAGCATACTCAACCAAACTGGGTTACAGTCTACTAAGGAATTAGAAATACAATGATTGTTCACCTGTATATAGGTAGGTTATCTGACATTTACCAAAAAAATACTTTGAAATTATAATGTGAAACAGTCAAATTCACAATAGAACATGGCGTTGTATAGATATATTCTATAGAAAGAATCAATGGTACTAGTGTAAAATTTGTCTATGGGAAACTAAAACAGGAATGAATCTAACCATCCAATGACCATAAAAGAAGGTGTGATAAAAGTGTGCTTGACAGGAAAAAACATCTCGAAACAATCAATGTTTAGCAACTATTCTAAAAAATCTTTTCAGTAATTTTTATTCTCAAGAATCAACAGCTACAACACAACTATTCAAATATCTTCATAACAGAAGTATTCAAAAATGTGTTTATATGATTTAAGGAAATAGTGATAATACACAATACAAGAGACATAGGTAAATATGAGTGTTATAGATCACTTGGAAAATGTGCAATGACAGAATCACATAGTGTTCAAATCCTACAAATGCTTATTTTCCACTCTCAAATTGTAGAATTTTGAATATATATGATATATGGTCCTCTTGTGGCTACTAATTCATTTAAAAGAAACTGTATTATATACATCTCTTGTCACATATCCATGAATCTCACAGCTTTCCATCTTCCTCCATAAGACCTTTATTGTGTACTGATCTGTCCTATATCCATCAAACTTTGCTTTTTACATTTCTTTAAAGATTTGTACTTCAAAGAGTCATTCTCGGGCATAGTTAAACAAGTTGTAAGAGCTGGAAATGTTAATACCAAATTTTTTTCATATTTATCAACACCAAGTTGAAGCATAATACAAATTGTGGGGAAATGTTGAATAGTGTCAAAGTTCATTCAAGTATGTTCAAAGAAATCTAACATATTTATTTTGTATGGTTTTTGAAAAATTCAATTGGCAAGTCTTTTTTAGGTATTACTAAAAAGTATGTATTATCTCCACCACAGCATACAATGCTGTCAGGTGGCTATATTACAGAAGTGTGTTAGTATCATAGTAAGACCTAACTCCCTAGGATTTATAGCCTCGGGTTAATTCCAATGAGAAATTTCTAAACATCAAGGACTATCAAATATGGCTGTTAAGGTAAATCAATGAGATGGAGTTTCTGAGCTATGTATTAAACTTTCCTAATGTGAAAATGGATGGGACTGTCAGAAAGTTATTGCTGAACCAATATTACTAACAGTCATGCCAATTTTAGATGATTTGAATCTAAGCTAAGATTGTCACATTATGTTTACATTTCTGTCTTTCTATCTTTTGTATGTTATATCAGTGAAAGGGTATGTTAAAAACTATAAAGGACTAAATTAATTGGATAGAATGTAATAGATTATCTAGTAGAAACTGATCAATTTTCAATATTTTATTGTGTGTAAAATGTAATTAATATTTAGATTTAAATTGTAACATAAGGTTTATAGCTATTACTTATTCAGAGGTTCCTGCAACCTAAAACAGTCACTAACAATCTTCCATTTATCACCCTGTGCAGTCACAACAAAGTTCTGTTGGAATGTTTTTGAGGGCTTATCTTGATACCGAACAGAACCACTCACTTGTATTATAAAACTTAACTGTCCATTCACTGCAGAGTCTAGAATAGGCTGTGCATCCAGAGTAGTTATGGAATGGTCTGTTGTTGGTAGATCAATCATGAACTTGAGGATGTTTTGGTTTCCTGTAACTCCATTGCCATTCCATGATAACAAACCTGTATCCAGATATAGCCTAGATATCAGCTAAAATTAATAAAATAAATTATGGCTCCATGATATTAAATAAACACCTACATGTCTCTTTCTATCAACTGTTTCATAATATAACTTTGTGAATTCTTCAGCTACCCTGCATGCATCATTGATCTTGGCTCTTGACTGGAAAAACAATGTTTTTGAATGTGCACTAAAACATTGAACTAAAACATACCACATCCATTACACTGACGATCGTAGATATTCAACAATATTTACTTATATGCCAGGATTCAGATTTCATCTAATTCAAATATTTTATAAACTGGTAAACAATTCAAGCTAGTGCTAACCTGTGTCTATTATTTATTACCACAAAACATAGACAGTTAGACGTTAGACACACATATATATTAGGTCTGGATGTTTATAAAGGTAATCTATTATAAGTCTATACTTTGTGGTCTATAGTCAGTGTTATGTTTTGTGGTCTATACTCTATGCTGAGATCAATCACAGAACTGTGACTGTGAACCAATACAGGCGATACAAACTAACGAATAACCGGCGTTGCCGTGAGGCTACTCTATAAATTGTACCAAAATTATAAATGCTAAAGTTAGGCAGAAATGTCGAAATAAAAAGTCAATTCTTTCGTCGTTAATAATCATATTATTATTATTAATACGGAACTAGAAATCGTGGATATAAATTAGTGTTTAATTGTTCTGTTACCAGTGGAAATAAATTAGTGATTAAGAACGTTACAGTAATATATATTTATAGCAATTCATAACAGCAACACAAATACAGGTATAACATACAAATAACTATAAAGGGTCTAAAAAAATATAAAATTCACAATAAAATATACCAACCAATAGACACCCAGATATAAGAAATCAAATAATTGAAGCTATTCATCAGTAAGTAACAGGATGTTATTAATATTAATATTAGTTATACCTCCCCGTATTCTTCAGCAAAGTAGAAAGTATATTTTAGGAAGAAATCTTTATGATTTTGAAACGATTCATTCATTCAGTGTGAGATTTTTCAGTGTCTGTTGAAATATTGTATTGTAAATATCTTGAAAACACTAATTTATTTCGACTGGTAACACAACATACACTAATTTACATCCACGTCGGACATACTGACTAACTGGCGAGTACTGTCACTGCGCGATTCTCGAATATATACAAAAAAATGCCCATCTCGAATGTTCCCTAACCAATATCGAACAAACTGACATTCGAAATGTCTGTTCCTATTATATAGCACAGCAGCTACTAAAGCTTTCCGACTGTTCATTTGTTCATCATGCGCTGTTAGCAGCGAGAAGGAAGTCACATGATCAAACAGTGGCTGCCGTGGCTGGTAAAGTTGAACATGCATAAGCCGCTAGAGATGGGACTCCTAGGAAATTTGTGTGATCTAGGATAGTAATCGTACGCACAGAACTAAAAGCTGTCATCTATGTCTGTGGCTGTAGAATGTAGATCATAAGATCATATAATTATGTTCCTGGTTCCTGGTATTGCTGGTTTGACTGGTTGCATACAACTGCATATGGTTGCATTCTCCTGGTTGATTGATTTGATATTGCAGTGTTATTTGTAATATGACGTTAAGATAAATCATGGTTCTTCAGGTAATTTACTGAATAACACAAATTAACAAAAAGTAAAAGAATTACAAAAATAAAAAACTTCACTTAAAACGTGAACTACAAAAGAATAAACAAAATACATATAATAATACAGCACCATTAAACACAAAACGAAAACATCCACCATTGCGACCCTGTGACAGTGAAAAATTACAGTGATCTGTGCGTGTCAGCAACGTAAGTAGATGGTAACATCATAGATGTCGCATGCCTTAGATGGAAGCAGACACGTAAGAGAGATTTGATTGAAAATTCTCGACCTTTAGTTAACTTATCCTATAAATACATTAATATATAGCCTCTATCGTACAATCGTACATTAAGTGAAATTCTCGTACATTTCACACCACTGCGCTAAGTGATGAATTTGCTTGGTTTAAGATATGCACAGTAATATGGTTTGGGTAGACGCAAAGTGCAAAGGTGCATACTTCAAGTGTCGTTTATTGCCGTCGTCAACCTATCAACCATGTAGAACACAGAAATGTAGAACGTAGAACCCAAACGTCCCAGAACGTCAGAACCACAAAAGAGAAAAGACACCCAGGATCAGTGCAGTGTGATACTGTGTCAATGTGATGTTGAGATCGTCTTGCCTATATTTTTCGAATACTTACAGAGAGCGTGTATTTTGTGTGCAATTTTGTAATTTGAAAAACTAGAGAAACAGGCATTTTATGAATTTAAATATATACCCCACAATACAACTGTTTAGTGAGCGATCACGGGGAAGTCAAAGGTCTTGGAGTCCTCATGGACTTTCGTGTAAAAGGGTGTAATTTGAGCAGCTCATCGTATAATTTGAAAAATTCACATTGCCGACACTGTAATTGATTTGTATATTCGTGAATAAAAATAACCATTTTCCCACTCTATACTAAACCTGTAAACTGTATAACGACTCCAAATAAAACTTGGTCGGAATGATGTTTTTTCGGGAGAAAAAGCTCACATTATTAATTCAGAATAAATATAATGTCACCAAATTACTTTAGACAAGATTTTTCCACTAACAAAAATATTTTATATCTAATCTCAATTCACTGCAGAGTAACAGATGTCTAACTCAACATGCCCCAATCAGCGATTGCCTGCAACTAAAAACTGTGAACCACAGAATATATAAGGTAACTGTGAACTACCCTAGGACCAATGTAGGCTTCTGTCATCACTATCGGTCAATTAGGGTTATATATGAAAAATGTTTATTAATGAATAAATGTTAAAAATCGTTCACCATCATCATTTTTTCTGCATTACTTTAAAGTGGGTTATATGCTATATAAAAAGGAAATCATTACGACCAAGATTTCTATAGAGCCGCTATACGGAAGTTTTACCTTTAGCGGATATTGTGATTGGATGATAAAACTAGGCGTCAAATATAAATAAATAATAAATAGGCTATTTGTGACAGCAGGTGTTATCCATAGGATTGATGAATGAAATAAATAAATATTTTTCCTATTTGGTTACAGGTTACACTTCTGAATGGATTATTTCATACCTATTTCAGGCACGTTCACGATTTTATATTATATAGTAGAAGTAACATTTAAACCTAAGTGTATATGTTTTGTGTGGAATGCATGAGGGTGCAACACTGCAGCTAGCATTACCGAATGGGAAACAAGGCGATTTGCAAATCACAATCTGACAACCCTGACTACCCACCAAAATAATGGTGGCTCACATGACAGTTGAAGTGCCATTCGGTGATTCTCATATTTCCCTCCAAATGTTACAAAACTAGGGATGGCAACATTGAATCAAAGACACAATATATCGCTATATCGATACGGAAGGATAACATCAATGTCTCGGATGTATCGATCCAAAAAATATGGATGTTGTGAAATATAGATGTTTTTATAGTTTCATTAAAAACTTTCATACCTGCAAATATGTGACCACTGACGGGTACATAAAATATAAAAAGAAAACATAGCTATAAATAATAATAAAATATATACAAAAAATAAAGGCTACAATAATCAAATAAAACATTATTCCCAATAATCAAGCAATACAATAATACATTTTTATGATTATAATTTATATGTATACAAACACAAACAATAAGGAAAAATAACTATTGCTACTCTTAAAAACATTTTAAAATAAAAAGATGACTATTTGAACGCGAGGAAATTATGAAACAGTCGAAGGATCTTTTGAACGTGCGGTCTACTTTCTCAGGGGACTTGACGGCTCAGTGCCTGTCAGTCACCGGATTACAAATTCGCAGTATTCACACATCGATGTTAGTAGATTGCTCCGATGCATCGATTGAAATATCGATGTTTCTTTTCCGATGAATAGATTTTTTTAAAACATCTTAAATCAAAAGCAAAATGTAAATCCTGAACTTGTACCAGACATGTTATTATTATTAAGTTTCTGCCCAGGAACAAACCGCGAAGAAAAATTAAGATTTCCCAAGCATTAGTAGAGGAAGTCTCGCGTGGACCAAATAGTTGTGGGTTTCCTCTAGATACTAATTGCACGAATTTTGCGCATTTATGCAGATCACTTTTCTGATTTCGATTACACAAATCAACAACATCTATATAGGAAGACTGCTTTTATTAATTATTAAATTTCACTCAGGTGTCATAGCATAGCTCAAAAATATGGAGGCTGAATAGTCTAGTTTATCTCTTAGCCATTCAATTATGTCTCATTTAACAAGTTTTGTATGAGTTTGCTCTATTCTCTACTCTTTCTGTGTTTCTTGCTTATAATAATATATGTTTAAACATTTATATCGTTTATTTTGCTTGTTTCTTATCGATTGACATAACCTGTTAGTTTAATTATTTGATTAGTACCATTCTTAGCAACCAATCAAATAATATTTTGCAATTTTAAGGATTATCGGAAGATATAATAATACCATCCACAGATAAATACAACGATACGGCAACGTCGCATACAATTCTTACTACTCTGGCAACCATGTTTAGCCACTAAAATGATGGCCGCTTGACATCTTGACAATGACATACGTCAATTGTGTTTCCCCTTAGATAACGTTGAATTGTATGAATTATAAGGTATATCATGGTTACAGCTTATATATGTTTTGTGAGCGGAATGTAATGAAAATGAAACTATCTGATCCGCTCCTTATCAGAGAATGCAGCTGTTACTTTGGAAGGAAAAAAAACTTAGAAAATAAATAGATTTGGAATATAGTTGTAATCACTGTTGTCATCGAGTTGTAATGAAACTAATAAATATAAATATGTAGCCCCGCCAAAATTGTTTTATTCCGCATTGTAGTCACGTGACCGATGGAAATTCAAGTTATTTTTTACTCGTAATGGCGCCAATTGAATTTAATAGAAACTAGCAATGGAAATCTATTTTTTCATGTATTTCACACAGCTCCTGACATTTGTTTGGAATAAACATGTATTCCTCTCTTAAAATTTTCAATTCTTTCATCAGGACAACTGGAAATATGTAATCGGGACATGTTGGTAAGAGATAAAAAGAGATGCCCTATATTGCAATTAAACACTTTCTTTAATGAAAGAGAGATTGTATTAAAATTGTAGATCACTTTGTGGACACATGTATTGTGTCAATATGATAATTACGGACTAGATATTTATTTTATACTTTTTCCTTTTAATAAATGCACCCAATATCCCAATAGCTTTCATTAGAAAAAGACAACGGTATATTTTGATAGTTCTTTGCTGTGTCGACTAGCTATAGTGCTGCCACCTACATTGTCAATGTTGTTGGGCTTACCAAATGGAGTCTAATGGAGTCGATTTAATCAAAATCCTTTGAAAAATCAATCGAAAGCATGAAAAACCGAAGGGAAATGGTAAAGAAACGAACTATTTTGCTAAAGAAATTTCATTAAAAAAGTGCATAAACCTGTGTGTGCTAGTGTTGGCTCCAAAGTGAAATGTTTACAATGTAGACATGGGAGAGACACCTTTGCTGTTTGTCACTAATATTTGCAAAAATATAGCCGTGGGCCCAAAATATATTGTATTTGAAGCATGATTATTATTTACTATGCATGTTAAAGTACATGTACGTTTATTTTTTGTTCGCTGTGATATTGCTCTTCTCAAGATTGATGTTTAGCCAAAGGCTATTACAGATCCTTTATTTTTTTAAGTTTAATTGTAGCAGCTAACGAAGTAGTTTTAAAATTGCATCATATCGAGGGTGAATGATGAATACTAGCTGCAAAACAAACCTCCATGGAAGGAATTTGCTAATTTTAATGTTTTCTTGTTGCAGACTTGATTATATGTGTACATTATTGATGTTGAAGTTTTGGATAAATAATATGTAGTGAGTACCTATGTCCATTATTTTGCATGTATTTTGTTGAATATTGTCCTTAAGTCTTTGTTTTGCTTGTATTTCTTAACAAATGTCTAATAAGGTAAATAGTATAGATGTCATCAAATTTTTAGGCTGTGCAGAGGACTCAACCTACCTGCACCACTTAAGTGCGATGTCACAGAGAGTAAAGAGGCCTAACCGCTTAGAAGATGGTCCTGTTCCTAATAAAAGGCGTAAAGTAAGTACAACTGATTTTCTGAACTCTACACTAAGATTATGAACAATTTTAAATGGACATGACCAAAATTGTTTGCTTAAATAAGTATTATTAGTCATATATTGGTATTTTTGTAGATGTCTGTAACAAAACCTTTTTTAAAAGTGAGACAATCCATGGAATATGTTCTACTTTTATGAATAAGCATAGTAGAAAAATTATTTTCCATTAGCTTATAGAGGTTTCTAACTTTTTTGATGGAATAATAGACAAATGGTTAACTTAGATGCACTTTAAATACTATATATTATTAGTAGAATCCAAGGTTGTAAAATATATAAAGTGAGTGTAAAAACATATTAAGATTGCTGGTGCTAGTATTTTCCGCTTTTGATATAGTAATAGCTATATGTCTGGTCACTTCACATTTTGTTACATCTACCCACGTTCATAAATATAGGTAACCTATAATCACCTCTCAGTTCAAACTTTCTAAAATGGAATATCTTCTTTATATTAACAAGCTATTCTGATGTGTAAAATTTAAGGGCACAGAAAATCCATTGTGCAATTTAGTGAGAATGTGTGTTGTTAAAATGCAATGCCTAGTTGTTATTTGTATAACATTTTACTATATGCTGCTAAGGTATTGGAAGTTTCATTAATCATTTGGATAGAAATTGTGTAGTTGGTGACAAAGTTTCACATATAAAACTATTTTCCAGTGATGTATTTCATTGTATATTCAAATCATAACTATATCTGATTTCACAGTTTTCAAAGGCTATCCATGTTACGTTTCAACTAGCTAACTAGGTCCTGTTATGAATGCAAAACTAGAGTTCTCAATTGTATCATTACTGAAAAATAGAGTGTTATTCAAGAAACTTTGAGGCCAAATATCCAATTTGTATTTGAATGATGGATGAGTTTGACCCAGTAATAGATGAGATCTAGTTATTATTAATTGTTCATTCAGTATTAATATGTAGGTAATTTCACTGAATGTCCATAACAAATAAGATGAGTTGAAAAGATAACCACCAGATTAGTTCCACAATTTACAATAATAATGTTTGAAATATAATAATAGTTGAAATTATTTATAATAAGCTTTATGTTGTTTATGTCTTCTAATGAAAAAAATGATAAGTCCTTGCAAATATCTATATACTATTTGCACTGATACATCCACACTTATGATCTATCTTTATGTAAACTTACATTTTTGTCATGTAGATTGTAGATGCTCTTACTTAGTGAAACTCTCCAATCATGCATATAAAAGGTTTTGTAATCACAAATAAAACTATTTCTTTCAGTGACACATTTCGATTTATATTTAAATCATCGTCTGACTGTCATATGTAGTGGTTTTCTATTCTTCTTCTTCTTGGATCATAATTGAGACCATTGTATCTGTTGTTATAGGTTCTTGTATTTTAATGAATTTTTTGCCTCTTTTAGTGTCGCTACACTCAAATAGGATGTGTTCTACTGTATCAGTTTGCCCACAATGTCTACATGGATCGTCATCTATCTATCCTTTTCTCTTTCAATAGCTTGTGATCTGACCATGTCCTGTTAATGCCTCATCAGAAAATATTCATCTTATGCTTACAGTCAATCCAATTTTGGATTGCCAGATTATTCCATTCTCCTGTCTTTGTTTTTCACGTATTCTTTCTGATTTTCAAAATGAGAAAATTGCTCCATGTTTCTCTGCAGATGTTTCCAACAAAACTTATTTTTTTATTCACATATCCTAATCGAATATATGTCCTTATTCTCATATACAGACTTATTTCAGATGGGATGCTGTTTTTTGAGCTGATTTATGGGTAAAAAATTTTCGTTGTAAAAGAATTTCCATTAATATTTTTAAATTCTGACCCATTTCTGGGT